>OX457006.1:21562155-22267155 GCA_949752705.1 Callimorpha dominula | reverse complement strand
GATAGTGGAGGATCCTACGAGTTTATACTAACAAAATACACGACAGGCATAGGCTCCGATTATGTTGGAGGTAGAAGTTTATATATATAAAAAAAAAAAAAAAAAACCTAACCTAACCTAACCTAACCTAACCTAACCTAACCTAACCTAACCTAACCTAACCTAACCTAACCTAACCTAACCTAACCTAACCTAACCTAACCTAACCTAACCTAACCTAACCTAACCTAACCTAACCTAACCTAACCTAACCTAACCTAACCTAACCTAACCTAACCTAACCTAACCTAACCTAACCTAACCTAACCTAACCTAACCTAACCTAACCTAACCTAACCTAACCTAACCTAACCTAACCTAACCTAACCTAACCTAACCTAACCTAACCTAACCTAACCTAACCTAACCTAACCTAACCTAACCTAACCTAACCTAACCTAACCTAACCTAACCTAACCTAACCTAACCTAACCTAACCTAACCTAACCTAACCTAACCTAACCTAACCTAACCTAACCTAACCTAACCTAACCTAACCTAACCTAACCTAACCTAACCTAACCTAACCTAACCTAACCTAACCTAACCTAACCTAACCTAACCTAACCTAACCTAACCTAACCTAACCTAACCTAACCTAACCTAACCTAACCTAACCTAACCTAACCTAACCTAACCTAACCTAACCTAACCTAACCTAACCTAACCTAACCTAACCTAACCTAACCTAACCTAACCTAACCTAACCTAACCTAACCTAACCTAACCTAACCTAACCTAACCTAACCTAACCTAACCTAACCTAACCTAACCTTCGACAGTTTGGCGAACCAGGAGCAGTTAGATAACGTACGTAATTTTGACATCTGTATTTTTACAGACGGTAGTAAGATCGGAGGAGGGGTTGGCGCTTCACTGTCCATCTGGAATGGTGAAGCAGAGACCAGAGCCCTCAAATTTGCTCTACCGAATTACTGTACAGTATATCAGGCCGAGCTCCTGGCGATAACAAGAGCTACCAGGGATATAGTTAGGCTCAAATCATCTTCTTTTGGAGTTTTCAGCGACTCAATGGCGGCTCTCCAGACTATTGTAAATCCCGGCTCGCGCCACCCTCTTGCCGTAGAAGCTAGGGATAACATTAAATCTGCATCCCACCAGAACAAGGTAATAAACTTGTTCTGGATAAAGGCTCACGCTGGACTGCTGGGTAATGAAAGAGCTGACCAGTTAGCCAAAGAGGCCGCTGGGAACTCCAAGAGAAAGCCTGACTACGATCAATGTCCGATTTCATTCATCAGACGCTGCATACGAACGGCTACGCTTGATGAATGGAATCGTAGGTATGTAACAACTGACACCGCATCAGTAACTAAATTATTTTTCTCGGATGTGCGGCAAGCGTATGGCATAGTACGCAGGATGGGCACAAGCGCCATAAACACACAGGTAATGACTGGACACGGTGGATTCTCCGAGTACTTGAACCGTTTCAGGTGCAAGGAGAGTCCATCGTGTATTTGCGACCCAGAGGAGAGCGAGTCGGTCCAGCACATACTATTCCATTGCCCTCAGTTCGCAAAGCGCCGATTTGAGGCTGAAAATATACTGGACATGGATATAACCGAGAATAATGTGAAGATAATAATGCTAAGTAAAAAAGCTGACATATTTTTAGATTATTGCAAATATATAGCAAAAATAGTAATAGATCGAAACAAAACCGCATAAGTAAATATGCTGTCATAATATAGTGTGTATATTAGTGGCTAGCATAGTAGAAATAAGTTTGTTAAATAAATCTTTAGAAATATGAAATATTATGCAATATGTAAAAATAGAAATAGGACTAGAATAAGTAAAAATAGAAAGCAAAAGCAACAATGTATCTGCCCCCTGCTCTATAGAATAAGATAGGAATAAAAAGTTGTATTTAAAGTAAAATTAAGTTAAACTGTAAGCAGAGTTAAGAAAAAAAAAAAAAAAATAGAATAAGTCTAAATGTATGGGAGTGTAAATTAATAAAATATTGTTTTCCGTGTTATTCATTAAACCCGAAAGTTAATTAAGATAGGATAGCCAGAATAATGCCGATAGTTGGGAATCCAACCCATTAAAGACATGAATGAGGAAGAATGAAAGAAAGAACCAGTATGAGGAATGGAAGTGCGAGAAGCACAAAAGCGAGAAATAGTATGAAAGAGAAATAGACAGGCATAGGCTCCGATTAAGTTGGAGGTAGAAGTTTAAAAAAAAAAAAAAAAAAAAAAAAAAAAAAAAAAAAAAAAAAAAACCTAACCTAACCTAACCTAACCTAACCTAACCTAACCTAACCTAACCTAACCTAACCTAACCTAACCTAACCTAACCTAACCTAACCTAACCTAACCTAACCTAACCTAACCTAACCTAACCTAACCTAACCTAACCTAACCTAACCTAACCTAACCTAACCTAACCTAACCTAACCTAACCTAACCTAACCTAACCTAACCTAACCTAACCTAACCTAACCTAACCTAACCTAACCTAACCTAACCTAACCTAACCTAACCTAACCTAACCTAACCTAACCTAACCTAACCCAGTCCTGTGCCGCCCTCGACTTTGTTCGGGGGTGGGGTGTTAAAAACAAATTAAAATTTGCGCCACACAAGACCTGCGCCATGCTTATAACGAACAAGTTGAAGCATGACACCCCGCTCCTGAGCATGGGCGGGGTCGACATTGGCATGTCCCGAGAGCTGAGGATTTTGGGGCTTACTATAGACGACAAGCTGACTTTTAACACCCACGTCGGCAACGTCTGTAGGAAGGCCCTAAATATCTACAAACAGCTCTCGAGAGCAGCGAAGATAAGCTGGGGGCTGCACCCTGAAATAGTACGCACTATATACACGGCGACGGTAGAGCCGGTCATCACATACGCGGCAGCAGCATACGCGCCCGCCACCGAGAAGCTGGGTGTCCGCAAGCTCCTCAACGCTGTGCAGAGAGGATTCGCGCAGAAAATCTGCAAGTCCTACCGCACTGTCTCCCTTAACTCGGCCCTGTTACTGGCCGGGTTACTGCCTTTGGACCTCCGTATCCAAGAAGCGGCTCGTCTATACGAAGCTCGCAAAGGGTCAACCCGGCTAGTGCTGGGAGACCGTGAGGTAGAACGTGTGGTGGGATTTGCAGAATTACCGCACCCGGCTCTGCGTATGGACATGAGTTTCCAGAGTCTGGACGACCAAAGCCTGGTAGACCAGCATAACGTGCAGGCGCTCCGCATCTTTACAGACGGCAGCAAGTTACAGGGCAGGGTCGGTGCCGCGCTGTCCATGTGGGACAGCCGGACCGAAACCAGAAGCCGGAAACTGTGCTTGCCAGCGTACTGCACAGTCTACCAGGCCGAGCTCTTGGCCATTTGCAGAGCTACGAGCGAAATCCTCAAGTGCAGCGTGGAGAGCTTCGGCATCTACAGCGATTCGAGGGCGGCGCTGCAAACAGTTACGAACCCCGGGACTCTGCATCCCCTCGCGATCCAGGCACGCCGCAACCTCAGCCAAGCCTTGATCCAGCACAAAGATGTATCCTTGTTCTGGATTAAGGCCCACGCCAACATCGATGGAAACGAGCGTGCCGACTTTCTGGCAAAGGAGGCGGCGCTGTCGAGTCGGAGGAAGCCTGACTACGACCTGTGTCCGCTTTCATTCGTCAAGCAGGAAATTCGCAGCGGTTCCCTTGACGAATGGAACCGGAGATACCAGTCGGGGCAGACGGCCTCCGTCACGAGAGCGTTCTTCCCAAACGCGAGGGAGGCGTATCAATTGGTGCGGAAAATCCAACCGCAAGGCGTGGTAACACAGATATTAACGGGACACGGGGGGTTCTCCCAATACTTGCATCGCTTCAAGTGTCGGGAGAGCCCGTCGTGTATCTGCGACCCAGAGGTAGAGGAAGATGTAATGCACGTCATCTTTCAGTGTCCAGTATTCGGCTCCCGTAGACACGAGGCTGAACAACGCCTAGGAGCGCGAATAGCCAAAGATGACGTGCATACACTAATTGCCGATAAGGAAAAAAGAGTGCAATTCCTAAAATTCGCAGAGGACATTTGCAAAACTGTGATAGAGAGAAACAAACAAGAGTAACTTGTTTCTCTCTAACATAAATAAAATAAATTAATAATAAAGGAAAGAAAAATAAACTATTAGAAGAATAAAAATAAAAAGATGGAAAAAGGCTCTTGTCATGCAAGAGGATAGCTGCATCACTTACAAAAAAAAAAAAAAAAAAAAAAAAACCCAGTCCTGTGCTCTTCGCCGCCGCGAGAACATCGTTTTTAAGTCGCTCCGCGTCGTAAAAATCGATCTGTAGGCAAAAGTTAAACGAAGTGCATAGTGCTACATACGTAAAGTTGCGGAATCGCAAGCACTACATAGTAGTGAAACCCGTTTTAAAATCGGTCAAGAATTCGCGAAGTTACCTTAGAAAAACTGTTTTTGTTGGTTATTTTTAGTAAAAATTTGGCGAATAAACGTGATTATCAGTGGATCTAGATCGACGACCTACACTTTTTCTACTGTGGAAAGGTGTGTCTCGAGGGTACTCACCTTTTGAGACCCCTTCCACATTTTACTGGACAGAACCGGGATAGTTATAAGGGTTTTTCCAAAAACCACGTGGCCACGAGGTCCCTGTTCTAAAAATAGATCCGTAGGCAAAAGTTAAACGAAGTACATAGTGCTACATACGTAAAGTTGCGGAATCGGAAGCACTACATAGTAGTGAAAACCGTTTAAAAATCGGTCAAGAATTCGCGAAGTTACCTTAGAAAAACTGTTTTTGTTGGTTAGTTTTAGTGAAAATTAGTTGAATAAACGTGATTATCAGTGGATCTAGATCGACGACCTACAGTTTTTCTACTGTGGAAAGGTGTGTCTCGAGGGTACTCACCTTTTGAGACCCATTCCAAATTTTTCTGGACCGAACCGGGATAGTTATATCGGTTTTTCCAAAAACCACGTGGCCACGAGGTCCCAGATCTAGGCCAACTGGGAAGAAGCAGAGTGGAGAGTAGTGCGCAGGACACCAACGGGGACCGGAATCCGCTTAGAACATAGTTGAAAGTTAAGTGGTTAAAATATTATAAAAGTTTTAAGTGTGTTTTGTTCTGGCAACTAAAGTGCCAAAACTAGATCGATTACCCCTAAATTTATATTTCAAAACAATAAAGGACTAGATGTAGATTATTTTAAGCATTTTTACAGTCAAATGTGAACTCACAGTTTTGAAATAGAAGCTTATAAACCTTTTGAACTATAAATTTGTAATTACGTGACAAAAGGGTTGCAAAACCAACCCCTACGAGCAAGGTGACCATTCTTTACGGAAGGCGACGTAGAGCACGTAATCTGAAAACTTTTTTGAAGAAAATCGGACTAAAAAGAAAAAAGTTATAAGACTATTAAAATTTTAGGTTTAAGTTAGTGTTTAAGAGTGGACCCCATTTGTAACTAAATTAAGAGGTATAAAATACTAACTTTTTAAGGCTTTTTCTTTAGGCATCGTAGGCTAAGATCCTAGACTACAGATTCGCATAATAATCATAGTTTTAGATTATAAGTTTGCATATTAAATTTAAGTTTTAATGAAACCTAACCAAGACCTAAGCGAAGTTTCGGACCTCAGCTCTTAGAAACTTCGAGGGGTTGTAATTTCGGAACCAGAAGACCGATTCCGGTCCTGACGCCGCAAAAACTATTTTTTGGGGCGTTTGAATCTGGTGGGCCCGGAAAATCGACACTATCCAAATTTTTGGGGGGGGTCAATTTCGTTTTCGAATTACGATACGTCATTTTCTGGCCAAACTTTGGACAGCAATATCTCTGGCACCTCTGCTCCGATCGGGACAATCGAGGCGTCAAAAACTAGCCCGCGCTGAGACCTATCCAGCGAAACCATTAAAACGACTCTAGGTAGAACAGTTCCGGAGTTAAATCTCATAGGTAGGGACTTGTATAAGTGTAAATTTGTGTAAAATTTGTGTAGATTTGATAAAACTACTTTTTAATATACATTGAATCTCTCTCGTTTAGGTTATGGTATTAGGTATGGACAGACAAAAAAGGTTTCTCAATTTATAAATAATAAGTGTGTGTAGTATGTGTGTATAGATTTAAGTAGATAGATTTGCTGTTGTGACGTAACCATACCCTGCTTTAGTTTTACTTGTGCGGTTTTGTTGCAATTGCAAAAATTTAGATTTTTTTTTTTTTTTTTTTTTTTTTTTTTTTTTTTTTTTTCTCTCCTCTCTAGATTTTTATAAACATGTTAGGACTAGGAACTCCTACACCTGTAGGTGAAGATGAGAAAGCGGAAAGTTTAGGCACAGTCATAGATCCTAACCCCACAGGCACAGGCATAGTTCTAAACCCCGCAGCGTCAGGTATACTTCCGGACCCTACCCCACTAGTTACCCTAAATACAGTAGCGCCGTCACAGTCTGCTGGAACGTCGCCGATGCTGAAACAGGATGCAGGGAGGCCAACGGATAGGGTATCCCAGGCGAGGGTCTGGCTTCTGAGAGCGAAGGCTTGCGTTGGCGACTCCCGGAATCTGAAGACGGACCTTAAGCGAGGTATATTAAAAGCAGTAGACCACCTACCAGCTTGTGAAAGAAGCGGAGACTGCGAAGACAGGAACAGCAGCACGCAAACCAGCACCTGCAACAGAAGAAAAGAGTATTAATGCGGAGGTAATAGGAATTGGAACCGAGGAACCGTCAGAAAGTCTAGGAAAGGCCGAAGAACAAAGCCACATCCTCGCTCGACTTGACGAGCACTCTAAACTTCTCCTCGAGAACAATAGAAAAATGGAGGAATTAAAAGAGAAGATCAAGGAACACGGTAGCACTCTGGAGAGACAAACATACGCCAACGTCACCGCAGGCCATACTAACATCAAAATGACTCCAAGGAAAGACACCCTCCACTCAGTGATCGTGACATCGGAAGATGAAACAGATACAGGAGAACAGGTGCTGGCCAGGATTAGGGAGGCAGTGGATGCCAAGGAAGGATGGGTTCAGGTAGAAAGGGTACGGAAGGCAAAGGATAGGAAAGTCGTGATGAGCTGCAAAACTGAGGCAGAACGTCAGAAGGTAAAAAATCGTATTGAAGGTGCGGGCGTGCGTCTGGTTGTAGAGGAGGTAAAAAATAAGAACCCAATGGTAATGCTCAGGGACGTATTGAAGTACAACACTGACGACGAGATCCTTAAAGCATTGAAGGCTCAAAATAGGCACCTCTTCATCGGGTTGAGCGCGGAGGATGAGATTATGGACGTGAAGTTCAGGAAGAACTGTAGGAATCCACTAATGGCACACGTGGTGATGAGAGTAACACCAGTTATCTGGAACCGACTCATGGAAGCTGGTACAGTGCACTTAGACCTGCAGAGAGTCCGTGTAACCGACCAGTCCCCTCTCGTCCAATGCTCACGCTGCCTGGGATACGGACACGGAAAGCGCCACTGCCAAGAGACAATAGAGAGCTGCAGCCACTGTGGGGGCCCTCACATGAAGACAGAGTGCACGGAATGGCTAGCACAAACAGCACCAACCTGCTGCAACTGCACCAGGGTAAAAATGGACAGGAACGACCATAACGCCTTCAGTGACAACTGCCCGGTAAGAAGAAAGTGGGAAGCCTTGGCCAGATCCACTGTGGCATATTGCTAAAGGCGCTCCAGACAGGACACCCAGCAACGACACTAAAGCAGCATACAAAGCAGCCCAGGCAAATCTTCAGCGAAGTGAGCTCGCAACAGCAGAGCTTATAACCGAAGCAGTTAAAAGAAACATCGCGTTCGCTCTGGTCCAAGAGCCATACACTGGAAGAACGGGCAGAATGAAATGCTATCCGGGAACTAGAGTTTTGCAGGGAAATGGAAACCGTGAGGCGGTTAACAAGTCGGCCATAGTGCTCTTTGACAACAGTATTGACATCACCCTGTGTCCTACACTAACAACGGAGAATATTGTAGTGGTAAAACTGAGAACCGAGGCTTGGGATATAGGGGTGGTGTCAGTATACCTGGAAGGAGACAAGCCACTCGACCCGTACGTCCAATGGATAAAGAAGGCAGTTAGGGAAATAGGGACTAGGAAGATTCTGCTTGGGGGGGACATCAACGCCTGGAGCGTGTGGTGGGGAAGTAGGAAAACCGATACCAGGGGAGAAATAATGGAAGGGTTGATGCATGATCTGAGTTTGGAAATCTTAAACAGGGGGTCTGAACCTACATTTGACACCATTAGAGGAGACAAACGCTACACAAGCTGCGTAGACGTCACGACCTGCTCTGCGGACCTACTAGGCCAAATAGATAACTGGAGGGTTGCGGATGACGTGACTAGCTCGGACCACAACACGATTGTATTCGATCTGAAGCTCATCAGAGCTAAAGGTATTGACATCAAAAGAACTTCGAGAATGTATAACACAAGGAAAGCAAATTGGAGTCAGTTTCGTGAGAAACTGGCTCAATATTGGACAGATGAAAAAATAGCTAAAAGTGAAGTAGAAAGGATAGAAAACAAAGAAGAACTAGAGGGAAAAATCGCTAAATTGACAGAAACGATTAAAGCAGCGTGTGATGAGTCAATACCCAAGCTGACCAATAAAAAGAGGGCGGCACTGACTTGGTGGACCGAGGAGCTAACAAAATTGAAAAAAGATGCCAATACCAAAAAACGCAGAATAGCGTGTGCTGCGCCGGTTCGCCGAGCAGGAGTCATAGAGCAATATATCCACGCCAAAGAATTGTACCACAAAGAAATGAAAAAGTCTCAGACCGACAGCTGGAAACGGTTTTGTGGAAGGCAAGACCGTGAGAATATGTGGGAAGGAATATATAGGGTGATAGGCCGCACAATGAACAGAGAGGAGGACATTCCGCTTATCTCCAACGGGAACCAATTGGAAGGGGAAGCATCCGCAAAACTGCTTGCGGAAACTTTCTACCCAGAAGACGACTGCTGCACGGATGACGCAGACCATAAAAAAGCGAGGAATATGGCACTCCGCGTGAATGAGTGGAAGGATAGTGAAATATGCGATCCGCCCTTCACGGCTGAGGAGCTGAAATGGGCTGCGTCGAGTTTCAACCCTAAGAAGGCCCCAGGAGGCGACGGCTTCACAGCGGATATCTGCAGATCAGCCATAGCCTCAGACCCAAATACCTACCTTGCATTAGCAAACAAATGCCTGAGCCTCGGCCACTTCCCTACAATGTGGAAGGAGGCCGTGATAGTGGTCCTGCGAAAACAAGGAAAGGACGATTACACACATCCAAGGTCCTACAGACCGATAGGCCTTCTGCCTGTCCTCGGTAAAGTGCTGGAGAAAATGATGGTGAGGAGAATCAGGTGGCACTCTCTGCCAAAAATGAGTGAGCGGCAATACGGCTTCACACCACAGCGCAGCACCGAGGACTCCCTCTATGTCATGATGGAACACATCCGGAAAGAACTTAGTGCCAAAAAGCTGATAATTCTCGTATCACTCGACATAGAAGGAGCGTTCGATAGTGCTTGGTGGCCAGCCATACTCTGCAGGCTGGCAGAGACGCAATGCCCGCCAAACCTGAGACGATTGGTGGGAAGCTACCTGTCTAATAGGAAGGTGAAGCTCAGGTATGCAGGAGCAGAGTATACCAGGATCACATCCAAAGGCTGCGTGCAGGGCTCGATTGGGGGACCAGTATTCTGGAACTTACTGCTCGACCCTCTGTTAATGGAATTAGAGGCAAGGGGGGACTACTGTCAGGCCTTCGCGGACGATGTTGTCCTTATCTTCTCCGGAGACTCCGCACTAGAAGTTCAAAGGCAAGCAAATGCCGCTCTCGAGCATGTTCGGTGTTGGGGAGAAAGAAACAAGCTAAAGTTCGCACCACACAAAACAAAAGCTATGGTGATTACAAACAAGCTGAAGTATGACACTCCAACTCTGAGTATGGGCGGGATAGACATCCAACCGTCGCGTGAAATTAAGATCTTGGGCCTGACAGTAGACGACAAACTAACGTTTAACCTGCATGTAGGTAACGTATGCCGCAAGGCACTGAACCTCTACAAGCAGCTATCAAGGACGGCTAAAATAAGTTGGGGACTGAATCCGGAGATTGTGCGGACTATCTATACGACTGTAGTGGAACCAGTGATACTATATGCAGCAAGTACGTGGGCTCCGGCAGTAACGAAACTGGGAGTACAGAAACGGCTAAATGAGATGCAGCGTGGTTTTGTGCAGAAAATTGTAAAGGCCTACAGGACAGTATCTCTTAACTCGGCCCTACTACTCTCCGGAATACTTCCACTGGACATTAGAGTCCAGGAAACGGCCTTACTTTTTGAAGTAAAGAAGGGTTACTCCCATCGAGTGGTAGGGGACCGGGAGGTGGAAGCTCCTATGCCTTACACGAGTATGCCACACCCGGCGGAGCAAATGGGTCTGCACTATATATGTCTGCACGACGGTGCGGAGTTGAATCAATACGATAATAATGGCCTCAAAATATATACAGATGGCAGTAAAATAGAAGGAAAGGTTGGCGCAGCACTGTCTATATGGGATGGCGCGGCGGAAATAAAACACCAGAAGTTGAAGTTAGAATCATTCTGCACCGTGTACCAGGCGGAAATGTTAGCTCTATTTGAGGCTACTAGGCAAGCCATCAGTAACACTAAGCAAGCATGCAATATTTACTGCGATTCAAGAGCCGCACTTGAAACTGTAGTCGGGGACGATTCCCTCCATCCTCTAGCCGTAAAGACCAGGGCTAACATCTATAAGAGCAAAAAATTAGGGCAAGAGATAAAACTCTACTTTGTGAAGGCCCACATAGGATTGGAGGGTAATGAAAGAGCCGATGTACTGGCGAAGCAGGCAGCGCTCCACATAAAGACAAGGCCAATTTACGATAAATGCCCAATCTCATACGTCAAAGGACAACTGCGCCAGGAATCGCTCGATATTTGGAACGAACGGTATAAGAGCGCTAGAACTGGTTCTACAACGAAAGCCTTTTTCCCGGATGCTGTCAGAGCATATAAAATACTCCGGAAAGTAGAGCTAGATCCTGTCTTGGTGCAGATCATGACGGGACATGGTGGATTTTCGGAGTATTTACACAGATTTAAATGCAAGGAGAGCCCTGGATGCGTTTGCGACCCAGATAAAGAGGAAAGTGCTCTACATATTTTAGTTGAGTGCCCAGTGTATGGAATACATAGGTTCAACACGGAAACAGAAATGGACATGAACATTACCAGAGAAAGTTTAAGTAAAATTATGGAGGATAGCACTGTGCGACATATATTCCTTGATTATTGTAAAAAAGTAGGTCGTATGGTTGCAAGCAAAAATAAAAATTAGAAAGCATAAAACTCGTATATATATTAGTACATATATAAATAAATAAATATAAGTTATTTATAAAGAAACCTAGATAAGGCAAATATACAATATGATAACAATTAAGGATGTATAACATAGTGAAAAATTTATATTGTAATGTAAACACTACAGCAGTCTGTCAAACTGTCTCTATAAACATGTAAATTATAATAATAATATAAAATAAAATGCATAGTATACCAAACACAGTTGAATAAAAAACAACAGAAACACTGGTAATAAAAAACAAACACCAACACTCAATAATAAAAAACAAAACACCACATTACACAAATAAAAAACAGACAGTTAAAACGTCCAGCACTATTGTTGGATGCTCCCCACAAGCAAAGTAAGGACTACCCGTCCATGTAAAGCTGACAATGTCTCTGACCTCCCATGTCAGAGGAATCCAGTGTTACATACATTTAAAAAAAAAAAAAAAAAAAAAAAAAAAAAAAAAAAAACCTAACCTAACCTAACCTAACCTAACCTAACCTAACCTAACCTGTACAAACAACTGTCGAAAGCAGCAAAAGTTAATTGGGGATTGCACCCGGAAGTGATACGCACAATTTATATCGCAACAGTGGAACCAATCATTACGTATGCGGCCAGTGTCTGGGCGCCGGCAACACAAAAGCAAGGTATCCAAAAACAACTCAACACGGTGCAGAGAGGATTTGCTCAGAAACTCTGTAAGTCGTATCGCACGGTCTCCCTAAACTCGGCACTGGCTCTATCCGGGATTCTTCCTCTCGACCTACGTATACGGGAGGCGGCAGAGCTATATGAAACCCGTAGGGGTTTGTCCCGGCTGGAGTTGGGAGATCGGGAGGTGGAGCGTCCGGTGCGATTTGCAGACTTTCCGCACCCTGCGAAACATATAGACATACAGTTCGTTTGTCTGGTAGACCAAGAACAGGTTGATAGCCGAAACCAGCAGTCAGTAAGAATATTCACGGACGGAAGTAAAATTGAAGGCAAGGTCGGGGCAGCGCTCTCCGTTTGGAACAACAGCGCAGAGATCAAAGCCGTAAAACTTTGCTTGTCCTCATACTGCACGGTATACCAGGCGGAACTGTTGGCTATATGTAGAGCCACGAGTGAGATCCTCCGTATGAGAGAGGGAAGTTTTGGTATATACAGTGATTCGAGGTCAGCGCTCGAAACGATCGCAAGCCAAAGTTCACCTCACCCCCTCGCTATGAAAGCCAGAGCCAACGTAAGAGAGGCATTGGTGCAGAACAAAGATATATCTTTCTTCTGGATCAAGGCCCACGCTGGGCTTTAGGGAAACGAGCGTGCAGACAAGCTTGCTAAAGAGGCAGCACTGGGGCTGCGCAGGCAGCCGGACTATGACCTGTGTCCGGTTTCATTTGTGAAGCGACAAATTCGCGCTAAGTCGTTGGGCGAATGGAACCGGAGATATGGTCTGGGATCTGTGGCCTCCGTGACAAAAATGTTCCTCCCCGACGTCTATACCACATATAAAATCGTTCGGCAACTACAGCCAACGGGAATCGTGTCACAATTAATGACGGGACACGGTGGGTTCTCCGAGTACTTGCATAGATTCAAGCTCAAGGAGAGCCCATCATGCATCTGCGAACCGGATACAGTGGAGTCGATCCCTCATATAATTCTTGATTGCCCAGTGTTCGCTATGGAAAAAATAGATATAGAACAGAAATTAGGTACATTACTCTGTAAAGATAACGTAAGTAAAATATGTATGGACAAGAAAGCAAGAAGTGTATTTATAAAATATTGCATAAAAATAGTAAGTATAGTAATAAAAAGAAATAAATAAAGTACAAGCTATGTTCCCAAAATATATCATATTAAATGATATATAAATTAGCATAAAAAAAATAAAATAAAAAAGTAGTAAATAGAATATAATGCAAACATTGTATAAAAAAAAAAAAAAAAAAAAAAAGCAGAGTTAAATAAGATATTGTAATTATGTAATTTGAAAGTAATGTCAACTAATAGAAAACCCACTATTGTATTAGAAAATAAAATAAAGAAGTATGAAGTGTAAAGAATGCATGAAAGGTCTCTGATCCTGTCAGAGGAAGCAGCAACGCCCTGTGATGACGGGTGTTAAAAAAAAAAATAAAAAAAAAAAAAAAAAAAAAAAAAAAAAACCTAACCTCACCTAACCTAACCTAACCGCTAAGGACCTAAAATTTTAGGGACTTTCGGGACCCATAGACCTAGAGTCTCTAGGTAGAGTCATATGGAAAATTTCTCCAGATAACAAGCCAAAACTTTTTATTTAGCAATAGGATATTAGAATTAAGTAGTTAAGGACACTGCTCTCGCTCTATATAGAGCCAAAACTGACATTTTTATAATTTCATTTTGTGTGTTAGCATAGTGACTGGGACTATACATCCCCTCAACGTGACAACTCCACTGAGTGGAGTCGAACGACTCTACATAGAGCAAATTTTTTTTTTTTTTTTTATTTTTTTTTTTAATTTAGTTTTACATATGTTTACTCTACGTTTATTGTGAGGCCCATCTATTGGTGGGATAAACTCTACATAGAGCCAAAAATATTGTCTTTGTTTAAAATTTTTACTTTGTTTTACTCAAACAAAGCCGTGTAGTCAGGCAAACTAGAACTCTATGTAGAGCGGTCTTGTTGTTTATTTTATTTTGACCTTGTTGTGTACCTTTTATAGCTTTAAGGACTTGTGCGGTTTTGTTCGTAAATTGCATTCTTTTGTGGTAATTTTTTATTATTTTATTTTATTTTATCGTCCCTATTGACGCTTTTTAATTTAAAAAAAAACACATTCGACGCATACCCTCCAACATGTTCGGTTTTAGAACACCAAAAAAGGGGACCGATGGCGAAAAGTCTCCGTCAGGACCTGGAGCTGTCCCCCCTTTAAATGTAAGGCGCAGCATAGGAGAGTGGGAAGCCACAAAAACCAGCCCCATCCCCTGTACAATGGAGAAGACGTCGCAGGCAGGCCCTGCGAAAACTAAACCTAAGTCAGTATCAACGCAGGAGAGTAAAGTAGTGACAGCGATCACGACAAAGAAGACCGCAGAAACATGCTCGCCCTCGAAGACGAAATATGCGGATCGAACAGCGGAGGCCAAAGCCTGTCTAACAAGAACGAAGTTCCACCTAAGCAGCACGAAAAATACAAAGAGGGAGATTATAGCCGGTATCTGCGAAGCCACTGACCGACTTTACCAACTGGTGAAGGAAGTCGAAGCGGAATTAAAAGTGGCAAAGCAACAAACAGCCAAAGAAAGACCGGCAGCTATAGTCTCAAATACTCTGGCGATGGAACCAACTTCTCCCGATGAAGCAAACACAAGTGCAATACTGCTCAAAATGGAGCAACACAATAACCTCCTCATAGAAAATAACAAGAAGATAGAGGAGTTAAAGGAGAAGATCGACCGCCAGAGCGAACTCTCAAATGTGGGTACCTACGCGAGTGTGGCTGCAACTCGGCCCGCAAATTTACCACCAAGGCGACATACGCTACACTCGGTCGTGGTCTCATCCAAAAACGAAGTCCTCAGCAGAGTGAGGGAGGCAGTAAACGCAAAGGAGGGATGGATAAAGGTGGAAAAGGTGAGGAAAGCCAAGGACAGGAAAATAATAATAGGTCTGGAAACGGAAGAAGAAAGAACCAAAATTAAAACTAGGCTCCAAAAAGAAGGAGTTGACCTTACTGTCGAGGAAGTTAAGAACAAGGACCCGCTTCTGATCCTGAAGAACGTCCTAACAGTTAATACAGACGAAGACGTCATAAGAGCACTCAGGAACCAGAATAGAGGTGTTTTCGAAGGCCTCGACAGTGAGGACAACAGGATAGAGATAAGATATAGGAGAAGGACACGCAACCCCCACATTGGCCACATCATCATTAGTGTCTCGCCCACCATCTGGAGACGGGCAATAGAGGTCGGTACCGTACACGTGGACCTCCAACGTATCAAGATCGAGGATCAGACCCCGCTGGTCCAGTGCACACGATGCCTGGGCTTCGGGCATGGCAAACGACTCTGCAAAGAACCAGCGGACCTATGCAGTCATTGCGGCGGTCCCCACATGAGACCAGAATGCCCGGACTGGCTGTCAGGCTCACCACCCAATTGCCGAAACTGTACGAGAGCCAAAATAGAGTACGGCACGCAGCACAACGCTTTCAGCCACGACTGCCCGGTGCGTAGGAAATGGGATGACATAGCAAGGTCAACTGTCGCATACTGCTAAAGGCTCCCCAACACCAAATCTTCCATACGGAATAATGCAGGCAAACCTCCAAAGGAAGAAACTAGCCACTAACGAACTCTTAATAGAGGCTACAAAGCGCGGAACAGCAGTGGCGCTTCTTCAGGAACCGTACGTGGCAGGAGTGAAGGTAATGAGGAGTCACAGGGGCGTTAGGATCTTTCAGAACACTGGCACAGGAGATGGGACTGTCAAAGCGGCTATTGCCGTCTTTAACAACGAACTCACAGTAAAGCAGTACCCGAAACTCACCACAAACAACATCACAGTGGTGGGAATCCAAACCAGTGCCTGGGAGATTACGCTTGTCTCCTTTTACTTTGAGCCAGACCAGCCTATCGAGCCCTATCTAGAACACCTCAAGAAGATAGAACTCGAGATCGGATCCAAGAGGATAATCTTTGGAGGGGACGCCAATGCGAAAAGCTTATGGTGGAGCAGCCCGAAGGTCGACGCTAGGGGCGAAGAGATGGCAGGAACTCTCGGGGAGCTCAACTTAAATATTTTAAATCGAGGGGAAACACCGACCTTTGACACAATCCGAGGAGGGAAACGGTACAGCAGCCACGTGGACATTACCGCCTGCTCCAACGACATGCTGGACCTGATAGACGACTGGAGGGTAGACGAAGGCCTCACGAGCTCGGACCACAATGGTATTACTTTTAAAATCCTCTTGCAGAAAGCTAAAGGCATTAAAGTCGAGAGAACAACAAGGAAATTCAACACTAAAAAAGCCAATTGGTCCAAATTTCGTGAGAAGTTTGGCCAATTGAAACTTGAACACAAAATTACAGAAATTGAAATAGACAAAATTAAAAATATACAACAAATTGATACCATAATAGACAACCTCACAGAAACAATTGTAGAAGCATGTAAAGAAACAATACCGGCGAAAAAACACCAAGAGAGACTTACCTTGCCATGGTGGTCCGAGAGACTCGCTGAGATGAAGAAGACAGTCGCTACCAAGAAGCGCAGGATCCGTTGTGCCGCCCAAGTCCGGAAGTCAAAGGTCGTGGAGGAGTACCTGAAACAGAAGGAAGAATATGAGTTAGAAGCGACCAAGGCCCAAACCGAGAGTTGGAAGGAGTTCTGTGGGAAGCAGGATGGCGAGGGGGTATGGGAAGGCATATACAGGGTGATAGGAAGGACGCAGCGAAGGGAGGAGGACTTGCCACTGGAAGAAAACGGTGATGTGCTGGATGCGAAGAGCTCAGTAAGGCTGTTGGCTGAAACTTTTTATCCGGAGGACCTCGAAGAGCGCGATAACGCTCATCACCGACTCATTCGACTGAAGGCCGATAATGTAAACTCTGGCGAGCAAAATGATCCTTGTGACCCACTGTTTACGATGGCGGAACTTGAGAATGCTGTGGAGTCCTTCAACCCGAAAAAGGCACCGGGTTCCGATGGCCTTACCGCCGATATCTGTTGCCACGCCGTGAAAAGTGACCCGGATCTATTCTTGAGAATCCTAAACAAGTGCCTCGAGTATCACCACTTCCCCACGTCCTGGAAACAAGCAACGGTTGTTATATTAAAGAAGCCAGGTAAAGACAACTACGCCACCCCCAAATCTTATAGGCCGATTGGACTGCTGCCTATATTGGGGAAGATCTACGAAAAAATGCTAGTGGCCCGCCTTAAGTTTCACCTATTACCAAGAATGAGCACGCGCCAGTATGGATTTATGCCACAAAAAAGCACTGAGGACTCCCTCTATGCCCTCATGCAGCATGTCTATAAGAAACTTGAACAAAAAAGAATAATTACGCTTGTATCTTTGGACATAGAGGGAGCCTTTGACAGTGCTTGGTGGCCTACGATAAGAGTTCGCCTGGCAGAGGAGAAATATCCTCTCAACCTTAGGCGGGTCATGGACAGTTACCTCAAGAACCGTAAAGTAGAAGTCAGGTACGGCGGGGAAGCTTTCAGTAAAGACACACACAAAGGCTGTGTCCAGGGTTCAATTGGGGGCCCAATATGCTGGAACCTTATCCTCGACCCCCTCCTAAAAGCGATGGAGAGCAGTGGGATCTACATCCAAGCATTTGCGGACGATGTCATCCTCGTCTTCGACGGAGAGACCGCACTCGAGGTAGAACAATGTGCCAATGCCGCTCTCAATCATGTTCTGGCGTGGGGTGTCGAAAACAAACTAAAATTTGCACCTCATAAAACCACCGCTATGGTGATAACTAAAAAACTAAAATACGATACACCACGCCTGAGCATGGGGGGGATCGACATCGGCACGTCTGAAGAAATAAAGCTTTTGGGTGTTACAATTGACCGGAAACTAACTTTCAGCACCCACGTTTCACATGTTTGTAGGAAGGCAGTTGCGATTTATAAGCAACTATGTAGAGCCGCAAGGGTCAGTTGGGGGCTTCACCCAGACGTCATTCGGGTGATATACGTGGCGATCATAGAGCCCATAATACTTTACGCTGCTAGCGTCTGGGCACCGGCTGCAAAAAAGTTGGGCGTGAGAAAACAGCTTGGGACTGTCCAACGGGGAATCGCCCAAAAAATGTGTAGAGCATATCGCACGGTCTCCCTGAACTCAGCACTAGTGCTATCCGGAATGCTTCCACTGGACCTCCGAGTTCGTGAGGCAGCATTACTTTACGAAGCTAGGAAAGGAGTGCCACAAATTTCACTGCGGGGCAGGGAGGTCGAGCGAATGGCTCCTTCGGTTGAGGGTCCCCATCCCGCGACATGCGATATCTTGCGCTTCGACAGTCTGGCGGACCAGGAGCAACTTGACAACGTACGCAACCTCGACGTCCGCATATTTACGGACGGGAGCAAGATCGGAGGAGGGGTCGGTGCTTCACTGTCCGTATGGAACGGTGAAGCAGAGACCAGAGCCCTCAAACTTGCTTTACCGGACTACTGTACCGTGTACCAAGCCGAACTCCTAGCAATTACAAGGGCAACAAGGGAGATAGTTAAGTACAAATCCACGTCGTTTGGAGTTTTCAGCGACTCAATGGCAGCTCTCCAAACAATAACGAATCCCGGTTCGCGTCACCCTCTCGCGGTAGAAGCCAGGGATAACATGAAAACAGCATCCCACCAGAACAAGGTGGTAAACTTGTTCTGGGTAAAGGCCCACGCTGGATTACCGGGAAACGAAAGAGCAGACCAGTTAGCAAAAGAGGCCGCTGAAAACACCAAAAGAAAGCCAGACTACGATAGGTGTCCGATCTCATTCATCAAGCGCAGCATACGCATGGCGACGCTTGATGAATGGAACCGCAGGTACAAAACTAGCGATACTGCATCTGTGACAAAGATGTTCTTTCCAGATGTGCGGGTAGCGTATAGCGCAATACGCAAGATAGAACCAAACGGCTTAAACACCCAGGTAATGACGGGGCACGGTGGATTCTCTGAGTACTTGAACCGTTTCAAGTGCAAGGAGAGTCCATCGTGCATCTGTGACCCGGATGTAAGCGAATCGATCCAGCACGTATTGTTCGATTGCCAACAATTCGCAGTGCGCCGCTTTAACACAGAACACATATTGGACATGGAAATAACATCGAACAGTGCCAAGGAGCTGATAAGAGGTAAAAATGCTAACAAATTCTTGGAATATTGTAGATCTATAGCAAAGATAGTCATTGATCGTAACAAAACCGCATAAGTAAATATGCTGTCATAATATAGTATATTATATTAATGACTAGTATAGTATAAAAAAGTCTGTAATAAATAATGTTGTTATAAGTAGTTAATATTGTGCTGTAGGCTAAAACATAAACATATTTAAAATAAATAAAAATAAGATAAGTAAGATAAGTAAGAGCAATAAAACCTGCTCCCCGGCTCTGTAAGTAAGTAGGAAATAAGATATTAAATTGTAATGTATAGTTAAGAAATAAGATTAGAATAAGCCTGAATGTAAAACCAAACTGTAATAAAAAAAAATTTGCCTCCCTGTTTAATAACATACCCTAAGATAGCAAGCAAATAAAGCTAAACATAAAATAGGAAAGAAGATGATAGTTGGGTATCCCACCAATTAAGACATGTATGAGGATGAATGAAAGAAAGATACAGTATGAAGAATAAAAGTACGAGAAGCATAAAAAAGAAATTGTATGACATGAGAAGTAGACAGGCATAGGCTCCAATTATGTTGGAGGTAGAAGAATAAAAAAAAAAAAAAAAAAAAAAACCTAACCTAACCTAACCTAACCTAACCTTTTTTTTTTTTTTTTTTTTTTTTTTTGTCCGTGTGGAAACCCCCTCGGGCCGTCACCCCACCGGGGTTTTCGGTGGGGCGGTGTGTCGGAATCGAACCGACTAAAACCACACGGTGTGCCGTACTGCGCCTTAAGTAGGAGGGATCCGGGAACAGCTTTTATTAAGACATCCGGACCCCCCCTAGCGCCTGCCCGCAAAAGCGCGAGCACCACCTTCGGGTAAAAACCTCTCAATTAGGCGACGTCCAGGCACACGCGGACGCCGCCTCCTCGCGGGGGGCCACTATAGCGGATGGAGGGGAAAAACCCGTCCCGTCCACCCGCGGCCACACTCAGGGCGGCATGAGGCGCTGGTAAGCGCGCCTCCGCCGCCCGGTTCGCCGGCGGCGAATTAAGTCCGAGTGGAGGTCGTCCTCCCGGACCCTTTCCGCCGCCTCCTTCTGCGAGATGACTTCCTCACAGAAGGTAGCGACCGCGGTATAATTCCTGTCGCTACCGGCCATGGAGCGTATGACAGCCGGTAGCGACAGATCCACTCCGATGACTGCAGTGAGGGCCCGACGCTGCGCCGCCCAACTGGGGCAAACCGCCAGCGTGTGCTGAGCCGAGTCCTCACTGCAGTCGCAGTGGTGACAGGCGGGACTCAATTCCCTCCTAGCGACCGAGTGCAGGTACTTCCCGAAGCAGCCGTGCCCGGAAAGAACCTGCGTCAGTCGGAAGGAAAGGGTCCCGTGCTGCCGCCCTGCCCACTCGACGATGACCGGCTGGAGCGCCTCCACGGCGGCAAAGCCAGCACGTGGAGCCTCCAGCCGGGACGACCAACGAGCCATCGTGGCTCGGCGAGCGGCCTCACGCCACTCGCGTACCTCTTCGGGTGGGGGCCGATTGCCGCTTCCCGCCCGGAACTCAGTCGTCCGCCGATAAACTTCGGCGAGCACTTCCGCCTCCAAATCCCACGGGGGAGTCCCGGCCAACGCGCACGCCGCCTCCGTCGACACGGTGCGGTAGCCGCGTATGGCTCTAACCGCCATAACCCTCTGAGGGCGCCAGAGGCGTGCCCTATTCTGGGCGGTCAGAGCCCCCGCCCACACCGGTGCACCGTACAGTGCCATTGACCGGACAACCCCCGTGTACAGCCGTCTCGTAGCGACGCTGGGTCCACCCAAATTGGGCAAGAGTCGCCCAAGGGCGGACGCAGCGCCGACCAGCTTCGGAGCAAGCTGTCGGAAGTGCTCGTCGAAGAGCCACCTGCCGTCGAGGATCAGGCCCAGATACCTTATGTGGGCCCGAACCGGTACGAGGACCGAGTTGACCTCGATAGAGGCGCCAGGGGGTGGACCACGACGGGGCCCATGAAATAAAAGGGCCTCCGTCTTATCCAGGGCCACCCGCAAACCCAGCGCCTCGATGCGCCCGACCACCAGAGAGACTCCCCTGGTAGCCAAGCGCGCCGCCTCCTGAAAGTTCACCCCCCGGGCTGTGACCAACGTGTCATCGGCGTAACAGATTACGCCCAGCCCGGCGGGGAAGTCACCTCGAAGGGCCCAGTCGTACCCCATGTTCCACAGGAGTGGTCCAAGGACAGACCCCTGCGGAACACCGCACGACATGGGCCGACTACTTAAAACTTCATCTCGGTCCTCGTACATGACGGTACGCTCCTCTAAATAGTCTGCCACTAGCCGCCTCAGGTACTGTGGCACCCCATGATAGAGGAGTGCTTCCCTGATGCAGCTGAATGGCAGACTATTGAATGCGTTGGCGATGTCCAATGACACCGCCAACAGCACGCCGCCACAGCTCACTACGTCTTCGGTCACAGCCCTCAGGCGCAACACAGCACCGACCGTCGAACGCCCCGCTCGAAAACCGAATTGGGCGTCCGACAAATCGGGGCCGACCTCGCTAAGGTGCCGAACGATGCGGGCAGAGAGGACCCTCTCAAACAATTTACCCGCCTCGTCCAGCAACACGATGGGCCTGTAGGCTGCGACCGAGTCAGTAGGCCGTCCCGGCTTCGTTAAAAGCACCAGCTTCCCGCTCTTCCAGCAGTCAGGGAAGCATCCGGACACCAGGCTAGCGTCGAACACTTCCCTGAGGCGGTCCGACATGTGGTCGAGGGCGAGGGCCAAAGCTCGGGCAGGAATCCCGTCTGGCCCGGGGGCGGTGTTCTTGGAACGGATCCGTAGAACAGCCGCCCCTACCTCCGCCTCTGTGACGGGCGGAACGTCCTCACTTTCGACCTCCCCGTCGTGTCCGGCCATCAGGGCCATCGACGGGGGTGTGTGTCCCGCCCGTTGCGGGAAAAGGCCCTCAACCACATCCTGCAGGAAGCTGGGCTGGAGAGTCTCCGTAAGGGGGGGGCCCGACGCGCGGAGCCTTTGTTGTGCCGCGCGATATGGGCGACCCCAGGGGTCACGATCGAGACCCTCCAGCATCTCCTTTCTCCTCTCCTCTTTGGCGCGGCTAATGGCCAGCTTCAGAGTTTTCCGCGCCTCTCGGTACTCCTCATGAAGCTGGTCCTCCTCGCCCTCCTCGCGGTGACGACGCCGGCTGCGGGTGTAGGACCTCCGGGCACGAGTACAGGCCGCACGAAGGTCCGCCAACTCCTGGGACCACCAGTAGACCTCCTTCCTTGGAGGCCGACGACCTCGGACGCGGGGCATGGCCGCATCGCAAATCTGCGTAATCGCATCGCGAAAGCGGCCTGCCCCCATGTCTACCTCCTCAGTCAGAGGCTGCGGAGACAGCCATGAGTAAATAATAGCTGCCTCCTCTAGTAGGTCCCTATCCATCTTCGTAACAGCCCACCGCGGGAAGCGAGAAGAACGCCGCGCCGTGTGACCCCTTCTGGGGTCCTGGGTCCGGGAGAGCTCAAATCGGATATACAGGTGATCCGAGAGCGTCTCAACCTCTTCCAGGACACGCCAGTTCCTTACTCGTGCGGCGAGAGCAGGGGTAGCGAACGAAAGGTCCACTATCGACCCCCCCTGCTGTCGCACACACGTATTGGTGGAGCCTCTGTTTAGGAGACAGAGGCCCACCGATGCCGCCCACTCCTCTACGGCATCACCCCGTGCGTCCGTCCTGGGGGAACCCCACGCAACAGACTTGGCGTTGAAGTCCCCCAGCACTAAGACGTGCCCAGACGCTAGTCGCCGGATCGAGGTCTCCAGGTTATTGAGGAAGACCTCGAAGTCGCTCAGACTCCGGTTAGGGGAGAAGTAGACACCATATATGGTGATCCCCCCCCATTCGGCAGCAACATATCCAGTACCCTTGTCTCTTAGCGACAAGGGCGGGGAATGAGCCGCCGTGGAGCTGACGACTGCCACGGAGCCGTCCCAGTCACCCAGCCAATTTGGACGGGGAGGAACGTAATAGGGCTCCGCGGCTACGGCGACACCTATCGACCACTCCACCATGGTTTGCAGGAAAAGATCCTGCGCACCGGCAGAGTGGTTCAGGTTCGTCTGGACAAGGAGGTTGGAGACTTGGTCCATTACTGGACTGTCTCTACAACCTCCTCCATGGGCGACGACGACGACGCAGGATTGACAACGGAGGCAGCCTGGGTCGATTGGCTGGCCCCCGAAGTTTGTCGAGAAGTGCGGGGCGGCTTGCAGCCACCCTGCCCCATCTGATGGTTGGCGGGAAGATTTCCCGCCGCGCACACAGGGCAGTGAGGGGCGGCGGAGCATTCCGCCGCCTTGTGCCCCGGTCGACCGCAGCGGAAACATAGTCCGCTGCAGTCAAAGCAGCTGGCGCACTTGACGCGGGTGTGTCCCGTGAAGAGGCATTTAAAGCACCTCATCGGTCTCGCCGCCAGGAGCGTGACTCTGGCGTTCACGAAACCGATGAGGATTCTTCCGGCGTCGCTCAAAATCTTGGCCGACGCCACGGGACAACTGGCCCACACCGCGCCAAGGCCCCCTGGACCGGGGCGGATGGTGCCGACCCTAATGTTGTCCGCGTTGCATCCCGCCCTCTCTCGAATTGCAACGCGGACATCCTCGACTGTCACTGAATCGTCCAGGCCCGAAATGCGCAGCTCCGCGCACTTGGTGGGCCTGGCGATCTTGACACCATCCGTGGCCGCGAATACCTCCCGCATCTTCTCGGCAAAGGTGTCCGCCGTCTTGGCGCCTTCAGCCCCAGGGAACTCAAGGACTCGAGCTCCCGTCTGGGCGAGGCGCATCCTGACACCTACTCCACTGAATTCACCGGCGAGACTGTCCCGGGCCTTCTTAAATACGGCTGCGTAGGATAGCCCGCCTTCAGTTGCCGCCGGTGATACGGAAACCACCACAGCCGCCGTTTTAGGTGTCGTCAGTTTCCGCGGCTTGTTCTTGGCGGTCACCGTCGGTGCCTGCGTCGGAGAAGGTGTATCACCCTTCTTGTTCCTTTTCCGGGACCGCTTCTTCCCTTCTCCGACTTTCTGCCACCCGTCACTGGAAGTGGCAGACGTGGAGGGGGCAGATGTGGATGGCTCGTGCTCAGCACCAGAGGGTACAGTAGGCACATTTGTCCCTCTTGATGCCGGAGTGGGAAGTGACGGGAATTCCACCACCGGTTTTACCACGGCCTTAGGTGGTTGTCCGGCCCTTGATGCGGCCGCCTTTGCCGCGGCCTTGACCTGTCGACCAGCCTTCGGTGCGGCTGTAGGCGCCGGTGCCGACGTCGCCGCGGCATACGTCACAGTCACGCGGCCACCCGAGACGGGAAGGGGTGTCGGGACTGTTGCAGCGTTAACCTTGGCCGCGGCGAGTGGCGGCCGAACAATAGGTGCCGGAGGAAGCCTTGCCTCCAGGCCCGCGAGGCGCCCGTCCATCATGCGCCACACTGCGTCAATAACTTGACGCAAGTGGGCATCCGGAACGGGGGATGGGGAGGGGGCAGGTGTCCGGGCAACCGGGTTTGGCTGCTCAGGGCAATTCGCCTGTGCCCGAAATTGGGCGAACTGAGCGCTGAGCTCAGTGACCTGCCCCGTCAACGAATCGTTTGCGGCCTGGAGGCGCGCCACGTCCCCAATGAGGGTCTCGACGACCCCAGAGATCGCGGAAGAGGAGTCCTTAAGGGCCCTAACAAAGGAACCCTTAAGGTTCGTGGACTTGGTGGCCACTTTGTGGATAACGGCCACCGCCGCGTTCGCTCTCTCCCGCATGGTCAATGGTGTTACAGGGACAGAACCCCCCACCACCGGCGCTTGAATTTTTAGCAGGAGATCTGCGATCTCCTCCTCCGCCACGTTCTCGCCCTCCGCTCTAACTCGGACATAGGCCTCCCTCCCAGAGAAGGCGGAGCCCGACGGAGTTGAGACCGGCGTGCGCGACCTCCCTCTATGGCTACTAGCCACTTTGGGAGGAAGCATCTCCTGGGACGTGTCGCTGTCCTGATCTAAGGAGCGTCCGCGTTTTCGACAGTCGGTGTTGGAAACCTCCACTTCCATCGACTCTAGGCTGTCTGCCATCGCAGCGGCGTTTCCGTCAGATGACAGGACAGACCTGGAACGCAGACGTTCCGATTGTCTTCTGCTCCCAGGAATCGAGCTGACTCCTGGGAGCTCCTTCAAGATAGGCGTTTCCAGTGAAACCTCCTTTTCCTTAGACGAAGTATTCGCCTTCTCCTTCTTACTTTCTACCTTCTCCGTCTTTTTTTCTTCATTTATTTGTTTGTTTGTTTTAAATTTATTTAAGTACTCCATAATTAAACCCACGAGACGGGGAGAAATAAAGGTCGACCCGGGCAGAGATCCCCAATACCCGGGCAAGCGAAGGTTTATGCCCAACCGAGGAGTCCGCAGGTGCCCCGGCTGGGAGTGCGCTTGCGACTGAACTACCCATCAGCCATGCATCCCCTGGTCACGCACCAGAACACGGGATTCGGGGTGATTTTTTAGAGAGGTTTTCTTCCTCGCAGTCCGAGCGGCTAAGCCAAGACCCTCGTCCCCGATCGGAGTCGCGAAACATGACCACGACTCCATTCGGGATTACGATATGCCGACGGTGGCCAGGAAACTAAATTCCCCATGCCTGCTCGGTGGCAGTGTGAGTGCACGCCGAGCCCGTCTTCCTTCTCCACCGAGAACAGCGGAGAAACTCTGACCCATGGAAGGGTCCCTCCTTCGTGATTTTTTACCGAGGTTTTCATCCTCATAGCTCCGAAGAGCGAAGAGCCAAGAGAGGAATCGGCAGAAACGCCCGCTCTGTTGGGCCAAGCCTCAACCAAGTGGCCGAAGAAAGATGGCCTCCTCTTCGTACTAGAATATTAGCCGTTGGCGATGACGACGTCCTCAAAACTGAGGAACAAAAGGCAGCGTCATCGCCAACGTTTCCAGGGTGCACCACGTGGAGGTTTTCTAGACGGCACCCCAACCTAACCTAACCTAACCTAACCTAACCTAACCTAACCGCCATCAGTAACACTAAGCAAGCATGCAATATTTACTGCGATTCAAGAGCCGCACTTGAAACTGTAGTCGGGGACGATTCCCTCCATCCTCTAGCCGTAAAGACCAGGGCTAACATCTATAAAAGCAAAAAAAAAATAAAAAAAAAAATAAAAAAAAATTAGGGCAAGAGATAAAACTCTACTGGGTGAAGGCCCACATAGGATTGGAGGGTAATGAAAGAGCCGATGTACTGGCGAAGCAGGCAGCGCTCCACATAAAGACAAGGCCAATTTACGACAAATGCCCAATCTCATACGTCAAAGGACAACTGCGCCAGGAATCGCTCGATATTTGGAACGAACGGTATAAGAGCGCTAGAACTGGTTCTACAACGAAAGCCTTTTTCCCGGATGCTGTCAGAGCATATATAATACTCCGGAAAGTAGAGCTAGATCCTGTCTTGGTGCAGATCATGACGGGACACAAGACCTGCGCCATGCTTATAACAAACAAGTTAAAGCATGACACCCACTCCTGAGCATGGGCGGGGTCGACATTGGCATGTCCCGAGAGCCGAGGATTTTGGGGCTTACTATAGACGACAAGCTGACCTTTAACACCCATGTCGGCAACGTCTGTAGGAAGGCCCTAAATATCTACAAACAGCTCTCGAGAGCAGCGAAGATAAGCTGGGGCTGCACCCCGAAATAGTGCGTACTATATACACGGCGACGGTAGAGCCAGTCATCACATACGCGCCCGCCACCGAGAAGCTGGGTGTCCGTAAGCTTCTCAATGCTGTGCAGAGGGGATTCGCGCAGAAAATCTGCAAGTCCTACCGCACTGTCTCCCTTAACTCGGCCCTGTTACTGGCCGGGTTACTGCCTTTGGACCTCCGTATCCAAGAAGCGGCTCGTCTATACGAAGCTCGCAAAGGGTCAACCCGGCTAGTGCTGGGAGACCGTGAGGTAGAACGTGTGGTGGGATTTGCAGAATTACCGCATCCGGCTCTGCGTATGGACATGAGTTTCCAGAGTCTGGACGACCAAAGCCTGGTAGACCAGCATAACGTGCAGGCGCTCCGCATCTTTACAGACGGCAGCAAGTTACAGGGCAGGGTCGGTGCCGCGCTGTCCATGTGGGACAGCCGGACCGAAACCAGAAGCCGAAAACTGTGCTTGCCAGCGTACTGCACAGTCTACCAGGCCGAGCTCTTGGCCATATGCAGAGCTACGAGCGAAATCCTCAAGTGCAGCGTGGAGAGCTTCGGCATCTACAGCGATTCGAGGGCGGCGCTGCAAACAGTTACGAACCCCGGGACTCTGCATCCCCTCGCGATCCAGGCACGCCGCAACCTCAGCCAAGCCTTGATCCAGCACAAAGATGTATCCTTGTTCTGGATTAAGGCCCACGCCAACATCGATGGAAACGAGCGTGCCGACTTTCTGGCAAAGGAGGCGGCGCTGTCGAGTCGGAGGAAGCCTGACTACGACCTGTGTCCGCTTTCATACGTCAAGCAGGAAATTCGCAGCGGTTCCCTTGACGAATGGAACCGGAGATACCAGTCGGGGCAGACGGCCTCCGTCACGAGAGCGTTCTTCCCAAACGCGAGGGATGCGTATCAATTGGTGCGGAAAATCCAACCGCAAGGCGTGGTAACACAGATATTAACGGGACACGGGGGGTTCTCCCAATACTTGCATCGCTTCAAGTGTCGGGAGAGCCCGTCGTGTATCTGCGCCCCAGAGGTAGAGGAAGATGTGATGCACGTCATCTTTGAGTGTCCAGTATTCGGCTCCCGTAGACACGAGGCTGAACAACGCCTAGAAGCGCGAATAGCCAAAGATGACGTGCATACTCTGATCGCTAAAAAGGAAAAAAGGGAGCACTTCTTGAACTTCGCAAAAGATATATGCAAAATAGTGATAGAGAGAAACAAACAAGAATAATTTGTTTCTCTCTATCACAAACAAAATAAATAAAAATAAAGTGAAAGTAAACTAAAATATTAAAATACATTAATTAAATAGAGTGAAAAAAGGCTCTTGTAATGCAAGAGGGATAGCCGCAAAATTTACAAAAAAAAAAAAAACCTAACCTAACCTAACCTAACCTAACCTAACCGAGTTGACCGCCGTCCGCTAACCGGAAAGCCACGATTTACACGTGCTCCGCTGTACAAAATTCGAAAAAGTGGGTTTTTCTTGCCGGATTTGCTAGTGTGAGGTGTTAAAAGCTGTGTCTTTTTTGCCTTCACCTCTCCAGGTTAGTGCAGTGTAGTGGCTATAGAGCAATTGTCAAAAAACCTCGATTTTTTAAGGTTATTTTGTGAAGTGAAATACTAAAACGCGTGTAGAGTGCGTTCTGAGAGGAAGTTTTCGGAGCTGAAAAATTCCCCAGATAGGGGCAGTTTGCCCCGACCAGACGACACCAACATCTTGTCGCTGCGACCATCCAGTAAGCCGCAATCTCCAGAAAAACAAGTCCCACGTGGCGGTCAGAATCCAGAACCAGACGCTCAAGGTACTTGGAAATTTTGTCAAATTTACACCAACAACAAAGAAGCATTTCAGTGTAATCACCAGATTTTTTGGACTCATAGTTTTTTATTAAATTAAGTTTCAAAATTCAAACTTTGAAGTGTAATAACTACTGTAAAAATTAAAAAATAAAAATTCTGCAACTGCTGTTTGTTGCGCGCTTATTTGTTTTATAGGATTCATATTTTTCAAAAATTTTTGGACTTTTCATCTGGCTTCAGGAATTAAATCATTAAAATTTTCACAAATTTTAAATATTTCAGGATTTCTTAACAAATTGTTTTATTTTATAACGTGTATAGATTAAGGTTAAGTTAAGATATCTTAGTTATTAATTTGAGATTTTTTGGACATTTAGTTTCAAAGATATTAATTTTTATGTGTTTTTTGTGAATTAACGAAAAGGTATAGTAAAATCTTAAAATTTTATGCTATATTCATGTTTAAATAGGTAATTAGAACTGGTTTAAGACCAAACTCGGTCCAAAAATAATAAAAACTCAGGCTTTTAGTAAATGTACCATCTTTTCGTATATTACACAATTTTGTTTGTGCGCGAATAACTTTTGACTCAGTTGTCCTACGCACTCAGGATTTTCAACGTTGGCTTGCTCAAAGTCTGTTTAACCTGAATTTCAGGTTTTTAGACAAACCGGACAAAAACTTTTCGAAACGACTGAAAGCGAGTTTAGCTAGTAGCCAAGGCGGAGTTAGAAAATAGGTTTTTAGTCCGGAGGCTCTGCGATAATTAGAACTGGAGTTATAAGCGTCCGAAGTTGAGGTTTGACATTTTAGAACTGTCAAGGTTTAGCTTTGGACAGCCGTAGCGAAGGAACTGAGAGTCGTAGAGAGCTGCGGATTTCTTCTTTAGCATTCTCCTCTTAAATTTTACCTGCCTGCTGAATTTCAGGCTTTTCAGGGGCTTGTTTTTTGGGGCTCCTGAAATTGACTTCGGTTGAAAGAGCTTACTTAGTCGAGTACAAGGACGTCAAGCACGTGTCTCTACGACGAGCAGGGGCGGAGATACGGGCTCCTGAAGTCTGGTTCTGACAGTTCATAGCTGTCAGAGTGGGACTTTGGGATCAGATATCTCCGGAGCGGAGAGTCGTGGAGAGTCCTGGTTTTGGACGCAAACAAGGGCAGGATCATCTCGAGCCGATCCGTGCATTTTCAGGCACTTTAGGAAACTGAAAAATTTTGGGCCTGAAACCGGGACTAATTGATTGTGTTCAAAGCGCCCTTCAGATTGAGCCCAGGAACGACACCTTTAACACCTCTAGTTCCGGAGTTATAGAGTAAATACAATTTTCGGATATATATACCATCGGAATTTCACCCCCGATAACTCGGGCACCCTTTGAGACAAGTGCATCGAGTTTGGGTTCATTAGAAAGGGCGTAGGGAGATCTATTGTTTGCAGGTACCAGACCGACTCTATGTAGAGTCCGAAAAATTTCGACACGCTTTTATTTGATAAAAATATTTAAATCATATTTTAAGATATTTCTTGTAATAGTTAGTCAATAGTAAAAAGACAGGGACCTATACATCCCGAAAATTCGACAACCCCGCTGAGCGGAGTTAACGGCTCCATAGAGCAAATACTTCATTTTGGACGTTTAAGTTTATTGTAAAAACTATATTTTAAAAACTGTAAATTGTCTATAACAATTACTGACAGGGACGCTATACATCTCATTTACTGGTTTTGTCTTGTGGTTAAATAAAATTACTAAACTAGACCTAGATAAAACGTAGAGTAGTAATATAGTAACCTGCTCCTGTCTCTGTTGCTCTATATAGAAGTAACTAACACAGTACATAATGTACACCGACAGGACTCCACCAAAAGGAAAGAGTGTGAAACCCCCTAGCGGAAGGATTCTACATTCCCCGGGGGACACAGCCACATCAAAAACCACATCAAAAACCGGTATTTCAGGAATTGTGAGAAAAAGTGTTGGTGAAATAGAGTCCAAATCACCCGTCACACAACCGAGCCAAAGTCTACCGCCACCATTGAAAATAACGACCTCCGTCAAATACCCCAGCAGACAGGCAGAAGCGAGGGGTCTATGGACTAGCATTAAACTGCAGCTGGGAAATTCCAGAAACTTAAAAACTGACATAAAAACTGCCATAACGGAGGCTGTGGACAGACTTTACAACTTAGTGAAAGAGACGGACGCAGCTAGTCAAACAGAGCCAAAAACAGTACTCGAACCCACCCTTGATATAGAGCCGATCAAACAGCACACTAAGTTACTCTTAGAGAGCAACAAAAAGATGGACGAATTGATGGAAACTATTAAACTTCAGAAAGAGAGCATAGAAAGAGCAGTCCCCTTGTCCTACGCGGAAGCCACAGCCAGCCACAACACAAAGGCGCAAATGCATAACACCATACACTCTGTTGTGGTGACCTCTAAGGAAGAAACCGATACTGGAGAAGAAGTCTTAGACAAAATTAGGAAGGTGGTGGACGCAAAGGAAGGCTGGGTGAGAGTGGAAAAGGTCAGGAAAGCAAAGGATAGAAAGGTAATTTTGGGATTCAAAACCACCGAAGAAAGGAACAAGGCCCGAGAGAAAATTGAACAAGATGGTGTTCACCTCCTGGTCGAGGAGATGAAGAACAAGGACCCACTCCTGATGCTCAGGGACGTCCTGTCAGTTAATACTGATGAGGACGTTCTAAAGGCATTTAGAAACCAAAACAGGGATGTACTCCACGGCCTGGAAAAGGGTGAGGACAGAATAGCCATAAAATACAGAAAAAGAGCTAGAAATCCCCACACCTGTCATATTGTAGTGAGTGTATCGCCGTCAATTTGGGGAAGAACCTTAAAGACCGGGTCGCTGCACATAGACCTGCAGCGAGTCCGAGTGGAGGACCAATCCCCACTGGTTCAATGCACTCGCTGCTTAGGTTTTGGACATGGCAGGAGGTTCTGTAAGGAGGCAGCCGATCTCTGCAGCCACTGTGGTGGTCCGCATCTCAACAAGGATTGCGATGAGAGGCTAGCAGGAGGAGCACCGTGCTGCCGGAATTGCTTGAAGGCGAAATTAGAAAAATCAGACCATAATGCTTTCAATGCTGATTGCCCGACACGTCGAAAGTGGGATAGACTAGCGCGATCAACGGTAGCATATTGCTAAAGTTGTTAAGGTTGATCAAAAGGGCTACCGCATCATACAAGCGAACCTCCAACGCAAGAAACTTGCCACAACTGAGATGCTACTTGAAGCGGAAAAACGAAAAGTCGCAGCAGCGCTGATACAGGAACCCTATGTGGGTGCGGCAAAAGAGATGAGGAGTCACAAGGGCGTACGAATCTTTCAGAATACCGATCCTAGAGAGGGTACTGTGAAGGCGGCAATCGCTGTATTCGATCAAGACTTACATGTCAAACAGTACCCGAAACTAACTACTAACAACGTCGTCGTGGTGGGGATCCAGACTAGTGCTTGGGAGGTTACACTTGTCTCCTTCTATTTCGAGCCAGACCAGCCCATAGAACCTTATCTGGAGCAACTAAAGAATATAGACCAAGACATTAAAACTAGGTGGGTCGCCGGAGGGGACGCTAATGCGAAAAGCCCATGGTGGGGAAGCCCAAAAGTAGACAGACGAGGAGATCAGTTGGTTGGAACCTTGCACGAGCTGGGCCTAAATATATTAAATCGAGGGGAAACTCCTACTTTCGACACCGTACGGGGAAGTCAACGCTTTACCAGCTACGTTGATATAACCGTGTGCACTACGGATATTTTAGATGTTGTAGACTACTGGAGGGTAGATGAAGGTCTTACGAGCTCTGACCACAACGGTATAGTATTTAGCATTGAACTTCAGAAATCTAAAGCGATAAAAATAAACAGAACAACTAGGATATATAACACAAAAAAGGCTAATTGGACTCAATTTCATGAGAAATTGAAACAATTAAAAATAGATTACAACATCACAAAAGAAGAAATTAGTGAAATTGTAACAGTGGACCAGTTGGAAATAGCTATAAATAAATTTATTAGAATCATAACAGAAACATGTGACGACACCATACCAAAAATTAAAAATAAAGATCTACTTACCATGCCGTGGTGGTCTGAGGAGCTTGAGGAGATGAAGAAGAAAGTTGCCACGAGGAAAAACAGGATCCGATGTGCCGCCCCGGTACGAAGACAGATGATAGTGGAGGAGTACCTTAAAAAAAAGGAAGATTATGAGCTGGCAGTGGTTAAGGCACAGACAGATAGCTGGAAGGAGTTTTGCGGTAAACAGGATAGGGAATGTGTCTGGGAAAGTATTTACAGGGTAATCGGCCGAACCGCTAAAAGGGAAGAGGATCTACCTATGGAGAGGGACGGGAAAGTGCTAGATGGGAAAGAGTCAGTCAAGTTTATAGCTGAAACTTTTTATCCAGAAGATTCAGAAGACTTGGATAGCACCCAACATCGGTACACTAGGAGGAAAGCTGAGGAAGTGAACACTGGAAGGCAAAGTGGGCTTTGGGATCCAGAGTTCACACTAGCTGAACTTAAGGCTTCGGTGGACTCCTTTAATCCGCGTAAGGCTCCCGGAAGGGACGGATTCACGGCGGATATATGCCAGCGCGCCATTGATGATGACCCTGAAATATTCTTACACCTCTAAATAAGTGTCTGGCCCTCCATCATTTTCCGATAACATGGAAGGAGGCAACAGTGGTAGTCCTGAGAAAGCCTGGAAAGAGCAGCTATACAACTCCGAAATCCTTGAGGCCTATTGGGCTTCTGCCCGTGCTGGGCAAGATATTGGAGAAGATGTTAGTGAACAGGCTCAAGTTCTACTTGTTACCCAGGTATAGTACTCGCCAGTACGGATTCATGCCCCAGCGGAGCACCGAAGACTCCCTCTATGCATTAATGCAACATATTCGTAACCAGCTTAAACACAAACAAATAACAACAGTGGTATCATTGGATATAGAGGGAGCATTCGATGGCGCTTGGTGGCCAGCAATTAGAGTCCGACTGGCTGAGGAAAGGTGTCCTGTAAACCTTCGACTAATCGTTGATGGCTATCTCACCCAAAGATGTGTAAGGGTCCGCTATGCCGGAGAGGAACACATGAGGAAGACTGCAAAAGGTTGTGTGCAGGGATCCATCGGGGGTCCAACCCTATGGAACCTATTATTGGACCCACTCCTTAAGAGCCTGGAGGCCAGAGGCGAATTCTGCCAAGCTTTCGCGGATGACATAGTCCTTGTGTTCCATGGAGAGACTGCAGATGAAATCCAAAGACGTGCCAATGCCGCTCTCGAACATGTTCGCGAGTGGGGAATCAACAACAAACTGAAATTCGCACCACACAAAACAATGGCGCTGACTGTGACGAGGAAACTTAAGTATGACACCCCACGGCTGAGCATGGGAGGGATCGACATTGGCTCGTCTAAGGAAATAAAACTGTTGGGAGTCACCATCGACGAAAAGCTCACATTTAACACCCATGTAACAAACATCTACAGGAAAGCAATAGGGATATATAAACAACTGTCCAGGGCAGCCAGAGTCAGCTGGGGGCTGCATCCCGAAGTCATCCGGACAATATACGTGGCTGTCATTGAACCTATCGTTCTGTACGCGTCCAGTGCATGGTATCCGGCTGTGAACAAGCTGGGCGTACGTAAACAACTAGACGTACTACAGCGTGGAATGGCCCAAAAGCTGTGTCGAGCCTACCGCACAGTATCCCTGAATTCAGCACTGGTGCTGGCGGGAATCCTGCCTCTCGACCTCCGAGTCCGTGAGGTGGCCTTGTTGTATGAGGCTAAGAGGGGGACCACCTGGGAGATGCTGGGAGACCGGGAAGTGGAACACATGGTGCGAGCTACAGAGGCCCCGCACCCGGCTGAACACGAAGTTGGGGACCGGGAGCAGTATGACCAAGTTGACAGCGAGACAATTAAAATCTTTACCGATGGCAGTAAGATAGGAGGTAGGGTCGGTGCCGCGCTGACCATTTGGACTGATGGAATCGAGACCGACGCCGTTAAACTAGTCTTGTCTGATTACTGTACAGTCTTCCAAGCAGAGCTTCTGGCACTGAGCAGGGCAACGCGAGAGATCGTCAAACGAAAGGCGTCTGGGTTTGGAGTATATAGCGATTCCATGGCGGCACTCCAAACGATTCGGAATCCTCGTTCCCTCCATCCTTTAGCGGTGGCAGCTAAAGAGAACCTAAGAACGGCATCTCTCCAGAACAAAGCTGTATCTTTGTTCTGGATAAAAGCTCACGCGGGACTGGAGGGTAACGAGAGAGCTGACGAACTGGCCAAAGCGGCTGCCTTAAACTCCAAGCGCAGACCGGATTACGATCAGTGCCCTATCTCGTACGTCAAAAGTAAAATAAGAAACTCAACGATTGACGATTGGAACGAGCGCTACAGGAGCGGTACAACGGCGTCAATCACAAAAATATTCTTCCCTGACGCGAGATTGGCTTATAGTGTAGTTCGCAAATTCGAGCCAACCAGTGTGAAGACACAAATTATGACAGGACACGGGGGGTTCTCGGAATACCTGTCGCGTTTCAAATGCAAGGGAAGCCCAGCGTGTATTTGCGACCCTGCTGCTGAAGAATCCGTGCCTCACGTTATGTTTGAGTGCCCAGTTTATGCAAAAGAGCGTCACGACATTGAGCACCAACTGGGAGTAAAGATGGAAGCCGCTAATATAGCAACAATTATACTAAGTAAAGACAGGGATAGGTTGTTAGATTACTGCATCAAAATAGCAAAAATAGTTATAAAAAGAAACAAGACACGATGAAGTAAAAAATGTTGTCATAATATAGTATTGCATATTATTGTACATCATTAGATATATAGAACGAATGGAGAAATAGAATTAGAATAAGCAGTAGTCAAAATATGTAATAGAATTTAAGATTCATGTAAGCAAAAACCTAATATAAGCGTAATTGTTTGTTGTCAACAGTATTAGCATTAAGTAGATTGTAAATAGCAATTAAGAATATGTAAATAATAACAAAACGATACCTATAAATAAGATACTAATATAAGCAATAGTGTAAGAAAAGTTATAAATAGAAGCTAAGATAGTCATGTAAATTAATAAATTGTCTTCACTAGAATGAAAACACTATGTGGCATAAATGTGCGAAAGTGCGTGAGGCATAAAAGCGAGAAATGGTCTAATAAAAAATAAAGAGAAAATACAGTCTCCGATTACGTTGGAGGTACAAGCGATAACACCCTGTGATGACGGGTGCGTTTAAAAAAAAAAAAAAAAACCTAACCTAACCTAACCTAACCTAACCTAACCTAACCTAACCTAACCTAACAGCTTTTGGAGCATTTCAATAAAATGAAATTCAGGTGGCATCAGCTTGCATCCTGTTTACCTCTCGTGTAACACTAACACTATTGTACCTGAAGATCTGACTTTTAAAAAGAGTGGCCATGAGTTTCTTTGCCAGTATTCTTCTCATAAGGCCCTACGCATTTTGGAAACTGGAAGTTATAGATCGACACAAACAGGCAGTAGATTTTGGTGTTTTTCACCTAATTTACCTTGATAATCCAGTACATGCTGTGGCGTCTGTTTGTGCCGATCTATGATTTTAACTCTAGCTTCAATTTAACGTTCATAAATGTCACTTAGTGTCTTAATTGAATAAATGATTTTGAATTTGAATTTGAATTTGAGAGAGAAGGTGGTACTGGGGTGCCGCTGCATAGAGATGAGGACAGTATTCCATATGCGGCCGAACCTGCACATTACAAAGTTGTAGGCGGTGAGCCCGAATGAAATACTGTCTAGATCTGTTCAGCGCACCAAGCTTCTTCGAAACTAATTTGGCCTTACCCTCTAAGTGACCGCGAAACTAGACTTCGCTCGCTATATCGATGTCAAGGATTTCGATGCTGGCCGTGGCAGTTAGGAAAGTGCTCGCAAAGCGAGGTGATACGACAAATGGTATCATTTTGGCACGAAGACACAGGTTTGCGCGTTCAGCGCAAACCTGTGTCTTCGTGCGGTTAAATTGACCTCAATCTGTAAATTTTTCTAAGAAAGCTTTGATTTCTCAATGGCGGTTTCACGAGAAATATTGACACGGCCAGTATAAAAGGCACCACTCGTGCTATCTATCATCTGCATAGCAGTGAAAGCTGCAAATTTGCAGCATATCATTGATATGAAGAAGAAACAGTACACTATCATTGACTTGAATCAACAACCTTGATGCTTCTGTCTGTCAGAAAACTGGTTACCCAATTGCACAGTTTCTCGTTAAGTCAAAATCAAAATCAAAACCATTTATTTCAATTAAACCAATAATAGGTATTTTTGAATTGTCACGAGTAGGAGTCAGCCAGACTAAGTCAGTCGTGAAGCTAGTTGCCTGTTCCAATGCGTAGATCCTATGGAGAAAAACAGGCAAGAAACTCCAAGGACACTCTTTTTCAAAATGTTTTTTACAAATTTCTGGTTACATTGCTTATAAGCGTAAATGAAATGTGAGGACAATGTAACGTACCTATTATTCTAAAATATAATTAGACGCGCTAATTACTACTATACATCGCACCTTGAAAACAAAAGTGGCACTATGGCAAAAAAGTCAGTTTTGAGTTAGCGGTACATCTAGATTACTTGAAAGAAAGCGCTTCTAATGCAAAGACTTGCATTCAAATAGTTTAGATAGTTTTTCCTAGATGTCGGTAGTGTCAGTTTGTACTTTTAGGTTATTTTGTGCCAAGCATCTAGTGGGAACGCACGCTGCGGTAACTAAGAAAGCGACATTTTGTTTTTAGTGGCGTTTTAAATGTAAATATAAATAATCAACTACATTAATAAATTCATAATTGGCTTTTTAAGTATAGTGCCGTTTATGTGGTTAAAGTTAAACCGAAATAAATTTTCTGATTAATTAAAAAGTTACATTTTATGTAATAATAATTTCCTGTAATAATCTTTTAATATAAGCTTGCTGAAGGTCATGAAAAAACTGCTCAGAAAGAAGTCTACGATCGGCATCTGACTGAGAAAGAAAAGAGTCGTGAGGTAAAGGCTAATGATAAAGAAATGGTGTCAAGTAGTTTCGAGCGTTATGATTTGCAAGCAGTAATGACAATTTCAAATTGTGAGACTTCAACATTTTATTACAAGTCTAAAATAAATTGCTTGAATTTCGCGATCTCTGAACTTAAACATGACACCATGGCTTCTATTGGGATGAATCTCAAGTAAACCCAGAGGCAAATGGAATAGGTAACTGTATATTAAAGTACTTGCAAAAAAAGTCTTTAATGTTCTGACGAATATCTTGACGTAATTTACTCAGATAATTGCTGTGGTCAGCAGAAGAACCAGTTTATTATCGGAATGTAGAATAAAGGGGATGCTGTACATTCTCTATAGAAACAAGTTAAAAGATGTCTTAGATTTGGACCTCGTAATATATTTTTGTATTGAAGTGTTATGGTACACGTGGAATACCTTTCAGTGTAAATGAAATGGGTTATGTGACTAACTACCTGTTCCCAAACTAAACAAAAGTGTAGATGTCCACAATGTTAGGCTGTCGAATATAAAACTCATCAAAATTGATAAAAAAAAAACCGGTCAAGTGCGAGTCGGAGTCGTGCACCGAGGGTTCCGTAAAATATTTTTATTGTATGATGTAACTAAAAATTTACGGTTTTCGCAATTTTTCCTTTATCTGTGCTATAAGACGTTGCTTTGTACCAAATTTCAAGATTCTGAGTTCACGGGAAGTACCCTGTAGGTTTTGATTCCCTTGCGAGTGTCGAAAATTCATAACTTCATTCAGGCATAAACTTCTGTATCTTTTGATTGCATTGGCTTAGAAGTTTGATTTTTTCACAGCTCTAAGGGATAGTAGACTTGAGTATTTGATTTAAATTCCAGCTTGATACCTCCAAGCGTTCCTGAGAAAAAAGGTCTTGACAAACAGACAGACGGACGGACGGACGGACAACAAAGTGATCCTATAAGGGTTCCGTTTTTTCCTTTCGAGGTACGGAACCCTAAAAATAAACATAATGAGGTCAAAATGCAATATAAATTATCGTATTCTGAGGATTTAAAAGAGCTTGATTTAACAAAACGAACAAATAGAGATAATCGTCCTCTAGACCTTAAACCGCTTTATCAGTGCAAATTGGATATATACGAAGGAAAGAAAAATTACATGAGGAGCCTTGTTTATTATTGCCAAATAAATATATTTTCTTATAACTATCACCTAATTTCGTTTTATTTATGTTTTTTGATAACTAATATTATGTAAAAAAAACTATAACTTGGGTAATTATTCTAAAACAGAAAGGTCTACAAAAACCAAAAGTGGCACTATACGGAACGTTTTTTTTTTATATTATTTATTCTAAATAACTAACTAAATTACTCGCATGTTTCCAATGATTGACTAAAAGTGAGACAGTCAAACTGTTAACTTAAATTAATTACAGTGTTGTATTACAGTTATTTGCATGAGATATTGATCACAATGCTGGGACGAAACTTTTAAATGGCCATACTGAAAAGTCACTGTTTTTGTATAACGTCACTTTTGTTTTCAGGGTGCGACATATTTAAGCAATAGCAGTCCAGAGATGTTCAGCCCCGACCAACGGCACCCGTTCACGAGCATGACGCACACGCCAGTGATCGTACAGATCAACTATATTGCAGGGAACCGAACGACCAGACATATACTCGTACGCCAACATCGGCAGGACTTCTAGGCGAGCGTGACATACTCAGAACTGCCAAGCAACATAGGAAATTTAACTAAATAAGTGACTACACAACTTGAAGGCAAAGTTGAAGGTTTTTTAATATGCTGGTTTTTACATGCCGTACCGTCGCTGCATTTGCCCATGGTAACATTTCTGATATCAGCTTTTATAATTTTCTTCGTAATTCGTCTAGTTTTATAGGATCATTCCTATGTTTTCTTTTCTCTTCCTCTCTGCAATCATTTTTTTCTCTAAATACTCTTCTTGAGTCTTTGACTAATTATTTCGTGTAGAATTTTAGCATTTTAAATATCCACGTCAAACTGATTTCAATACCTAAGTTGAGGTATTATAGAAGTGTTATACTTCTCTATAACTTCGATGAACACCCTGATAAAATAATAATAACTTACTTTTCTAGCGGCGCATCGTAACATCATAAGACACGATTGGCACTGTAGCGCGTGAGCACCCTACTTAATGGATCGGGCGATGGTAGTATCGTTCTTTTATGTTCAATCATTACAAGTCTCCTCATGTTTTTCTTATTCACACCAAAATTTAGAATTAGTTCTTTTCGATTTTTTCTGGGATAAACTATGATATTAAATATATGAATTAAAATCTCAATAGACAGAAAAAGTATTGCTGAATTAAAATAAAATTTGTCCTTTCTAGTAAACTAACGCAGTTTCGTTTAAACGGTGCTAATGCTCAGCAAAACTGATTGCGGACAAACCACCAACTTAGAAATTATAGAAAGAATCATTGAGATAAATATAAGGAGTTGCTATCACTTAAAGAAATTTTGTTCGATTTTGTTAAAACTCAAAACTAATCAACGCTATAGCGCTGAAACAATCATCATTTGTCTAACCAAACACTAGGAATGGGCAGCGCTGCAGCGCACTGGGGCGTCAAATTTTTCACGATCAAAAGATCGCAAGCGCCGTGATTTTCATGGCGCTTATGCGTTTCGGTCATCGAACCTATGCTGGATGAGCTAATATAGACTATATTAAAAAACAGAACGGACATTTAAATTAAATAAGAACTCGTGTTAAAATGAACAAAAAATATATTGAATTTGTTTATTAATTTAAAGCTTATTTTTTTCCATTGAACCAATTATAGGTATTTTTGAATTATCAGTGACTAAGTCAGTCGTGCAGCTAGTCGCATGTTCCCATAAGTAGATCTTGTGAAGAAAAACAGGCCAGAAACTCCAAGGACACTCTTTTTTCAACACCTTTTTTTCAAATCTCTGGTTACATTGCTTATAGGCGCAAATTATGTGAAGACAATGTGACGTATTGTTTTAAAAATATAATCAGTCGCGCAAATTACTACTATACGTAAGTAATAGCAAGTAAGTAATGAAATGACCAGCTCCGACCAGCGGCATTCGATCACGAGCATGATGCATTCGCCAGCCATCGTCCACCTCAACCATATTAAAGAGAGCCGAACGATCCAACACATACGCCACCATCGGCAGCACTTCTAGGCGAACAACGCCGAATTTCTGTTCTGCAACGTTTTAATCTATGATAATTAGTTGCTGCTTACAGTTCTTCCTTGGAGAAAGCGAGACAGCGCGAGGTGCTATTCATTGATAGAAGTGAGATAGAGTTATTGTTTTAATGGCGACAAACATGTACAAGGCTATTAAGAATTTAAAATTTTCTCTTATTTTACTGCAATCTGCTACAAAATCATGTTATAATGAGTACTAATTTGTGTTTTTAATTACCCGAATGTAATATAATGATGAAAAAATAACTCGCAAGTATATTTTTACGTTTTCTAACCAATACGAAACGCTTGCTGCTAGCTACACAAGCACCAGTGTACACTGAACCACAGTTGAAGTGCGTATGAGCTCGTCGTTGCTCCGGAACCGCAACTAAGTTTGACAAATTTAATGTTCCAAACGCCATATCTAGTACGTAGTACATTTATATCGATGGAAAGAATATTTTTTTTTTATAATCACTAAAATATTTTCTACTAATGTAAACTATGGCTTCATATAGACACATAATGGCTTTCCTCTTTAAAAAAACCATTATACTGTATCTTTACCTTAAGTGTGATTTTCAGCCTTGCCGCCTAAATATTAGGCTTGAGAAAATCACCCAATTAATGCCGCGTTCTAATAATCAAAAAATGATTCGTTTCTTGTTTATTGGAACGCGGCATAAGCCAAGTAAAAGCGGCTTAAAAAAGTTAGCTTCTAGGCCGCACGAGTTTTACTAAATTACACAAAAATTAAAAAAAAAATTGGCGCGACCTGAAAAAGTGGGATTCAAACAAAGTACATAGTTACTTTTCGATTACTTTTATTACTTTTTCATAGAATTACTTACTGTTACGTGACGAAAATGGATATATCGGATATTAATAAAGTGGCCAGTAGAAAAAGGATGAACACTGATGCAGAAAAACTCAGGGAAAAAGTCTCGCGAGAAACTGCTAAAATTATTAAATTGAAGGTACTAATTTATGAATTATAATATTTCTGAGTCGTTCAATTTTAATTTCTGAGACCGGAATAACACGACAGTTGCACTATTGTGTATGTAGGGGACAATATTGCTTAATATCTAGATTAAAAATCCTACTGATATTATAAAGCCGAAAGTTTGTGTAGGCATTTTATCCCGGAAAAATGTCCGGTTCCCGTCTGATAGATTTCATCAAAATTTTCCTGCAACGTCGCTGAACAAAAACAAAAACAAAAAGTCGCTGCAACAGCTAGCTTAGGGCAGAGAGTATACAAGTCCTTTGACCCGAACGTCAGCTGTTTTTATTATTTTTTGATGAACTTTTCGTTTCATTTACCTGTACTAACATGGAAGCATGAAAAATGCAAATAAAAAACTGTAAAAAGTAAAAAAAAAAGGATCGCTTTTTGAAGTGAAAACGTCTTTAGGCACGTTTGTGCACCTTTGCTATGGGGAAAAAGCAGTGAACTCGTGACCGTCACGCTAATAATACGCTTGTTGGGGATGTAATTCGGTGTGATATTCCCGTTGGTTATAAAGAAAAACTACTTCTTGCTTCTATAAGTCTATTCGCTTCATAGCAGTTACAATAATATGTTTGACGCGCGACATGTAAGACGGGCGTGGGCTAGCGTGTGGCTGTGGCGGGTGACGAACGCGGAGTGAGATCGCGACGCCGCCGGCGCTCGCTGCAGTATAGCTGGGCGTAGGGACTCCGCGTTCTTCCCCCCTTCACCCGTTCACCGCTTAGCGGTGGCCCGTTATCGCGTTAACAGGCTCCGCTCCCCCCGTTCCATGTTCCAAAATGTGTGAAGTAGGCAGCAAGCAGAGCCTATTGTAGGCCCTTCGTGTTTAGTTCTTCATATGTGAATGAGCTAGGGATAAAATTCTCTTTAAATGGAATTTCACGGATTTAACTGCACCTTCAGCTAAACCGTTGAAGTGTGGGCTATAAGCTGGAGTGAATTTGAAGTTAATTGCCTGGTCTGCTGCACCCAAACTTATGTCATTACACTTTGCTTTAAGAAAATTTGAAAGTGCATTGTAAGCCCCTACAAAGTTTGTACCATTGTCCGAGTACATGTTGACAGGCCGACCTCTGCGTGCAACGAAACGGTTTAATGCAGCCATAAAGGCTTTTCAGTGCTAAGATCTGTGACAACTTCAACATAAACTACCCTCACAGCCAAGCAAACAAATATACAAATGTATGACATAATGAGTTGACTGCCCCTACCTTTTCTGTTAGATATCAAAATAGGGCCAGCATAATCAACAGCTGTATTACTAAATGGATATTCACTATAAACGCGTTCTTTTGGTAGATCAGCCATCATGGGTTGAATGCTTTTCCCTTCGAATCTACAACATTTGTGACATTGATGTGTGATTTTTCTAGCAAGGCTGCGACCGCCTATTATCCAAAATCGCTGTCTTAATGTAGCGAGTAATAATTGTGGTAAAGCATGCATCAATATAATGTGATAATGTTTGAATATTAATCCTGCAACATAATGCGAAGCATGAATTAATATGGGATGCTTAGTGTCATAGTTATGATTTGAATTGGATAATCTACCTCCAACTCTAATTACATTTTCATCAGACATAAATGGATTAAGGTTAAGTAGTTGTGACTTCTTCAATAATTGACCCTTCTTTATAATAGAGTATTCATTTGGGAAAACTTCCAATTGAATGAGTTTACATATGAGTAATGTGGCTGAGTTTAGTTCGGATACTGTTAAATGATTAGAGTTTTTATTCTGAGGTTGTCTACAATTATGCAAGAATCGTAATATATATGCAGTGACTCGTTGTAATTTACTAAAAATTTAAAACTTATGGATAAAATTATTTTTGTTATGATCATAAACAAAATTGCATTGAATAGTAGTTTCTGGTAAGTTAGTGGGTATGTTAATTGGTTGAACAGGCCATTGGGCTTTAGGTTGTGTTAAAAATGATGGACCTGTCCACCATAGGTTGCAATTTTCCAGGTGAGTGGTATTGCAGCCTCTAGATCCTATGTCAGCTGGTCACCCTTCACCCGTTCATTGCTTAGCGGGGGGCCCGTTAGCGTGTTAACAACGCTAATAACACGCTAATAATACGCGCTAATCTAAACATTGAGTTCTGTAAGCTCCTTATTAATTAATGTCACCAACGTGATAATTTGACGTTTTAAGTTCGTCGTTTCGTTTAAGTTTTCCCTTCTGGTGGCATTAATTGGTGGCAGTCCCATGACTGCCTTTTTTTATTTTCGTACCCATCATCAAAGGTACCATTAATGCTTTCGTCTGCAAGGGCGTCGCCAGTGGGGGGCAAGGTGGGGGAGCTGCCCCCCCCCCCCCCCTTAGAGCTTGAAAAATATTTAGCTAAATGTAAACCAAACATTGAAACTAGAATGAATGCACTAAGTCCATCCCAAGTATTCCACCCGCGCACAGGGTCGGACTAGGCCTGGGTGGCAGGCTCTCAAGAAGCAATAAGGGTCGATTGCATACTATCGGATAATAATGAGACCACTGGCAATGAGCCCCTGTTTTCTCAATTAGAGCTTTAGTACAGTGTGGATATTCTTACGAGCCGGGGTGCGGGATTATATAACAACACCTATTTATAACGAAATAGACACAATTTATTTAAATAATTAACGCATTTAACATAACTACAATTAATTTTTACTATTTCCACTCACTATTCACTTGTATTATTCGCTATACTTCGCACTTGTTAACTGCCGTATCGCTCAACTAGAACTGAATAGCCATAAGGTAAGATCTGACTAGAGCCTAAAAACCACTAAGACGATAATCTTTTTGAAGTAAATTGGATTATTTAAAACAACCGTAATAAATGCATATTGGCGCGTGTGCAGGTAGCGCAGGACACGGCGTACTGGGACTTGAAGGAGAAACTGCAGCAGTTAGAGGCGAACCACGAGCGTCTACAGCAGAACATGGTGGAGGTACAGATGCAGCACGAGGCGGTCTCCGGACAGTTTCAGGCAGAACTGCGCCTGCGCCCCGATACCCTAAACAAGTGAGTCGCACGGCACGGCAGCACGCCGGCGCGGCGCCACCGGATCGAGGCTGCCTTCCACATCGTCGCTTGTATTTATCTAGATTATCTAGATATTGTGACTGACTTTTATGAATTTCTGTAATAGATTATAGCATACCGCAATAGAAAAGCACCGGTAATATAGACAATTATTGATGTCAAAACTAAATATAGTTTTAGAGAGTTGTATACTTTTGTTATGGGCAAAAAGCACTAAATTCGCTTGACCGTTACGCTCAGACACCGTGACATTTTAATGGGTTTTGAAATGAAACAAGGTAACTTAGGATGATTAGTGGTACCAAGAAGATCCTACGAGCAGCTTATATCAAATTAGTGCTTGTAATTTGTTCTCTGTAAGAAAGCTTATATAACCCAAAAAATATTAAAAGTACACAAATCAATACCATATAATGCGAATAGTCTGACTAGAAGGCGTAAAGATTTAATAGCTCCGATCCCTAATACACAAACTAAATTTGCTAGTATTCAGTATGGCAAGCGATATGTTCAGTTAAATAATAAATAAAGAGCTTTATATCTGTACGGGTCACGTACACTTCTTGAAAGATTATAGAAAGGATAGATATTTTTCTTGTAAACAATTTTATTGATTCACGCACTAAAATGATATGATATATGCTAATGAGTACACGATACGCTTGCTGAAGGTGAACTGAACTGCATTTGTAACAAAATCATCGCTGTCAGCGTTAAATGCTGACCGCGGCAAAATGTACGGTCGTTGGCCCGTACATGTTCCCGGGGGCAAAAGATGAGAAGGTAAAGTGAAATGGGAAGTGAATGATATATGATTAACAAGGTGAGCCACTTGGTCCTTAAATGCTAGGAATGATATTCTTATTGTCTCTAATAATTTTAATCTACACAACTACACTGTTGGCTCACACACTTAAAAAACTGTTTTTTTTTTTTTCACAATGGGCGACGTGCCTTAATCACGTTTATTTTTACACTCACTACCCGAACTACGAAAACCTTGCACTTTGTTTAAACACCGATCACCAGTACTGGCGGAGGCCACATTGACCAGTTCCAACGGTGGCGAAGGGGCCGTTTCTTCCCTGCTTCGTGAGGGCCCTGCGCGTCCGCACCTCGCCTTCCACCCGACGATCCCAACGAGTATGACTACAATGCCCGCCACTGTGTATATTTCTGTATAGTGATGGACGTCGTGATTATGTGAGATGCTCTCGATTTGGGCTTGATTTTCTTTCAAAACACGAATTTTGTTATGAATGAAATAGTTATATATGTTTTTGATTGTTATGAAGGAGCGTAATATCTTTCTCGTATTGTTCCGCGAATCTACTGTCCAATACGCCGAACAGGCAGTTTGCAATGTAACCGACACCGTCAATAAGACCGCGTCGCCACCTGTTTGGTTGCGTGTCAAAGTGCTGACTGAGTAACCTGTGGTTATTGTCCTCAAGTTCATCGTATCCGTGACGTAATTGTAATAATATTATGTCACAAGGTGAATGCTCCGGTATCATAACACATGATTTTTCAATGCATTGAATACTTTGTTTAGAGCTCTGATACCTTCCCAATAAGGTTCCATGTTGTAATATATAATTAATTTCCAACCAGTTCTTATGATTTTCATGTTTGATAATTTGTCGAATTAAAAATGTTGATTATTTCTGAATTTTGTGATATTAAGATCACCTTGACATGTTGTTATCATAGTTAAAAACAACATGATGTATGTAAACTAGAGGCGATGTTAAATCGATTTGTTTTACACGTCGTGGGATTTGTTTTAGCGATGCAAGCGTTTGAAACAATGCTAGTTTTCTGCTGTTTGGAGATTCTCGTTAATAGGTAATATGGATAACTTTGTTACAGGGCGTTTCAAGGTACCGTTTTTGGTTTTCAGCATTACCACACGGACCCGCCCATCGGTTCCGGGATATAATTCGACGATTCTGCCCATCAACCATTTTCCTGGAGGAAGGTTATCATCGTGAATCATAACTACGTCATTCAGTTGAACGTTATTTTTTGTTTGTCGCCACTTACTCCGTGCCGTTATTTGTACTAAATACTCATGTCTCCATCGCTTCCAGAGATCTTGGACTATTCTTTGCGTCAGCTGCCACCGAGTTCTTAAATCTGTTTCTGTATCGTGTAAATTTACGTTCAAACCACCTGTGAGAAAATGAGCTGGTGTTAAGAAATCTAAATCGTCGGGATCTTCTGATATAGGGCATAATGGTCTCGCATTCAGACAGGCTTCTATTTGAGTGAGTACGGTGTACATCTCTTCGTAGGTTAAAATTTGTTCACCAATGACCCTTTTAAAGTGGTACTTAAAGCTTTTTACAGCTGCTTCCCATAAACCACCTGCAGAAGGCCATGATGGTGCATTGAAATTCCATTTTATTTCCATGTTTAAAACTTCTGAAGATAACTCCTTGCTTTGCATGATATGAAGAAGGTCTTGGTACTCTTGTTGTAAGATTTTGTTAGCGCCGACAAAGTTACGTCCATTATCACTGTAGATTTCACGGGGCGTTCCTCTGCGAGCGGCCATCCTTTTTAATGCTGCGAGAAAAGTCGAGGTGCTTAAGTCACTTACGAGTTCGAGGTGAACTGCCTTCGTAACCATACAAACGAAGACAGCGACATACCCTTTTGTTGTCCTTATGCCTCGTCCTTTACTGGCCTTAACGTAAATGTGGCCGGTAAAATCTATGCCTGTATGGGTAAAAGGTCGTGATGGATTGGTCCTTGATTCGGGCAAGTCTCCCATTATCTGTGGTTGAAAATACGGATTTTGTTTTCTACAGACTACACATCGTCTTATCTGCATTTTTGTAGCTGTGTTACCGCCTAAAATCCAATACCTTCGGCGAATAAAACTCAGTGTTAATCGAGCTCCGGCGTGAAGCATTGTTTGGTGTGCATTTTGTATTAGTAATTCAGTCAACCGTCCGTTGTGGGGAAGGATAATGGGATGTTGCATGTCAAGGCTCATGTTTGCTTTACGTAATCTGCCCCCAACTCTCAAGATATCTTTTTTATCTAGGAATGGGTTTAGATTTAACAGTTTACTCTTAGAGTTTAGTTTGCCATGTTGCTTTAGTTCACATATATCTTTCCAAAATTCCTCATGCTGAACTTGCATAATTATTTTCTGCTTTGCTTTATTAATTTCTGCTAATGTTAAATATTGATAATGTTTTCTATCTTGCCTTATAGTAATAAACCTTAAAATCCATGCTAGTATACGTGTAATCTTATTGATAGAGTTAAATTGTTCTAGTAAGTTAGTGACAATGCTCGATTCTTGTTTGATAATGCTATGTACTTGTTTAGGTAGTTTTTTGCTATTTATGTCTTCTTCTGTAGTATATTTTATATGATTTTCCTTCTTGGCGTCAAACGACTTCAACCAAGAAGGCCCACACCACCATAAAGTGTGATTCTTTAACTGAGATACGGTCAATCCTCTGCTTGCACAATCAGCGGGATTTTCATGTGACTTAACATATCGCCAGCAATGTGGTGGCATAACCTCCGTAATTTGCTTCGTTCTATTCGCTACAAACAATTTCCACCGGCTAGGCTCACCATGGAGCCACCCCAGCACCGCCGTGGAATCGCACCATCCAAATATACTTTTGTTGTAACCGGCCAAGCAGTGTTGTACCTTTGCCATTAGTTTGGCAAGTAGTTCTGCCCCACACAACTCCAATCTGGGCAATGATAATTGTTTGCTAGTAGGAACTAGTTTGGATTTTCCGGCAACCAAAACTATTGATTTTTCTGAATTTTTCACTCTACAGTATATAACACAGGCGTAAGATTTTGTAGAGGCATCACAAAACCCATGTAATTCGACTTCACTTGTTGATTGAGTACCGTACCATCGTGGTATGTCAAACTGATTGATGTTTTCTAGATCGGCCTTGAGCTTTGTCCACTCCTTACTAATGTTTTCTGGAACCTGTTCATCCCATTGAATTTTTAATAACCATGTTTGTTGAAAGAGTATTTTTAGTTTTGTAGTTATAGGTACAATCCATCCTAGTGGGTCAAATACTTTTGACATGTCGGACAAAATAATCCTTTTAGTGATCTTGGATTTTTGTGAATAAATTTGGGGAGAAAATGTTAAATTGTCTTCACTGGGATTCCAACGGAGACCTAAGGTTTTAGTTGAGCCTACTTGTTTAAAGCTCAAACTTTCCTGATCCTGATAATTTTGATTTTGTTGTTGTAGTAAGCGGCTATCATTTGAGGTCCATTTTCGTAAGTTAAAGCCTCCTAACTTGAGTAAATTGAATAAATCCTCTTGTAATTTCTTAGCGGATGATAGAAAGTGGCTGCCATGAACGGCGTCATCCATATAAAATGAATCCTCGATGACCTTAGCTGCTTCCGGGAACTTGTATCCTTCGTCCTTTGCTAATTGTCTTAAAGTCATCATGGCGAGGAATGGCGCGGCCTTTGTCCCGTACGTCACGGTTGTAAGTTGATATTGGTTTAATTTTTTGTGTGGATCGTCTCGCCATACTACTTTCTGTAGAAGTTGGTCTTCAGGGTGGACCAAAGATTCAAGATTAAGGATTGAAGATCTTGCTGCAAGTTCGGTCCACTATACATTAAATCATTCAAAGTGTTATTAGTCGAAGTTTTTGATGATGCATTGTAAACAACTCGTAGTGCCGTAGTAGTAGAGTCCTTGCGTAAAACGCAGTGATGTGGCAAAAAGCATTCAAGAGTCTGATTACTCACTGCCGGTTTCATGTGACCTAATTGTTTGTATTCATCAATGAATGATTTATATTCGCTAAAAATAGATATATTATTGTGTAACTTTTTCTCTAACTGTAAGAATTGAGCTATAGCTTTATTTTTTGACTTGCCTAAATTTTCTTGAAAACCTGGTTTTAATGGCAGTCTTACTTGGTACCTTCCGTCTTCTAAACGTATCGTACTTGACTTATAGGACTGAATGCATGACATGTCTTCAGAAGATAATGTTCTATCTTCTGTAACGTCTTCTAACTCCCAAAATTGCTGGATTTCGTCTAGATTTATTTGTATGACGTTACACGAGAGCGATTTCATACCACCGCATAATATCCAACCCAGACGAGTTTGTTGTGCAATGGGAAGCGACTCACTGAGTCTACACATCCCTGCTAAGATGATATTGGAGTATACATCAGCACCCAGCAGTATGTCTATGGGGCGACTGATGTTGTAATCAGGGTCTGCTAATTCTAGATTATCTAAGAATGGACATGCCATCTTAGGGAAGGTATAAGTTGGTAAGTATTTTGTAAGATTCTTCATGATGTACACATCAATATTGAACGAATAAGGGGAGACTGTTGACATACAGTTTAATGTCATTATCCCTTTGCAAACGTTTTCAGTGTGTCCAATACCGGTAATAATGTTATTGCTTTTATGTCGAGGCAAACCTAGTAACTGTGCACCGTTCTCCGTGATAAGGGATGTTTGGGACCCCTGATCAATAAGAGCCCGCATTGTTTGATAAGTTCCGTCTGCCTTTTGAACTGTTAAAAGTGCGGTTGACAACAATATCTCAGAAATCATGTGTTGTTGCGCTACGTGAGTGTTACCTTTTTGCATACGGTCGTGATTCGAACGCGCATCGTCTAGCTGCGTGCTCGTAGACGGTTTTGCAATACTATTTTGCTGATGATACGATTCGTGTAATAATGTATTGTGAAATTCATTGCATTCACGACAACGCTTTTTCGACAAACATGCCTTTCCGTTATGGTCATATAAGCAATTTAGACATAAATTTAGGTTTGAAACAATTTGCTTTTTCTTATATGGCCCCATTTCTAAGAATTGTTTGCAAAAATATAATGCATGTGTGTCATTGCACATTGGGCAATGATATGTACCAAAGTCCGACTTTTTGTCGCTTCGCAATTGTGAAATATGCTTGTTACTAGAGTACGTCTGTTTATAATTATATGATTTTGAAGGGTGTGTATGGCTATTTCCCATCGATTTGTTATTCGAAGGAATCGGTTTTTGAATGAAATTCTCTTGTTTTCGCCTGCTCACCTCCATGCTAGTGAATTTATTTTCTAAAAACATTAAAAATTCTTTCAAATCAGGTAACTCTCGGGGTTGTTTTATAGATATATTATATTCCGAAAAAGTATCTGAATCTAGTTTTTGACATAAAAGATGTACCACTAACGGATCCCAGGATGTAACATCTACGCCAAGGTTCTTGATGGCATTCAGCGCTTCCTGTGCGGTATCATGTATACGCTTTATGTGGTTGATGGATGCTTGCTGTGAAATTGGCAAGTTTAATAGGATATTAATATGGGATGTAAAAATCATTCTTTTGTTGTCGTATCTGTAATTCAAAATATCCCAGCTAATTATGTAATTATCAGAGGTGATTGGAAGATGTTGTATAAGACGTTCAGCTTCCCCTTTGACCTTCGTCTTAAGGAACTGCATCTTCTGAGCGCCGGAGAGTCCTGGATTGTTATGAATTGATTCAGTGAAGAGGTCCTTGAAGGACGTCCACTGGTGATAGCTGCCTCCGAACGTTGGAATCTCTATTTTTGGAGTAGCTTGTTCCCTATGTGACACTGACCACATTTTCTTGTTAATTGCCTTTATTGCGTCGTTATATGTATTCTCATATTTGAGGTACGTGCTGTAGTACTCTTGGTTTCTGTCTCCTAACTCACTGTCTAATTCCCAATGCTGAGTATCTATTCTAGACCAGCGATCCTGTACTGTCTTCAATAAATGTTCAAATTCCCATTTCTCCGTGACAACGTCTAGGTTAATCTTGGAAACTGAATGTTCAAAAGCCTTGAAATTACTTAATTGTTTTCTTATCATTTCATCAGTCTTGCTATTGGAACCCTGTGTCCTTGAGGAGGGTGTTGATTGCTGGGTGGAACCAGACGTTCCAAGAGAAGTTGCAGGTTTTAATAATGGTGTTGACGGTCTGTCGTCAGGTCGTTGATATTGTTGAATAAGTCCTCGAACTTTTTCATATTTCTCTTGCACAATGTCGTATTGTTTTGAAGTGAAATAAGTATGAGATTCGGCATATTCTATGCTGCGTAATCGCATATGATTTGATTGATAATCTTGCCAGTACGCATCCAACGTGTCCAATCTTCGGCGTATGTAGTCCGAAGTTTTACGATCCGAGCTATCCTTCTTAAAATTTGTGTAAATCTGTTCTATCGCACCGAGTAGCTGTTGCTGATTTGCTAAAATGTCCTCCAAAGACGACATATTGCTAATAAAATAAATGGAAAGATCTTACTTGAACTTCCACACGGAGAGCCTTGTTGCTCACCAACAGGGGATCCTTGTTGATCCTTGATGATTGCTGCTGCTTCTACTTTATACTGCACGCTTGCTGGCAGTACAAACCTCCACACTGCTAGTTCTCTTCACTCGCGAAACACGGAACAATATCTGACTAAACACTGCCCTAATCTCACAAGTGAAGGCGTCGAAGGACCATAAATGTACGGGTCACGTACACTTCTTGAAAGATTATAGAAAGGATAGATATTTTTCTTGTAAACAATTTTATTGATTCACGCACTAAAATGATATGATATATGCTAATGAGTACACGATACGCTTGCTGAAGGTGAACTGAACTGCATTTGTAACAAAATGTAACATTTCATTAATCATAACATTTTCACATACACTCACACACACACACACACACACACACACACACACACACACACGCACACACACACACTCACACACATGCACACGCACACACGTACACACGCTACGCACGCACACGTACACACGCACACGCATGCACACGCACACACACACACACATGCACACATGCACGCACACACATACGCACACACGCACACACACACATACAAACACACACACACACACATACACACACACACACACACACGCACACACACACTCACACACACACACACACACGTTCACACGCTACGCACGCACACGTCCACACGCACACGCACGCACACGCACACGCATGTACACGCACACACACACACTTGGCGTTGGCATTCACTCATATATTTTACTCGTTCGAGTTTAGTTCTTAGTAACAAGTACAGTTCATTCAACCATATTCGCTCGTTCATCAAAGACGCGACGTGTCCGGCGATACCTACTGTCGAGTCGTACGTAAAATAATACTCCAATTTTTCTTTCGTACTTTACACGGGCTTAGCAATTCCTCTTGGAAATACTTTGTGTTACTTAAATAACTTTATATAGAGTATTAATAACGAAAAAATGCGTTTTAAACGGATAAGGTATTTCAGGCGTATTTAAAGAAAATAAGCGACTTACATACCTATTAAAAAGTTATTTACAACCACTCACACTTCAGTGTACCGAAGCAACTGCTCGAAATGGAATTTATCACATTTTAATTTTCTGAATGTGTCTCTGTCATTTTTCTCTTTATCAAAGGCGTCCACTATCGCACTATGGCACTAGCCACGATGGTTTAGGTTGGAGGCTTTTTCATTCGGTCAAATCCCTTTTGAAATCATGAATACCATTGGTCTAAGGGCATGTTTTCACGTGCTGCTTGAAAGCTTTTACGGCCCCTACCGGCCCCGTAAATGTCATACCTATCATCAAATCTTTAATGTTTGGGTAAATAAAGAGATCGCATGGTGCCAGGTCTGGACTATGTACGAGATGGTTCCCTAGCTCTACCTTTTGAGAAGCCAAAAATGACTTCGTCCGAAGCATTGTCATGGTGCAATAGGATGCGACGTCTTGGTCGTTTTTCCCTAACCTTTTCAAAGACACTGAGCAAACAAATGCTGGTGTACATTCAGCATTAACTGTCTTTAGTTCTTCAAGTGGGATCGTACAGACAGGACCTGTCACCTTCGAACAACCATACAGCGCTGTTGCTTTCTTTCCGGCATGTAATAATACATCCATGTTTCATCTCCTGTCACAATGTCATACACAGCATTTGAACGTCGAACGTTCGAAATTCAAACATTTATAAGGGGCCAAGAGCGAAGAACTTTCAGTGTGCCTATGTATTCTGAAAGTTTTGTCGATGAGTAGGGTCGCTCCGATTTAAGGCGTCGCAACGTGTCAGGTTGAGCGGCACACGTGACATTTGCGACGTGCTGGAGGAGTACGGCGAGCGGCTGCGGCGCAGCGTGGCGCGCTGCCGTTCCGACCAGCGGGCGCTCGGCGCGGCGTACGGCGCGTGCGGCGTGCGCGTGCGCCTCCTCGCGGCGGACGCGGGCCGCGCGCGCGCGCCGCTCCGCGAACGCCGCGCACTCCTGCAGCAGCTGCTCCGCGCCAACGAGCAGCTGGGCGAGGCCCGCGCGCGCGCCGACGCTCTGCACCACCGCGCCGATCAACTCGCAGACAACCTGGAGCGCTGTGGCGCCGACTTGTCCCGGGTGAGTTCCGCCTTAGTCATTCTAGTTTGTATATCTGTGTTAAAAAAAAGTCACTAAAATCGCAGTACCTGTAAGCTGATTAATGTCTAACATGGAGGGGACGCAGGATTTTTTCTTCTAACATTTTCTTCTATTTTTCAGTTTATCGCGAACAGACAGAGAGACAGATAGTTTTTTAAAAGGCCTACTGAAAATGAATGTACGATAAGATGAGTGTATTTCCTAAGGTGTATTCCAAATACTATTTATATACTAAAACTAAAATTGTTAAGTTTCAAATCGGTGCGACAATAGTAATTATAAGTATATTAAAATCGACTCAAAAGATTAATTTAATAGTTTTATGTGAAAATCACAAAATATGTCAAAAATTAGATAAAGCCAAAAAAACTTGGTTAAACAAAATATGTGAAAGTCATAAAGGAGTTAATGATTAGCCTCATATTATTAAACTGCTAATTATTACATTTCTATTTTGACTAAATTTAAAAAACTAAGGTACCATTTTGGTTGTATGATTGTTTTTGTGTATACCTATGTTATGAGATATTTTATTCAATTGTAAATAATAGATTTTCGTAATTATTTTTAATTAAATATTTACCATACCTAGTTTGTTTACTATATTAAACGAACCTAGGGACGCAAACGAGCGAAGCCAGGGTAAGTCGCTAGTACAATACATAGTAGTTTTTAATTCTATCAATTCGTGGAACGCCTTAGAACCACAGAAATTGTGGGGTAAATTTTTGCTCACATGGTAACCCTAATTACGGTGACGTTTTTTTTCTGTTGTCTCTTTCGGTAACTATTATCTTATCTGTGCTTTCGGCGGCACGCTTTGCAGGTGTCTATAGTAGTTTCCTGTCTACGACTTAAACGGAGTTCCGTACGCGTAAGTATTACTATTTAAATGGAGAGATTATCACAGTGACTATTGTCAACCGACACATAAACAGTAATGGTCGTCGACTAGTCTGTCATCTGGTTTGACAGTTGCGTGAGACGGAACACAAGAAACAAAATATTTTATTTGCATAAACATAACGTTCACCTGGGTGGACCACGGGAAATTATTTTTTCCGATAGTCCACCCAGGTGATCCACGGGAAAAAATAATTGCCCGTGGTCCACCCAGGTGAACAACGCAGGTGGACCACGGGCAATAAACGATTACTAAGTAGTTACCAGGTGAACAACGCAGGTGGACCACGGGATATAAACGATTATTACATGTAATACAAAATTATTTAATAGCATTAAAAAAAAATAAACAACGATTTTCAAATTTTAATTAAGTACTCTAATATCATGACTAACTATAATAGGATTATATTATTATCTTTTAATTGTCTATAATTATTGTATTTGACATAAATTATTCGATATTACAACATAATTATAATTACTACATTCAATAATAATCTATTAACATACAGGAAAATAATCAGTCAAAATTTAATGTTAATAATTTGAAACTTTACAATTATGGAGATCACGACACAAACTACGATTTGACGACACAAAATAACAATTATTATAGAGCCATAAAATATTAGTTAAATACATTGTAAAACGTAATAATATTACTAATTGTTAAACTATTTTATGATAGTGAATTTGATATCATTTTTGTGATGCTTTTGTTCAAAGGCTCATACTTACGTAGCTCGTACAGATGAAGAGAACAAAACGTCAATATCATGACTTTATACGGAAATAATGCGTAGCAATTGTTAATTTACTGTTTTATCGATCCAGAGTCCAGATACGAAAATAAAATTTCTGAAAATGTTGTAAAAAGTAAGAAAACATTTTTCATATTCACTTTTGGTCATATTCACATAGTCACTTTTGGTCCTTGAGAGGCGACACGGCAGCCTCTCCTACCGGCTGACGCAGGTGCTGACCGGACACGGCTGCTTCGGAAAGTACCTGTGTCGTATAGGCCGAGAGCCAACGTTTGTGGGCCATCACTGCGGAGGCGGTCACGAGGAAACTGCACTCCACACTCTAGTAGAGTGCTCAGCGTGGGTGCAGTATCGGTGCGACCTCGTGACTGCTATTGGTGTGGGAAGCCTCTCGCTAGAGGCCATGGTTCTGTCCATGGTCCAGAGTGAGAGTGCTTGGGATTCTGCTGCCTCGTTTTGTGAGGAAGTGATGTCCGCTAAAGAGGCGGCGGAAAGGGAACGGGAGAGAGCTAGTACTCTCCCGTCCCGCTGGAGAGGCACCAGGCGACGGAGACCCCAAAATGATCTCCGACCTCCATGAGCGCTGGCCTGGGTGTAACGGGTGAGGCTGCCCGTTACAATAGCAGAAGCAGGCCTGAGATGGTGGCGCGATGTGTTCCGCGCGCGCCATTGATGGAAGGGAGGCAAGGCCCCCCGTACATTTTGGTGTGGCTGCCTATTACTTAATAGGCGGCCAAGGTCGACCGGGGTTCTCGGGGACTTCCTTCCTAGGGTATACCCGAGTCCCTTGCAATAGACCCACTTATGTCGGAACACCGTGTGGTTTTAGTCGGTTCGATTCCGACATACCACTTCACCGCCAGCCCCGGAGAGGTGATGACCCGTGGGGGTTTCCACACGATAAAAAAAAAGAAAAAAGGTCACTTTTGGTCAAGATCCTTTAGGTCTGAATGTAAAAATAAAAATGAGCCATATGAATTAGCCAAATATCCTCGGTTCCAAAGAATCACCCATTAGTGCGTAATAAGTGTAAAGCATAAACTTAATATTCTAAGTGTAAAGTGTTGTTTGTGTGCAGCGTGAGGAGGTGGCGGCGACGCTCCAAGCGGACGTGGCGCGCCTCACCCTCGCGCTGGACGAGCGCGCCCAACACCTGCGCGACCTTCTCGCTGAACATCGCCTAGAGTGAGTAATAATCACAACGTCACTCAACTTGTCAATTCAAAATTCAATTCAATTTAAAAAAATCTTTATTTCATAAAATTGACCATAAATTATTCGAAATCGTCGATTTAATAAATAATTATTATAATTAAAAATTATAGATCAACACACACAGAGTCACCGCAACAATAGTTTGCTTCGTCAAATGTAAAATGATTAAAGAAAACAAAATGGATAACATAATATCACATCTGCCTGTTTCGATCTATAACCGCCCGTTTCCAAATGGTTGAGCCTTGTAGGGGTAGTTTCCCTTACTTGGTAAAGTTTACAACGATCAGCCAAGCATTACTCTTGTCGCGGGAAATTCAAGAATAGTGCCCTCTAGTAAAAAAATATCATTACCACGATTAGAGCTTTGTGGAGCCCTTTTACTAGCAAATCTCATGGCAAAAATTAAGTCATGTTTACCAGACTATCAAATTGACGTTTACGGCTGGACCGACTCTACGGCCGTACTAGGATGGCTACAGGGAGAACCAAGCCGTTGGCAAACATTTGTCGCTAACAGAACAAGAGCAATCACAGAGAAGATGCCGTCTGCCTGCTGGCGTAATGTAAAGACTGGCGAGAACCCCGCTGACTGTGCAAGTAGAGGTTTACATATATCTCAATTACGTCAGCATCCCTTGTGGTGGCAAGGACCTTCGTGGTTGTTCACATACAATAGCAACAATGAGTCACAACAGCCCATTTACACAACCACGGAAGAATTAAAGAAAGAAAGGCAAATAAACAATGTTTTGATACAAGATACAAATAACAATATCATTACAAACTTATTGAAAAACTGTAGCTCATTAAATAAAATTGTGCACATACTAGCATGGATGTATAGGTTTATAACATACAAACAAAGCAAAACGCGCGAGGTATACCTTACGTTAGAAGAAATTAGAAAAACCAAATTGTCGATTATCAAACATGTGCAACAAGAAGAGTTTACAGAAGAGATAAGAAGTCTCAAGGAAAACGGAAAGATAAGCAGTAAGAGTAAACTTCTGAATCTCAATCCCTATTTAGACAATACGGATCTGTTACGTGTGGGTGGGAGATTAAAACACGCTTACATCCATTCTGATATGCAGCATCCCATAATCATACCGCACAAAGGACGACTAACGGAGTTGATCATAAAACAGGCTCATAGACTAACCTTCCATGGTGGGGCTCGATTAACGTTGGCGTTCATAAGACAAAAATATTGGATTGTGGGCGGTAACGATGCCACGAAAAAGCAGATACGTTTATGCGTCAAATGCAAAAAGATAAGTCCCACTAAACACCAACAAATTATGGGAGACTTACCCGAAGCAAGGAGTAACCCATCACGTCCGTTTACCCATACCGGGGTAGACTTTACGGGACATATCCTGCTTAAAGCCAACAAGGGCCGTGGAATTAAGACTACCAAAGGTTACGTGGCCGTCTTCATTTGCATGAGTACTAAAGCGGTACACTTAGAGCTAGTCTCAGACCTGAGTACCTCGACGTTCATTGCGGCCTTAAGACGAATGACTGCTCGCAGAGGAATGCCTAGTCACGTATACAAATTATTGTAGCAAGAATATCATGAGCTACAGCAAATATTTAACAAGGAATTTTTCACCGAAGTGACTGAAATGGAAATCAATTGGCATTTTAACGCGCCCATCTGGCCGTCAGCAGGCGGTCTGTGGGAATCGGCCGTTAAAAGCTTTAAATATCATTTTAAAAGAGTGATCGGAGAACAAAAATTAACGTACGAAGAGTTATCAACGGTGTTGGCCCAAATCGAGGCGTGCCTGAATTCTAGGCCTCTGTGTCCCCTTACTGAAGATCCACAGGATTTAAATTATCTGACACCGTCACACTTCTTGACTGGCGGATCAGCAGTAACATTAGTAGAAACAGAGAGAGATTTGAGAACCAGATGGCAGCTGAGTCAGAGAATTGTTAGTGATATGTGGAAACGATGGCGATCTGAGTATCTGACACAGTTAACAACACGTAGCAAATGGCGAAAGCCTCATGAAAATATCAAGTTAAACGACGTAGTCCTTCTGCACGACGACAACCTACCAACTGGAAAATGGTCAATGGGTAGAGTAATAGACCTGCATCCGGGTGCAGATGGATATGTCCGGGTTGTTAGCCTAAAAACGAAAAACGGCGTTCTCAAGAGACCGATCACAAAATTATCAATTTTACCAGTTTACCCATCCAAAAAGGAGATATCTGAAAACGAAGAAAATGTATCAGAAACTATAAATTCCTCATCTTCTCGCAAGAACAATGTAAGAAGTTACAATATCATATCACTGTTTACATCCTTAATATTCTTCATGACTATTATATCAAGCGTACAAAGCAGTTTTTATGTTACGAAATTTGGTCAAAACCAAAGCCTTTATTTTGATAAATGGGCCGATATGCAGATAATACGGGACGATTGAAAACTAATTATTTACTATGACATGCAACCTTACTGGGAGGTAACAAAAGCTCTCTATAAATATTGTACGTCACTGGAACAAACATGTAATACAATAAACCATACAATGAACTGCGATATTATATTACTACAATTAAAACAAGGTGTTATTGAACTTGAGTATTACAATCAGATGTTGCTCGGTCAGCATTCTAGCGCGCGACTTGCCAGACAGCGACGCGGTGTCGTAGACGGTGTAGGATATCTCGCCAACACTCTGTTCGGAGTATTAGGCAGCAGATTCGCCGAACAGTATCAAAAGGATATCACGTTGCTACGTGACAATCAACGGCATATTTCGTCATACTGGCAAAATCAAACATCAATTATTGAGGCAGAATATAACTTACTGAAACGAACGGAGCAAGCTATGAACAAACAGCATAAATTGATTTTAAAACATATTTTATCTTTGGAAAAATCCTTAAACACCATAGCATCAAATAATCAAAACATTGTGAGGGTCAATGAAATAACAATAGGAGCTATAATAAGTAGTAACATGCTGCACAATATAAAAGCGTTACAAAATACTTTACTCGATGCTATTACAGAAATATATCACGGGCAGTTTAATCCACATCTTTTGACACCGGCGCAATTACAAGAGGAGTTGAGTATCATAGCTATTCAGCTTCTAAAGGATGTTGCGTTACCTATCGGAAATATACATTCAGATTTAAGCAAAATTTACAAATTGCTTTAAGTAAAAGCGCGAATGCTTGAAAAATATTTGATTTTTTTAATTAAATTGCCTCTTATCGGTAGAGACTCCTTTGAACTCTTCAATTTATCCGGCTCGAAGGACCATTTATGTAGGGGTAGTTTTCCTTACATATATTGATAGGTTGATAATGAGTAGACAAGTTTACCCGATGATGATTTTATTGCTACTGAATAATGTACAAAAAATAAGTATGGTAAGTTAATGCCAATGTGATGTGAGTGTAATACAAATATGTGAACGCAAGCTAATTTTGTTAACTACTATATATGTACTGGTTTTCTCGTACAAGCCTTGTGAGAAGAAATCGGGCAAACAAACTCACAGCCACTCTTTTAAAAAAGAAAAACCAGACAGTTTCAACAATATTCAGTAAATATCACATCATTTTGTTGTGTGCTATTATGTTTTTAAAATTAAAGTGAATAAACTAGAAAATTAATATGACACTAGGGAAACTGAAAATTAAGGAAAAAATTAAAAAGAAGAAAAGAGAACATGAGAGATGGAAAATAAGAAACATATTACTTCACATTAGATTTCTATCACAATGTCATTTCTGCAGTATCATCTAAAACGTTTCTAAATTGTCAGTGGAGCCCTTTCGACTTTGAGAAGGTAGAAGCGATTCTAATGGCGAGGAATGACGAGGAAAGAGGACTTGTTCCATAGATATTGCGGTACCGATCGGACGCGGTGATAATCGTCCCTCTTTTTAAACTGCGATTTTCGATAGCGGAAACTCTTTGTGAATAAAAAAATTGTAGGGTGTAAGATTTGAACGCACGAGGGTCACTATCTGAACTCGACTCGCAGGTCAGAGTCGGCGCAGGGGCGCATAGCGGTGCTGGAGCGCGACGTGGAGGAGGCGCGGAGTGGCGCGGCCGACGCCGTGGCCCAGCTGCAGCGCCGCACGCGCGAGCGAGAGGTCAGCCCGCCCGGTCCTATCGCGATCACTAGGATTTCGTGCGCCCCTCCTCATTTCCTTTTGCGCTGTTTCAGGAAGCCCTCGCCACTGTTGAACGTATGAAAAGTGAAATCGCGGAGCTGAGCCAACAGATAAGGGAAATGGAAAACGTCGTCGATGACAGAGACCAGGTACGGACGGACGGGCGGTGACGTTTAAGAACAAATTTAAAAGATTGCATTGTGAGTGTCTGTTGTAGGTTGTTAGATCGCTCGATCTGGAGGTGAATCGTGTGAAGGAGGACTCGTTGAGACTGGAGACGGAGAAGCGGGAGCTGAGTGAGCGACTGAACGAGTCGGAACGGGAGGGCGCGATGCAGACGAGCCGCTTACAGGAGCTCGCTCGCCTCGCGCAAGCCCTGGAGAGCGACTTGAGCGAGGCTCGGGAGACACACACGGCTCAACGGTATGCTATTTTAAAATTCCCGGTAACACGAACTGCTTTTCCTCCCGGACAGAACTAAAGGTAGTTTGGCCATATAGCGTGTATGTCGACTGCTGACCCGGTACTCGAACCTTCTACAACAGGAGTCAGGACGCTGTTTCAGTGAGGCCAATCAATTTTAACTAGTTAGCAATTGTCCATTTTCGCTCAACGCATTTTGGCATTTGCTGTGATTTTGTGCGATGCCATGTTCGAGATGACCGAATGCACCGAGTGTTTCGGTGTGACAATTTCCCAAAAGATGTTTGTTAACCTCTAAAATAGCAATATATTCATTCATTATATACGAGCCCGAATGAGATCTGCCGCACCCACGTACGACCCGTTCGTCGTATCGAATCGAACGGCGTGCATCTTTTTAGAGAAACGGATGCGAAGAGGATCGAGGAACTGAGCGCTCGCGTGTCGGAGTGCGAGCGCGAGCTGGACGCGAAGACGGGCACCGTGGCGCGGCTGATGGCCGACCTGAAGGGCGAGGCGCAGGCGCGCTACCGCGCCGACGCCGCGCTCGAGGAGGCGCGCCGCGCGCACGACGCGCAGCGCGACGCGCACCTCGCCGCGCTGCGCCACAAGGACGCCGAGCTCGACGAGCAGATGGCCGTCCTCCTCGACATCCGCGGCGAGAAGGCGCGCCTGCAGGACAAGATCGGCGGCATGCAGGCCACCATCGACAACGTGCGCAAGGAGCTGACAGGCGCCGCGCCGGGCGCGCCGCTCGCGCCGCCCGCGCCGCCCGCCGAGCGCGACGCGAGCGCGCGCGGCGACGACCTGCTCTACAGCTTCCTGAGCGACGGCAGCGTCGACAGCGACGTACTCGACGTGAGTCTGTTTAGTAGTTAGTTTAAGTTAGTAGATGATTGAGTACGCAGGAAAGACAGCAAAACGTAAATAGTATAGAGTAGCGACTCTTTCCTTGATTGTGTTTGTAGGTATAATATACTTGGTAGCGTACTGTTACGAGCTGAGGTTCGGGATTAGAGAATTATACCAGATTGTTACCAAAATAGACACAATTTATTTAAATAGATCACAAAATACACAGGGAAACTAGCAACAACACAATTACAATAATTTATTATCACTTTTCACTTTTACTTTACACTTTACTCGCTGTTAATTCACTTGAAACTCACTTGATAACTAACTCACTACTCCGCAATGCCACGCTTTATATAGCAAAACGGTATTTCTAGAAACATTGCGACACCTCTGGTTAATTCTACAAAATAATAGAACAGTCTAATACATACTAGGACAACTTCCATTAATGGATACTACTTAGTTCCGTGTTGTCTCAACAGATGGCGTGTATCTTTATTTTGTAGCTATATACGACTTCCCACAGTCGCCAATAGATGGCGGGATATTCGTAACAGTACTAACTTTTATAAAGTATTCATTAATGTATTTATAACAACATCGCGGCAATAACTACATCTAAGTATAATGCTATAAAAGGTAGCATACCCTACTATTTACTACTTACATATTTACTATTCCATACAGCAGTTTCACCGATTAAATTTTTTTTTCGTAAATAACAAGAATAGATACACAAAGGTATTACATACCTCTGAATTGCCTGACGTTTCGACCAGGTTGCACTGGCCGTGATCACAGGCTGACTGGCTCAGCGGTGCACGCCCTCCGTCGCCGACATCGTGAGGTAGAAGGTTCTTCATCCACCTCCACTTTTTTGATATTTTTGATATTTTCGTTTCGCCATGTACCGTCACATACTATACTAACAGTGTCCCTATTCTGTAAGCAAACCGATGTGGCCCTATTCTGGTGTTCACCCGACTGCGCATAAAAGCGAGGTGGCATGTTTTTTATCACTGGATTCCACGCTGTAGATAATTTGAAACCATCTTCCCGATTGAAAGTTTTGTGTTTTTTAATTTCAATCGCTTCACGTACAACTCTTGAGTAAAAGTGACGTTCCGTGGAGAGGACTTGCGTACGGTGAAATTCAATCCAGTGATTGGTGCCCGCTTCGAGTGCATGTTCTGCAATCGCTGATTTGCTAATCTGTCGGTTCTTCACAGCAGCGATGTGTTCTTTGACCCTTTCAGCAATGGTCCGCTTTGTTTGGCCTATGTAGGAACTACCACAGCTGCAGTTTATTTTGTAGACACCTGGAGTTTGTAACGGCAAGACGTCCTTCGGTGTACCCACGATGTTTTGAACCTTTATGCCTGGTGTGTATACTGTCGGAATGGAGTATTTCTTTAATACGGAGCCGATCTTATCCGTTACTCCTTTCACATATGGCATGTAGGCTGGTTGTCTGTTCACCTCCGGATGCTTGCGTCTCATTGTCGGTTGCTTCCGTGTTCCATTCACCTGATATCCGTTACTTTTAAGTACCTCCTGAACATGATCCAGCTCTCGCTCCAAATGTTCAGGGTCACAAAGATCGTATGCTCTGTTCTTGAGTGAAGTCATAACAGACTGCAGGTGTCGGGGATGATGATGAGACGTGGCGTGTAGGTACCTATCCGTATGAGTAGGCTTGCGGTACACACAGTGCGACAAGGACCCATCTGACCTCGCGGTTACTTTGACATCTAAAAATGACAATGACCTATCCGCCTCCACCTCATATGTGAACCTTATCTTGGGGTGAATGGAGTTGAGGTGTTGTAAATATTGATCTACTTCCTGTTTATTTCCCTTGACGATACTAAAGATGTCATCCACGAATCGCTTCCAAAGCCTAACGGTCTTCGGGCCGAGACTCAACGCCTTCTCTTCAAAATGCTCCATCCAGATGTTGGCTAGTACAGGGGCTACAGGACTACCCATTGCGACACCATCAATCTGAAGGTAATGTTGACCTTGGAAAAGGAAATAGTTGCCCTCTAGACAATGTTCAAGTAGATCAATATAATTGAACGGCAACTCGTGGTCTCTAAGCAGGTCTTTTACGACGTCCATACATTCTTTTATTGGAACATTGGTGTAAAGTGATTCCACGTCAAAGCTCACCATGACGTCATCAGGTTCCAACTTGAGATCTTTTATAATTTGTATGAAGTGCCGCGAGTCTTTCACAAAAGACGGTGTTTTGCCTACAAGTGGTTGCAATACTGACGCAACATGCTTCGCGAGATCGTAAGTAGGAGAGGCAATTTGACCTACAATAGGCCGCAGCGGCACGTTGGGCTTGTGTATTTTGGGCAGACCATATAATTTCGGTGGCTGATGTGACTTTGGTGCATAAAGTCTGTTGTACTCGTCTTCTGAAAATAGGTCCTCGTTATCCTGGATAAGAGATCGTATTCTACGCGTTACTCTGGCCGTGGGGTTATATGATACCGGTTTGTAAACCTTATCGTCATCCAAAAGTTCAAGTACTTTACGTTGGTAATCAGTTGTACTCATCACTACAGTGGCGTTTCCCTTGTCGGCCTTAAGCACTAAAATATCCCGGTTATCCCTAATGTTTTTCAATGCTTGACGCTCTCCCATTGTGATATTACTAGCCGGAAGCTTTGATTTTCGTAATATTACCGCGACGTCCTGTCTAAGGATATCGGCATCGCCGGGCGGTACCTTGTTACGTGCAATAGATTCCTCAACGCTACTGATTACTTTCTCGAACGGTATTTGTTTAGGTGTTGGAGCGAAATTCATACCTTTAGCCAAGATGTTTATGGTAGTATCATCTAAACTCACGTGTGATAAGTTAATGACGGTGTCCTTCGACCGATCGGGTACCTTTTCGTGATCGCGTTAATTCCCGTTCATACGTAGATAATATTATATCATGGAACGCGAAAGTTTTAAAAGTTAGCAGATACACAAAGGTTTATCAAGTAATGCATCAAAACATTGCAGGTTTAAGGCATAAGGTTGAGTTGTTAGAGATACCTTAACATGAACTTAAGTTTGAGCCTTGCTTCATATGTTTGTCTAAAACTGTTATACAAAGTGGTCATGAAAGTGTTGTCCATGTAAACGGCTACAAATTAGCTTCTTCATTTTGCAGAAATAAACTTCAGAAATGAGGTGGAGTGTGTATAATGGTAAAACATGGACTAATCTTTAAGGAGTTAAGTTACATTAAGGCACTGTCGACTGACAAGCACTTTGAATGCTGCGGTTTTGAAGTGACTAACCAAAAACTAATAATAATATGTGTGTATTATATAGGACTCCGAACTCAGACATTTCAATATTTTTCAAAAAACTTGAGATTGTATTTTTTTTATTTTATTTAAAAACCTTATGCATAATGTGTACAGAGGCGGACTTAATGCCAAAGGCATTCTCTGCCAGTCTACCTTAGGGTGATGTAGAAATGAATGAAGTAGGTGCATTAAAAGGTATAAGAGTGAGTGAAATAAGGAAAAAAAGGCAAGGAAATTAATATATACTTAGATACAACATACATACAAGAATATTTAAATATAAATATATAAATTATAAATTCAAAATAACCTTTATATTTCTACTGTTCTGATGACTCCAATTTATGGAAGAGGAGAGCACGAGCCTTTGCTTTAAATGATAGGCGACTAGATGCCATCCTGATTTCCTGTGGCCAGGAGTTCCAGAGGAGGACAGAATTTCCTGCCGTGTGGTTTGCTTTGTGTTGTAAAGCTGACGAGGGTGTTTGTGGCGTCATATTGCTCGGTTTCATTTGAGCGCTTGTCGGCGCGCACCCGGTTTCTTGTAACATGTCGTAAAATATGGTATGATGCGGCTTGACACTGATTACCGTCGTGGGAAAAGAGACAATTCTTGCAAATTCTAATTTTTTCTAGTGTTGAGTTTTGTTTCCGAGGCCATATTTTCAAATGTCTTGCAATGAACCAATAAATGCTTTGTTTTGCAAATTGGACAGTTTCTTCCCGAACTAGTTACATAACTTTTGTGGGGATAGTTCTTGAATTTTCCACTGACTTGTTGCTTAGATGAGGATTCCTTTACAGGCATGTTATTCGGAAGCCTATTGTACTGTTCTTTTGTATTAACAGATTCTAATGCTGTAATTTTTTTTTTCTAAATAAACCAGTAGTTCGCGAAACGTAGGTAGTTCTCTTGGGGCTTTCCTTGTTGCCATGTAGTTCGAGTACGTTTCCGAATCTATTTTTCCGCACAAAATGTGTACTAGAATAGGGTCCCAAGTAGAAGTGTTCACATCTAGGTTTTGAGTAGCTCGTACTGTCTCCACGCTTGCATGATACGAGTATCATGCAGTCGCTTAATCTCATAAGCGTTTTGTGACTGCATAGTTGGCTGGTTCATAAACACCTGTATTTGTTTAGTGAACAGCAGCTGGAGGTTGTAATATCGGTAGGATATCAGTTCCCGACAGGCATCATAATTTTCAGCAGACACGGCCAAATGTTGGACGAGGCGCTCGGCTTCACTACGTAGTTTGCCCTTGAGGTGCTGCATTTTTTGGGTCTTTGTCAGTAATGTGTTGTTATGAATTGCTTCGGAATATAAGTCCATAAATGTTGGCCACTGTGTGTTATTACCAGCAAAAGTAGGAATCTCAACTTGCGGTACCGATCAAAATTGGTGGACAGCTGAATTGAGCTTACTGTTTAATTGTCTTTTGGTAGTCTCGAAAATATTTTCATGTCTCCAGTATTCGAGCTCATGCTCCACATCAGATCCCACAAGAAGATAATCGATTTGCCAGTGAATTTCATCTATTACCTTCCAACGGGCTTGAAGCATGTTCAACTTATCTTCTAATTCCCATTTTTCGGTAATTAAATCCAAATTCATGTTCCCAACCAGTCTCGTAAACGCTCTGAAGTTCGTGTTTTGTTGGCTGATAAGTTCATCCGTTTTAGATGGAACGCCACGCTCTTCGGATGACGAAGGTTTACAGGACCGTAATGCCACCGCTAGCGACTCATAGTCTTGTTTCACAAATTAAGTGTTAGATGTAAAATATTTGTCGGAATGGTCTTCTTCACCTTCCAAGAGCTTGTGATTTCCTTCAAATTCACTCCACAATGCGAGAAGAGTTTCTAGGCGTTGTTTAGGGTACGCCGCTGTTTTACGGCTAGAAGAATCTTTCTTGAAGTTCACATATAGCTTGTTAATTGTTTCAGCGATTACCTTCTGACGCTGCAGAAGAACCTCCATGTTGAAATGTTCGTAAAAAGTTAAAAATTTTATTAATTCTTTATTTAGTGTGATCGAACCTCGATACGATATGTACGAAGTCTCAATACAGTCGGGGCGACCCGCTTGTGGGAGACCGACTGAACCGATTCGCTATCGCATCAAAATCACAAAGCACACTTTCCAGAAAATGTTAATAATAATGTTATCTCGAAGGACCAAAAATGTAGGGGCAAGTTTCGGCCCTACACTTGACCTTGTTAGTTAGGTCTAGGAGTTAACAATAAAACTGTCCGTTCTCGCTAAGAGCGTTTATTGCAGGGGGATGACAGTACCTACAAAGTGACGTTTTAGAAAGATAGAGGCGCTATCTATGCGTTGGCTCTACGAAAAGTCTTCCTAGTTAGTATTCAGTTTCTACATAGATGACGCTACGAGTGCTGATATACCGACAGTGATTTATCGACCGTTTGACATTTGACAACAAAAAATCAAAAACTATCATGTTACAAAATGGTGGCTACTTTTTGCGAGTACGCGTGTTTGTAGATTTATACGAGTGGATCAGATACAAGAGGATGGTGATCGGGTATACGGTATTTTAATAATTTATTTGAACTAGAGTTTACCGTGAAAATACCGTATACCCGATCGCCATCCACTTGTATCTGAATATGATTTAAAGCTAAAACGTATATATCACAAGAAAACTACACAACTAAGTCTATAGGTACCTAGTACTACCATAACTATATATAGTATGATTAGTTCCGGAGCCAACCGCTAGGCAGCGCTAGTTGTCCAATTGGTAAGCTTTGAAATGCCGCAAGAGGCCTCTCTTTTCCCCAATATTACTTTACTCTTTGGTTTATTGCACTGAATATAAATGTTACAATAAAATGCATCGCGTAAGAAAGCGATGTCAGCACAAGTAAGAACTGTACGGCTTGCTTGTACAAAGATGCTTTTATTAAAATGTAACAGATGATATTTTTTTTCGTAATAACTAATATGGTTCTAATATAATAGTAACTTATTTTATTATATAATTATAGTGTAATTCATCTATGAAAATGATCTTGATATGATTAATGAAATAATAATAGGTATTAGATGATGATTATAATAGTTGTGGCTAATAATGTATTGATAACTTAATTAACATGCCATAAATAGTTATACAATCTAATTAATTGAATCTATAATATTGATTGATTGGTAAGAACCTATGATGTACCTACCTACCACATTTTACTGCAAATAAAGATATTCTAGCTCACGCGTTTGGAAGCGCTACACGGCTTTCAGAACTTTCAGGTATATTCGACAACTTGTTGTATTGTAATGTGATATTGTATAAAATCGCGGCTTTGCAGACTCTCCAGACGGCAGTAGCTCTCCACGTTGTCACAAAGAAAGTCAAGTTCATAATAAATGTTTAATAACTTTTTCGTAGTTAGAGATGATCTTATGAGTTGGAATTAAAGTGATTGTCTCGAGGGTTCGATACAGGTGATGTTTGTAAGGCGCGATAAGTACCTTCAGCTTACCAGAGACGATTTATTGAAATTTTACCGATCGCGGTGTCAAGGGTTGACTATCGTGATAAGCTGTCTATTTCTTAATACTCTATATTCATTGGTTTCATTTGGGAGAGCCCAGATAGTTTTGTTAGTTTAAAGCTTAATGGTTTCTGATGTTATTTCTTTGTGTGTACCTCCAGGCGCGCGAGGTGGGGCGGCGCTTCTCGGCGCTGGCGCGTGAGGCGGGCGGGGCGGGGGGGGCGGGGACAATGCCGCTGTCGCTGTCACAAATCAAGAAGGACTTCAAAATGAAAAGGCGCACATTTTTTAAGAACAAGCGTCTCGACAACGACTCACGGAAACTCAAGGAGTAAATCGCCCTAGACCGGGTCTCTCTTTTATTTCTGTTGATTTATTAATTCAATAGTGCATTAAATGTATTCAATTTATGGAACCGTCTTTCATTGCCTTAAACAAACGACCACATACGTAAACAAAACCCGAGGCACAGATAAGATAATAGTTACGAGGGTCCTTGAGCGGGAAGTTTAATGATACACAGACACAATATATGTAAACTGCGTATATTTACCCACAAGACACGGCACCTTGACGATTTACAATAATATAGGATATTACTGCTCCCAAAGAATCGTACTAAACAATTAAATAATTGCATCTAATATTAATCTATTGTGAACGAAACCATAGCGCGATCTAATTCGATCGTTGCACCATCTATCGAGCTATGTGACATTTTAGTTCGGATTTTGTCCACAATTTTAAAAACTAAACATACCACCCACCAAGGACATCACATTGGCAGATCCAATTGATCGCCGCATTGAGCCACCAACCTACAACGCCGGGGACCAACGACGTGCGGGGGGCTTGCTTAACCTCGCAGAACACTGCGTGTATACCCTCAATAGCTTCAGCATTTACACCGGAGAATACTGGGACCACTTGACATTAGAATTAGAACAGCCCTACTCCCAACCACTGCTTTACTATGTAGAAACGGACTCCCCTTGGACAGGTAAGACACAAATTTTGGAAGTAGGTCTTTTAATGACTGCATTTTGTGTACGCAGAGTAACGACACGAGTGATTTCATCTGGACCAGGATGTTTTTTCTCGATTTTACCTAATAACCACCTGCCGGGTGGTAAATCATCCTCCTTAAAAAAAACTACATCACCCACAGTTGGTTCCGGAGTCTGATGAGCCCATTTATGACGTTGTAAAAATTTATTCAAATAATCCTGAGACCACCTGCACCAATAAATCCTGCATCATCCGTTGTTGCGGCTGCCATCTCGATAAGTTGCTAATGTTAGAGCGCTCATAATTTGAATCAGGAGTAACTACAAGCGGTTCTCCAACTAGAAAATGCCCTGGGGTTAATATCGTCAACTTATCCTGATCTTCAATGTAGGACAACGGTCTTGAATTAAGGCAAGAATCAATTTGTGCAAGTACGGTTGCTATCTCTTCAAACGTTAACGTGGAGTTTCCTATGACGCGTTTTAGGTGGTATTTGGTAGACTTTATACCTGCCTCCCATAATCCTCCAAAATTCGGTGAGTGCGGAGGAATAAAGTTCCACTGAGTCCCGTTGTTTGAAAGATACTCAGCCAATTTATCATATACACCAGAATTTTCCGCGTTATATAAATATAGTAGTTCCCGGGCCGCACCTACAAAATTAGTACCATTGTCACTGTAGATTTCAGCAACCCGACCTCTCCTCGCCACGAAGCGTTTGAAAGCAGTCAAAACACCTTTGGTACTCAAATCACTCACTGCCTCCAAATGTACTGCACCAGTCGACACATGCATATAAATAAAGCAATGTACCCTTTGTACGACTTGTTACCACGGCCTTTGGAAACTCTTACACTTATAGGTCCAGCGCAATCTACACCACTACATAAAAACGGTTTATTCATCGTAACACGTGCAACCGGTAATTACCCCATAAGCTGTGTTCGCGTAGTGGCGGCATAACGAATACATCTGACGCAATTCCTTACATATTTTTTCGCTAACAACTTGATTCCTACAATCCAATTTTTTGAGCGTAAATATGTAATCATTAGTTGCGGACCTCCGTGCATCGTCTTCTCAAGTGCGTCAGCCACCAAAAGGTTAGTTAGGAAGGTCTCCCTTGGGATTAAAATGGGATGCACACGGTCATAACCGAGTTGTGACATCTCCAATCTACCTCCGACTGTAAGTTTGGCTCAATGACATGTATCCACTGACCTCTATTGTACATAGAGGTCAGTGCATGTATCCCAATGCTATTACTTTTATATTTTGATTGTTCTCGCCACACTAAAACTGATTACCGTCTTTTTTCATCTGTCACTGTTTACAACATTTATTGCTTGTGAAAATTGCCCTCTGTTAAAATGTTATTTTATGGTGATGAATAAAACAATTGGAAGTTAAATGCGTTTATTGAACTATTCAACAAATGGTAGCAGAGCGTGGTTCACAAAAAAACGCTAAGAAAAATGACTTCGTCATCGTCGTACCGAGTCGACGCCCTCACCAAAAATAACTACGATACGTGGTGCCTACAAGCCTAAGCAATTCTAATCAAAAATGAATTGTGGGATTACGTCAATGGAAAGAAAATCCTATCGGCAACCGCTTCAGCAGAGGAAAAAGCACAGTTCGAAAACAAGACCTCATGGCTAGATCTGAACTCTTCTCTTTGATATCTCCACTTGAACTGAAACAAATAAAAGGATGTTCTACATCAAAACAAGTGTGGGATAAGTTAAAATCTATATATCAAAGCACTGATCCAGCCAGAAAAGCTACTTGCTCAAACAATTAGTGTTAAAGAAAATAACCTCAAATGAAGATGTCAGAGATCACTTGAATAATTTTCTCGACATAGTGGATAAACTAGCAGACATGGATGTCAAAATACAACCAGATTTATTGAGTATAATGATGTTATACAGCCTGCCACCCAGTTTTGACAACTTCAGAATTGCCATTGAGTCCAGAAACTCGCTACCAAGCCCTGAATAGCTCAATATCAAAACAGTCGAAGAAAATGAAGCTAGAAAGAACACCAAGACACAAAAAGGTGCCTTTTTCATGAAAAAGAAGAAGAACAAATTCTGCAATAACTGTAAAAAGAAGGGACACTTGCCAGAAACATGTTGGTATAAAGGAAACAAAAAGGTACATAAAGAAGAAAATATTTTTTATATCACACCAACCTGCTTGTCTATGTCACCAAATACATGGTGTCTAGATAGTGGATGCACATCACAAATGTGTGCTGATGAAGAATTATTTCATAAATTGAATTCCGAGAGTGGATCATTAAGACTTGCATCAAACAGCCATCGTGCTAAAGTGGAAGGAAAAGGAAAAATAAAACTAAGCATAGATGGTGATATATATAATCTACATGACACATTGTACGTGCCCACACTTTCAACAAACTTATTATCTGTGGCCAAAATTACAGAAAAAGGAAATTATGTCATATTTACAAAAGAGAAAGCATACATTAAAGATAAAAATGGAAAAACTACATTAACAGCAAATAAGGTCAATGGACTCTACTACACAACAGGCGATAAAGAAAACAAAGCTTGCGCTGCGAATATGGAAAGCAAAAATATTAGGGCATAGAAAGATGGGGCATCTGAATGAGAATGATCTCAAGCAAGCAGCTAAAAATCAGCTTATTATAGGCCTGGAACTAAAAAATGAAAAGTTGGCTGACTGTGAAACATGTATAAAAGGAAAAATGACTAGGCTGCCATTTCACTCAGTAGAAGGCCCACAATCTAAACAACCACTAGAGTTGATTCACAGCGATGTCTGTGGTCCTATACAGCCTGTAACATTGTCAGGAGCAAAATATTTTGTGACATTCATCGATGACTACACAAAGTACTGCTGTATATATTTCATTCAACACAAAAATGAGGTCTTTGATAAATTCAAAGAGAACAGAAGTAAAGTTGAAAAATTCCATAACAAACAAATTAAAAATCTTCAATCTGACAATGGCACGGAGTATTGCAATCGTGAATTTGATGAATATCTGAAAGAAAATGGAATAAACAGAAGACTGACGGCACCATACACCCCACAGCAAAATGGTCAAAGTGAGAGAAAAAATAGGTCTTTATTAGACAAAGCTCGTTGTCTGATGATTGAAGGATCAATACCTGAACAACTGTGGGCCGAAGCTGTTTATACAGCCAACTATCTACTCAACAGGAGCCCCACAAAAGCTTTCAAGGAATATACTACACCTTATGAAAAATGGACAGGTCGTAAATCATCAGGAAGACATCTCAAAGTATTTGGAAATAAATCTTTTGTGCTGGACAAGAACAGAAGAGGAAAATTCATACCCAAAGCTATAGAAGGAGTATTTGTTGGCTATGCTCAAAATACAAAAGGATACCGAATATACATCCCTGACAGAGGTATTATAATAAGCAGAGACATAAAAGTAATAAATAAAATGTATTATGAAGAAAGTCTTAATGAAAACTATGACAAAATCTTCGGAGAACAGGTACAGCCGACACCTGAAAAAGAAAAGGCAGTGATTAATACAAAAGAAAATAAAAATAAAAACTTACCTGTTGTAGATATTATTGTTACATCACATGCTAAAGAACCAGCTTCAGGTAATAATAATCCTAAATGTAATGAACCTGAAAGAGAATAGAATTATGTACCTGAAATAGATGAGGAACATGAAAGAGAAGAAAGCTCACATGAACATAGGAGGAGCGAATGCGAGACCTACACGAAACAAACGAGCACCTGCATGGCAAAATGATTATGAGCTTAATCAAGAGTCTTCTGATGAATATCACGAACTAGACACCGAAGAATCGTTACTCCTATGTGAAGACAAAAACGAACCTTTGGAAGACTGGAAAGATGCAATCAAATCTGAAATAAGGGTGCATATCAAAAATGGCACTTGGAAGATTGTAGAGAAGAAGACAGGTATGAAAGTCGTAGACTATAAAATAATATTGAAGAAGAAAACTGGCCCAGAAAACAAAGAAACAAAGAAAGCAAGACTAGTGGCTCGTGGTTACAACGACCCGGTCTAGACTACAAAAATACCTAGGCACCAGTTGCAAAACTAAGTTCTATCAGAATGTTGCTAGCGACTGCAGTTCATGAAAATCTGGAACTACATCAACTAGATGTCACTACTGCATACCTAAATGCAGACCTAGATGAGCAAATATTCATGAAAAAACCTGAACTCCTAGAAGAATATATAACAGAAATACTACTTGAAGAAAGTATAAATGAAGACATGTCTCTTTTTCTCAAAGCAAGGAAAATGTTAGAGGATATCACAAAGATAAAAGGTGACCAAGTATGTATTTTACAGAAGGCATTATATGGACTGAAACAGTCTGGTCGTCAGTGGTTCAAAAAGTTAGATTTAGAACTACAAAACTTAGATTTTGTTCCATCAGTGGCTGATCCTTGTATATATGTACTTAAAAAGGGAGAAACAAAAATCCTACTCGGGTTGTATGTTGATGATATCATACTGGCATACTCTTAAAGCTAGTGGATCTGTCTATACAAATTGGCAGATCCGATCCCAAGACTTCGTCGCAGGGCTAGCAGTTGCAGTTGGAGCAAGTAAATTTCGCCTCACATCACATACACTCCCACAGCATCAGGCACACACTTTCAAACAACATTTACATCACTAACACACATATTACAAACAGACCAAACACTATAGTTGTTTAAAAAAAAAAAAGAGCGGCATCTCCTGACACAGGCATCTATATGCTTAAAAGGAGATGTCAACAACTATTTTTTGTAAACAAATGTGTATGACGAAATAAAAAACTATTTGATTTGATTTTTGAAATACACTCCAGGCACTACGAAGAGACATGGGAATCTTCTGAATTCTTAGAATAGCATTGTGAGGAGGAGATTTGTAAGTTTGGCTCAATGACATGTATCCCAATGCTATTACTTTTATTTTTCATTGTTCTGGCCACACTAAAACTGATTACCGTCTTTTTTCATCTGACACTGTTTACAACATTTATTGCTTGTCAAAATTGTATCCCTCTGTTAAAATGTTATTTTATGGTGATGAATAAAACAATTGCAAGTTAAATGCGTTTATTGAACTATTCAACACCGACTCTTATAATTTCTTCGGAATCAAGAAATATATTCAATGATTTCAGATTACGTTTCATATTTTCTAAACTCTTATCACGTTTTAACAACTTTAACTAGTCTGAAAACCCTTCTTCTTGACTTTGTTTAATACAAATTTGTAGCGCTGCCTCAAGTTCTTCTGTAACTAAAATATTTTGTTTCTTGTCCCGCTGATTGCTTCTTTAAAATCTTAAAGAACCTCACGAAGTAAGCTATTACTCGTACCAGCCTAGACAGCGAAGAAAATCGGTTCCAAAATCCCAGTTCTATAGTAGATGTATACACCTTCACTTCTTCGGCCTAGTAGCAGTAGTTCGGTTGGTAGTCCGGTTGACCGAACTACTGCAACTCTTCAGTTGCATTAGTTCGGTTGCAAAAAACATCGAACTAATGCTACTCTTTTGTAGCAACAGTTTGGTTAATAATTTAAACAAATCAAACGTTTTTATAATTTAAAGGAAACAAGTAAATTAAAAGGTGGTGGGAAAAGTAGGAGTTATTAGCAAGCACTCACCTTGGCTTCGACGCACGATGCTAGTATTATCAGCAACGACGGATGGCGTCGTATTCGCAGGTCTTGACTCTCCAATTTAGCACTCACTACGCGCAATACCAGTAAATAGGCGTGTGGTTCTCCCTATTCCAATAGTCCACTAAGGGAACAGCACTTTCTTCAACATTTCACGGTACATGTTATTGCGGAATAGGGAATATGCATGTTGTTTAAATTTACTTGATTAATTTTCCCTTGAATCTTTATTGTCCACATATTATGCCTAAACAATTATTTTCTTATTTAGTTTGTCTTTAATTGCAAAAAATATTAATTGAAATATGCAAAATAAGGGAGCGAAATTCAACTTTGCAAAACGCTTCACTATTGGTCGAAACAAAACATGACGTCAAATTCCCCGTCCTGTCATTTATCGGCGCCTATATTCGTAGTGTTACGGAGAAAGATAGGTGTTTCTGTGGTTTTTGCCCTTAGCTAGTGCTATTTAAGCATTCTAGTGATATTAGAAATTATCTAGGACGATGACTGAATGTAGTTTTGTCAAAGAACAATCGGACAATCTACCGAAAATAGATGCATTCATGATGACTACATATTTTGCATCAAATCCAGATTTTACGTCTGCTGAGGTCAAAGGAGTGAAATCCGCAAGGTAATTATTATAATACTTGTTATATTATAATCTAAAGGATAGGTAAGATATGTATAGTTAGTTATATTCATGAACTTTTATTGGACTTTTGTTACTTAGTTTAAGTAGACAAGCAAGTTGCCTTCTGCTTGATATTTAAAACCAACATAAATGACCTACTGCTGACTAATTCACACTATTCTAGCAATTAAATTGTAATATGCTTACATTAAAGTGATCTTCACAACAATATAAACACGATATTGAAGATACTTCATCTCTTCTCATTAATTTACATCATTGTTTTCGTATTTCACATTATTATTTTGTACAGGACAAAAATACTGTATTGGGTGTACTTCTTATATTGTTTTTACACTTAGGGACAAGGCAATACTTATAAAATGTTTTTTAAACTTTATCCATCGTCTATTAATTACAATACATAGTAATTACAACTGAAAATCGGTATAAAATTACTGTAACACTTCAAGTAAGTATACTAAGTTTATGAAACAAACACAAAGCGTGATATCTGACGTCATCCAAGGCCCGCGAAATATGGCGGCGTTTAAACAGATCAAATTTTATCGATGTTATTTTAAAAATTAATTTGAACATTGTCGAGGTTATTTATATTTTTTATTAGAGTAGAATGATGGAACAAGTCAATAAAAGATAAAAAAAAATACATGCATATTCCCTATTGTAAGACGTGTAATTACCGCCGAGTTGAGTTGCAACTGGTTTGTATTCAAACTCGACGTTTTCTTGTTAAATTTGATTAATTCAATCTTCTGTCTTTTCTCTTTAGTGCTTGCGAGAAAGGAATGGACAGAGGGTATGTCGTAGACAGGGAATAGGTTTAGGTAGTATTGGTATATTGGTAGTTTTTAATAGAAATTAATTTAATGGCGTTAATGAAAGGAAACAAATGTATATTTTAAAAAGAACATGTACAAAGAGCGATTTTGTACAAGAATATTTCTGTGGAAATTTCCCCACAACTTAATTGTAATTGTGCATCTCTAATATAGATGTTTCGTTCAACCGTGTTCTTGCTTCTTTTTGTTTATATTTGTTCTCCAAATTTTTTGTTCTGATCTGTTTTAAAATTTGCTACAGTAATATCATCTTTCAAAATGTTCAAAATTTGTAGCATGGTCGGATTTTTTTTTATTAGCCCGTTTATTTTTAAATTCCACCCTTCAATAATATTTGTTGTGCGATGGCGTTCTGAAAAAACTGACCATCCCACTAATCCCACTAATATCCCACTAATATTATAAATGTGAAAGTTTGGATGGATGGATGGATGTTTGTTACTCTTTCACGCAAAAACCACAGTACCGATTAACTTGCTATGTAGATACCTGGAGACCTTTTTTTTTGTGTGGAAACCCCCTCGGGCCGTCACCCCACCACACGGTGTGCCGTACTGCGCCTTAAATAGGAGGGATCCGGGAACTGCTTTTATTAAGACATCCGGACCCCCCCTACCGAGATAGCTGGAGACCTGGAACAACGCATAGGCTACTTTTTATACTACTTAAACCGCGGTGCGCTGCTAGTTTATTAATAAAGTTCGGCCTCATCCAATACTTTTCAAAATATTTTACAAATTTTGTTATTTTCGGATCCTCAGAAGATATTTCATTTCTGATGATATATTGCCATCCCGCATTTATGGCTTCCACTGGCAACAAAGCTAGCACAGAACACAAATTAAGTAAGTATTTTTGTTTTTTGGTTGTAAGTTTGTATTCCGCTGCTTTACGCTTTAAACAATTACGGAATTGAAAATAGCAACCAATCACCGATGAGTTTTTAAATTCAGATTTCAACACATTCATGGTGGCTTTTTCATAATCCACGTGTATTTCTTTCGGATCCCAGTTTCGAATATTTGACTTAATCAAATCAAAAACAATTTTGTATCGTCAATTTTGTAAGCCTTTTCGTTTTTGTGTGACATGAAGGCAAATACCAATGGTATGACATTTATTATCTCAGTTGAACTACCCAAGTCTCCATGTATACTAAATATTTGACAAAATGGAATAGGGCTGGCCTTAAATGTACCATCCATGAAGTAAATTTTTATCTTTTCCATATGAGTCCGTACATCACTGCCGCAAAAATAGATTATTCTGATGTCCCCGTAACTCAGTGCTCTTTTTACATGTTCCTTTTAAAATATACGTGTGTTTCCTTTCAATTTACTCGTTTCCTTTAAATTACAAAAACGTTTGATTTGTTTCAATTATTAACCGAACTGTTGCTACAAAAGAGTAGCATTAGTTCGATGTTTTTTACAACCGAACTAATGCAACTGAAGAGTTGCAGTAGTTCGGTCAACCGGACTACCAACCGAACTACTGCTACTAGGCCACTTCTTCCAAGTGCGTACTACTGTTTTTTGGCTTTCTATTTATAATCACCTGTTGTCGCAAGAATTGTGGTCCGTCCCACCATAAAGAGGTGTATTCAAGTTCAGCAGGGGATATGCCACGAGATGCACAGTCCGGGGGATTTTGCTTGGATGATACATGACACCAGTGTTACGATTCGGTAAGCGTTAAAATATGTGAGACTCTATTACCTATAAACGTTTTCCAGCGACTCGGGTGGCTATTGAGCCAAGCCAGGACCACCTCACTATCTGTCCACATTGCCTACTTCAACCATTACATTGGTTAAAAGTACTGCACCGCAAAGCTCTAATCTTGGAATAGATACCTGCTTGATGGGAGCTACTTTCGTTTTTGCAGTTACTAACGAAACATGTATGTTACCTAAACTGTCTATAACTCTCATGTAGACAACTGCTCCATTTGCCACCTTTGAGGCATCCGAAACCCGTGTAGCTCAATCTTCGCATTACCTGAACAAGTGTACAACCACCGTGGGATCCTCACGCTTGTTCAGGTAATGCGAAGATTGAGGTAGTTTATAGAAGAAGTTTATGGCGAGGACGTCACAGAGGGCGCCACAGGACTACGTCGGCGCTTCGGTGCTGGAGTTTTGAGGTGGAGCGAGATACGTGGTGAGGCAAGTGTCAGTGCAAAAAAAAAAACTGAGTACATTTTCAACCTTATAGTAAGGAAGATTTAAACTTGTAAAATTCAAATTCCAAAGTGGTGAAGTTCGATCTTTAAAGACTATAACTTAGCATTCATTTTATGTTAGTTTTAAGGTTTGGTTTACAAATAAGTAGTTTAAGACTTGTGTTAGTTTTAAGTAAAAACCTGTTGGTACGGGGAACCTACGCCCGATTTTAGTCCCAGGAGAATTAAATTGAAACACTTAGAAAAATTTCATTGATTTGTGTTAGGACTTAGAAAATATTGTGCATTTTTAACTTAAAATATTTGAAGTCTTGTGAGCCACTTAATTTGGGACTTAGAATAATTTGACTTTGTTGTCAATAATATTTTAATATTGTCTTACCTAAAATTTTATAATGGAGTCCCATAACAATATACAAGAGGATATAAAGGAAAAAATTATAAAATCTAGGTCTAATTTAAAAAAATCGCCTAAGGAACGTATAACGGTTGCTCACATAGAAATTAGATTGGAAAATTTAGAAAAGCAATGGTCTCTATTCAATTCAACACACAATAGCATTATAGGTAATTTGAAGAAATCAGAACTGCATAGTTCCGATTATCATAAAAACTGTTTGTACGATTATGTCGAAGAGCTTTATATTGAATACAAAAGTGAGCTGAAAGAAAAATTACGGCATATTAAATGCAGCTCTATCGATTCAGCAGTAAAAGTAGCAGTTCTAGTTGTCATGAAGGGAAGGCAGTCAGTAGGGTAAAATAACCAGAGATAAAAATAGTATCCACCAGATCTTTTCAGCAGTGATTGTTTGATGTGTAACCTTAGGTTAATACTTCGGTGCCGCATTAGGTGCCGGATACGTATTTGACCATTCTACGCTAAATTGATATTATATTGTTAAGGTTAGAAAGAAATCAAAGAAAAAATACATTTTCTTTTCAAATTTATAAAGACACTAATTAAAAAAAAAAGCAGAATATATATTTTTAAAACTTATGTTCGTCAGATTAGGTATTCCGATTTGAGCTCTCCCGGACACAGGACCCCAGAAGGGGTCACAAGGCGCGGTGCTCTTCCCGCTTTCCGCTGTGGTCGGTATCGAAGTTGGATAGGGACCTACTGGAGGAGGCAGCCATCATTTACTCTTGGCTGTCTCCACAACCTCCAACCGAGGATTTTGAGGGCAGGCCACTTTTGGCGCAATTACGCCGATCTGAATTGCGGCTATGCCCCGCGATAGAGGTCATCGACCTCCAAGGAAGGAAGGAGGGCTACTGATGGTCCCAGGAGATGGTGGACCTCGTGCCCGGAGGTCCTACTCTCGCAGCTAGCGGCGGCGCCGCAAATAGGTCCAGCTTCATGAGGAGTACCAAGAGGCGCGAATAACTGAAGCTGGCCATTAGCCACGCCAAGGAAGAGAAGAGAAAAGAGGCGGAGGTAGGGGCAGTTGTTTCTACGGACGTCTCCCACGGCTCTCCCACGATCTTAATCGTGGGAGAGCCATGCTTCGGCATGTATGGGTCCGGCTCTACCAGAGTGATACCACGGCTTCACAGAAAACCGGCAGTGAAGCATTGTTCGTATTGTTTTTCGCCCCGCAAGTGAGGTTACTGGTGGCCCTAACCCTTCCTTCTCACTCCCTCTCCGAACACCGCCGAGGGCTGGACGGTTTCCCTGACCGAGTGCTGGCCCTGGCCCTTGACCACATGTCGAACCACCTCACTGAGGTGTTCGACGCTAACTTGGCGTCCGGGAATTTCCCTGACTGCTGGAAGAGCGGGAAGAAGGTCCTGTTAACGAAGCCGGGACGACCTGCCGATTCGGTCGCGGCCTACAGGCCCATCGTGTTGTTGGACGAGGTGGGTGGGTAAATGTCGACCATGAATAGACCACTGTTTACAAAGTAGTCAAATATCACGACGTTCTAAAGGAATTGCATAGTAAAATGTATTCCAATAATTAGTATATTAATTCAACTACTCACATGCAAAATTTCATCTCATTAAATTCAGTAGTTAAAAAGAAACAATTAAAATCCTGACAAAGCATCGAAAACCTACATAACCCGACTAAGTTCGGATGGCTACAAAAAAGCGGCCGTGCCATATTTCTAAGTAACGTTCTTAACCTTCCAGTATAATATTTATTAATATGGTACAGTTGCGTACACAAGATTTAGGAAAAAATAAAACAATTGTATTTCTTGAATGAAAAATATTTTTTAATAATAACGCCACTATCTACGATAAAAATAAATCTTCAAGGAGGACGTCACGGTAGTGACAAGACGAAGTACTTGCTCTGTGTGTTTTTAGTTTTAAAACTGTTATCAATTTCATATACAAAACATCAATAGTACATGTGATACCTCTTAGTTTAATAATCAACAACAAGTGTTTTCCAGTGACAATATTCAGTGAAAACAAATAAAAACTCAAATTAAAAACTGTTCATTACAAGTACTTAAAATCTACCCTGTGTTACAGAAAAATAAAACAATTTTTATATAAAGTAATTTCTAGTTGAAAACTTTAGTACTCAGCTGGTGCAGTGCCTGTAACTATTTATTCAAATCTTGGCGCCCGGTGACGTTACAGCGAAGCCTTATGGTGGGTTTACACGCTGGCGTTCAAACCGACATTCAACGAGCACATTCAACGACGCAAGCGTGTGAACAGGCTGTTTGTGCATGCCTGCGTGAATGTGATCGCGCTTGCATGGGACGACTGTCGGTTTTTTGACACACTTCAAAGGGTAAATGTGCTTGTGTGCCTGTTTACACACACACACACGCTCTCGGCCGCGTTAGTATAGTTTTCATCTTCGTGGCATACAGACGACGTAACGATCGAAATTAATTTTTGACGACACCAAATATATCGGAGTGGTCTGAACCTTTATCATGCATGAATTGAAAGCAAAAGAAGACTTCAGAAAGATGTTTCTGAACTATTCTTTTAGTAAAAATAAATATTGTTTATCAGGGCCCAAAAAAATATGAAACAAAATAGTGCCAATTCTTAGGATTAAAGTTAGTATTGATTGATTGACGATTAGAGAATTGTAACTAATCGCATATCAATGATGTGCAGTAAATAAAATAGATTTATGTATGCCTTAAAACAGTTACGAAACACATTTAATGAAGAAGCCGCCCCCAATGCTTATCATGGTTAATTATGTTCATGTTTATTAGAAATAATAAAAATTATATTCAAAAGTTAGCGAGGATAGTAAATTCATTCAAAGAGATCCCACTAAAGTAAGAAACGAATTATGTAAAAGCACTCTTCGATGTAAAAATAGTTATAACGCATGTCAAATAAAAAAATCTAATTTAAAGTTTTGGCTACTTGAAAAGTGTTTTTACACCATAAATGATTTTTTAATTGTAAAACCTAATAGTTTTAAGTAAAATTTCGCATGCATAATTATGTCGGGCTGTTTTTTTTTCCAATAAAAATAGATCAAGCCCAAAGCAGTAGCTCCCACGAGATCTACGTCTACATCGTCTCCCATGTTTGCACTGACTACCATGTCCACAGAACACTAATACCCTACGGACCATGCCTGCAAGTGTGTGAAACGGGGCTGCCAGATTGTAAATTGGATTCAAAATTGGTATAATATCGGTTATCTTTTGTATCCTGTTTGTGTAGTAGATTGCATTGCATAATTGGATACAATGTCATTGCTGATGTTATAGCGTAAAAAGTACGTACATACACATAGAGATACTTAAAACAAATCATGTCTGTGATAAACTGTTAAATCCTTATACGGTAAAGTTAAAACACCTTTTACTAAAATCCCCAAAGAGTGACGTTCTATAGTTGTACAACACTGATTTTGTATAATAGTACATGATTTTATATAATTTCCGAGTCTTAGCGGTATAAAATAAGTTGTCTTTACTGGCAGCCCTGGTGTGAAAAGCTTGCGTGGCAGGCTGCGCGCCGAGCTGCGTGCCATGCTGCTTGCCAGGCTGCACGGCGTGCGTGTAAACGTACCATTAAAACTCAGCCATCTCATTCTTTGAGGTCAGCGCCATCTCTGTTTACGTGCGTGCGTAGCATGCAGCGGATGGAACTATCGACAGATCGCAATAAATTAGCTGGTTTAACTCCCACACACTAGGTGGAGTTCGCATAGATGTAAATAATCTTATTATTTCATTTAATAACAATTATTATTTTATTTAATAACAATCATGCCTAAGTGTGGCGACTTTGCTAAATATATGTCTGTGGCGGACGGTGCCCGCTGCACACAATGCTCCGGAATCTTTCACCGTACCTGTGTGGGCATACAAGGGACCACAAAGAAAATCCCTCCTGCCTGGATGTGCTCTGCCTGTCGTGCGCTTGCTAAAAGCGATTCAGGCAATCAGTCCGATCGCTCAGGAGATAACACCCCTTACAATTCTGCGTCTAATACTCCAGAAAATATAGACCTGGTCAATGAACTACGCAGTTTCAGGCTAGAATTTTCTGCTATGAGAGACGAGATTCGCGAGCTCCGGCAGGAGATGGCGGGTTTTCGGTCTGCTGTAAACGATTCAACACTTGAAAAACGTCTTGAGGTGAGGGAGCCACCGGTGAACGACAGCCTTGAAAGCACAATTACGGAACTAAAGGCGCAGCTAAACGAGAGAGACCAGGATATGCTGCTCAACGATGTCGTGATCTCTGGAATAGCTGAGGCCAGAGACGAAAATGTTTACCACCTCTTGAACGTCGTCTCCATCAAGCTAGGCGTAAACATCGATGAGCGGGATATTGTCAACGTCGAGCGAGTGGGTGCGGCACATCGTAACCGCGTCGAGAGTGCCGGCGGCACCTCCCCGCAGCGTCACCGCACCATCGCGGTGCGACTGACTCGTCGAGCCGCACGTGAACAATTACTACGTGCTGCGCGTGTGAGACGCAACCTAAACACCACCGATCTCGGGTTTCAGGGACCATCGCATAAAGTTTATGTTAACGAACGTCTGACACGACAAAATGGCAAGCTCTTCTACATTGCCAGAGAGACCGGTAAGCGTCTCAATTATAAATACATATGGACAAAGGAAGGCCTTATGTTATTATCATACTGTTTTATGTTTATTATTTTTTCGTTTGTTATGTACCAATGTAATGTCTCAGTATGGCTTGCTGAAGGGGCGTGTCACGGTTTGGCTGATTTTCGGTTGGAATTGCTCTTTTATAAATACCTGTAATATATATCCGACTCTCGATTATATGCTATGTATATTATCTATTTATAGACCTTATTAGTCTTATTACACGTCTCACTATGCACTATAATATTTTATACTCTCATGCCAGGCTTTTTTCTAATGACTGCTGCAACTTTATACTATCAAGATATCCTAACAATTATTTAGCCCAACGATGTTTTAATATAAATGTTATATTTTTATATACTAAAAATTTCAATGACTAATAAATATCTAAAAATTGGATTTCTCAACGCTGGCTCACTAGGTACCAACCACGATGAGTTCGTGGCCGCATTGCAGCGCCACGATGTAGACATTATGGCAATAAATGAAATGTGGATGAGAGCGGGCGACATGCTATGGCAACTTGGAACATAAAAGAATTGCACTTTTTTTTATTGAGTCCAGTGCCATCCCAAGGATAGATACCGGAACTAAAATTACTGTGTTACAATATTTAAATTTATAATATGTATGAGGGGAAATTTATTACCCACAAATGTATTACGATTTAAAATTCGCATTTGTAAATACCAAAATATTGCATATTAAATATCTAAAACCACTTCAAATTCTTTACAAACAACAATTTGTTTACCAACACACAATAATATTAATTAAAAATACAATCGTAACAAAAACATTTTTTTTTTAAATTTGGAATTTATTAATATTTGGTTGGCAACACTTCACTTATATTGCAAATGGCTGCGTATGAGTACCGATTGCCGGTTTCTCGTGCTTTTCTTTTTGCAATAAAAGTTTTGGTTTGAATATAAAAATCGGAGATTAGTCATAAACATACATTAATTAGCTAAAGTATAAAATTCTCATGTTAGAACCAATAAAACAAGAAACAGGCAACAACAAAACATTCATACACCGTATAAGTAGGTACCTATATATTGTTCAATTGTATATATATATATATATATACCTATAGATATGTATATTATATTAGTTTTCGGTATCTGACCACTAGGCAGAGTTTTGTGTTGTCAATAAAAAGAAGCAGAGTTGCCTGTCTATATCCTATATACTATTGTAGTCTTTGGCGGGCGAGGAGGGTCGCGCGCCCGCCGTACCCGGCTATCGACTGCGGCATGTACCGCGGTCGAGGCGCGTATGCGGCGGTCGCGGTGGCGGCGTTGGTTTTCACATAAAGCGAGGCATTAAAGTACGTTCGCATAGACATCCAGTTGAGCCGTCTTATACTACAATAGAGCAAATGTGGCTTATTTTAAACGTCAACGGGATTCAATTAGCGGTTGGTACAGCCTACAGACCTCCCTGGCAGGGTATTGAAATTTTTTTCGACGCTTTAACTTGCGCAATAAACTCATTACATTTCTGTAGATACACGATACTTTTGGGTGACTTTAATGTGAATTATTTTAATCAGTCAGACTCCATTACAAACAAGCTTATTAGCTTTTTGAGATGTCTTAATTTAAAACAATATGTAACAACAGCAACTCATTTCACAGATAATAGTCAGACGCTAATCGATCTAGTTTGTTCTGACGCTAAAGTACGTAATGTTGAAATTGACCCTTTTTGTGCTCTCGGCGGGCATGCATTAATTTCTACCACTTTCCTCTTGAGAAGAGAAAAAACTGAACCAATCATCGCAACGTTTAGGAACATCAAACATATTCCATTAGAACAATTAAACACTGCTCTCGAGAACGTGAACTGGAAACTAGTTCTACCTTCGCTAAACGTAAACGAATTAGTGTTCTATCTGAACACCAACTTGATCGCTATATTTGATAAATTTGCACCCCTCAAAACTCTCATTTTCAAGGAAAGGTCATACCCATGGATAACCCCAAATATAAAATTGATGATGTCTCTACGGAACCAAGCTCGAAGAGATTACTTAAGTACTAGATCAGAGGTGAAAAAAGACTACTATAAGGAACTAAAACAACTAGTTAATAAGTCATGTTTCACGAAAAAGCTGCGTATTTTAAACAAAACATAAATTGTAAAATAAAAGCACCCAAGTCTCTCTGGAAATCTCTTAAGTCCACTTTGCTTCCACCTAAAAATGACGACGGAATACCAACGCATTTAAATGACCCCAACAAAATAAACTCTCATTTTCTTAATGTACCCACCACTACAGTGCTTGTATCTGACCTAACATATTATGAGTTTCACAGATTTCATGATGATACATTGTCTCTGACGGTAGTGGATCAATGTACCGTAGCTAGGATCCTGACATCCCTCAAATCCAACGCGGAAGGTTATGACCACATCACTATGGACATGTTTCTTTTAAGCATGCCGCAAACCTTAGAATCCCTTACAAACATCGTAAACACATCCATCGTAACATCTACCTTTCCTGATTCTTGGAAAATGGCTATCGTTTGACCTCTACCCAAAAATAACAAGAATTAAAAGATCTCAGACCAATCAGTATATTACCGTTTTTATCAAAAGTTCTGGAAAGGGTCGTGAATACGCAGCTAACAAAATATTTAAAGCGCAGTAATATTCTCCCACAAGTCCAATCCGGGTTTAGGAAGGGACGCAGTACTAGTACTGCGTTATTAGATGTCACCGATAATATTCTTGCTGCTCAGGATGAGGGGATGTGTACTTTATTAGTACTATTGGATTTCTCTAGAGCTTTCGACTCCATAAATTTAACCCTTCTTCTTTCCAAAATGGCGTATTATGGCTTTGATAGAAACGCAATCAATTGGTTCAATAGTTATCTTAGTAACCGTAGACAATTTGTGGAAGTACGCGATCTTAATGGCTCGAGCCTTTTCTCCAACATAACACCTGTAGAGAAAGGCGTACCACAGGGCTAAATTCTCGGTCCTACCCTATTTATCCTCTACAGCGCCGACATAGTCAAAGTTATAAAAAACTGTAGATACCATATCTATGCTGACGACCTTCAAATATACATATCTTTCAAGCTCTCGGACTATCTGTCGGCTCTTCGCGCTATAAATGAAGATCTAACAAGGGTAGTGGACTGGTCGAAACGAAACTCGCTTATTCTTAACCCAATTAAGACTAAATATATGATTTTTGGGACTAAAAACCAAACTGACAAGTTGCGACGGTTTCCTGCTTTATTGGTTGGGATAAACGTCATGGGAGAACGCATCGAGCGCGTGAGCGAAGCGCGAAACCTAGGTCTTCTAATTGACCAAGATCTTAGGTTCGAAAATCATATTTCAAACTGCGTACAAAACTGTTTCTATCGACTCAAGGTATTATACAAGATACGCCCTTTTCTCAGCGAGGAACTGGGTATTCTTTTAGTCGAGTCGATAGTTCTGTCCAAACTAAACTACGCAGACACAGTTTACGGTCCCAGGCTCTGGCACGTACCGAAAAATTACTACAGCGAGTTCAAAATGCCTGTGCTAGGTTCTGTTTTTACATACCACCCAGGACTCACGTTACACCTTTTCTAAATAAACATTTTATGCTAAAAATGAAGCTGCGTCGTAAACTGCACCTGGCATGCCTCCTCTTCAACGTTTTGGTACATAAATATCCATCGTACTTGCACTCCAAGTTAAAACCAGTCAGTACGCACCGCCAGAGTGCAAACAGACGCTGCGCTCAGCAGTTGTCCGTACCACAGCATAGGTCCACAGCATTCCGAGGCAGCTTCCGATATGCAGCTACCAAATGTTGGAATAACATACCACCTCCGATCAGGGACCTGTACAGTATTGTTAGTTTTAGAAATAAATTAAAATCCCAATTAATGTCAACTCAAATAAAATACGAATCTTCTAATGTAAATTTATCTATAAGTCATATTAATTTAGAATCCTTTAATTTCATTTAAAATTTTAATTTCATCTATTATTATTATCTTTATTAAATCTAAAAAAAAAAAAAGTATTGTATGTGTAATTATGTAGGTAATGTGGCACTTCCTATTTAATGTTATAATTTAATAATTTTACTTGCCTGCTATTGTAATTCTCATCTTGGAAAGGTGTTAAGGCGGTGAGTATTCAACTCTCTGATATATTTTCAGTACGGGCGAGCACGTCTAACGACGTGCTCGCCCGTACTGAAAATATATCCTAGACCTTTACACTATACTATCGTAGTCCTTGTATTGATGTCGTATATTGTTGATTTGGTTCTTTCTCTTTAGTGTGCACAACTTGAATCAAATTCACGTGATCGGTCACTGGCTTATTTAAATACCTGTACCTCACTTCGTAACTCCTAAATAAAGTACCTATTGAACGCGCGCGCGAGCAAGACAACCTCTCACGACGGCGCCGCGGCGCAAGCACAGATAAGATAATGATAATAGTTACTTGCGCAAGGCGCAGTATAAAGAAACCAGTTAGGCTGTTATTCCTAAACGCCAAAATATGTTACTACCTTAAACGAGCAATTCATTTATGTATGTATTTATTTATCATGTATGTAGTAATATTTTGGGTATCTCGGAAATGATTAAAGATTCTGATAAAATTTTGTACAAGTACAGATACAGTTTAGCATTTAAAGTTCAACTGCATAGTTGTATCATTAAAACTATCAGTTAACTGATATTTACATACTTTATAGTTACCGTTCCTACCGTGAGTCACGTCGGCGGGTTGCCAACTGAAAATCAGCGCTGGACGGTTCACCGTCTAGCAATGTTGAGGTGGTGACCCTTTTCGGCAGGTTATGCTGGGCATGCATACTTGCATATTGCGTAATGTATTGCAGTGTATAGTTGTCATATCAAGTGTATGTATGTATGTCTTAGCATATCGCTGAAATAAACACATTTCTTTCTTTCTTTCTTTCTTTCAATTAACAAGTACTACTCTAATTAAACATCCGTGTGCAAAAATATTTTTAATTACATGTAATGATTATGTATTTATTATTTATTTCTTGCCACCTGTTACGTAGAAACCCAAAAATTGGCGAAATGTGTGTGTCCCAGAAATGTCACACCTCTGCCTACCCCTTCTGGGACAATAGCCGTGAGCATATGAATGAATGAATGAAAATACAGAAAATAGCCTCAAAATTTCTAACCCTCTTAGGGACTAGTCATGACAATCCCTGGGGGGCGCGCCCCAGTAACGGCAGAACTTGGCATACAACTCATGTGCGCGCATAGGCGCGTGTATTTTGAGCGTATCGGGAGCACAGCTGAGGCGCTTGTCATGACTAGTCTCTTGTTCATAAAAACTTAACGTTAACAAACGCTTGCTAAACATACTCTGTCATTGGTTAGAGACAGCAATAGACCTAAAATGCATACATACATAAGTCACTACCAGTTCAACGGTAATATCATATACTGACGCAAGTCTCAAGCGCATACTTAAATAAAGTACCTACGTAAATAGTACTTACTGTCATAGTCAAATACATTTAAAAAAGCAGGTGTAGAAAAATAAATGACCTATAAATTATATCGAAACAACAATTGTTTTTATCACCTGTACCAATTCAATATCGGTATTATACTATAATTTTTTTTATAAATTTTAGAATGTTACCTAAATATATTGCACGGCCGCTTTTTTGTAGCCATCCGAACTTGGTCGGGTTATGTAGGTTTTCGATGCTTTGTCAGTATTTTGTTTCTCTTTAATTACTGAATTTAATGAGATGAAATTTTTGCATGTGAGTAGTTGAATTAATACACTAATTATTGGAATACATTTTACTATGCAATTCCTTTAGAACGTCGTGATATTTGACTGCTTTGTAAACAGTGGTCTATTTATGGTAATTTGTCCTATAACTCTTTAATTATTTCAACTTCAACTTTTGATTTGTGGCTTTGTGGAGCTACCACAATTTCGCCAATGTCATGTGTATCCGGAGGACAAACTGTCAAAGGATTCTAAATAGAGCTGTGGTAGAGCCAAAAAAAAAAATTTTTGTAGAGATGTAAAGAGAAAGTCTATATAAATAATTGTGAATTGTTGACTTTTACAGGCATAATTAAGCATGAGTAAGACAGCCATTCATGTAAATAAATTGAAAATAAATACAAGGATAAAACAAACAAAAATAAATATTGTATTATGTTATGATCTCAATATTACAACTTAATCTGGGGGCACGCCAGTGCCCCGCCAAGTCGAGCAAAAAAAACGCACGGCCGTACTATACTTTCCTCGAAGCAATTCAGGCCATTTTCGACCCCTATAACTTGGTTGTGGATAAAACTAGAAGCCTGAATTTTCAATAACCAAGCAGGCATCGTATAAACATGGTATATTTCAAATTTCATTCAAATTGAACCAGTAGCTTAAGAATTATAACTAGTCAAAGTTCCTTAATATTGTAAGTCACTGACTTACCGATCATCAAAATTCTAAGGCACTTCTAGCAGACATAGCAGCTTCAAATTTAGAATACAATTAGTGTTTAGTGTATAAATCAAGGAAAAACTAAAATATTTTGTAATTTCGGTCAGGGTTTCTGAATACACCAACTGCATAAATAACTTTGTAATCCCATATAAATATATAGGATTACAAAGTTACATTTGCAGTGAATGAATCAGTGTACCTATATATATCCTACTTCTACTAATATTATAAACGTGAAAGTTTGTGAGGATGTATGGATGTAGTGTACCTATATATCCTACTCCTACTAATATAAACGTGAAAGTTTGTGAGGATGTATGGATGTTTGTTACTCTTTCACGCAAAAAGTACTTTATGGATTTTAATGAAACTTTACAATAATATAGTTTATATATCAGAATAACACATAGGCTATAATTTATGAAGATCTTTTGCATATTGGCCAAAATATAACGATAAATGTTAAGTAAGTCGGAAAAAAAACTGTCATTTGCGAGCTATTCTGGCGTGCGGTGGGAAAACTTTTAAAGTTACACGAATATAATGTACGGTGGGATTGTTTCTCCTAAATAGTTCTACAAAAGAGTCTGCGACAGTATATATCTATCTTTTATGTGTAAGCCATTATTAAAAAAATAGTGAACTAACTGTGCCTCCATGATTGTGACTGACAAAAACTGATATGTAAAAATAGTGAACTAACTGTGCCTCCATGATTGTGACTGACAAAAACTGATATGTAAAAATAGTGAACTAACTGTGCCTCCATGATTGTGACTGACAAAAACTGATATGTAAAAATAGTGAACTAACTGTGCCTCCATGATTGTGACTGACAAAAACTGATATGTAACTGTGCCTCCATGATTGTGACTGACAAAAACTGATATGTAACTGTGCCTCCATGATTGTGACTGACAAAAACTGATATGTAAAATCAAACAATTCTATTGCTGTTTTTTCTAAGTCACAGCTTCGAAATATTTCTAAGTGTCTGAATATCGAAATTTTTTTAAGTGTTTTAACCACACTTTAACTCTGGGCGAAATCGGGCATAGATTCGGGGTCTCATCAGTAATTGAAGAAATTTTCTAAGTCCAAATTAACTATCTTAAATTTTTCTAAGTCCATTCATTATCTTTAAATTTCTCTGACACTTTGAAATTTTTAAGGAAAATGTACTCACAGTTTTTTAAGTTTCACTTTAAACACTTATATCACTTCCCTTATAGCTCCGTTGTGCGAGGCTGCGATGACCTCGTTCCGCTCAGCTCCGTCGGCCACGCTCCGCTCTGCTGGTTCAACGACGCTCCGCTCAACTCCAGCTGTGTTTTGTTCCGGGTCGTAGGACCTTTTGTCAGTGTAGACTTCTTGCCCTTTTTGTCGATGAGTCAGGAATATGTTTTATAGCAATAAAACAACACCACTTACTCCCGAACGTAGACTTTTAATTCCGATAAATCAACACCTCTTATGATTATCTTGGTAACGAAACAAATTAAAATTCAAATTCAAAATCATTTATTCAATTAAGACACTAAGTGACATTTATGAACGTTAAATTGAAGCTAGAGTTAAAATCATAGATCGGCGCAAACAGACGCCACAGCATGTGCTGGATTGTCGAAGTAAATTAGGTGAAAACACCAAAATCTACTGCCTGCTTGTGTCGATCTATAACTTCCAGTTTCCAAAATGCGTAGAGCCTTATGAGAAGAATACTGGCAAAGAAACTCATGGCCACTCTTTTTAAAAGTCAGACCATAGCGCGATTCAGGAAATCTAACAACGACATCTAAGGAGCGTCGAGGTAAACCTTTACTGCTGATTAACTTTGACATTACATTTGTTGATTAGATGATAGGACATGAACACCATAAATACAATAAAATTTGATTTTTTATTTCCAATTCACATTTAGCAGTGACAAATTGATTTTTATCAAAATAAATACTTTTATCGCTTCTGATATTCAAAGTAGATAAACTTTGTCATTTAAAGTACATAATTTGGTCATATATTTTAAAAGTTACGACTATATAAAATAGTGCGGTCTAGCGTGCGCAGGGCGGTTGGGCGCACTGCGGGCGAAAACACCGCTCATCGCCGTGTGGCTTGAGCCACCCGAACGTGGGCAGACACGTGAGCTCAGACGTTGTTGACGGTTGTGTCCGTAATGGGAAATTTCAAGGCACTAGCGATTTGTTAAAAGGCTCTGTATACATACATTTATATAATACTAGCAAACCGCCCCGGCTTCGCACGAGTACAAATTATACACCAATAGTGGAAACCGCATGAAATTCCGTTCAGTAGTTTTTTAGTTTATCGCGAACAGACAGACAGACAGATGCGGCGGGGGCCTTTGTTTTATAATATGTAGTGAAGATATTGAACGCGAAATAACAATTGATAGTTTGTGAGGATGTATGGATGTTTGTAACTCTTTCACGCAAAAACTACTGAACCCATTGCGATGATACTTCGTATGTAGATAGCTGGAATTCTGGATTAGCACATAGGCTACTTTTTGTCCCGATATTCTCATGACATCTGAGTTACGCGGGTGAAACCGCGGGGCACAGCTAGTGTATAATATAATGGAATAATAGGTGTAGATAGGTACCTAGATATAATTATGTCCAAAGGTAACTTGTAAAATGGTCAACGGAATGAAAAAGCTAGAATGGGGCATGTCTTATGAAGCCAATGTACCAAAAAGAAAAAAAAAGAAAAAAATAAAAAAATTTTCAAAAACATGGAAGAGAACAATTATAAAAATAGGAGCAAAAGCATGTTAAGGCGAAATATTGACGTGAGTCTTGGTTTAGTTAATGGTTCTATCGGTATAGTGCAAAGTGTAAAGGTTGATCCCGAAAATACACAAAAAAAATAAAGAAAATATACATTACATTTGATAAAGAACATGTTTACGAGCTTGGTCCGGTCAAAACTAAATTTGAAATTATTAATAGGGCTTATGATCATCGCGAACAGTTTCCCATATGTATAGTTTACGCTATAACTATACACAAAAGTCAGGGCCTAAGTCTAAATAATGCGCTGATGGATATCGGTTCTGCAGTATTCACATCCGGTCAAGCTTACGTGGCACTTTCGATAGTTACAAGTCTGGGCGGATTACATATAATTAATGTCGACTTAGGAAGTATTAAAGCGCAGGAATCCTCAATTTGTGAATACAATAGACTAAGAATCATATACCGTCCAGACTTGTCAAAAGTTGTAGCATCAAAGCCTCCGAGAAAAACCAATAGAGACAGGGTGGGCTTTGAGAAAAACTGTAACTGAAGCTCAAGAAGTACTACCGGAAAATAAAAAGCGGAAGACTACCTACAAAAAGAAATGAGATGCCATCAAAAACAAAACTTGTAAAAAAAACCAAGTCTCGCCACTCAGTTCTTCTACAGTAAAAAGTTGTGAAGTCCATGTAATACCAAGTCGGTTAATTTATTCGTTCCCTACTTAAGGGACCTTTTGTCTTAAGTTATTACGTAATTTAGTTAACAACATCTTTAAGTGACCATATCAATATGAAAAATCTTTTATGTTTTAAATAAAATAGATTGACTTGGCAATCGCACTAAACAATCTTATTTAATATAATAGGTATGTATTACTTGTGAGTTATATTGTGTTTTCATGCGATGTGACCACGGCCAGTGCAACCTGGTCGAAACGTCAGGCAATTCAGAGGTATGTAATACCTTTTCGTGATCGCGTTAATTCCCGTTAATACGTAGATAATATTATGTCTTTAATTACTAACGGAACATCATTGATACTTGGCAACATGTTGCAGACACTTACAAGGTTTGTATAAACGTGAAAATCTAGACCCCAAAGTGCATACTTTACGAACTAAGACCTAATAAGCGTATTTTACGTTTATATTTTTATCTTTTAAACCCTACGATTTTTTCTAAATCTGTTTTTTAAACAAATATAAACAAATTCAAAACAACGTATGTAAAAATCTACAGCTCTCTATATAAGCGCTTTATATGAAAACTAGCTAATGGCCAAACGTTCGCGTAGCGGAAACTTGAATTTCTCCGAAGTTTATGCATGCACAAATTTTATTCATACATACACAATTACACACTAATTTTGGACACATTTTTTTTCTTCTAAGTCCATGGATTTAAAAAAGTTCCGCCAGGACAACGTTCGCCCAGCGAAATCAGTTTTTAGCTAATTTCTCCACAATGGCTTCATGCACAATTTTTTTTTTTTTACCATACACAATTACACGACGTCATACACTAAATACCTGCATAATTAAAATCTTTAAATTCAACATTTCGCTGCGCGAACGCACACTATGGCTGCATGCACAATTTTTTTTCCCATACACAATTACACGACGTCATACACTAAAAATATCTGCATAATAAAATCTTTAAATTCAACAACACATTCCGCTGCGCGAACGCACACGCAAATTTCTTCAAGAATCAATTCCCGATGGACGTACTATGTACCTACAAGTTTGTTTGTTTACGTAACCCTCGGCGAGCGAGTCAGACTCGTATTTGGCCGTTTTTTTTTTATTCGATAAAGAATTTCTTATTATTGTACTATGACCACTTCAAAATCAAAACCATTTATTTCAATTAAACCAACAATAGGTATTTTTGAATTGTCAGGAGTAGGAGTCAGTCAGACTAAGTCAGTCGTGAAGCTAGTTGCCTGTTCCAATACGTAGATCCTATGGAGAACTCACACTCGCTTAATACCTCACTTTTATTGTTTATCGGCCTCGAGCCTTCCTTGTCTTTAGCAAATAAAACATCAACATTAACATAATAATTTATTACACAATCTGTTTTGGTATTTGAAGACATATAGGTACTTATAGAGTGGTCCGAGTCGAGTGGCGAAATGCCCGAGCACCGCGGCCGAAGAGGAATACAAACCGAAAAGGTTTAAGGTCTTAAAGAACTTGCAAAGTTTATCTATTCTGGTATAAACGAAACAATACATTTGATTTTTGCTGTTAGGGTACTGTACCACTAAATGAAAACAAATCTCATTGGTATCACTTTCATTACATTGTCAAGCAGGGTCTTGGATAAGCACGATGATAGCGGTGTCATTAAAAACGATTTCCGATTATAAACTTACATTGGCACTTACAAATATGGGTTAACGTTTTGTTGCACTGTAAACTTGTCTAATGCTTATCTTGCCTTTATCAGTTTTGGGAAAGTACTCCAGGTACTCCTACGCACGATTCCTACAAGCCTAATTTGCATATATGAATATGTAGGTACTTTACAATACATTTTGAGTAGTAGGTACCTACATTGAATTACTGTAGAGCGACAACTACGACTATCGCACAGACCCGGAGCTTGTGAATGCGAGACAACCGACTACGCAGACCCCATCATAGGGGCGCAGCATACAAGTACTAATTTATCTACCAGAATACGACTTTTCAAATCTTTTCTCTGTACGGCCCTCAGCGCCGCGGCACCAGCGCGATGTGAGGAGCATGTATGTACAATAGATCAATAACGAATAACTTCGACGATCCCAATTATAAGTACACGAATCTACGCATATATTACAACGCTATAGTATAACGGAAAAGATTAAAGTGAAGAGTGGTCTCTCGGAGGCGCAAAAGATGAAAACGGTCGGTCGGGCGGAGGTGCTCCGTCGTTAACGTAACATGAAAACAAGTATAAAATGTATTGCGAACGAAACATAACAACGATCACAAAGTCAAGGTGGAGGCGGCCGCTCGCCGCCGGCGCCGCCCCAGGCCGCTTACGACTTCTTCCTGCAACAACAAGCACAGGCGTGAGCGCGAGCGACGCGGGGCGGAACGAACGCGGCGCTGCACTCACTGGTCGTGGTTGTCGGTGTCCGAGTCGTCCAGCTCGGGCTTGGTGCGGCGCTTCTCGTACACCAGGATGATGGCGCACAGCACGAACACCTCGGCGCAGATGCCCAGGAAGGGCCACAGCGCCGCGTACTGGTCCTTGACGCGCAGCGTGGTGGTGGCGCTGATCCCGCCCTCGGGCACGCACGTGTACTCGCCCGCGTCCGTGCGCGCCGCGTCCTCCAGCACCAGCTCGGCGCCCGCCACGCCCTGCGCGCTGGCCTGCAGCAGCACGCGCCCGCCCAGCACCGCCTCCACCGTGCCGTTCTCCGTGCCGTTGCTGAAGGTCCACGTCACCGCCGGGTACGGCTTGCCGGTCAGCTGCAAAGCGAACGCTCGGTACAAACACCGTCTATCGTTGTTAGCGGTCGGTTCCGCGCATCCGTGTACGTACCTTGCACGTGAGTTTGAGCTTCTGCTTCTCGACGACGTTCGTGTTGTGTTGCAGTTTAGCGTGGGGACGGCCCCGCACTTCCCAGGTCTCGCTGTTATCGCCGAGCGAGCACGTATAGTTGCCGAAGTCGTCCTCCGTGGTGCGCGGCTTCATCTTGAACACGGTACCTTCTTTTTCCAGCGTGTAGCGGCCGCTTAAATCCCACACGCTCTCGACTGCCGTGTCGTTCTTTTTCCTGCGAAAAATGGTTCGTGTGAGCGCATCCCGAGCTTAGCGCGAGGGGGAGCGAGGGGGACGGGCGCGCCACTCACCACACGATGGCGGCGCCGGGCGCGGGCGCCAAGCTGCAGTTGAGGCTGAAGACGCGGCCCACGTCGTACAGCACCACAGGGTACGCCGCCTCGGACGCCGGCTCTGCGCTCGGGGCCGTGGCCGCCGACGACGGCCCGTCCGCTGCAACACCAACGTTCTATACCATCCACGGCACAAACCACATACGTATATGTAAAGTCAGTGTTACAGTTCAAAATCAAACAGCACGAAAATATAAAAACAGCAATAAGAAATATATTACTACTTATAAGAGAACGATTCAAGTTCATTGTTGCCTTTGACAGAAGTTTATATCTAGATACGAGGTCTAGGATCTAAGATCTTAATTAGAACCAATGGCGACACCAATAAATACCATATTTACATTTAGCATCATGCGAATTAAAATCAGTGCAATAGATGTTACAACATATAAATTACTATGTGAACTTGTCATATATTAAATGCCATTATATTAAAACGTTCATAAAAACAAAGATAATATGAATTTATCGTCAATTCCGCCTTCACTAGTCGGAGCGGGCGCATCCCTTTCCACCCTACCACTCAGCACTCTATAAAAATGATATAAAATATTTGGGTGCAGGTTGAAGTGGCAATAATTTCTGATATTTGTGGTGTTTTCTTGAACCATATCATGATAACACATCGAGCAACGTTCACACGGTGGCCGCTCTGGAAGGACCCCCAGGAATTAAATACACAACCCTGGAATTACTGCTGTGTGGACTTGGACTTAGAACAGCCAGGCGGTCGAGTGACGACATCGAGCGGCACAGCCTCCAACCTTTAAATTAAAATAATTATTTTGCATCGTGGGTCCCCACTACAATATCAAGGACAAGGATATATATGATTTAATTTTTATTTCACGATGGATTACATTTCCTCTATGAAAATATTTGTTATTTCCTGCCATATATTCCTAAACATAAAAGTTACCTAATAAGAAAAATACGGTACAAAACACAATTGCTTAAGGGTGCTAATTTGTCCGATCCCACGTTGAAACCATCGCAGATGTCATCTTTGACTTGACCTCTCTTCTACATACAAATATGGATGTAGATCGGAGAATTTTGCGCATGTCTCATGTTGAATAGACGCCAGTTAGGCGAGACAAAGAAAGCATGAAAATCTTTTTAAGATGTTATAAACATATATTTAAAAGTTATAACTTAAATCCTTTCCATATTATAGATTCGAGTTAAGTTCATCACTAATTTAAAACGGCTTCATCTGTATAACAGCTAATACAAGGAGCGTGAAATCTCCACAAATTATTCAATAATTTTATTTTTTAATTGATATGCTTAGTGAGTGTAACAAGACTTTCCAAACGAAAACCGATTTCCGATTGATAACTATATACTACACTTGCACGTTATTCACAAATTATGATGCATGTGATGAGTTTGACACGTTCACTAGCGCACTATGAAATTACTTATGACACATACGGTAGATCGAATTATAATTGGGTTAATTTTAGAAAATAGTAACTATAACATATAAAATGGAAAATGTTAAATAGAACTATTTATTAGTAGGACGTTGCGATTTGACACACTGCTTGAATGGTTGGTGCGAGTATATGATGTAGGTATTGATTCGTGTCCTCATGTGCCCCGAGCACACTTTCCGCGAATGGGAGGGTTCCGGTCGTCCAATCATTTTAGCGAATCTGTGTGTAGCTGATACTTTGCAAAACGTCATTGCAGAAGTACTCATGAAACAGCGTATGTAAAGGAAGTGCGCGAGGCCACACACCAGGCTTAGGGCATGTTCGCAAGTACGCGACACACATGCGCATCGCAATCCTTGTGCACATACCTAAGTCAAATTCAACAATACTTTACTTATCATTAATTACCTACATAGATAACGTTACTACAAAATTTATCTAATTGTATTAAGTGGGCTGCGGCAAATTCTACTGAAGATTATAGCAACTATAGGCCGAACAAGATACAGCACAGGCGGGCACCGGGAGGGCGTCACGGACTTGAGATGTCTCGGTCGATAGATCCGTTCCGATGCCTCGAATAACATTTTGCTTCTACTACACAATACGACTACTACAGCTATCAACTCTACTATTTCAATCCTTCAATACAAAACGAAGGAAATAAGTTTGAGAAACCAGTATCAGAATGCATAGACAGTTTTTTATGCATTCACTAGCGTTAACCTTAACTACGTATTGTATGTACTAAGGACGGTCATTTTAAAATTTTAATTAAATTCATTGTTAACGTTAACGGAAGGCAATACGTACCAAACTCGCACTAGGCACTCACAATACAGCGAGATCTAGCTACCAACGTGTACGAGGAGCGAAGCGATTCAGTAGATCCTGGCTGTAACCAGTGAACATTTGTTGCGATTCGCACGATACCAAGTCTAACAATTTCGTGACGCAACAAATATTTCCTGGCAGATATGATGCTAAAACCTCGAATCGCCGTGCACTGAAAACGCAACAAACGAGAGCATCGCCTCGTTGTCACCACGTGCTCAATTATCACACCTTCCGGTAAGCTCTAACGAAGGACTCGAACGCTGCACGAGGGCTAACGGAAGCCTAAGGCCCGGAACGGACTGGCTGCAGCTCCACTTCAAGATCTTCACGGAGCTGTTATATAAAGATAATAACTAAGCTTTAAAATAGTTTTGCAGTTTTTAGTGTTACAAGCGCCTGTGGCAAGTTTTCGAACAAGTAAGGTCGACGACGTGTAGTCGAGGTACAGCCCGTCCGCTCACACGCGCGACGAGTGCGCCCGCAGTTAGTGGTGCAGCAGCGGTTAGGCGCAGTGTCCTTGAGGTACGGACGGAGGCGAGCCGTCGCATGCGAGCGCTACAGTGCAGCGGCGACAGAGCGACGGTACCGGGAGGAGCTCGCTGGGGCGCAGGGCGTACGTGCACGAGCACGCGCTGGGCGGGCTCACGTGCGCACGTGTACGTTCCGGCGTGCTGCTGACGGGCCGAGGGCGCGTGCAGACGCGCCGTAAGTCGCGAGCCGGCCGTCACCTCGCCGGCGGGGCGCAGGTCGGCGGGCACGGCGCCCCCGTCCAGCCGCCACTCCGCACGCTCCTCCACGCGCAGCGCGCACTCCACAGTGAGCGGTGTCCCTTCATCCACCGTGACACGCGCCTCATCGCCTGCGTCTGCGCACGCCATGCGTCACTAACCACCTGCTGCCGACACTGCCGCATTCACACTGCTACTACTGCTAGCGACCTCTCCTTGTTCCACAAATTATACTTATGCCAATATGTAATATCTGTGTATGGTATGAATAGTATAAAATGTTTCAGAGTCTAGGACACCTCCATAAAACAAATATGAGGTCAAATTTATTCAATAGCTCAATGTTTGGTAATTAGAACAAATAGGTAAATAGAAAATGTTTGTGCATACTGAATATTCAATTCTATGCACATCACTACATATTATAAAACAAAGCCCCCCGCTGCGTCTGTCTGTCTGTTTGCGATTAAAAAATAATTGTGTGATAAAAAACAGCAAAATTGCTTTTAGGTGAAAGAACAAAGGTGGTAATAGAGGAAACCTATGGCAAAAAGCCCACCAAGAAATGTTTTGTATGTAAATGTAACCTATGTATAACCATTTAACAATTCAACAGACAGCGAGATCACAAAAATAAATTAAATATTTTTATTATAATTCAAAGATACAACTTTATAAAGAAGATCCTAACATATAAGATTATATAATTTTTACTGTAAGCATAAATGTTGTGTATTGTACACAAACATTAAGCACTTAAACTTTTCTTTAGAGAATTTACCTTTTCTGAATGAGCAAAAATGTTTAAATGAGTTATAAATTTTATTAAACCATTATAAAAATGTCTAAGAATTACGATTTAATTTTTATTAAAACCAAGTCCCTTATCTTGATAACAATTATCAGATAACTTTAACAAGACCAAGTTTTATAGAATGGTTTGTATGTTCTTGTAGAATGAAATAAATAACAAGTGATTAGTTTACTGTCTCAAATACCAGTAGGATAACATTAAATGTTTGTTCTCACTCTTATCACACAGATAACACAGATGTGTAACAAATAAAACGACAAAGAACACTACCTATTTTTCTACATGTTTACACATATATTTTTTATTTTAATTGGTTTTAAATAGCTACCATTATTTTAGGAATTAAAAATACACTTTCTGCTATATATTAATTTATCTTCAGACACTAAAAATGTAATCAAAACTGGTTAACAGCCTGCAAAATAATAACTACTTGGATGCAACATTCATGGTAAGACAAAAGAAGAGCTGCACATTTAGTGCTCAGCTAGTAAGTTATTGGAGTTATAATTAAACTAGCAAGTCAAACTCCACCAAGCTGAGCCACTTGATCCGTCCTTGGTCCAAATACATAAACCAATATGAGCTATCACATCTCCTTGTCTGTCGTTTATCGTTCAACATACCGTTTGCCGTAGTGGTTAAGCAATTTTTTGTTAATTACATTATGAACACAAAGAGGTCGCAGCAATTAATTACTCATCCAGTGACATCATGCATGCAGTCGTCGCCCCTTAACTGAACGCAATAATGACAGCCTGCGGTAAAAGGCATTGAGTGCTACCAACGCACGCAATAGCAACCAACCTTCTATGAAATCTGAACTATAATCTAACAATAGACAATTTGAAATTAAGATAATATTCATTTTTTCACTTACTTTGTGCGTTGGAAGAAACTCCAAGTGCTATAAATAGAAGAGTCAAAGGTAGTGCGAATTGACGCCGCATGGTGCTTTTGCTAATTCACACCATATAAAACTAGAACGAAATTTGTAGTTAAACCCAATGGACTAATTCAATCTGCTCCCTTTTAGTTAGTAACCCTCGTATCTTCCACTGATACCACAGGCACAATGAGAAAAATAAGATGGCGCTAGCACATAAAAAAAGAGCGTTAGGGTTGCCAACTGTCTAATGGTGGGTTTACACGCTGGCGTTCAAACAGACATTCAACAAGCACATTCAACGACGCAAGCATGTGAACAGGCTGTTTGTGCATGCCTACGTGAATGTGATCGCGCTTGCCGCCGATCGGGACGACTAACGGCTGCGTTCACACGCTCGCGTTCAAACCGACATTCAACGACGCAAGCATGTGAACAGGCTGTTTGTGCATGCTTGCGTGAATGTGCACGCGCTTGGCGCCGATCGGGACGACTGTCGGTTTTTTAACACACTTCAAAGGGTGAATGTGCTTGTGTGCCTGTTTACACACACACACACTCACGCTCTCGGCTGCGTTAGTATAGTTTTCATCTTCGTGGCATACAGACGACGTAACGATCGAAATTATTTTTTGACGACACCAAATATATCGGAGTGGTCTGAACGTTTATCATGCATGAATCGAAAGCAAAAGAAGACTTCAGAAAGATGTTTCTGAACTATTCTTTTAGTAAAAATAAATATTGTTTGTCAGGGCCCAAAAAAATATGAAACAAAATAGTGCCAATTCTTAGGATTAAGTTAGTATTGATTGATTGACGATTAGAGAATTGTAACTAATCGCATATCAATGATGTGCAGTAAATAAAATAGATTTATGTATGCCTTAAAACAGTTACGAAACACATTTAATGAAGAAGCCGCCCCCAATGCTTATCATGGTTAATTATGTTCATGTTTATTAGAAATAATAAAAAATTATATTCAAAAGTTAGTGAGGATAGTAAATTCATTCAAAGAGATCCCACTAAAGTAAGAAACGAATTATGTAAAAGCACTCTTCGATGTAAAAATAGTTATAACGCATGTCAAATAAAAAAATCTAATTTAAAGTTTTGGCTACTTGAAAAGTGTTTTTACACCATAAATGATTTTTTAATTGTAAAACCTAATAGTTTTAAGTAAAATTTCGCATGCATAATTATGTCGGGCTGTTTTTTTTTTTCAATAAAAATAGATTAAGTCCAAAGCAGTAGCTCCCACGAGATCTACGTCTACATCGTCTCCCATGTTTGCACTGACTACCATGTCCACAGAACACTAATACCCTACGGACCATGCCTGCAAGTGTGTGAAACAGGGCTGCCAGATTGTAAATTGGATACAAAATTGGTATAATATCGGTTTTCTTTTGTATCCTGTTTGAATAGTAGATTGCATTGCATAATTGGATATAATGTCATTGCTGATGTTATAGCGTAAAAAGTACGTACATACACATAGAGATACTTAAAACAAATCATGTCTGTGATAAACTGTTAAATCCTTATACGTTAAAGTTAAAACACCTTTTACTAAAATCCCCAAAGAGTGACGTTCTATAGTTGTACAACACTGATTTTGTATAATAGTACATGATTTTGTATAATTTCCGAGTCTTAGCGGTATAAAATAAGTTGTCCTTACTGGCAGCCCTGGTGTGAAAAGCTTTTGTGGCACGCTGCGTGGCAGGCTGCGCGCCGAGCTGCGTGCCATGCTGCTTGCCAGGCTGCACGGCGTGCGTGTAAACGTACCATAAAATTTCGCATGCATAATAATGTCAGGCCGTTTTTTTTTTTCAATAAAAATAGATCAAGCCCAAAGCAGTAGCTCCCACGAGATCTACGTCTACGTCGTCTCCCATGTTTGCACTGACTACCATGTCCACAGAACACTAATGGTGCGGTGGTGGTTTACACGCACGCCTGGCAAGCAGCACGGCACGCAGCTCGGCGCGCAGCCAGCCACGCAGCGTGCCAAGCAAGCTTTTCACACCAGGGCTGCCAGTAAGGACAACTTATTTTATACCGCTAAGACTCGGAAATTATACAAAATCATGTACTATTATACAGAATCAGTGTTGTACAACTATAGACCGTCACTCTTTGGGGATTTTAGTAAAAGGTGTTTTAACTTTAACATATAAGGATTTAACAGTTTATCACAGAGATGATTGGTTTTAAGTATCTCTATGTGTATGTACGTACTTTTTACGCTGTAACATCAGCAATGACATTGTATCCAATTATACAATGCAATCTACTATACAAACAGGATACAAAAGATAACCGATATTATACCAATTTTGTATCAAATTTTACAATCTGGCAGCCCTGTTTCACACACTTGCAGGCATGGTCTGTAGGGTAATATGGTGGGTTTACACGCTGGCGTTCAAACCGACATTCAACGACGCAAGCATATGAACAGGCTGTTTGTGCATGCCTGCGTGAATGTGATCCCGCTTGCCGCCGATCGGGACGGCTAACGGCTGCGTTCATACGCTCGCGTTCAAACTGACATTCAACGACGCAAGCATGTGAACAGGCTGTTTGTGCATGCTTGCGTGAATGTGCACGTGCTTGGCGCCGATCGGGACGACTGTCGGTTTTTTGACACACTTCAAAGGGTGAATGTGCTTGTGTGCCTGTTTACACACACACACACACGCTCTCGGCCGCGTTAGTATAGTTTTCATCTTCGTGGCATACAGACGACGTAACGATCGAAATTAATTTCTGACGACACCAAATATATCGGAGTGGTCTGAACCTTTATCATGCATGAATCGAAAGCAAAAGAAGACTTCAGAAAGATGTTTCTGAACTATTCTTTTAGTAAAAATAAATATTGTTTATCAGGGCCCAAAAAAATATAAAACAAAATAGTGTCAATTCTTAGGATTAAAGTTAGTATTGATTGATTGACGATTAGAGAATTGTAACTAATCGCATATCAATGATGTGCAGTAAATAAAATAGATTTATGTATACCTTAAAACAGTTACGAAACACATTTAATGAAGAAGCCGCCCCCAATGCTTATCATGGTTAATTATGTTCATGTTTATTAGAAATAATAAAAAATTATATTCAAAAGTTAGCGAGGTTAGTAAATTCATTCAAAGAGATCCCACTAAAATAAGAAACGAATTATGTAAAAGCACTCTTCGATGTAAAAATAGTTATAACGCATGTCAAATAAGAAAATCAAATTTAAAGTTTTGGCTAGGTACTTGAAAAGTATTTTCACACCATACATGATTTCTTAGTTGTAAAACCTAATAGTTTTAAGTAAAATTTCGCATGCATAATTATGTCGGGCTGTTTTTTTTTTCAATAAAAATAGATCAAGCCCAAAGCAGTAGCTCCCACGAGATCTACGTCTACATCGTCTCCCATGTTTACACTGACTACCATGTCCACAGAACACTAATGGTACGTTTACACGCACGCCGTGCAGCCTGGCAAGCAGCATGGCAGGCAGCTCGGCGGGCAGCCTGCCACGCAGCGTGCCACGCAAGCTTTTCACACCAGGGCTGCCAGTAAAGACAACTTATTTTATACCGCTAAGACTCGGAAATTATACAAAATCATGTACTATTATACAAAATCAGTGTTGTACAACTATAGAACGTCACTCTTTGGGGATTTTAGTAAAAGGTGTTTTAACTTTAACGTATAAGGATTTAACAGTTTATCACAGACATGATTTGTTTTAAGTATCTCTATGTGTATGTACGTACTTTTTACGCTATAACATCAGCAATGACATTGTATCCAATTATGCAATGCAATCTACTATACAAACAGGATACAAAAGATAACCGATATTATACCAATTTTGTATCCAATTTACAATCTGGCAGCCCTGTTTCACACACTTGCACGCATGGTCCGTAGGGTATTAGTGTTCTGTGGACATGGTAGTCAGTGCAAACATGGGAGACGATGTAGACGTAGATCTCGTGGGAGCTACTGCTTTGGCCTTGATCTATTTTTATTGAAAAAAAAAACAGCCCGACATAATTATGCATGCGAAATTTTACTTAAAACTATTAGGTTTTACAATTAAAAAATCATTTATGGTGTAAAAACACTTTTCAAGTAGCCAAAACTTTAAATTTGATTTTTTTATTTGACATGCGTTATAACTATTTTTACATCGAAGAGTGCTTTTACATAATTCGTTTCTTACTTTAGTGGGATCTCTTTGAATGAATTTACTATCCTCGCTAACTTTTGAATATAATTTTTTATTATTTCTAATAAACATGAACATAATTAACCATGATAAGCATTGGGGGCGGCTTCTTCATTAAATGTGTTTCGTAACTGTTTTAAGGCATACATAAATCTATTTTATTTACTGCACATCATTGATATGCGATTAGTTACAATTCTCTAATCGTCAATCAATCAATACTAACTTTAATCCTAAGAATTGGCACTATTTTGTTTCATATTTTTTTGGGCCCTGATAAACAATATTTATTTTTACTAAAAGAATAGTTCAGAAACATCTTTCTGAAGTCTTCTTTTGCTTTCGATTCATGCATGATAAAGGTTCAGACCACTCCGATATATTTGGTGTCGTCAAAAATTTATTTCGATCGTTACGTCGTCTGTATGCCACGAAGATGAAAACTATACTAACGCGGCCGAGAGCGTGTGTGTGTGTGTGTGTAAACAGGCACACAAGCACATTCACCCTTTGAAGTGTGTCAAAAAACCGACAGTCGTCCCGATCGGCGCCAAGCGCGTGCACATTCACGCAAGCATGCACAAACAGCCTGTTCACATGCTTGCGTCGTTGAATGTCGGTTTGAACGCGAGCGTGTGAACGCAGGCGTTAGTCGTCCCGATCGGCGCCAAGCGCGATCACATTCACGCAGGCATGCACAAACAGCCTGTTCACACGCTTGCGTCGTTGAATGTGCTCGTTGAATGTCGGTTTGAACGCCAGCGTGTAAACGCGCCATAATACCCTACGGACCATGCCTGCAAGTATGTGAAACAGGGCTGCCAGATTGTAAATTGGATACAAAATTGGTATAATATCGGTTATCTTTTGTATCCTGTTTGTATAGTAGATTGCATTGTATAATTGGATACAATGTCATTGCTGATGTTATGGCGTAAAAGTACGTACATACACATAGAGATACTTAAAACCAATCATGCTGCTTGCCAGGCTGCACGGCGTGCGTGTAAACGTACCATTAGTGTTCTGTGGACATGGTAGTCCCTTATAGGGATGTGACATTGAGGGGAAAAAATCGATTTTTCTCTGCTCAATAAAAATCGATTAGAGAAAAATCGATTTTTCCTACAAAAAATAGATTTTTTTGGAAAAATCGATTTTTTTCTTTTTATATGTAAGAATGCCCCGCTGTTCTTTCTTATGCGTATGTTTACGGTAAGTGTGATGAGTTGAAATTTTTTAATAATTATCTATTATCAATATCAATACAAATAAATAAAATTGAAATGTCTGTTTGTTATGTCAAAATAGTAGTTTTTTAAGTTCTTACAGATCTTTTTTTAATCTTTTGATGTCTAATCAATACTAAGAAATTAACACTTTCAGTGCCGGCGACACGCCTGGCGTGCTCTTTCACATTTCCTCCAGCTGCTGAGAACACCCCTGGCGTGTCTACAATGTTTCGGCAATATTTAAGCCATTATGCAGTATTATGTATTAAAAATAACAGTATAGCTTAATTATTTCAGAAGTTAACCAAAGAAGTGGCTCCTGTGCTACAATAATTTTTATATTCCACAAAAAATGTTTTACATACAATGCCGAGAACACGCTAACCGTGTTCAGCTGCATAGATTGTCAACCATGGCAACTTTTACTTAACTAAAAACGTTGATCTGCATATTATTTTTTTTAAAGAATCGGGTTAAAAAGTTGACTATTTGATGCAAGAATTTTTCAATGATGGACATAATTTTTCCGTAAATAATTTTTTTTTTATACCTTTTGCATATTGAAATTTTGTTCAAACAAAAAAATTATCCGCAAAAGATCGACAGTAAGAAGCCACCGCAAGTATTTTACGATCTCTCTCCGAATAAGTAAGACGTGCTTTTGGTGCTGGGAAAATGTTGTCAATTTCTGCCATAATTACAAAATTTGTATACCTTCTATCTTATTTTGTGACATTTTTCTAAATTAAAACAAACTAAACTAAGGTAAAGCACTTTTTATGGACCCTAATCAAATTACCGATGTATGTAACATCGGCATGTAAGTCATGGATAAAGTAAGAAGTTAATCACTTTTATCCCAACCAAACAAACTGAAAAAGTGACAAATTAAAAAAGTAGACAGTCATGTGACTCCCGACAAAAGTGAAAACTTAAAACGACGTGTCGCAGAAGATTTGAATAAAGGTTTTCGCTAATAAGAAAATTTATAACGCCTATAGTAGACGCTATAAATTTTTTATTTCACCAAATGAATTGTGCATACAATAAGTACTTTTATTTTTTTTAAATAACTTCACACATCTCACACACGGCCGTCTGATCCCAAACTAGGGAGAACCTGTACTATGGTAACCAGACTGCTGATAAACGTACTTATATATTTGTAAATACATACATATTATAGATAAATTAAACCCAGACACAGAACAAATTATAGTGCTCATCACTCAATTATTTGTCCTGGGTGGGAATCAAACCCACGACCTCTGGCTTAGCAGTCAGGGTCACTAACCACTACACCAACAGGCCAGTCATATTGAACTAGTTATATTTTTAAACATTAATTAATAATGAGTTGATAGAACTCAATGTTTAGATTAGCGCCCTCTAGTGGATCTATATATGTATTATTAGGGTGACGGTCACGAGTTCAGTGCTTTTTCCCCATAGCAAAAGTGCACAACGTACCTAAAGACGTTTTCACTTCAAAAAAGTTATGATGATAATTATTCTGGTTGGTCATAAATAAATGAACCTAACCTAAAAACTCATTCGATACTATCAATATAAATGACCAGCAAAAACACTACATTTCATCTGTTTTCTTACATACTTTGACTTATTAAAGTATTGAAAGTTTTTATTTGAATTAATTAATAATTTTGGCAATGAAGCTGCAACATAGTTTTATGTCACCTACCTGTATTTTTTGTGTTGCATTGAACATTTTTTTTTTCTTCTTTCTTTCTTTCTAATTATAATGATCAATCACCCTTAGTGATGAATGTTCTTCAACAAACTGTTTACTCTGTACAAAGCATAGAAAGAAGGAAGTGCTGCATTGTAGATGCACTGATGGCGTTAAAATTTAATGTATTATAAATAAGTGATTCACATCACGCTCCAGACTCAGTCAGTCCGGCAGGTTGCAGACAAAAAAATAAATCGACTGTGATCCAAAAATCGGTTTCTAATAAATCGATTTTTGGAAATATTAAAATCGATTCGAAAAAACGATTTTTATAGAAAAAATAATCGATATTTTTAATAATCGATTATTTTTTAACATCCCTAGTCACTTAGTCAGTGCAAACATGGGAGACGATGTAGACGTAGATCTCGTGGGAGCTACTGCTTTGGGCTTGATCTATTTTTATTGAAAAGAAAACAGCTCGACATAATTATGCATGCGAAATCTTACTCAAAACTATTAGGTTTTACAACTAAAAAATCATTTATGGTGTAAAAACACTTTTCAAGTAGCCAAAACTTTAAATTTGATTTTTTTATTTGACATGCGGTATAACTATTTTTACATCGAAGAGTGCTTTTACATAATTCGTTTCTTATTTTAGTGGGATCTCTTTTAATGAATTTACTTTCCTCGCTAACTTTTGAATAGAATTTTTTATTATTTCTAATAAACATGAACATAAATAATCATGATAAGCATTGGGGGCGGCTTCTTCATTAACTGTTTTAAGGCATACATAAATCTATTTTATTTACTGCACATCATTGATATGCGATTAGTTACAACTCTCTAATCGTCAATCAATCAATCAATACTAACTTTAATCCTAAGAATTGGCACTATTTTGTTTCATATTTTTTTGGCCCTGATAAACAATATTAATTTTTACTAAAATAATAGTTCAGAAACATCTTTCTGAAGTCTTCTTTTGCTTTCGATTCGTGCTTGATAAAGGTTCAGACCATTCCGATATATTTGGTGTCGTCAAAAATGAATTCGATCGTTACGTCGTCTGTACGCCACGAAGATGAAAACCAGAAAACTATTTTTTTCGGCTATTTTGAAACGCTTGCTCGGAGCCGCGCTTGGTATGATGACGTCACACGTCGCGAATCGCTACTTTGGTCAGTTTGTTTCAGATTATTCACCGTTTCGCTCATGTCGTGGCATGTAAATTATTTAGTTTTTACTATAATTTGATGGTATATTATTAGTATATCAGTATTTATATTGACATTGAGTATCTATTGATATCTAAATAGATACGAGTAGGTAGTTACCTATTATGGAGGTCGGTTTTGTAGGGATAAAATTAAAAGTTAATTAAGTCTAATCATACCTGCTCCTACTGAGTCCCTAAAATAGGTACCTAACTACCTACTTACCCACTTTAACTGCGTGTTCTGAGGATGAGGTTTTTCTGGATTATTTAAATCATTCAAATATTATCTCTTTTGAACAAGATAAATCTTTAGCTATACACGAAGTTGACTATGACGAAAACTATTGTTTGAACATTTTATCCGAATGCATTTTGGAAAAAATTATATAAAAAAATTAGGTACAACAAACATTCGCCTGATTGTATATCATAGGATACAAATTAAACAATACTCAACAGTAAGTATCGGGCGCCCGGCGGAAGGCGCGCTTTTACACACAATCACAGATAGCGTTTATCACATGACAAAATCACCCACTCGCTCAGGTGACCTCTTTTTTTTCATTGTATAGGGGGCAAACGAGCAGACGGGTCACCTGATGGTAAATGACTACCGCCGCCCATGGGCAGTAATGGGCACCTGTTACTCAAGAGTCATAAGTGGGTTGCCGCCCTTTAAGGTGGGAGTAGGGGGAGAGGGGGGACGAGTGGGAAGAGGGGGGACTGGGACAGGGGAAGGACGGAAATAGGGGAGAGGGAAGGGTTAGGGCCTCCGGTAACCTCACTCACGTGGCGAAAATCAATGCAAAATGCAAGCATTGCTTAACTGCCGGTTTTCTGTGAGGCCGTGGTATCACTCCGGTCGAGCCCGCCAATACGTGCCGAAGCATGGCTATCACGTGGTCTGGGTACAGCCCTCGAATATCCTTGTGTTCCACTGTTTACTTGAGTAGGTAGGCATTAGGTATGAACGAACGAACATCATCTGTGTGAACAAACATCAAAGGTATCCGCGGAAATTCAAATGTTATTAAGAAATGATAGAAACGATGCACAACAGGTAGGTATATTATAATGAAATCTATACGGTTAGTGGATCTATTCGTGAATTTTAGCTGTTTGACATGCGCAGTGCAGCATTTCATACTAAATTGTCTACTACGCATCGAAACTGCTAACTTTAGGAATGATTAGGATTAGATCCGTTGACCATATTGTACCTACTGATATTAGGTAGATACTCTAGCTAGGATACTGCAGGTACTTTTACGTCAAAATGATCTTCGCAACAAAACCCACTTTTACACACGTACACACTGTACACCATTTTTTTTTAGTCCAAAAAAGCTTATTAGGTGCATTAACGCTTGTATTTTTGCATTTTGGCACAATGCAATACTTATTTGACGGCATTATCACTTTAAAAAATAATCTAAAAATCAGCAATCGTCAGGTCGTTGCCCCAACTGCGCTGGACTAGAATAGAAGCATTACAAGCTGGCGACGCGATGGCGACCCGCCACTTTTGCCGATACGCGATGAATGACGTCACAGCCTATACGGTCTTTCTCGCGCGCGTTTTTTAAGTTGGTGCACTAAAATCTCTGTATCTTGGTCATTTTTGATCCGATTAAAAAAATTTAAACAAAGTATTTATTGTTTTCTTTATAGCTAAAAATCTGCATACTTAACAAAAAACGTGACTGATCCTCATTCTTAAGCTTAAAGTTAGTATTGATTGATTGACGATTAAAGAATTGTAACTAATCGCATATCAATGATGTGCAGTAAATAAAATAGATTTATGTGTGCCTTAAAACAGTAACGAAACACAGTTAATGAAGAAGCCGCCCCAATGCTTATCAAGGTTATTTATGTTCATGTTTGTTAGAAATAATAAAAAATTCTATTCAAAAGTTAGCGAGGATAGTAAATTCATTAAAAGAGATCCCACTAAAATATCAGTGCAAACATGGGAGACGACGTAGACCTCGTGGGGGCTACTGCTTTGGGCTTGATCTATTTTTATTGAAAAAAAAAAACAGCCCGACATAATTATGCATGCGAAATTTTACTTAAAACTATTATTTACGGTTTTACACCAAAAAATTATTGATGGTGTAAAAGCACTTTTCAAGTAGTCAAAACTTTAAATTTGATTTTTTTATTTGACATGCGGTATAACTATTTTTACATCGAAGAGTGCTTTTACATAATTCGTTTCTTATGTTCCCATTCACCATTCCAAAACACGGTAGGATTTGCTGTCAGTTTAACCACAATCAAGCTCAATCAAGCATATTAATCAAGACGGTGTGACCAATAACCTATCGTCTAATAAGTATAAATACAGTGATTGACCGTTGCATGATATTGATTACCCAATATCTGGATATTCATCGCGTAACCATCAATCATGACTTTTGAGGGAAATTATTTCTGAATATCGAATCGAAACTATATATTGATATTCGATATCAGATATTGAAACTATATATTTTATGAATCTAAATAATATATTCTACCGGTAACTCATTATGGATATCATTTTCGATATTTCGATTTGTTTACAAAGACAATACAAAGCGAAGTAAGGAAAGCTATACAAACTCAAAAAAAGGGAAAAGCTCCTAGGGAGGATAAAATAATCAACGAACTACTGAAGCGCACCCTTGATGGGTTCATAGACCACTTACACACATCTGCAACGAAATCTTAATCACAGAACAAATCTAATCGCAGGGGATAATGTTGACAATAAGCATATTACACAAAAAAAGGAAATAAAAACGATATTAAAAATTATAGGCCAATAAGTTTGATACCAAATATGTATAAAGTTTTCTCCAAAATAATACTGCAAAGACTAACAGGGTGTCATGACTTTAAACAACCCAAAGAACAGGCGGGATCTCATTCTGATTTCTCCACAATTGATCACATCCCACATCCACATGGTGAAACAGATAGTGGAAAAATAGAACGAATACAACCAACCCTATTACTTTTCATTTGTGGATTACAATAAAGCCTTCGATTCTATAAGTCATAACTACATGTGGGAATCTTTGCAAAACCAAGACGTAGAAAAGAAATGCATACAAATCATAAAACAGATCTATGAAGATAGTTCAGCAAAAGTACAACTAGAAAGAATTGGCGACATAATTAAAATTATGAAAGGAGTTAGGCAGGGAGATCCGCTCCCACCAAAATTGTTCAATGCTGTTTTAGAAAATTTATTTAGAAACCTGGAATGAGAAATTTTTTGAATAAATATTAATGGAATCAACTTACACCATTTAAGATTAGCAGACGATCTTGTACTCTTCGCTAAAGACCGAATAACGCTGCAAACTATGTTACAACAATTGGCGTCAGAAAGTAAGAAGGCAGGATTGTTAATGAATGCAAATAAGACCAAATTTTTTTTAATTATGACTTTGTACATAATTGAAACTTATTTGGGGCATAAGGGGACTCACTAGCAGCGCTTTGCATATTACCAAAGGAGCCGTTAAAACGTTCAAAGTACAAAGTTACCCGAATTTACTGTACATGATTTTTACATTATCGCAGTACACTATGTATATAGGTATCATGTTTTCCGGTTCTAGATTGTTTACTCTATGGTTTAGTTCTTATTGTCAAATTTATTGGTCAGTTAATTTTGATTTGTATTGTAATACTGTGGTGCTCATTAACTATAATATATTATTTTAGACTTGTGCATTTGTTATTAGTCTCAAACTCGTTTTGAAGGCCCTCTCTTGTTGCATATAATTTCAATGTAAAAGTTATAAACATTAAAATGAATCCTCCAGTTCACGTTGAAGTCATTCAAAAATCACAAAGCCGCGCTAACAAGGATTATATTAAGGAAATGGTACATTCTTTACTTATAAATTTTGTGTCTATCAGTCCTGGTGCTTCTCTAACAGAGAATGACTTTGAAGATAATCTCGACCTCAAGGAACACGTCCAAATGATATCTTTCTGTGATATTGATCTTGAAACGGAAGTGTTAGCAACTCAAACAGAGTTCGTCTATCATATATACAAATTAGATTCTTTCGGTGCAGAAACGGACACTATGACAGATACAAGCACCGGTGAGGAATTCGCAGCAGCTGATATGTGGGCTCTACCTAGTCAAGAATTTCACGGTCTATGGGAGACTTTGATTTACGACACCAAATTAAAAGAAGATACAGTGCGATTTGTAGAAACCGCTTTCGACTTCGCCGATAAAGGCGTCGATCCTAACGTCGTCGGCTGGAATCGAGTAGTGCTTCTACACGGGCCGCCCGGAACCGGCAAGACCAGCCTATGTCGCGCCCTTGCACAGAAACTGTCTATACGTCTTAGTGATCGTTTCCCTCGAGCTAGACTCGTCGAAATAAATGCTCACGGGCTCTTCTCTAAATGGTTCGCTGAAAGCGGCAAGCTTGTGGCACGCCTGTTCGAGCGCCTTGAAGAAATCGTAGCAGACCGGCGCCTGCTGGCTTGCGTACTCGTAGATGAGGTGGAATCACTAGCGCACGCGCGTCGCGCAGCTCTGTCCGGCTTGGAGCCATCAGACTCCATCCGCGCCGTGAACGCGCTACTTACGCAGCTGGACCGACTACGGCGGCGACCAAATGCTCTCGTGCTCACCACCTCCAACGTGACGGGCGCCATCGACGTAGCGTTCGTGGACCGCGCCGATATCAAGCGTCGTGTAGGCCCACCTTCTGCGCGTGCTACGTATGAAATTTTACGTGGTTGCTGTAGCGAGCTGATGACGCGCGGTGTTGTGTCACCGCGGGAGCCCGTGTTCGAGCTGCGTCTGTTAGAGGATTCACGTTTCGCAGACAGTGAGTCCTCACGGCCGAGCCTACGCCTGTGGGAGGTGGCGCTGGAGGCGGCGGCTGCGAGCATGTCGGGCCGTGCGCTCCGGCGCCTGCCATTCCTGGCGCGGGCCCTGCACTCCCGGCAGCTGGGGACACCAGACCTGATACACTTTGTAATGGCGTTACGTGCTGCTCTACAGCAATATTTGGCTGATGCGGCTGAGTTACATGACTCAAACCCAGCTCCAAATTAATCTACATTGTTGTGAACTTAGCCTACAGTGTATGGCAGGGGTATTTTTATTGTTATAATGAGTACTATCCTTAGGCATATATAGTATTTTAACATCCAAAATAATTAATAAACCTAAGTTTTAAGTTTTTAAATGAGGTGGTACTTATTTCACTGTTGTTACATCTATGGCCTCACAGAACTATACACACACATATTTTTTCGCTCACTAAAATACCCCTCTGATGGCATGCATTTACCAGTGCTTATAGTAACTCTCAATATAAGTGGTCTACTTGGTGTTGTGTGGATCTCTTGTGGCCCTACTCATCAGCCAAAATATCTATCTAACAGCATGTTGAAAGGATGTTTTTACCAATGGCTCTAACAGCTGTGTCTTGAGATTTAAAATTCTCCATAGAGAAAATAATTTAGTATTTACAATTGTGTGCCCTAGTGACCTGTTTCATAAATCACCATCAAAAATCTCATTTAACTGACAATTTAAGCCCAGACTTACATCATGAATAAAATTACAATTTTTTAAGATGGATTTGTGCCGACAATAAGAAAGATTTGATGTCCGAAGGTGTAAATCTGGCTAGTTATTTTCTTATGGATAGTAAATCCTTAACCCTTTTTACAACAATGTCTAAAGAAAAGTATAGTCAAATACCTAATAACATTAAATGTGTTTTAACCAACGAAAAAACAGGAGGTTCTCAAGTCAATCCGTATAATTATATCATATACATATATATTTTTTATGTATGACATGACATTTACAGGGTAGTCCGATTTCAAATTCAGAGAGAGAGAGAGATTAAGACTATATATAAAGTAAGAGCTATATTTTGTATTTTTGTTATTTTAGGCTCACTAGTGGTGAAGATAACTTTTTCATCCTCTTTCTTAGAACCTTAGAACTATTCATCTTAAAATTATAAAAATATATGTATTTGAGACCTTCACAACAGGCCCTTTCATTTGATATGTCGGTGAGTGACACGGTAGAGTTTTTCCATTTTTACCCACGACGGCACGGAGAGGGTATATGTGTTTAGGGTGAGAGATGTTTGTGTGTTTGAGCAAACCAATGTTGCCATTTATCTCCAACACTAATAGTCCGATTTTGATCGGTTGTCACTAATGGGTTCGTGGTTCATTGGTGCTGGTTCTTAGATGGGTGTTATGGTGGTAACTCACTAAGGGGCGCTGCAGTAAACATTTGTTTGTGCAAACCAATGTTGCCATTTATCTCCAAAACGAATAATCCGATTTTGATGCGGTTTTCAGTAATAGGTACGTGGTTGATTGGTGCTGGTTCTTAGATGAGTGTTACAGTGGCAACTCACTAGGGGGCGCGGCAGTAAACATTTGTTTGTGCAAACCAATGTTGCAATTTATCTCCAAAAATTGAGTTTTGCTGAGTTGGATCGTCCTGCTAGTTTGAAATTTTGCAGTTATATCGCTCGAGATCTGGAGTAGCAACGCGGGTGAAACCGCGGGGCGCAGCTAGTATTATATGCATATAAAATCTACCTAAAATAAATAAACCTTTTGGGACATGGGACCACCCTTGAGGTATTCTATATAATAAATATATATATATATAATATATATATATATAAATATATATAGAATAATAAAAAAAAGAATAATCAAAATCGGTTCATAAATAACGGAGAGGGCTTTAACATAAATAGAAAAAAAATAGGCAGTCATGGGACTGCCGACAGAAGTGAAAATAAATACTTATAGTAAATATTGTAAAAAGTCGAAATTAAAATTGCGCTATCTGTGAAATTTGCCTTAACTAATATATGGATAATTAGTATATATCCAGAATTCACAGATGGCGTAAAAATCTTTTTTTAAATATATGAAAATGACACATTTTCGATCAGGGTCACGTCAGGGCTAAATCACTCGCTCGAGGTCGCGTTTTATATACCTACCAATTTAGCTTACCGTCCACGATAAAAGTGTCAGTAGGGGCACAGATAAGATAATAGTTACTTCGTAACAGATACATCACTCCCATACAAAACTGAAAATACCTACGTTATAATAGCCTACAAAATTTAAATAATAATACCTGGCGTTAGCTGCGACCAGAAATATATCTTATTTACGCTTTCCTAAAGTTGAGAACGCCTTGCCCACCCGCGACCTTCGTCTGTATGTGTAACCGAACTGCCGGACACTAGGGTTGTACAAAGTACACAAATAAATTATTTATTTGGGGTATGTTCCGATATACACTGCGAGCACTGTTCAGTGCTCTTACCGCGCAGACATTTGTTTCGTTATGGACTGACAGTATACTGCCGCAGTATCCTAGGGAAATATATGACGTCATAAATCGTCGCCATTTTTGTACTGTGAGCACTTTTCGAGGAAAGGTGCTCTCAGAGCTTTGATTACGTGATCAACTACAATTTTTTTCCCGTTAAATAGTAAACAATTATTTGTCGAAATATGTTCATCACTTCTAATGTACGTAGCCCCATTTAAATAATTCGGTTATAAAGTTATTATGCATTCGGTTACTTAAAAAACAATATTTTCTTTTAATAAAAAGTAAACTTACTTTTATTATGCGAGTAATTCAATTGACAATTGACTTGACTATTAAATTTTTAAATATAACTACATTCAAACAATAATTTTTCTTGTTGAACGGATAACTTGTACATATATATGATAATTATTTTCACGTCAAAACAGCGCCAAAAAACATAGATAACAGTATACTGGACGGCGTTCCGTATTAAACAGTAACCAGTAGGTATAGGTAATTATAAAGGAGCAGCTTCGCAGTATATTAAATTGACGTCACTCCTTAAAGTGCTCGCAGTGCATATCGGAACACACACTTGATAATCAAATTAATGGGTGTTGAGTTTTATATAATGGTAAATAAAATTATTTCCCCTATAAAATTTATATCTTTAATTTTTTTAGGTAATTTAAGTATCCCTTAAACCCCTAGTAACATAAAATGTTGATGCTGTAGACATATACATCACTACATATTATAAAACAAAGTCCCCCGCCGCGTTTGTCTGTCTGTCTATCTATTCACGATAAACTCAAAAACTACTTAACAGATTTTCATGCGGTTTTCATCAATAGATAGAGCGATTTATGAGGAAGGTTTAGGCATGTAATTTGTTAAGGTTTTGTGTAAATTGGTTGAAATATGATCACGATTGTTGAAGATGTCTCTGCTACCCGCACGAAGCTGGGGCGGGTTGCTAGTAATGGCTGTTGCGTAGACTAGAGAAAGATACTCTGATAATTTTAACTTTGTATAACATATTATGTTTCACAAAAGTATTAAATAACAAATAACTACCTACTCGAATAAAAACCTGAATCCGTGCCGATCTCAATATGTTTTACATTTCAGTAGCTCTTATTATTATTTTAACCATATTTCTAACTATATTACATATTGTGTGAGATAAGCAGCCGTCAGTTCGCCTTGCCTACAAGTTACAACAAATTAATACGCTGGCAGTTCACACCTACTAAGTTCGTCACCTTTCGTAGAAATTATGGGTTTATTATTGACGGTTTAATAGACTACATTTATTACATCATCATCATTTATCAACCTCGTATAGAATTTATATAAGCAACATTTATTTTTTTGTTGCGAAGATAACTATTATTTATTATTAGAACAGCTACGCGGCAATGGCGAGTAAAGAACAAACACATGAAATGGAGATGTTTTTATATTATATTGACAAGAAAGTAATAGCTAAAATCATTTTTGCAGCTTATTTTTAAAGGATTTCACAGATCACTAACGTCTAACAATAACGCAATTCAACATTACATTTAGCAATAACAAAACATCTCCACTTCATAATAAGTTCGATTTGAAATTTTGTTTTTATTTACGGAGAATACCGTTCTGCCGTGCGTGCGTGCCCTCAGCTACGCTTTGTCGCCCCTACTGACACTTTTACCGTGGAAGGTAAGCTAAATTGGTAGGTATATAAAACGCGACCTCGAGCGAGTGATGTAGCCCTGGTAGGGGCGACAATATGTAGCTGAGAGCACGCACGCATGGCAGAACGATATTCTCTGTAAATAAAAACAAAATGTCAAATCGAACTTATTATGAAGTGGAGATGTTTTGTTATTGCTATATGCATTTATTATGTTAAATTGCGTTATTGTTAGACGTTAGTGATCTATGAAATCCTTTAAAAATAAGTTGCAAAAATTATTTTAGCTATTACTTTTTTGTCAATATAATATAAAAACATCTCCACTTCAGGTGTTTATTCTTTACTCGCCATTGCCGCGTGGCTGTACTAATAACAAATATTAGTTATCTTCACAACAAAAAAATAAATGTTGCTTATATAAATTCTACACGATCTTGATAAATGATGATGATTAAATAAATGTAGTCTATTAAACCGTCAATATAAACCCTTAATTTCTAAGAAAGGTGACGAACTTAGTAGGTGTGAACTGCCAGCGTATTCATTAATTGTTACTTGTAGGCAAGGCGAACTGACGGCTGCTTCTCTCACACAATATGTAATATAGTTAGAAATATAGTGAAAATAATAATAAGAGCTACTGAAATGTAAAACATATTGAGATCGGCACGGATTGAGGTTTTTATTTGAGTAGGTAGTTATTTGTTATTTAATACTTTTGTGTAACATAATATGTTATACAAAGTTTAAATTATCAGAGTATCTTTCTCTAGTCTACGCAACAGCCATTACTAGCAACCCGCCCCAGCTTCGCAAGGGTATCAAAGACATCTCCAACAATCGTGATCATATTTCAACCAACTTACACAAAACCTTAACAAATTACATGCCTAAACCTCATAAATTGCTCTATCTATTGATGAAAACCGCATGAAAATCTGTTAAGCAGTTTTTGAGTTTATCGTGAACAAATAGACAGACAGACAAACGCGGCGGGGGACTTTGATTTATAATATGTAGTGATGTAGTGATAGTGATGTATATGTCTACAGCATCAACATTTTATGTTACTATCGAACTATCGAAGGGATACTTTAATTACCTATAAAAATTAAAGAAAAATTAAAGGAAAAAAAAAAAATTATTTATCATTATATAAAACTCATCTATATATTTGATTATCAAGTGTGTGTTCCAATATGCACTTCGAGCACTATAAGGAGTGACGACGTCAATTTAATATACTGCGAAGCTGTTCCTTTATAATTAGCTATACTGGTTACTGTTTAATACGGAACGCACTCCAGTATACTGTCATCTATGTTTTTTGAAGCCGTTTTGACGTGGAAATAATTATCATATATAATTACAAGTTATCTGTTCAACAAAAAAAATTATTGTTTGAATGTAGTTATATTTAAAAATTTAATATTCAAGTCAATTGTCAATTGAATTACTCGCATAATAAAAGTAAGTTTACTTTTTATAAATGAAAATATTGTTTTTCAAGTAACCGAATGCATAATAACTTTATAACCGAATTATTTTTGAATGGGGCTATGTACGTTAAAAGTGATGAACACATTTCGACAAATAATTGTTTACTATTTAACTGGATAAAAATTGTAGTTGATCACGTAATCAAAGCACTGAGAGCACCTTTCCTCGAAAACGGCAGTGCTCACAGTACAAAAATGGCGACGATTTATGACGTCATGTATTTCCCTAGGATACTGCAGCAGTGTACTGTCAGTCCATAACGAAACGATTTTTTGCGTGGTAAGAGCACTGAATAGTGCTCGCAGTGTATATCGGAACATACCCCAAATAAATAATTTATTTTATTATTTGTGTACTGTGTACAACCCTAGAGTGTCCGGCAGTTCGGCTGACACACACAGACGAAGGTAGCGCGGTGGGCAAGGCGTTCTCAACGTTCGAAGAGCGTAAATAAGATATATTTCTGGTCGCAGCTAACGCCAGGTATTATTATTTAAATTTTGTAGGCTATTATAACGTAGGTATTTTCAGTTTTGTATGGGAGTGATGTATCTGTTACGAAGTAACTATTATCTTATCTGTGGTCACGTGTCCTGATGCGAGTTTAACATTTTTTACCAATCCCAAAAGTGCACAACGCCGCTAAAGAAGTTTTCACCTTAATAAAAATCTTTTAAACAAAAAATTAAACCGACGAAAAGAACTAAAAAGCAAAAAATAAATAAACCTTAAGTCTTAAGTATTGAGCTTATTTACATAAACTATCAAATTTTATATAAACTTATTTTGAGTCGGCGCCAAATAATAAAGTAATTAATGTGAGTAGTTGAATTAATACACTAATTATACATTTTACTATACAATTCCTTTAGAACGTCGTGATATTTGACTGCTTTGTAAACAGTGGTCTATTCATGGTAAATTGTTCTATAACTCTTTAATTACTAACGGAATATCATTGATACTTGGCAACATGTTGCACACTCTTACAAGGTTTGTATAAACTAAATCTAGACCCCAAAGTGCATACTTTACGAACTAAGACCTAATAAGCGTATTTTACGTTTATATTTTTAACTTTTGAACCCTACGAATTTTTCTAAATCTGTTTTCTAAACAAATATAAACAAATTCAAAACAACGTATGTAAAAATTTACAGCTCTCTATATAAGCGCTTTATATGAAAACTAGCTAATGGCCAAACGTTCGCGTAGCGGAAACTTTATTTTCTCCGAAGTTTATACATGCACTAATTTTATTCATACATACACAATTACACACAAATACACACTAATTTTTGGACAATTTTTTTTTCATCTAAGTCCATGGATTAAAAAAAGTTCCGCCAGGACAACGTTCGCCCAGCGGAATCAGTTTTTAGCGAATTTCTCCACAATGGGTGCATGCACAAATTTTTTTTTTACCATACACAATTACACGACGTCATACACTAAATATCTGCATAATTAAAATCTTTAAATTCAACAACATTCCGCTGCGCGAACGCGCACAACGGAGTGAGGGCTAAACAGACATAAAAAAAAAAGAAAAAAAATATAATACGGTCGAATTGAGAACCTCCTTTTTTTTTTTTCGTCGGTTAAAAATATATATCGTCGGGTCTGAGACGAATTGACTCAAGCGCCATTTTGATAAGTTTACAGGAGAGCAATTTTAAGTAAAATATTTTGGAAAAAAAATCACTGTCTGCAAACTATTGTTTTCATTGCATTATAACTGGAAGTCAATTAAACTATGTCTAGAGGGCTTTAAATGTAGGTAAATCTTTAAAGTTAGTAAAGTTTAGAGGTATTGTGTAGCGATTTACATGCCGGTTAAGTCAAAACGTCCTATTTTCTGTTCAAGATAAAGCGATTCAAGTACAAGGAAATTCAGTAACAGATCAAGGAAAATACATTGCTCCAGGTAAAAAGACTGAAATTACAAGAAATGCCGTGATAGATCTAGGATAAATAATTGATGTACTAGATTGATAAAATATAGAGTACGGTTAAATGATTTTGAAACAGTAAAAAACGCCTATTTTATTTTAGAGAGAGAGAGAGAGACTCCAGCCGTTCTTTTTTTTTTGTTTTGCTTATAAGTGATATCAAAATGCGTAAACAGAAGATTTTACCGAAAAAAAACAGTAAAAAACTGCAATGTAAAACATTTATGCAATCAGCTGGTTCGACGGCGGCGCCGTGCGCTAAAGGTCATTCACCGTTTCACACACATACGCGTTCGCGTTACACTGCGTAGTTCAAAATCAAACTATTGACTGTAAATCTTTAATCTCGCATTTTTATAATGAACCGAATTTAACGAAAGACGTTTTTGCAAATTATTTGCGACGGTGTTACTTACACGCTGTATATTATATGGTATGCAAGGGCGTCGCCAGGTGGGCAGGGGCTTCTAGAGATTCAAAAATTAGTAGCCAAATGTAAAGCAACCAAAGTCCTTAGTTCACTCGCTTCACTTACTTGACTATCATTCCCGTACGTTGAAACTAGGATGAATGTTGCAATACTGCTGGAATACTTAAGTATTCCGTCCGCGCACAGGGTCGGACTGGGCCGAAAGGGCCCGGGTGGCTAGCTCTACTCAAGAAATAATATTTTAAGAATATAATATAACTTTTTAAAGAAACTGAAAAGTGCAAATAAACTTGCAAGCCTAACTAGACTCCTTTCCTACACTAATGTTAAAACTTTAAAAGTCGGCGATAAAAATAGAAACGAGCAAATTAATTGATATATAAATATAAAGCAGCGGCGACGCAACGTGTCTATTTGCCGAAGTGTTTTAAAATTTTACTTTATGTTTGTATGTTTGGCGCCGACCCGAAATGTGTGCTAAGTTTCAACAAAAATGTGTGAACAATCATTCTTCCCCTATTTTTATACACTTGAAAAAATTATTTGAAATGGAACTAACCTCAAATAAAAATAAACCGGACAAGTGCGAGTCTGGACTCGCGCACCGGCACTCTGCCGTAAGAAAACAAACTTGTACGATTATCAAGAACATCTCGGGAATCAATTCTCGAAGATTTTTGCCCGTGTTCATCGAAAGACAAACTTAACTTTGCAGTTCTAAAAATACTCTCCCATACATCAATTTACGACAAAGTCAACTTTTCAACCACAAAATATGAGTTTGTAATTACAAAAACTATTTATTTTATGTAATATAATGTTGTGAATAATGTGATACATCCCTAGTCTGTGCACAACACTATTTCTTTTGTTTCTGTATCCTATTCCATTCATTAGTTAAACGATAAATAAGTAGAACTCTCTATTATTTTTGCCAACAAGTGGTAGCAGAGCGTGGTTATAATGATTTCACACAAAAGAATTACGTGCTATTCACACTAAAGTGCAAAAATGGCTTCGACATAGTACCACCGCGTGGAGCTGCTCTCCAAGTCAAATTATGACACTTGGTGCATGCAAGCGCAAGCAGTTCTAATTAAAAATGACCTGTGGTGCTACGTTAGTGACGGGAAAAACGTAACTGAGAAGTCTCCGGCGGAAGAAAAGCTGCATTTAAAAAGGGAGACCTCATGGCGCGTTCGGAACTGTTGCTGTTTATGTCGCCGTCTGAGTTGAAACAGATCAAAGGATGCGAAACGTCCAAAGCAGTCTGGGACAAGTTGAAAAGTATTTATCAAAATTCTGGACCTGCAAGAAAAGCAACCTTGCTGAAACAGTTAGTACTAAAAAAACTTAGCTCAAATGACGACATTCAAGATCATCTTAACAACTTTCTCAACATCGGCGATATATTGGAGGATATGGAAGTGCGAATTCACTTGGAACTGTTAAGCATCATGATGCTATATAGTTTGCCTGAAAATTATGACAATTTATGTGTTGCAATTGAATCAAGAGATAGTCTACCAAAGCCGGAAGAGCTAAAAATTTAAATTATAGAAGAATCTCAAGCATATACTAATAGGGCACGCCACCATTGCGGTGGTAAGACCCATCGTGGAGGATTGGCTTGAGAGGCGACACGGCAGCCTCTCCTACCGGATGACGCAGGTGCTGACCGGACACGGCTGCTTCGTAAAGTACCTGTGTCGTATAGGCCGAGAGCCAACGTCTGTGGGCCATCACTGCGGTCACGAGGAAACTGCACTCCACAATAGACACAATAGAGTGCTCAGCGTGGGTGCAGCAGCGGTGCGACCTCGTGACTGCTATTGGTGTGGGAAGCCTCTCGCTTGAGGCCATGGTTATGTCCATGGTCCGAAGCGAGAGTACTTAGGATTCTGCCGCCTCGTTTTGTGAGGAAGTGATGTTCGCTAAAGAGGCGGCGGAAAGGAAACGGGAGAGAGCTAGTATTCTCCCGTCCCGCATCAGAGGCATCAGGCGACGGAGACCCCAAAATGATCTCCGACCTCCATGAGCGCTGGCCTGGGGGTAACGGGTGAGGCTGCCCGTTACCCTAGCAGAAGCAGGCCTGAGATGGAGGCGCGATGTGTTCCGCGCGCGCCTCTGATGTAAGGGGGGCGAGGCTCCCCGTACATTTTGGTGTGGCTGCCTATTGCTTAACAGGCGGCCAAGGTCTGCTGATCAACTACAATGTATGCTTTACAACTAGCAGCAACAGATCATCAAAGGTATGGTGTCTGGATAGTGGATGTACTTACTTCTCACATGTCAAATGAGAAAAGTGTTTGAAAATGTTACAAAAGATAGTAACACACTGAAATTGGCTTACAACCGACATACTGCCGAAGTTGAATGTCCATAAAAGTGAAAGATGAGAAGATAAAAAAATCTACACGCCACACTGTTTGTTAATCTGTTGGGCAAATTACTAATAGAGGAAGCAAAGTAGTGTTTGAGAAAATCAAAGCATCAGTTATAGAAGACAGAGAAGTAATATTAACAGCTAAAAAAGTAGATGGACTATACTACATCGAAACATCGGTAGAGAAAGCCAATCTTACATCAGATAAATGAATTAATAAGAGGACTAACCTTTAAAGTTGAAAAACTGGGAACATGCGAAACCTGTATAAGAGGGAAAATGACAGGCGTGCATTTCTCATCCATATATAAGATTGTTTCTCCTGGGCCATTAGAAATAATACACAGTGATGTCTGTGAGCCATTCGAAAATCCATCTCTTGCTGGATCTAAATACCACGTTAGTTTTACTGATGATTACACAAGGTATTGCTGCATACGAGTATATTACATACAAAAGAAAAGTCGATGTACTTATGTTGTCGCCACATTAAAAACTCTTATTTATTTTATTAAAAATAGGGACAACTATAATAGATGATAACTCAGTTCACTATTTCATAAAAATAAGTTAATAGATATTATTTTGACTGGTTATACCGGTAACGCAATGCTATTGGTCGATGGATAAATATTAACAAATTGTGGGATTATAAAAGGGTAGGAATATGTTTAGAACGATTGACTTGAGTGCAAACAGAGGTACGAACAACTTGGCAGTTGCTGTTAGTTAGTGATTTTCATAGTTTATATCAGTGGTTTTGAGACTGTTTCTAACACTTACTATGTTCAAAGAATATAAAAACAAAGTTGAAAACTTTTGGAAGTTGAAAATAAAAAACCTGCAGAGTGACAATGGTACGGAATACCGCAACAGAGTATTCGACGAATATATAAAAGAACATGGAATAAGGAGAAGGCTATCAGCGCCATACCACAGATTACCAAGTAGTTTGGCAATACACACCTCAACAAAACGGAGTGAGTGAGTGAAAAAATAGGACACTGCTGGATAAGGCACGATGCTTATTGATAGAGTCAAAAGTACCATCGAATTTATGGGCAGAAGTACTGCATACAGCCAATTATCTAGTAAATAGAAGCCCTACAAAACTTTTGAATAATAATAATAATAATAAATGATACCGCGCGCTACTCGATCAAAGCTTGCTGCTCCGGCGTGGCAGTGCAGGATTGAACGTCGTATCGCTGAGGCGAGGGCACTCATTGGCAAGCTTATCTGTTTCAGATCGGGTAACACGCGCCCGTGAGTAATGCGTTTTGTGAACCGGGCTTTTTCGGGAACTGATATCAGTTCCTGTAATTATGCAGCGCGAGTCACAGAGCGCATTGACTTTCTGAAACAGAAAGTTTATGCATGGGCAAACCGTATACGAAGGTACAAAAAACGAGTGGACCGATATACTCAGAATCGTTCATTCCAAAGGGATGAGAGGTGAGTTTATAGAAGGTGGGAGCAGCCTGATTTAGTGAGTGACACACATTTCCCAGATGCTGAAATTACGAATACCTTTTGGCGTGACATCTGGGCGATGCCTGTCACTCACACAGAGGGTGATTAGATGCGAGATGTCGAACGTTCGTGTGTTCGAGTTCGAGTCGATTGATACCATGGAGCCAATAACAATATCGAATACTGATATAGCTTATGCAGTTCGTTCGCTGCCGAACTGGAAATCAGCGGGACCGGACGGACTGCATAACTTTTGGTTAAAGTGGCTCCGTAGCTCACACGTACGATTGGCATCTCAATTGCAATCATGCTTAGAATCAGGTTCGCTTCCGACTTTTATGACCATAGGCGTAACTCACCTGCTCTTTAAGTCTGGTAGTGCCACGGATCCCAAAAATTATAGACCTTTAACGTGTTTACCCACACTTTATAAATTACTTCCGTCTATTCTAAGAGTGAAGATAACATCTCATATAACTAACAATACTATTATGGCTTACTCTCAGAATGGATGTAAAAGTGGGGCCCGTGGCACTAAAGAGCTCCTTATTATTGACACGACCATTAACCAACAAGTTCGTCGTAATCGAAAGGATTTGGCGACATGTTGGATAGATTACAAAAAAGCCTATGACTCTGTACCGCATACGTGGCTCTTGAGAGTGATGGAGTTGTACAAGGTAGATACAACTCTATACACTTTCTTGAAGGCATGTATGCGGCAATGGAGAACGGTGCTCTACTATCCAGGATGTCGGCGGTCTCAGGGTTACGGCGAGTATATTAAGATCAGGCGGGGTATATTTCAGGGTGACAGTTTGAGTCCCTTGTGGTTTTGCTTAGCTTTGAATCCTCTCAGCACTTTACTGGAGCGTTCAGGGCTAGGCTATCGCTTACAGAAAGAAGGTCAGATTATATCACATCTCCTTTTCATGGATGATTTGAAACTGTTTGGCTGCAACAATTTCCAATTGATACAATTACTTGAGGTAACTGAAACCTTTAGTAAATGTATCAGGATGGAATTTGGTGTGGATAAATGTGCAGTCATGCATGTAAAAAGAGGCAGGATTGTGGAATCTGAGGGGATGGAACTCTCAGATTCCACACACCTTAGATGTCTTTCCGCCAATGAAACTTACAAGTATCTAGGTATGACACAGGCGTTAGGTGTAAATGAATTGACTATGAAGCAATCGTTACAGGAACGTTTCTTTGGCCGCCTGAAAAAAGTATTAAAAAGTCTTTTGTCAGGTGGTAATAAGGTGCGGGCCTGTAATGATTGGGTCATACCAGTCCTAACCTACTCCTTTGGCATACTTAGATGGACTCAGACTGAACTAGATGCCCTGGATAGAAGAGTTCGTACACTGCTTACCGCGTACCGAATGCACCATCCATGTTGATCGGTCATGAGATTGTATATCCCGCGGAAATGTGGGGGTCGTGGTTTTTTAAATGCCAAGACCCTCCATAACCGCGAGGTATGCAACCTTAGAGATTACTTCCTCTCCGTGTACCTGGATGTGTGTCGGGATGTGGTGGCAGTTGACAACGGACTCCACTTGCTCTAGGAAAAGAAAACTGGCGCAAACCAGCAGTACTTACTATGACAGACCGCAGGGAGATATGGAAGAGCAAGGCGTTGCATGGACGTTTTTATCGGGCCTTAAATGGGCCCGATATAGATTTATTAGCATCAGTATCCTGGCTACGGTTCGGTGACCTCTTCGGAGAAACTGAAGGTTTTGTCTGTGCAATTACAGATGAAATTGTTATGACGAATAACTATCGGAGATATATCCTGAAGGACGGCACAATTGACATTTGTCGGGCGTGTCATCGTCCCGGAGAAACCCTCAGGCATATAATTTCTGGTTGTTCTCGTCTTGCCAACGGCGAGTACTTATATATCAGATAGTCCATCAGCAACTTGCTGTTAAATATAATCTTGTGGCTGTCGAATTACCATACTACAGGTATATGTGCCCGACCCAGTTCTCGAAAATGGTCGTGCAACATTGTACTGGGATCGATCTATCATCACTGACAGGACTATTGTTGCCAATAAGCCTGATATAGTGGTGATAGACCGATTAGAGCGCCGAGCAATGATTATTGACATCACCATTCCCCATGACGACAATCACTTAAAAGCCGAAAAAGATAAAGAAATAAAATATTTGGACCTAGCCCACGAGATTGTCGACATGTGGGATGTGGATTCAGCAATCATTGTGCCGATAGTCATTTCGGCCCATGGGTTAATTGCTAAGAGCCTCGACCAACACCTTCAGAGGCTCACGTTAGGCAGCTGGATTAAGAGCCTGAAGCCTGGAAGTCTGGTTGTAGTCTAAACTTTGCAGATACTGACTGACAAGATTTTTTGCTTTAAAATAATTGAGGTCGTATATATGGATGTTTTTTATTTATCTTGTAAAGAAAAGGACCCAAAAATCCAAAAAATCTATTTGTGAAAACAAACCTCGATTCCGAAATTGTGCCACAGACAATATCTTTCCGTCTCTTTGTGTTAGTAAGGTTAGTGTTATATATTAGAGTCGTGTGTTGTTTTAATACAGTGTACATTATAAATAGTTGGCGGACAGTTAAAACCTTGCATTTTTGATACAGTAGTTGTGTACGAAAACGAAAAGGTAGGCGAAATGCTACTTTTAGGAGTGCTCGCTGTGCTCGTTCAATAGTTAACATCACCTTTTTTGAGGATCCTCCCCAACTGACTGGCATAATGCTTTGTAAATTTGTATAATAAGTTTTTGTTCTGCTATATAGCGCAGTTTTTTAAATACGAATAATAATTTACGAGTTCTGGAAGTTACAGCGGCTATATGTTGTTAGAGTTGATAGAGTTTCATCTAATATAATACCCAAGTACTTAATGTTAGTTGTGTTATAAATTAGAGGGCAGTTGCAAGCGTGAGTCGTGGTACTATAACAGCTATGTGCATACAATTGTGTGTGGTTGTGATGTAAATGGGTTAGGTTTTTACTCATACCAAGTTTAATAAATTTCGTCTTATCAGTGTTCAGGGTGAGAAGGTTATGTTTAAGCCATTTATTTACAATGTGGAAACCACTCTGTGCATATTCGTGAACTTCCGTATCGGTGTTGGCGGAGAAAAGGAGCGCCGTGTCATCTGCATATGAAATAATTTTGCCGTGTGATAGATTTAAATTACAAAGATCATTAATGTTGACTAGGAAAAGGGTACTTCCAAGAACACTCCCTTGTGAGATACCTAACGGGGGTAGTTTCAAATCAGCGCTCATAACATCATCTATTTTGACACATTGGTATCTATCCTGTAAATAGTCAGTGAGAAGTTTTAACTGTGTGCCTCTTATTCCTAAAGCATCCAGTTTCTTAAGAAGTATTTCGGTGGACACGGTATCAAAGGCTTTTGCAAGGTCAAGGAAAATGCCAATGACCGGTTTACGCTTCCCAAGCTCCTCTGAAATGAATTTTGTTAGGTTATGTACTGCATCAGCTGTCGATAACTTAGGTCTGAATCCAAATTGCATGTCGGAGAAGAGGTAATTTTTTTCAAGGTAGGACATTAGTCTGTTGTTTATTAATTTCTCTAGTATTTTGGAAAAAGCAGGTAGCAGAGAAATAGGTCTATAGTTCGTTACCAATACTTTTTGACCAGATTTGTGTATCGGGATAACTATAGCCTTTTTAAGGCATTTTGGAAAAATACCGTCTGAGAAACATATCCTAAAAATGTGAGTTAATGGAGGAACTAGAATATACCTAAAAGTTTTTATTATATTGGTGCTGATGTTATCCCACCCTGGTGCACAATTATTTTTTAGAGTTAGAATAATTCTCTCCACTTCATTTTCGTCCGGCTCCAACATAACAAAAGATTTTCCGCTTTTAAGACAGGTTGGGGGCGGTAATAATGAATCATTTGTATCTCTACCCCTTTGACTTTGGATCTTTTCTGCAAATTTTTTCCCAATGTTTACAAAAAAGCTATTTACGTTGTTAATGGAGGAAAGGGGGGAAGAATGTGTGTGTAATAGACTCGTCTCATTTTTATGCTGTTGCGACGTAAATGTAACCTTTTTAACATAGTTCCACAATTGCTTCGTATTATTTCCAGCCTGATGTAATTGGGATTTGTCATATTCTATTTTTATTTTTATTTTTTATTTTTTTCTTTATTTTAAACTTTATGCACATTTGGTACATTGGCGGACTTAATGCCTAAGGCATTCTCTACCAGTCAACCATTGGGTGATGCAGAGAAAAGAAGAAGTAGGTGCAAATAAAAATTATGTTAAATAATTGTACAGTAAATAATACCCAACTTGTAGCCCAATATAAAGGTAAGGTTGAATCACATTCTTCTGTTAAATTTTGATCTTTCATTGAATGATTTTTTCAAATCCTCTACCACGAGCGTTTGACGCGTATAGGAAATTGCCTAAAGATTGATGTTAAGTAGTGGCGTACCGAATGGCTTAGTACTAATCGCAGTTGTAGAATTTATCGCATTTCAAGTGGGAATTCAAAATGTTGATATTGCAAATATTTTGTTTAACCTTATTCAACTACCCTCCATACACAAAATATGTTAGACGTATTGTATAACGGTTACACATTATTCTTTTAATGAGTAATGAGTTAACGGCAACGGTAGTTATGGGGTATCACGACCCCTAGATTCGCGCAGCTGCTACCAATGTGAATTTAGTGCCTAAACAGCCTGATAATTTCTTGATTTCTGTTCTGCGTTCTGGATACCTCGGATCACATTCACTCGCGGGGTTCGAATCGCCAACGAGAGGTGCCTCTGCTGCCACTGTGAGCATCACTAATTGGTGTAGCCTGCGCACTCCTGCTGGAGCCTTGATCGGGGCTTGCCGGTGATGGGTGAATGCTCTTCTGGTGTCTCTGCAATCGACAGCTACGTATCGTGTCGTCGATGCTATGCGGTTAATCAACAGTGCGGTGAGATCTACCCAACATTCTTTATACTTTGATCCCAATGTCCACATTATTGAAACTTGAATATTTAATAACAATTGCGTACACGTACGTGATGGTTAAATAAGTGGTTGACGAGCGATCACACTGACAAAGTTTTGAATGGAATTTGGACCTTTGTGCCCATAGAACCCCCGATATTGCAAATGTTTTGTTTTCTGGCAACTACCCTAATTATGAGGATTATTTGCGGTCTTCTTTCTTATAATGGCGTAAAAATCGTCTGTGTGCGCCTCCGCAAACATACCGGACGCACTACAACGCCACGACAGCCCCAACAGTATAATGAACGCGTTATTATATTGGTCACGCAGATCTCTGTACATCCTCCGCGTAAAACTGATTCCAAAAACTTATTATGACTTATTACTTTTGATTATGCTAGTCGTTTGCTCTTTCGATTACGTATAGTGCAGTGACTTTTTGACAAATTGATAACAGCCATGATTAACCCCCAATTAAGAGTATAAGTCACAAACTCCAAGCTCTTACTGAATGACTCAGTCAAGTTTCTTAAGTAACCGAATGCGTTTAAAAAGTGCGTTTGGAACGTCACAGGTACTAAAATAAGTAATTTTTTTTAAATTAGTAATGATGCCTTTACCATTGCTCTCTAAAGGGGCGGATGTGGCATTCTTGAGCCCGAAGGGTGGTAAAAAGTGGGTAGCCGGATTTACCCCAATCGAACTGATGTTCGGCGTCCAGGGCAAGACACTATAAACCGCAAAAGTGTCTACAAGCTTTGACGAGCCCAGTAGGTTAGACCTCAATACTGCAAGATTCAGTGCATCCAAAAGTATAAAAAAATCAGCCCAATTGGATATTTTGAGATTTAACAGAGGCAAAGCAAAGACAAAACCTATTGCTGTAGGCGATTTTGTCTTTGTTAGAAGCGAGGAACGACACCAAACGAAACTTGACCTAAAATATAATTAGTTGCAGGATTGTGAATCCTTTTTACCCGATTTGTGGCTTAGTTTTATAGAGGACAAGAACGATTCCCGAGACATATCAGGGAGTTTATCGGCTAGGTTTTGTTCAAATATACAGTCGTAAACTTCTTGGTCACTGAGAGTCGATGGAACTCCTACGACTACGATCCTAGGTTTTCTTTTATGGGGCTCTTCGACCTTTAGTCCGGCATTGTTAGGCTGGGACAATTTTTTTAGTTTCTCAATGTCGTCCTTTGTTTCGGTGCTAATAATTACACCTCCATTTTTGGTCTTACGTAGTCCCCTTACGTGCAGTTTCAGTTGTGTGCGTTCGCTGCGTGTGCACGGCCGCTTTTTTGTAGCCATCCGAACTTGGTCGGGTTATGTAGGTTTACGATGCTTTGTCAGTATTTTAATTGTTTCTATTTAATTACTGAATTTAATGAGATGAAATTTTGCATGTGAGTAGTTGAATGAATACACTAATTATTGGAATACATTTTACTATGCAATTCCTTTAGAACGTCGTGATGTTTGACTGCTTTGTAAGCAGTGGTCTATTCATGGTAAATTGTCCTATAACTCTTTAATTACTAACGGAACATCATTGATACTTGGCAACATGTTGCACACTGCACACTTGCACACATGTGGCACACAAGGTTTGTATGAACGTGAAAATCTAGACCCCAAAGTGCATACTTTACGAACTAAGACCTAATAAGCGTATTTTACGTTTATATTTTTATCTTTTAAACCTACGATTTTTTTAAATCTGTTTTTTAAACAGATATAAACAAATTCAAAACAAGGTGTGTAAAAATCTACAGCTCTCTATATAAGCGCTTTATATGAAAACTAGCTAATGGCCAAACGTTCGCGTGGCGGAAACTTGAATTTCTCCGAAGTTTATGCATCCACTAATTTTATTTATACATACACAATTACACACAAATACACACTAATTTTTGGACACATTTTTTTTCTTCTAGGTCCATGGATTAAAAAAAAGTTCAGCCAGGACAACGTTCGCCCAGCGGAATCAGTTTTTAGCGAATTTCTCCACAATGGCTGCATGCACAATTTTTTTTTTACCATAAACAATTACACGACGTCATACACTAAATATCTGCACAATTAAAATCTTTAAATTCAACAACATTCCGCTGCGCTTACGCACACGTTTTAGTTGCTAAGGGCATATAACTTTTTGCACTAGGGATTTTGTTTCATCGCTGGATTTTATTTTATCGTTGGGATAAATTGCGATAGAGCTTAAATTATTAGGGCGTACAATAGAATTTGTATTGGATTTCACAATATCCGCAAAGGACACATTTTCAGCGTCAGACTTACCGCATTTTTCTTCAATTGTTGCCTTAATGGACTTTTTGAAATCATTAAGGCACTCCGCAAGGTCTTGCTTCTCTCTCAGCGCTTCAAGAGAGGTGTTAATCATTACAGCCTTTTGCTTTAATGATTGATAATGTACTGCCATTTGCGCCACACCATTTCCAATTTTACGCGCCAAGGAATTGATTTTTAATTTTTGCTCCGAGTTAAGCTTTCCATCTCCAACAATTTGGCACACCTCACCTAGGCATTGTTCAATTGAGGACATCCAATACTTAACATCGCTCGTTGCTAGCACTTCTGTAGTGTCTTCGGCGACATGTTGTTGCGGCTGAGGGGTACTGGGAGGGCTCCGAACCGTTTTTGTGCTCCGGTTAAAGGGACTATTTTCGATATTAACCATTATAGCACTCAGAGACGGATCATGCTTATTTTAATATACACTATTTTTATTCACTAAGTTGCAATATTGTATAAAATCTTATCTAGGTCACAGATTAAAATTATTGTAAATTTGTATAAATATTGTTAAGTAGGCACGTCTGTTCGTGTCAAAAGCGCAGAGATATGAATGAAAGCACTCCTTATGAAAAATGAACTGGAACTACGCAGTCCAGCAGACATCTCCAGATTTTCGAAAGCAAAGCATTTGTCCTGCAAAAGAAACCTCACCAAAATCCATAGAATAGATTTTTATAGGCTATGCTCAAAACGCAAAAGATTTTAGGATCTACCTCTATAATAAAAAGGATGTCATTATAAGCAGAGTCATCATGAAGACAATGACGTAATCTACGTCTTTTACTTTACTTTACTGTACTTTTACAAGTCTCCATTAGAATGGAGACTTATATATATTTCTAAAAGGAAAGAAGATGCTAGAAGACACAAAAAAAGTGGAAAAATATGCTTTTTAAAGAAGGCTCTATATGGACTAAAACAGTCAGGCCGCCAATGGTACATGAAATTGGATGGTGAGCTTTAAAAACTTGGTTTTGTTCCATCTGAAGCAGACCCTTGAATTTATACACTGAAAAGAGGTAACAATAAAATCATAATTGGACTATATGTTGATGACCTCTTAATGGCATACTCCTGTAATTCTAACTAACGTAGTGTTTGTATACCACTGACCTCTATTATACAAGTACGCTGGATTAAATATTCCATAAGAAATGATAGTTGTTTTTGTGCCGATTTGAAGCGACGTCCAGGTCGTCTCGGGTACTAAAATTTACATCTGTTGAAAATGGCCATTGTCTTCTGTTGACGCGTCTCTGTTGCTTTATTTATTTATCGTGAAATAAGACTGTTTGCTTGCTACTTGTTTGCTAAATTATATAGAAAACATTTATATAATGAGAGTTTGTGTATTTTGTAAAACACGGAACCAAAAAGGCAGCTAAAATAACGTTTCACAAGTAAGTGAATTTCTTGGCTACAGATGTTTCAATTGTATGTCTGAAGCTTATTAACACTATTATATAGGGTGACATAGCCAACAATGAACCAGTAAAAGTTCGAATCTTCAAAAATCCACCTTACGTGACTGTACTATAGATCTATTGTGATTAGGCGACAGTAGATATATTACATATTTGTTTTATATACAAATTTCAACTCTTATTTAATTACTCCTTTAAAATCAGAGTTATTATATTTTTTTTTAAAGACGGCGATTGGTCATTTGTGTACAACCATAGGCACACAGTGAACCGGGGGGGTAGTCAACAGTGAACCACTGTGTACACAGTGAGCCATCATATTAATTACTTTTCTTTATTGATCATTTAAAGAGAATTTTGATCAGGAACATTTCTTATCATCGTTCAGAACAATAATATATTTATAATTGGTTTCAAAAATTGTTTATTGATTTTCATTTAACAGCAATAATCATATAAACTCAAAACAAAAAACACTTGTGAGAAATCTAATTAGGAACTTTGACAATATTAATAAAGCTAGGCTCTTCGTCGCTATTATACTTTTTCCGAAAGGCCTACATCTTTTGTTTTCTGAGGACATTCTTTCAGAGGAAGTCTTAGCATTTTCTGTGTTATGAAACTTGGTGAATCAGTGTTTCTGGTCAATGAAACCTTTCGTTGTGGCCGGGAAGTGTTTATAGCATCATGGGATGACTCTTCTTGAACCGTGGCCTCGGTCTCCGGTTTCAAAACTAAACTAACTATTTCTAAAAAATTGGTTATCATCATCAGACTTTACACAGTGCTACAGTTTACGCTACTACAATTTACTGGTACACAATGAACCATGGTTCACTGTGTACCTTATGCTTGTGGGCCACTGTGTACCAGGTACGTTTTTTTACGTATGAGGTTATGTAACTATTTAATAAAACAAAATCAAAGAGTAACAAACTGTCATACATATTTAAGAATAGTCACTTTTCATATGTAATTGGTGAAACATAATGAAAATAAATATGCAATGGTTGTAGAAAAAAAAATGGACTTGCCAATAGTAAAATAACACGGCACATTTTCGTTTTTGGCGGGAGCGCGCCGTGGACTGGGGAGAGCGGGAGGAGACGCAAAACAAGTCGAATTGAGTTCGTAGCACGATTTGGCAACGTCGGGTTCATACCGAATGAGTGTTGGTTAACTGTGTACCACTGCGTCACTGTTAGCCACCTACCCTACTTATTTTATTAAATTTCATCAAATTTAAATGTAAATAGTATTCAGATTTAATTTATTAATTAATCAAAAAAATAAACAGTTACTGAATTTGGGTTGCGATTATTCCATATCGATAATATGTCGATAACTTTCTTCATAATTATTTCTCATTATTATTTCTAAATAGTAAAAATAAACCCTAGCATCTAACTCGCTATTTACAACGGTATTCTGTATATTTAACTTGTTTGCTTTATACTTTCAGATTTCCCACCGACACACTCACCCTGTCATGGGTGGAAAACATGAAAAAAAGAAAATCTGAGTCCTAAATATAATGGTGCCTTGTCAATATATTTATGAAAACATCATGTATCTTAGAAAAAAACTGTATCTCTTTACAAAACGGCGTGAAAGACATAATTATGTTACTAGAGATGGACATAAATTAGTTCAACCAAAATTTAGGCTAACATAAGTGCAAACATCTTTTATGGGGTACTCCGTTAAATTCTATAATAAAATACCTGATAATATTCTTCAACTAAATGAGAAAAAAATTAAAACTTGTTTAAAACGGACGCTATGTAAATGAGCATATTAGCATTTATGAACTAGATCATTATTTAGATGATAAAAATGCTTAGCAAAATGCCGGTCTTGCTCCACAGTCACACTGTCAATGAGTAGGAACCTATTAGTCTTGTTTCTTATCTGCTAAATAGATTTATTGATATTTTGATTATTATTATTGACATTGTTAATTTTATAGAACATGGATGTTATTTTATACACTGTTGACATTGTAGTTATGATACGCTTTTTATTTCTTGTTAATTAGAAAAAAATTAATTGTACATGTGAGAACTGTATAGTCACTTAAGTATTAAGTAAATTTTCTAGGTTGCCTATCAGCTCTGTGTTTTTCTTTTCATTTTAAAACAATATTATGTTACATTGTTCACACATTAAATTGCGCATATAAGCAATGTAACAAGTAACTTTGTAATAAAAAAAACCATGTTGAAAAACATTGTCCTTGGAGTTTCTTGCCTGTTCTTCTCCAAAGGATCTACGTTTTGGAACAGGCAACTAGCTTCACGACCAACTTATACTGACTGACTCCTCCTGATAATCAAAAATACCTACAATGGCTTCACTTGAAATAAATAATTTTGATTTTGTTTTTCTTTTCGTACCCCATGCATTTACCCTTTCAACAGGAAAAATTAAGTCAGGTTTCTTATTCATCGAGCGAAGTGAGATCTCCGTATCAAGAGCGGAAAATTGGAGTTTGTATGTATCGTGTATTATGTGTCTATTTGTTCGATGATAATTAGAGTATCGTTGATCCCATCTTTACAAAATTTCGCAAGTAGATTTCTAAAGCAAATATTTTTTTAAGATCGTAGGTATATTAGCAAAATTGGTCAAATAGTTGTCGAGATATTTAAGCCAACTGTTATTCACTATGAAAACCACCTTTTATTCACTATGAAAGCAGCCTATTCATTAGTAGTTCGCAGAGGGTTTCATTTTAATGAACTTAAAAATTGTTTGTGAAGTTGTTTTCTAAATTAAATCAGGCCTATGCCCCTCGATGTACCTACTTACGTGCGCTAAACCCCTACCGGCTGCTCGACCGCTGGCAGACCTTATACGCAGTCTCGCGCAGTGGGTTGCCGATAGCTGCATCGAGCGCTAGCGCTTTTATTTTCAAATTTTAAAGTACAAAAACGTAATACAGTCAAACTCACGGTGAAAATTGACATGGTTTCTGGTGCTTTATGTGCGTGCTGTACATGGATGTAGATCCAGTAAGAGAAAAAATTAACAAAATCTTTCTTATAATTAATTATAAGGGTTTTTACCAACATTATATATTAATTTCAAATGTTAATTACATATTTGATTTTTTGTTCCAATTCACATTTAGCAGTAACAAATAAAGTACACATGATAACAAAAACATAGCAACAATAGCATTACAAAATTATTATTTTTTTTGAAATTTTTTTTTATGCCCTTTCTTTAATATGAAATACCTACTTAATTCGAAAGGAAAACTGTTCGAATCAAGTATTTACTTCAAATACAAATAGGTAATTTCTGTAATAAAAATAATAATGGTTTACCATTCTTATTAAATATTTATAAAGTAAAGAAAATACATAATTTTGAAACGGTTTTACGATTATATTTATGGAAAAAATATATACTTAGGTAAGTACTAAATACCATATCTTTATAATTTTTAAGTTAATTATAGGTACTTTATTCACATCATCACATCACATCTATACTAATACATATTATAAAGCTAAAGAGTTTGTTTGTTTGGTTGAACGCGCTAATCTCAGGAACTACTCGTTCGAATATAAAAATTCTTACAATTTTGTGTTGGATAGTCCTTTTATCGAGGAAGGCTATAGGTTATATAACATCACGTTACGACAAATAGGAACAGAGCAACAAGAAAAACGCGAAAAATTATTATCACATTAAACATTAATAAATTATTTAGTTCCTAATTAAAATAATCAATATGAGTACAGACATCGTTTAAAATAGTACAAGTATGCAAGACCATCTAAAAATGTGGTGAAGTCTATTCTTTCCTTTCTTTCCAAATGTTTTTAATTTTTTCTTCTCTATTTCCTTTTGCTTTGCTCTTTTGGTTTCTTGAGACTGTGAATTTAATTGTTCTAATAATTTATTGATGTTTCTCGTAGAAGCGCGTATTTGTTGTTAAGTGATTCGAATTGGTGAATTAGAGATTTGGTTATTCGAGATCGTATGGCTACGGCGCGGCGTTAAGTTTTTCGTGGTAGCGTGCATTCGTTGTTAAGTGTTTCGTATTAGTAAACTTACGGGGACGTGGTATTCAGTGTTACGTTTTTCTAAGTCAGGTAACACACCCAATTTTTTGTGTAATAAATTTTACTTAACTAACATAGCCTTTTTTATAAAAATATAGATATTGAATATTACATAAAAAGAAGTAACTCGTAAACTCACTTACGGCAACGCAACCGTGTGCTATTGCGAGTTAACAGTAATCGTGTTTTAAGAACATTTAAGATCAGTTTCGCATGCAGCGGTCGGCGCTCGGAAAGAGTAGGTAATTAAAACTGTAGGTAATGGACGTTTTTGTAGGGAGTGATTTATCTGTTATGTAGTAACTACTTAGTAATCTGTGATTAAATGCTAATAAAGTATAAATAGCTTCGTGAATTTTTTTTTATGCTTCGTATATATTATAAGCATTTATATCGATAAAGTGATGCAATATTTTTTATCGTGTTATGTCTCATCCCTAATATTAGTTCCAAGGACGACCATCATGTTATCAGCGCCACAATGGCGAAAATCAAATGGCTTCAGCTTGATAATTGACGTATGCAGTCCAGTACTTGTATAATAGAGGTCAGTGGACACTGATGTATCGCGCCTGGACTGTACGTCATAGGCCTTTGCGGGGGTGCTCTAGCGGGTACTTGTGAAGTTCCGGGTTTTTAGTTATTATTTAAAATATTAAAAGATATTAGAAAAAATAAAACAATACAAATAGTGAAATACGTCATTATATATTTTTTGGTATAAAATTCATGTCGAACTATTTAGCCGTTGCAGAGAAAAATTACAGTTTATGTTGAAAAAGGACCTGTTTAATGTTTTTTTTTTTTAATTGGGTAAAAATTATTAAAATTTTAAACAATACAATGTATTTGTGATGACCTTAAGTACACTATATATTTTTTATATGGAAAACGCACAAAGGGATTCATCTACAATCGTTTTTAAACATATGGTGTTTTTAGGATTTGAGCGAGGTAGTCCCCTTAAAACGTCATTTTTCAAGTTACTGGGTTTTCATTTACGACGGCAGTAATTTGTCGAATGCCCGTTTGCACTTAACTTCTTAAAGCGCCTAAAGACTATTATGTAAGGTCTAAATTGTCATTTTTTGTATGGATTTGACGCTTATAAGCATCGCCTTAGCAACTTTGGCGATTCTTAAGTTAAGTGCAATCGGGTATGACGAATTTCTTGTTTTAGGGTTTTTTCATTTCCAAATTACACAGAAACGCAGTCGGGTTTTTTATAATTTACTGTTTTTTACTTTATACTTGTCTTGGTTTCCTTTTGTTATCGTTATTTTGTTCAGAATCAATAATAAAAAATAACGGCTATTTATGGACCACCAGAATCTACTATATACACCTACGTCAAAAATAAACATTTCTGTGTTTTAAATAATTAAATGGTTCTAATACCGCCATCTCGGCGTATACCGGCTGAAGGCTCTCATATTTTAGGAAAATATGGCTATGGGGTACGGAGCAAGAGAGAAGCGTTCATAAATTTCTGTCAACAATATAATCTGTCAATTATGGACACTAAATTTAAAAAGCCACAACATATGCGATGGACTTGAAATAACCCGATGGAATAACAACCAATGAAATAGACTTTATCACAACAAATACTCCTAAAAGCATTGAAAACATAAATGTCCTAAACATCATTCCCTAGCGACCATCGCATGGTAGAGCAACGCTAAGTTTCAAGTTTTAAAATCATCAAGAAAACGTTTTAATCAGATACCACAGACGATGATCAACAAAGAACAACCACAACTCTATCTTACAAAGACTCTACCTACCTTGGACTTTACCAAGCCTCTGCAAGAACTTTACGATGATTTGGAAAAAAATATTAAAATCGGATGTAAACATTCCGGAATATCAAGCAAAGAAATGCTATTATGATTAGAGATATTACAGAACAAATACGTCAAAGGCAATATTTCAAAAACAAGAAGCATAAAACTAAAGAAGAAAAGAAAGAAAAAAAGTTTGCTATACAGGAAAATAAATAAGGATATTAAAATGAATTTACAAAATTACTTACTAAATACATTAACTTACTATCTAGAGAAGACTGGGGGCATAAACAAAGCGTACAGAAAATTAAATAACAAGAAAATTATGAGTCAACTTAAATCCAGATCAGGCTCTACCATCACTTACCATAACGATTTAATGCAAACAGCTACCCTATTTTATAACAATCTATACCAAAAAATTTTAAAACAGCCCTTCTGAAACATGTATGGATTCGAAAAACAAAGACCCTGCACCACCATTCCCGCAGAGCGAAATAGAACATTCGATAAAAAGCTTAAAATAGAAAAAGCCCAGGACCGGATGGTATCAATAACGAGCATATTATTGCGGCTAAAGAAACTCTACTCAAACCACTTACGAAGTTATTCAACATCATATTAAAGAATAAAGAGCTACCGAAACAATGGACAATAGCTGAAATTATCTTACTGTACAAGAAGGGCGATGCCAAAAATATAACAAACTATAGACCCATTAGCCTTGTGTCCACTCTATACAAACTATTCTCTTCCACACTTTTAAGACGCATAACAGGCATGGTAGACGAAACCCAACCCGTGGAACAAGCAGGATTTATACAGTTATACTCCACAATAGATCACATACATACATTAAAGAATGTAATAGAGAAATACAACGAATACAGGAAAACGCTCTACATTGGCTTCGTCGACTGCTCTAAAGCGTTCGACTCTATTTCACACGACTCTATATGTAATGCCCTAACAGAACAAGGAGTAAATGCTACCTATATTGAAATTATTAAAGTACTCTACAAGAACAGCACTGCTAGAGTAAAGATGGACTCGCCAGGACCACTTTTCAAAATAGAGCGAGGAGTTAGACAAGGGGATCCACTCTCACCAAAACTATTTATAGCAGTACTGGAGAGAATTTTCAGAACCTTAAATTGGAACAACGTTGGAATAAAAATTAACGGTAAGAATTTATCACATCTGAGATTCGAGGACGATCTAGTTTTGCTTTCAGAAAGCCCAAATAAACTGCAATATATGTTCCAAACATTAAATACTCAAAGGAAACAAATGGGATTAGAAATAAATCAAGACAAAACAAAAGTGATGACTAACGCAGAAAGAATAGAAATTAGGTTGGAATCTCTATCTTTAGAATATGTAGAGGCCTATGTATATCTTGGACATGAAATCTCCTTCAGCAACATAACAGAGAGAGAGAAATAGACAGAAGAGTAGAGAACACCTGGAAAAAACATTGGAGCATGAAGGAGATCTTCAAGAGCACAATGCAGACTGACCTAAAAACGAAAGCCATGGAGATTTGCCTGATGCCCTGTCTGACGTATGCTTGTCAAACTTAGGCCATGTCCAAAAAAGTGATCCACAAAATAAAAACTTGTCAAAGAGGAATAGAGCGTAGCTACGTCGGCCTAAAGTGAAAAGACAAAGTAAAACACTCAGACATAAGGCAGAGAACAAAGGCTAAAGATGTTGTTAAGCAAGCACTTAAATTGAAATGGCGCTGGGCGGGACATGTGCAAAGAAGCCAAGCCGAAAGGTGGTCAGACAAAGAAGCAGGGAAGACCTTACAAACGGTGGAGTGATGATATCGCGAAAGTTGCAGGCAAAACATGGACTAGGCTAGCCAGAGACAGCCACAAATGGAGAGACATGGAGGAGGCTTTTACCGCTTTAGGCGGTCCTTACTTAGAAACCTAGACTTACCTTGGAAAACTAGAATGAGCAGTAATAATATAATTAATATCAATACCTATTATATTACAAGCTAGACAATATAACTTATTTTTTAACCGACGAAAAAAAAAGGAGGTTCTCAATTCGACCGTACAATATTTTTTTTTTTTTATGTCTGTTCAGCCCTCACTCCGTTATTTATGAACCGATTTTGATTATTATTTTTTTGTTAGATAAGGTATACCTCAAGGGTGGTCAAGGAAGTCAGGATCTGATGATGGGATCCTGAAAAAATTTAGAGAAACCCTCGAAAATTGTAGGAACGAATAGTGTTTCTGTTTACTTTTCATTACTTTATCAGGTATTGCGTTTAGAAATCATCATCATTTTTCATCATCATCACCATGATGATGAAAAAAACAATAAAATTAAATCTTTTTAACATAAAATTAAACCAACGAAAAGAACTAAAAAGCAAAAAACAAATAAACGTTAAGTCTAAAGTATTGAGCTTATTTACATAAACTATCTAATTTTATATAAGCGCCGACTCAAAATAAGTTTATATAAAATTAGATAGTTTATGTAAATAAGCTCAATACTTAAGACTTAAGGTTTATTTATTTTTTGCTTTTTAGTTCTTTTCGTCGGTTAAATTTTTTGTTAAAAAGATTTTATATATTTCATTATTCACATTTCAATTATGAACTTGTTAATTAATTGACATTTATTTTATGAAATCTTAAATTCTTATGTTAAATAGTATAATATAAACTCAGTTTATAGTAAACTGTAAATTAAGATTATCAAAAAAGGAGCTAATTTTAGAATTAAAATCGTTTAAATGATATAAAGTTAAAAGTAGTTATATTTTAGGGGAAATAATTGTAATTGCATGCGTCATGTAAGGAATGAAATAAAAGCTTTATTTCTTTATTTATTACCTTTTCATTTTATCCCTAAAAAATAAATGTATGTTATTGGAAAAAAGCGTGGGGTGCGTGCATAGTGTCAATAGTTATTAACATTTTATTAACACTATATGCACCCCACGCTTTTTTCCAATAATATACATTTATATCTTATTTACACTATTCTTAACCCAAATTTATTAAATTTTATAATTTATTCCAAATTTATAATTTATTCTAATTTTTAGTTGGATTTTCTGTAAAAGCGTGTTTTTTTTTTGCTATTTCAACTGTTCATTGTTCGATCAAATTTATTTTTAATTTTTTTGTTCGATCTTGTTTTTTTTTAAATGAAATAAAAAATTACCCTCAAGGGCCTAAAGTTGGCGGGGAGAAGTCGTTTTCTTACATTTATTTTTGCTATTTCAACTGTTCGTCGTTGAACTAGACTTTCATAAGGTCCTATAAATGAAACACTCCACACTGCAGTTACTATGAATATAATATAACTTAAGCGATAGTACTGTAAAAAGTGTTCAATTAATAACATGTTTTATTGGGCTAATATACTACGGCACGTAACCAAACCATAGTGCGAGTCAGCCGGCCGGCATAGCGACATCTATCGACACTAAGACAAAACTTTAAATTGTATAGTCTTTGTTCGATCAAAATTTTTTTTTGTAGATCTTAGTTTTTTTTAATGAACTCAAAAACTACCTTCGAGTTGGCGGGGAGAAGTCGTTTTTTTATTTGCAATCAGCTGCTTCGAAGTCGCCGAACGTTTAAGGTCATTCACTGTATCGCACAAAAATAATACCTACGATTGTTGCGTTTACATGGCGTAGCGCAAAATCAAGCTAATGACTGTAAATCTTTAATCTCGTAATTTTTCCATGAACTGACTTTTGCATTGTAATAAGTATCTAAAGAAAGACGTTTTCGTAACTTCTTCGTGACGGTGATATTTACACGCTGTATGTATAATATTAAGCCTTTGTGCAAAATATAATTAAAAGAAGATTTTAAGTATTTTTTATTTATTTTGTTTATGCTTAAGACGGTACGTATGCAGAGACGAACGGTGGCCGCGCGGCGGTATCACCGGCCGATGATCCAGAGCATGTTGAGTCCGGCGGGGCCCAGGTGCAGGCGCTGCAGCGTGGGCGGCTCGCTGCGCGCCGCCGCCGCGATGAACAGCAGGATCGTGTGCAGCAGGTTGTTGCGTCCGCGCGCCACCTGCCGAACGTCACCGCTACACGTTATATGCGTCTACACTCCACGCGTCTGAACTACATCGCGGCGGAGACGGGCGCACCTCGACGGTCTCGTCGCCGAGCGCCAGCACGTAGTGCGGCGGGCGCGCGGCCGCGCGGTGCACGGCGAGCGCGTGCGGCCCGCGCGGAGGCGCGTGCGGCGCCTCGGACAGGTGCGTCGAGCTGAAGGGCCGCGCGGCCGGCGCCGGCGGCAGCTGCCCGTCCAGGTAGGCAGCCAGCAGCCGCAGCAGCAGCTCGGCGTCCGCGGGCTTGCTCTCGTCCCAGTCGGAGCCGCCGCTGCTCCAGCGGTAGCCGCTCAGACAGCCGCCGTGCGCCAGCTCGCGGACGCGCTGCACCACGTAGCGCTGGTCGGCGAAGGGCTCCAGGTAGGGCAGCAGCGCTCCCAGCGACGGCAGCGCGGCCGCCGCCGGCAGCTTCTGCAGACGCTCCACGCCCACGTGGCCGAGGCGCGCCTCGCCGAGCCCCAGCGCGCTGAGCGCCTCGTCCACGCGCGCCATCTCGCGCACGAGCCGCTGCAGGATGGTGCAGTGCAGCCACAGGCGCAGGTTCTGGTTCCACTCGGTGACGCGTGCCGGTTCCAACAGCAGACGGCGCCAGGCGGCTGGCGCGCCGGCCCCCGAGCCCATGCCTGAGCCCTCCTCTAGAACCGAGCCCTCTGCTCGACAAACAACCATTACCATGTCATTTCAATTTCAAATTTATTTTATATGTACACTCTATTGTTTGGGTTCCATTACTCAAAAGGAAAAAAAGGGAACCCTTATAGGATCACGTAGTTGTCCGTCCGTCTGTCTGTCTGTTAAGACCTTTTATCTCAGAAACCCCATTCGTAAGCTGATTGCATATTTAAAAGAAGATGGTGAACTACGGTTGTACCTGTTTACAACAGCTTACACACACGATGGGATATTTATTTAAAAAATGTAAATCTAAGAGAAACATTTTAATTGAGAGGCCCAGTATTGCTGAATGGCGAGTAAAGTATTTAAGAGCAATATAGATAGAATATAGAAATGAAAACCGAAACATTTTCTGGGCGCAACCTACATAAACATTGAACTTGTGTGTGTCGCTATAAAGAACAATTAGGCTTCAAATTATACATAAATTCTTCATTGGACGACAAAATTCCAATCATCACAAGATTGTTTTCTGAATTCACTCGGGAAAGATGGCAAAAGTATGACGACCACGTACAAAAAATTTGAGAACTTACATTGTTCCCACGACAACGTGTAACGGGGCCACTCGCGCTAGACCGACAAAACTAGTAACTAGTAAGGTAAGATCAACAAAACAAATATTTCCCGTAATGAGGGTAGGTGTGATAAACTATTGCTATTGCGTGATTGTCACCAGCGAATGAAACACTGGATTATATATATTTTGTTAATAAATGTTCTATTGTACATACCCTCATTGCGGGAAATATTTGTTTTGTTGATCTTACCTTACCAAGCGCCTACTACCTAGTCTACCTACTATTATCATTATTTTGAATTTATAATAAAATGTAGAATGTGAGAATTTGGTAATAGTGAAGAACTCAGGTACATTGGTAATACATAAAAATGGTGTCCTTTTTCTCCCCGTATGAATTCAAATTACAAAGGGCCCTGCTGGGCAGACAAAATTTTCTTGCTGAATTTCTCCTGTTCTGTTAAAGATCCCTTGGAGTTAATACATGAATTGAGAGGTACATTGGCACAAGTTACGATCAGTATTATTTTTATGTAGTCAGATCATAATACAACTGCGGGCCCCGCTGGATGGATCAGGCGATTTATTGTAATTTCTATCAAAATAGTTGAGGTAGATTGGATCTTGTTAATAAATTCGTGAAGTATATTGAACAAACGAAGCATTGCCACTAGTTTTTTCAGTCTAGCTCGAGTGGCCCCGCTAGATCGATACACATCCCACGACATGACGTTTGACAATGTGATAGACGAGATGATCATAAACCTGGGAAACGAATCAGATTCTGAGGAGAATATGGAAATTTAAGGTACGTCTAGTAAGAAGAAGATATGGACTATTCCTCAAATATCTCGTGTCGGTCTCACCGTCCGCATACCTCAGGCTGTAACTAGCACTTCCGCGCCGACTATACCGAGGAATAGGAATAGTCACAACGTTAACTTTTATGCGAGTGGAGCCCCAAGTAAAAGTTAATTGCTTATAAGTAGGGCACATATAGTAACATAATACAAGTAGGGCATACTCTGCGCTCCTGGCCGTTCATAAATGTTTGAATTTCGAATGTTATATTTTTTTAAACATAAGAAACTTAATCATTGTTTTAAAAAAAACGTGCCCGTCTCGGGAGGCCCGACAGAAGTGATAACTTAAACTAATCTTAGTTGAACTATTGAGAAAGGGCAGCCAGACAGACTAGCGCCTTAACGCGCGTTACGTAACGAAGCGGTGTACCCTCCCATAAGACGTTATCACTTCAAAAATTGGCGGGAAATCGCGTGAAAGTTTGTCGTCCGTAGCAAAAATGGAATTAAAGCGAAAAGATTTTAGGGCGATGATTTTTTATTATTTCAAAAGTTCACTGAAGACTGCACTGCTCGTCTTCAAAATGCTTGTGGGAGGGAAGCAGCTCATTTGAGCACCGTAAGGCGTTGGTACGCAAAATTTGATCGAGGCGGTGTCACTCGCCATGATGAAACTGCGATCACTGAGGAAAATGTGGCTACTGTCAGGCAACTACTTGAAGAAAACCGGTGTATCACATGTGAGGAGATTCGAGAACATTTGGGGATTGGTATGAGCCAAATTCAAAAAATCTTATATCAACATTTAAAAGTTAGAAAACTTTGCTGCTGGATTCCTCATGAACTCACCCCCCAGAATAAAAACGGACTCGTGTTGATTGGTGTAAAAAAATTTGTTAGTACAAAAGTACGATCACGGACGTTCAAATGCTGTGTAGGACATTGTGACAGGAGATGAACCATGGATGTATTATTACATGCCGGAAAGAAAGCAACAGCGCTGTATGGGTGTTCGAAGTTGACAGCAAACCAACAAAATTGAGACAGGCGAAAAACGTAGGTAAAAAATTATTGCCCTTTTTTTTCAGAGTTCTTTATTTTTCAAAAATTAAAGATTTGATGAGAGGTATGACACTTACGGGACCGGAAGAGGCCGTTATAGCTTTCAACCAGCATGGGAAAAACATGACCTTCCTTAGACCAATGGTCTTCATGTTTTCAAAAATGGTTGGACCGATTAAAAAAGTGTTTCAAATGTAATGGAGAATATTTCTAAAAGCAGTAAATATATTACTTTACATGTAAATAGTTTTATTAATGAGTTACGCAAAACGTTCAGTGTACCCAACGTAATAACATTGTTCTAAAATATGAACAGTAGCACTGTGCGAGCCACGTTATACGCTTCTCGTATCGTGCAGTTATACTTTGAGCCGTGTCAGCGAGCTACTTTATACATTGCTTTAATCGTGCTTAAAAATAGTTCGCGTTCATGTTCGACTAACAATAGGGAATATGCATGTATTTTTTTTTTATCTTTTATTGACTTGTTCCATCATTCTACCCTAATACAATATATAAATAACCTCGGCAATGTTCAAATTAATTTTTAAAATAACATTGAAAACATCGATAAAATTTGATTTGTTTAAACGCCGCCATATTTCGCGAGCCTTGGATGACGTCAGATATCACGCTCAGTGTTTGTTTCATAAACTTAGTATACTTACTTGAAGTGTTACAGTAATTTTATACCGATTTTCAGTTGTAATTACTATGTAGTGTAATTAATAGACGATGGATAAAGTTTAAAAACCATTTTATAAGTATTGCCTTGTTCCTAAGTGTTAAAACACTATAAGAAGTACACCCAATACGGTATTTTTTCCTGTACAAAATAATAATGTGAAATACGAAAACAATGGTGTAAATTAATGAGAAGAGATGAAGTATCTTTAATATCGTGTTTATATTGTTATGAAGATCACTTTAATGTAAGCATATTACAATTTAATTGGTAGAATAGTGTGAATTAGTCAGCAGTAGGTCATTTATGTTGGTTTTAAATATCAAGCAGAATAAATATCAAGCAGAAGGCAACTTGCTTGTCTACTTAAACTAAGTAACAAAAGTCCAATAAAAGTTCATGAATATAACTAACTATACATATCTTACCTATCCTTTAGATTATAATATAACAAGTATTATAATAATTACCTTGCGGATTTCACTCCTTTGACCTCAGCAGACGTAAAATCTGGATTTGATGCAAAATATGTAGTCATCATGAATGCATCTATTTTCGGTAGATTGTCCGATTGTTCTTTGACAAAACTACATTCAGTCATCGTCCTAGATAATTTCTAATATCACTAGAATGCTTAAATAGCACTAGCTAAGGGCAAAAACCACAGAAACACCTATCTTTCTCCGTAACACTACGAATATAGGCGCCGATAAATGACAGGACGGGGAATTTGACGTCATGTTTTGTTTCGACCAATAGTGAAGCGTTTTGCAAAGTTGAATTTCGCTCCCTTATTTTGCATATTTCAATTAATATTTTTTGCAATTAAAGACAAACTAAATAAGAAAATAATTGTTTAGGCATAATATGTGGACAATAAAGATTCAAGGGAAAATTAATCAAGTAAATTTAAACAACATGCACATTCCCTATTGACGTGTCGCGACTCACCTATATCATTATAATTAATATAATTTTTTTCTATCGATATAGTCAGTTAAATTAAAAAAAAAATGATGTACTGTCTGTACCCCAGGGTTTTAGGTTATAGGATAAATCAGTAAACTCAGGAATAAATTTAACCGACTATAAGCGATCTCACCGGAAAAAAAGCGCGGAAACACAAAGCCGTGAAGACGTGGTTTTGGAACCTTTTGTTTTAATAATTATTTTTTTCTATATTTATTATAAATTTGGATCAGAGGGTGATCGTAGTGTGTATATATAGTAGCTTAGATATTAATTTTGTTTATTTATTTTAAAGTGAAATCCAGAAACTTGGGGTAAGTTCCCTTTAATTTTATAATGCCGCCCATTTTAGACCCCGATCCCGGGGGAACGGTTCCAGATATAGGTTTTACAATAACTGTTTCCAACAATGAGGAATCTGGCATGGAAACAGATTCATCTATCAGCTTGGTAACTAATAGCCGTAAACGGTTAGCTGTAGACAGGACATGTAGACACTGTAACAAAAAACGTAGCCGTAAACGGTTAGCTGTAGACAGGACATGTAGACACTGTAACAGAAAACGTAGTCGTAAACGACACCGTGAGGGAAGAGAATATAATAAAGACGAATATCAATGTTTAAAAGAAAATATTATCAAAAATTCCTCGACAACATCAGTTGCGAAGGATTCAATCTCATTCAAAAAACGTCACAGAGTCCCAATGACAACGTATCCCTACACCCCATAACCTTTGGAAAATTTCTATAAAATAACTCAATACACAATATCGTTAATGGAAGCTTGAAACGCATTGGTCGTAACAGGCTTGCATTAGCCTTTATACCCTTACATATAGCCTTAGTACGAGGATGCCAATGCAATACTAACTAATCCAACTTTTGAATTAGCTAACTATAAAAATTTTATACCATCTTTCTCAGTCACCCGCATGGATGTTGTAAAGGGCGTTCCAGTGGAATGGTCAGACGAAGAGGTAATAGAAAATATGAATACTCCAGTTGGCTGCGGTCAAATTCTTAAAGTGCGAAGAATGAAAAGGAAAAATATTGTATTGTGTTAATGGTTCTGAAACCAACAGAGACAGTAGTTATAACATTTGATGGACAGGTCTTACCCAAAAGAATTTTTATTTGTTATACTGCCTTACCTGTGGATTTATATATTTACCCTACAATACAATGTTATAACTGCTGTCGATTTGGGCATGTTGAAGCTCAATGTCGGTCACAACCAAAATGAGAGAAAGAGCTGTATTTCATATGCTGAAGCCTCTAAGATTCATGCCCCAATTTCTCGATCTTCTAATATTAGCCCATCTACAATAGCCCCTCAACGTGAAAGTTCAGCTAACCCTACTATGATTACTATATATAAAAAAACAGTATTTTTAAAACCCAAATCACAACACAAATTTTCAAAGAGCTATGATAAAGATGCGCATAATGAAATCATTAGAGATTACAATACTCCTTCCTCTTCCAATGGCTGTGCTTTAACTTATAAAGATAATAATTTAGAGAATTTGAGTACCATGGAATTGATTATTCCTTTGATAAAATCTTTGTCTCAATCTGATCTATTTTTACCGTCCAACGGTGTCCCTGTAATTGATGCTACCACAAAAAAATCTAATAATAATGGACAAGCATGCAAAGATAATTCAGTGGAATAGTCAAAGTGCTGTTCCCAAAAAAAATTAAATAATTTTTTTTATTAATAAATATAAATCTTTTTTACTTGCTTTACAAGAAACTTGGCTGAAGCCAGGTTCTATGTTTAAAATTCCAGGCTATGCTAGCCTAAGAGAGGACCGCTCTGATCGGTATAGTGGAGTAGCTCTACTTGTCAAGCGGCCCCTTCCTTTTATCCATTTCCCTATAGCACCACATTCTAGTGGGTTTTCTGTTGTTGCTGCTACTATTAATGATATTTGTTTTGTATCTATTTATACTCCACATCCATCATCGGCTATTCTCAATGAAATTGAAAGTATTATATCCTCTCTTCCAAAGCCATTTGTATTGTTGGGTGACTTTAACTGCCAACATCATTACCTGGGAAGTTCTTCAACTAACGGTTATGGTAACATTATAAATGATCTTATAGATACCCATAATCTTTGCATACTTAATACTGGCTTGCCTACGAGCCGATCAAGCCCTGGACATGGACCTAGTGTACCAGATCTAAGCATCTGCACTCCAAACATAGCATCTACAATTACTTGGTTTCCTTTACAATCTACCCATGGTAGCGACCATTATCCACTGGTACTCACTTTTCCTTTTCGCGTTAATAGCTCATCTGCCCGCTCACCTCGCTTGAAGTATAGGCTGGGTGAAGCCGATTGGGAAAAATATAAATCGATAGTTAACGCCAATATTTCTTCTCTTCCAATTGTGTATTCTCTTCCAAATGTAAGGGCTCTGAATCTAAATGTGCAGAATCCTTAACCAAAACATTAATTGAAGCGTCTGATCAAGTTTTCCCTGTTAAAAATGCATCCCTTGGTTTCATTGCTTCCCCACCCTGGTGGGACAAGGAATGTACAGAAGCGGTAAAAGCTAGAAAAGAAGCAGAATTAAAATATTGTAGAGAATGTACTGAAATTTCGATCACCTTTCTGAGATTCTAAATAACACTAAAAATTTTTTTAGAAAAAAGAAATCTGACAGCTGGAAATCCTTCTGCTTGTCTATGTCTCCTAATGTTCGGCCATCTATGGTATGGCAGAATATTCGGAGATTTAGATCTGCTTTTTCTGATACTTCCTCCAATTTCTTACCTACTTCCTTAACTAATAATTTTTTAGATAAATTAGCTCCTCCTTCAGTTCCAGAAAAGATATTTCTTCATAATGTACCTCATAATTTGTCTGGTCTCAACGGCCCTTTTTCACTTTCTGAGTTGAAGGGAGTGTTATCTTATGTTCGGGACTCAGCACCAGGCAGTGACAGAATTCCTTATTCTTTTTTAGTTCATCTTAGTGATGAGTCTTTATTGTATCTCTTAGACTTAATTAACTCGATTATGATTTCTGGTTCCATTCTGTCCGACTGGAAAACACAAGACATCATCCCGATTCTTAAACCTAATGAAAGCCCTTCTGAAGCGTCATCATATCGTCCTATAGCTCTATCCTCAGTATTAATGAAAATCGTTGAGCATTTAATCAAAATTTGTCTCGAATGGTTCATAGAGAGCAATAACTTGTTGAGTAAGAATCAGTTTGGGTTTAGACGGGGTAAAAGTACTATGGACAGTATAGCCATTTTTACAACGGATATACGTATTGCATTTTCTGAAAATACTGCTGTAATAGCTACCTTTTTAGATGTAAAATCTGCCTATGACAATGTTGTTTTATCCATTTTGTTCAAGAAACTTAACTCTTTAAATGTTCCTTTTATGTTAACTAATCTGATTATAAGCATACTGTCAGAACGGAAAATTAAGTTGTCCCTGGAAGATTCTAGTTCAGTATCTAGGTTATTGTGGAAAGGCCTCCCTCAAGGTTCAGTGTTAAGCCCCATTTTGTATAATATTTATACATATGACTTGTTTTCCTTGGATAACGATGTCCGATGTCTGCAGTATGCGGATGATTTACTATTATATTCTGTTTATAGATCCATCAGTTCTGCCTGTACATCGCTAACTGCGTCTTTAGACCTTCTTAAACAGTGGCTAGATAACAATGGTCTTGAAATATCCCCAACTAAAAGTTCAGCTATGTTGTTTTCAGAGAAAAGACTCCCTCCTCCAATAACTGTATTATATAATAATCATGCTATCCCGGTTAAAATGTCAAATTTTTAGGTATTGTACTAGATTCCAAGTTAACTGGAGTATCTCACTGTGAATACATAACAAGTAAATGTGAGCGTAATTTGAATATCCTTAGGTGCCTGTCGGGCGTGTGGTGGGGTGCACACCCATTTACCATGAAATTAATGTACAATGCATTGATTAGAAGTGTTCTTGATTATGATACTTTTTTATTAGAACCAGGTAACAAAGCTGCATTCAAAGGTTTAGATTTAATTCAATCCAAAGCATTGAGAATTTTGTCCGATTGTATGAAGTCAAGCCCCGTTAATGCGCTACAGGTAGAATGTGAGATCCTCCATTACATCTTCGTCGGCAATACCTGTCTGACAGATTTATATTCCGTTGTTCCCAACTATCAAACCATCCCATTCATCAAAAACTCCAAAAACTTTCTCAGATAGTACACACATCCAAGTTTTATAAACACAATCCTACTCCATATTTAGTAATAAGTTATGAAAAAATGATTTCACTTCAAACTCCAATTTATAGTTCCCTTTGCTTTCCGTTGTTCTGTGGCAACTTCGAATCACTTATATTGTCACCAAACATACATTACTCATTAGCTATTAGAAGGGATGACCCTCAGGCAAATATTACATTCAACCGCATCAGAGATAATTTATGGAGAGAATTTCATTACATTTTTACAGATGCTTCGAAACATTCTACTACGGGACAGGTTGGAGTGGGAGTGTTTCATTCACAATTTAATAATGCATTTAAAATTAAATTTCCTCCTGAAACTTCAGTTTTTACTGGAGAATGTTATGCTATTTTTAAAGCTCTTGAGTATGTCATTTCAAACAAATTTGAAAAAACTGTTATTTTTTCTGATGCCTTAAGTGCATTACAAGCTTTAGGCAGATTTCCATTTAAGGGTGATATATATACTATTATCGTTGATATTAGGGATTTACTTTTAAAGTGCTCTAATCTAAATTTAATTGTCTATTTAGCATGGATACCAAGTCATTGTGGAATCGTAGGAAATATAATGGTAGACCGTTTAGCTAATGAGATAAATTACTACCATGACACGGCTTCTTTACCATTCTACCATACCATATACCATACCATCTATTTATCTAAAAGAGCGTTGGGAGAATCTTTGGGCTGAATCCAGCCGTTACAAAGGTAAACATTATGCTAGGATCCAGTCAAAGATTCCTTCAAAGCCTTGGTTCAGCAAAATTATTTACAATAAACGTGTTACAAGCTCCCTCATTAGAATGAGCCTTGGTCATGTATGTACTCCGGCTCACCTTGCCAGATTCCAAATTGTCAACAGACACCTATGCGAGTGTGGTGAAGTGGGTGATTTGAATCATTTATTCTTTTCTTGCCCATTATATGATAACTCGAAATTAATTTCATCCCTAGTTTCCATCTGCATTCCACTTCCTTCATCTATTCCCCTACTTTTGTCTTCTAATACTCCTCATGTACATAATATTTTAGTCTCTTTTATAACAACCTATGAATCTTTAAAATTCTAAATATGTATATTAATTTGTTCCTTATCTCCTTTTGATCCAGATCCTATCCAAATTCAAAATTTCCTTTTATTTTTTCATATTGTTTCCCTACCTTTTACTTGTTTGTGGCGATACGAACCGTGAGCCATACAAAAAAAAAAAAAGTGATCTCACCGGAGTCGAGCGAGGCGAGCTGGTAGTGCTGCGGCGGCGCGGGCGCGGCCAGCAGCGGCGCCCAGGCGCGCGGCGCCGTGCCCGCGCCAACGCCCTCCACGCGCGCGCGCTCACCGTACTCCCTGCAACGTGTATGTTGGGTGTATGTGTATCAATCCCTAACAATGGTTCGTCATGCTCACTAAAATGTCATTGCTTGCGGCTCCGTCATGGGGCGGGTCATTTCTTTCCCTCTGATATGACAAAGGAGATGATGGCTGGTCCATGCGTCATACTCGTGAACGGGTGCTGCTTGGGGTGACTGGTCGGCCTAGTCAGCGATGCTTTAGCCTATACTATTATTTTGGTTCGATCAACTGCAACTCTAGCCTCTTAATTCGCGAAGTCACGAATTATTTTTAACAGGAGATTTTGTAACTGAATGAAGGTAGATGTGCACCTTGAATGATTTCTATGTTTAATAGGTTCAAACCTTCAACGGTATCACTGAGTGATTTTTATTTTTTAGTACGTTAGCTTTTGGAGCATTTCAATAAAATGAAATTCAGGTGGCATCAGCTTGCATCCTGTTTACCTTTCGTGTAACACTAACACTATTGTACCTGAAAATCTGACTTTTAAAAAGAGTGGCCATGAGTTTCTTTGCCAGTATTCTTCTCATAAGGCTCTACTATTTTGGAAACTGGAAGTTATAGATCGACACAAGCAGGCAGTAGATTTTGGTGTTTTCACCTAATTTACCTCGACAATCCAGTACATGCTGTGGCGTCTGTTTGCGTCGATCTATGATTTTAACTCCAGCTTCAATTTAACGTTCATAAATGTCACTTAGTGTCTTAATTGAATAAATGATTTTGAATTTGAATAACTATAGTATAGGTAGAGAACTTCTATGTACACAAAAACTGCCTAAGAGTGCGAGATTATACACTGAAACCATATTATATCTCCTTTTTATACAGCTAAGTGTGCTACAAGTATAGGGGGTTTTGTTGCTCACGTCCGTAGGATTTCCCACCTCTCCTAGTCTCACCCTACACGTGTCCCCCGGGTGGTGCCAAATGTGCAACAACGCCGAGCCACAGGCGACGTTTTAATAATCTGCCTACTAGCATTCGCAAGCCTAGAAGAATTAAATCCCTTCTAAAGGTGATTTAATCGTGTTATTGAATACGTTAAGACTCAACTGTCTTTCATAGACATAAGGCCACGCTTTTTTAACGTGGCCTTAGTGGCGATGAAAAGTATGGGTGCGGACCCGTGCTTTACCTAGTTTCTCCTGGGTGAAGCACGGGTCGATATGGGGTCCCGTGCTCCAACTGATGACGTTATTGTACAGTGATGCAGTGAATTATTTTCCCTATATGATCCAAAAGATTTAAACAACAACAATTATTTAATAGGGGTGAATATGTACAAACAAAAAACAAGAGTATGGAACAAGAGAAGCCTTTCACAGTTTCACAAGAGAAGGCCCAGAGACAACCCAAAGAAAATCGGAAAAAACAAAAGAAGATCATTATAGATCATTTAGGCAATACTGGGTTCAAAAAATGTGTTCACTCGGTTTTCGACCTTATTAACTTTAATTTTCTGGTGTTTTTAGTTATATACCAGTTAGTCTTATTAGACTATTTTGCTGCTAAAAGACAATAAAAAAAATTAGTCAATAAGGTCGAAAATCGCGCAAAAAACAAAAGAGACTATTGCACCTACGAACATTTTTCAAAAAGAAAAAAAATAATGATTGCAATCGGACTATGCGTTAATAAATTACAACGAAGTACACATTTTGACTTTCATCCCTCGTCTCCAGGAAACCTTGAATTTCGTGATAAAAAGTATCCTATGTCCAACCTCGTAGTATCAACTCAGATCATGAAAAGTTTCATTTGAATCCGTTCAGTAGCTTGAGCGTGATGTGCGGTCATGATACAGACAGACAAAAATGAAAAATATAGTTTTGGCTTTAGTATCAATCATAGAGTGGCCCCAAAAAAAAAATTCTAAATACCTTGAATGTACAGAATTGGACCTATTACAGTTTTATTATAAGTATAGATTAGTAAAAATGTAGATGAATGGTGTGTATACAACGAGAGGCACCGTACAAATAACGTAACGGAGAGTTGGAATTCCAAACAATATAAAGAATTCAAAAAACCAAATTTTTCCCTAAATAGCTAACAGTGATATCGCAAAATACCGATTCTTTGGACTTACCGAAAACTAAACGCCGCAAACAACAAAAAGACCATTTTATTTTAGACTAGCAGCGCCCCGCAGATTCATCCGCGTAAGTCTAGGTGCCGTGGGAGTACCGGGATAAAAAGTAGGCTATGTGTTAATCCAGATCTCCAGCTATCTACATACCAAGTTTCATCGCAGTCGGTTTAGTAGTTTTGGCGTGAAAGAAGTAACAAACGTCCATTCATCCATCCATCCAAGCTTTCACATTTAAAATATTAGTGGGATTCGCAAATGCAATTATTTAATAAAGAAATATCATTGGGCCATTTTTTGATAAAATGCGTTAAAATAAATCCTATTGATTATGTATTAAATTATGTACTTTTCTTAATTACTTGACTGTACTGATCATCAGTTGGAGCACGGGACCTTATAGGACCCCGTGCTTCACCCAGGTAGAGAAACTAGGTGAAGCACGGGTCCGCACCCAAAAATATGTCTAGAAAAAGATATTTAGGTATGGGTACACAGTACACAAATATAAATAGATTTTGGAAATTTATCGTAGCGCATACCTGAGATAATTGGCCAGCGAGCGACGGTCGGAGATGAACTCATCGGCAGCCGCGAGTCGCTCCAAGCGCGGCGACACCGGCGACGCGGGTGACGGAGGAGACGGCGGCGGCGACGCGTCCGCCACGCGCCACGTGCGCGCCGGCGACAGCGGCGCGGGCGCCGCCGCCGCGGGGCTCGCGGCCCGGCAGCGAGCGGTCGGCGCGGGTGCGCCGCTCACGCCCAGCAGGCGCTGCTGGCGCGGCGACAGCGCGAGCGGCGCGCGCCGGCAGCGCACCACGCGCATCGCGTGCTGCAGCACGTTGGCACCGAGCACTGCAGCGCAGCACAGTTCCACCCAATGCAGCGCCGATGTGTAGCCCGCGCACATGTGCGACCTGCAAATGTGAAAACGCATTGAGTAATACATATTTAGGTTGTGTGAGCATTATATGATGTTTGCATTTCTGTAAGCAGAACTGCTGATACACAGCGTAAGGGCCATAGGATAGTTCTTAAGCTAGCCAGTGTATAAACAGCATGAACCTTGCTGTTGGAGGGTCAACACTCCCACACTACTACACCGGTTTGCTATACAGTAATATAAACCTAAGGAATGTAAAATATAGGATGTTACTTTACAAAAACAATAGTTCTAAATTTTACAATATATGAAGCTTATTCCACTTCTCTTTAAATAAAAAAGTTATGATCTACCGAAATAAATAAATGAGAGTGTTGAGTTCCATTTGTACTGTGATAGGCAGTTGTGACCATCACGGTTTACAAGCAAGCCGTTTGAGTACCAGTTTGACTATTATAGTTGTAAATTAATTGGCAGTAATTCACACATTTTAATAATCCTACAACTATCTTTAACAGATCAATTGGGATCGACATGTGCATCAGGGTTGTCATCAAGCTCCATAACTGTAACTGAAGGATACATGAAATGAAAATCTATCCCAACCGTAACCAAATGTCATACAAAAGTTTTGAATAATTGCTGACAGGACCAGAGTCTAAATAATTGGACGTAGATACGCAAAAAGGATCCAACCCACAAAACTACACTTTTAAGATAATGAAGATTGAAGTTTAAATTGTATTTGCTCAATGATATTCTATTTTTTGATTTTGTTGCTTTGGGACATAGTTGTAAAAATAGTTGTCTTTTTTAAAGGAATAAGTGTTTTTGGGAATAAATAAATATTTTTATAAATATTTAAGTAAATGTGGGGTTGGATCGTTTTAGCTAAAAGCCTCTTTCAATTATGCTTAGCTTATATTCCATTTTGCAGTAATGATCCAACATTTCAAATTGTTATGTAATTATGGACTAATGTAATAAAACAGTAAATTTTTGAGAGATTTGTAAAAAGGTAATAATTTTTAGGGATCAGATGAAACATAGACTTTAAATCTTCTAATTTAACTGGAGGTTTTTCCTTTCCATTCGGCCATAGTGGCACAAAATCGTTTCTTGGCAAAACTATATAAATCTAATTAATTTATTTATTAAAAGTAATATATTAATTTATTAAAAGCGATCCAGGTGGATTGGATTCTTTTTCAGTTATAAACTGTTGACCTTTTTCAATATCGTAAAAATTTTCTAAATTTTTAGAAAGTTGGATCGTTTTTGCGAAATTAAAATATAAACCTGTCATAGAAGTGAGTTGGGATTTGACCCCATATTAATAAAAAGGTCAAATTAATATATTTTGACTAGGGTGTTTTTACTAATAGAAAATATAGATGCTATATACTAATTTGGCATATTCAGCTCATTTTCGACCATACTGTGGGTTGGATCCTTTTTGCGTATCTACGTCCAATTATGACAGATTTTAAAAATTTATATTTTTTTTTGTTAAAGTAGAAAATTAGTAGCTACAATATTCACTTATGAGGCAAATCATTTGTTTGTATGATTTCACTGCCATGTTATATCCCAGAAAAAAGGCAAATCATTACATATCTGTTCTTTCATTTTACAATTCCTTAAAAATCTAATATTCGTAAATGAAACTATCAGATAATCCATAATAATTTCACATCCGTAACATCCAAAACCAGTAAAATAATATTCATATATCCGTATCCAGATCCGAAATATTATATCATCAACATCCCTGATGTGCCTTAATTTAAGAGTGGAGCTTATAAATCAACTCAGATGTGTTGCTAGGGGTAGGATTAGCGCGATTACTTAAGGTATTCCAGTAGAACACTCACAAGTCATACACGAACAGCATCAGCAACACGATGTTGACGACGAGCCATTTGAGCGAGTTAGAGCGCTTCTTGTTGGCATACTTGAGATCTATTGTGCGGTTTACTATACTTGAGTTTGGACTAAAAGACCTGTAATAAAGGATTTAAGTAACGTAGAGATACATTTTAGCAAATAGTGTTCAACTAAAGAGCTTGTCAACAAACCAAATTTACTTACATATTTGGCCTAAAAATACCAAATTTAATTTATAAATTTATTTACACTAAATTCATATTGTACCCTATAAACCTAAGTACTAAGAGCATTTAAATGCAATGCTGTATAATTTATTTTAGTTTATGATGCTTTATTTTACTAAATAACAACAACAACATAACCTTGATACTCAAACCAAAATCAAAAATATTCAATTTACAGTATACCATAGACAATTACCAGACAGACAGCATACGCAATTACCAGAAACTGGGCTGTCTTATGAAGTGGCTGTCCTATGTTGGCGGGGAGAAGTCGTTTTTTTACACTTTTTTTTGCTCTTTCAACTGTTCATCTGTCGATCAAAATTTTTATTTGTTCGATCTTAGTTTTTTTTTTTATAAAATAAAAAATTACCCTCAAGTTGGCGGGGAGAAGTCGGTTTTTTACATATCTTTTTTGCTATTTCAATTGTGAGATAACTGTTCGTCATTGTTCGATCAAAATTATTTTTTTTCGATCTTAGTTCTTTTTTATTAAAATAAAAAATTACCCTCAGGTTGGCGGGTAGAAGTCGTTTTTTTACATTTGTTTTTGTTATTTCAACTGTTTGTTTCGTCATTGTTCGATCAACATTTTTTTTCTTCGAACGACTTCTCCCCGCCAACATAGGACAGCCACTTAATAAGACAGCCCAGTTTCTGGTAATTGCATAAGGTTTGAAGTGTCCGTTTATAATGTCTAAGTGACAGTTTTTTACTAAATGTTAACACGGTACTTAAATACTAATAACTAGAGATAGATACGCCACTATGAATCAGTTTTGAAAAACTATATGCTATGACGGATAGATGGAGTTAATTTCATTTGAACTGAGCGCCGCTCCGGTAGATGGCTCTTTACAGTATTTCAAAATTATTTAAATGTTTATTTTCAAATGAGCTAAGTTTTGCAATACCATTATCCACTAAACACAAAACGTAAAAAAATAAAAAACTACAAAACTTAGCTCACTTCACTAAAGAAAAAGGTTAGATAGAAATGAAATAAAATTCAAAACGGTGAATGTAATTTAATACAATCTTTTTTCTTTTGTGATCGTGGTCCTTAAAATATTTTAAGGCCTGCTTTTTTGATGGATCATTTGAGGAATCACAGCTTGATTTACCCTTAAGTAGTTCGTTAACGTTAGTGCACCAACTTCTATGAATCACGACATAAGCAATAATAAGCATAAAGTTTGTTTTTATGATCAGTACCTTACAGGAAAGAAAAATTGCAAAATATGTTTACTTTTTTACAATAGGGAATATGCATGTATTTTTTTTTATCTTTTATTGTCTTGTTCCATCATTCTACCCTAATAAAAAATATAAATAACCTTGGCAATGTTCAAATTAATTTTTAAAATAAAATTGAAAACATCGATAAAATTTGATCTGTTTGAACGCCGCCATATTTCGCGGGCCTTGGATGACGTCACGTTTCACGCTTAGTGTTTGTTTCATAAACTTACTTGAAGTGTTACAGTAATTTTATACCGATTTCCAGTTGTAATTACTATTTATTGTAATTAATAGACGATGGATTAAGTTAAAAAACCATTTTATAAGTATTGCCTTGTCCCTAGGTGTAAAAACACTATAAGAAGTACACCCAATACAGTATTTTTTCCTGTACAAAATACTAATGTAAAATATGAAAACAATGGAGTACATTAATGAGAAGAGATGAAGTATCTTCAACATCCTGTTTATATTGTTGTGAAGATCACTTTAATGTAAGCATATTACAATTTGATTGCTAGTATAGTGTGAATTAGTTAGCAGTAATTTATGTTTGTTTTAAATATCAAGCAGAAGGCAACTAGAGTCTACTTAAACTAGGTAACAAAAGTTCAATAAAACTTCATGAATGTAACTAACTATACATATCTTACCTATCCTTTAGATTCATGCGTCATACTCGTGAACGGGTGCTGCTTGGGGTGACTGGTCAGCCTAGTCAGCGATGCTTTAGCCTATACTATTATTTTGGTTCGATCAACTGCAACTCTAGCCTCTTAATCCAGTCACGAATTATTTTTAACAGTAGATTTTGCAACTGAATGAAGGTAGATGTGCACCTTGAATGATTTCTATGTTTAATAGGTTCAAACCTTCAACGGTATCACTGAGTGATTTTTATTTTTTAGTACGTTAGCTTTTGGAGCATTTCAATAAAATGAAATTCAGGTGGCATCAGCTTGCATCCTGTTTACCTCTCGTGTAACACTAACACTATTGTACCTGAAGATCTGACTTTTAAAAAGAGTGGCCATGAGTTTCTTTGCCAGTATTCTTCTCATAAGGCCCTACGCATTTTGGAAACTGGAAGTTATAGATCGACACAAACGGGCAGTAGATTTTGGTGTTTTTCACCTAATTAACCTTGACAATCCAGTATATGCTGTGGCGTCTGTTTGTGCCGATCTATGATTTTAACTCTAGCTTCAATTTAACGTTCATAAATGTCACTTAGTGTCTTAATTGAATAAATGAATTTGAATTTGAATTTGATTATAATATAACAAGTATTATAATAATTACCTTGCGGATTTCACTCCTTTAACCTCAGCGGATGTAAAATCTGGATTTGATACAAAATATATAGTAATCATGAATGCACCTATTTTCGGTAGATTATCCGATTGTGTTTTGACAAAACTACATTCAGTCGTTGTCCTAGATGATTTCTAATACCACTAGAATGCTTAAATTGCACTAGCTAAGAGCAAAAACCACAGGAACACCTATCTTTCTCCGTAACACTACGAATATAGGCGACGATAAATGACAGAACGTGGAATGTCACGTCATTTTTTGTTTCGACCAATGGTGAAGCGTGTTGCATAGTTGAATTTCGCGCCCTTATTTTGCATATTTTAATTAATATTTTTTGCAATTAAACACGAACTAAATAAGAAAATAATTGTTTAGGCATAATATCTGGACAATAAAGATTCAAGGGAAAATTAATCAAGTAAATTTAAACAACATGCATATTCCCTATTATAGTATTTTTCAATTTGTTTGTATGTGGTTCCTCTTGCACTTTCAATATCCAAATTTACACGTAAACAATGTCCAGTAAAGAATAGCAGAGTCGATCGTATATGACGGATAGCATGAGTCCAAGGTTTAAACGTTTTAAGAAGATATCACAGAAACAAGCACAATCCAGAATTTCGTCGTAAAAATACCAAAACACAATAGGCAGTTATCAAATTTTTAAACTTTGAAACCGTTTGTAAAGAGGGTAACCGAATCAACGTCAATCAGTCTTCTGTCAAAAATACCCACTGACTAATTTGATGTTATTTAATCATAGAATAAATGGAAATAATTATATTGTGTTTTTTTTTTATTTTAAAAAGACAACTCCCGCATTAGGAATAATCCTGTGTCGCGGGGGCTTCACAAACATTCAAACAACGGACACAAAGAACACCCAGACTCGGGACAACTATTTGTGGATCACACAATTTTTTGTCCCGTGTAGGATTCGAACCCACAACACTAGGCGCGACGTGGTGGCGAGGTGACCACTTAAACCATTGCGCCATCCGTGCAGTCAATGTTTATATTCTCTTCAAATTTAATTTCAAGATTTTTTTTTAATTTCAAGTGTTTTCTTACGATAATTTATAAAAAATAGTAAGGTGCCATCTATGAACTTAAACTGAAAACTAAGCTTTAGTTTTAGGTACAGTAATCTATAGGTGACAGCACTTTCCATGCATATTTTTGTTTAACCCGATTGTCTGGCAATTGCAAACCCCTGGTCACAGGCTGACTGGCTCAACGGTGCACGGGCACGCCTTCGCCTCGGTCGCGGCGTCGCGTCGTCGAGATCGTGAAGTAGAAGGTTCTTCATCCACCTCCACTTTTTCGATATTTTTGATATTTTCGTTTCGCCATGTACCGTCACATACTCTACTAACAAATTAAATTCAGTGGGAAATTTATTCATATAGCTCGTGTTCTAAGGAGTAACTAAGTCAAGTTTAACTTTGATAAGTATATTTATTTTTTAGGACCACAACAACTGATACAAACATATTCTGTATTTGAATTGTCCGTTTGTACGAAAAAAATATTATTCACATTTTTTTGTTCCGGCTAAGCTCCGGAACGGGTAGGCAGATTTCCACGGGAGTTTTACTTGCAGATAGCTGGTGTTATAAAGAGTAACTTAGGATACTTTCATTTTGAAAAAAGAATTAGGGTTCAGCGATTTGATTCGCATATACCTACCTAGCTAAACACCTAAAATAGATAGTTTCATTCCAAGATACACTCTAACGTATGCCAAATGCTTCTGCTCTTCTTAGAGATTAAAGTATCTATACAGAGATTGTGAAATAAAATAGTTTTCTCTAATATAAGTTTCATCTACGTAGGTACTACTAAGTAAATACCTTGCCTAGGTTTAATTAAAACTTCATTTCTTCACAAAAGTAAAGTAATAGCCACATAACTGGTTATTAAATATTTAGATTATTTTTTCTTACAGAAGACAACCCTAACATCACCAGAACAGATAAGAGTTACGCGATAGAAAGAGGGGCAAGTTTTTGGTTAATACATATAACCTGATGGCGGTGTGAGTCTAACGTAGTGTTTGTATACTCTTTGGGTGTGAGATGCTATTTATAAATGGTATTGCAAAGAGGTCCTTCTGTACTGGTACTATAATGTATTCTGTGCACTGACCTCTAGTATACAAGTGTACAATAGGGGTCAGTGATTCTGGGCCAGTACGAGCACTGAACAATATTCTTAGTGTATAATGGAACATACTAATTAAATTTATTGTGGACAACGATGTCTCAATTTTATGCTTATTAAAATAGGCACTTACGTTTCCTTGATGCCTAGCAATATTAATTTTGAATATATTATCAACTAAGTACGCAACTCTATTATGGATTGGTCTTCGTTGTCTTCGTTCTATGAAATGACATTGACACTTGTTTGATGGACGAAGTTTGGTATCGATTCTGTGTACGGTGGTAATGAATGTACTGGATATGAATTTAAGGTTTCTTTCTATAGTCATAAAACGAGTATCTTATTATTAAGATCATATCGTCAAAGATTGTACATCTTATAAAAGTTAGTGGTGGCTGTGGGTGTGGTGTGACGCGGCGCACTCGCAGCCGAAGGGCGTGAGAGATCTTACATCAAGATGTGGTGCTAGGGGTTTCGTGCCCCATAAGGCAGGAAATCGGGTGCGGTGCGATGGCGGCCGATACCGCCGTGGCAGCCAACCCCGAGGAGACGCTCGAGTCGTTATTGCGCGAGGCAGAGGCGCTCAAGCAGAAACTCGAAGAAGAGAGGCAAAAACTTAACGATGTGTCGTGTGAGTTCATGTTTTTAGTGTATTAGCGGGTGGTAAATGCACCATATATACTTGTTTCTGATTACCTGAGACATTAGTTTCTAATTAACTGGCCAATCCAGTTAGGAGAGCTCTTGTGTAACAAGCATGTTAACACAATGTTTTCCTAGTATAAAAGGTAATGTAGATGTATGTTGAGAACGAGATTGATAAGGTTTACATAAAAGCCTTTGCACCAGTCAAGCAAACAATGTCCCATTAGTTCTAATTTTAACTGTACATTGAAATAGGTTCATATCTTAAAATTGTAATTTTTTTTTTGTATTTCTGTAATCCATAATATTTTATTAAATGCCAAGGAAATAGTGCTCAGTTTTCCTTTAACGTTCATCGAGTTGGGGTTGATATTTTTTTTATAGAAAGGTTATATTATTACAAGATTATTTAGAATTCTCTCCATTTAACATTTCGTTTTACTTACGGTTAAGTTGTCATACGGCGGTAACAATTTATTTTATATAAATTTACTTAAATAATTATATTTTGTACTCACTTCAATAGTTTTTATGCACACATATATTTAACAGTTTATATGTATTAAATTACAGCATTATCTTCATTACGAGCTATTAAAATGTGTTACCGTCTTGCCGGCTTGTGGAACGAAACATAAAACTGACGAGTTAACAAATGAAATAGATTCGGTTCAACTTAGGTCAAATAACCGAATTTGTTGACCCTGACTCTACCTGGTACGAGTCTGTTCTACCCCTAGAGTGTTTTTATAGAACTGGAGGCGCGTAGGGAGAGCAGCCTCCGCCCGCCGAAGCTGCGGAGGCGATGGATGCCTGCGATTTGTTACGCAAGGGCGTAGAGGTTGCTCGTCCAGCGCCGGAGACGTTGCAGTCCGAAAATAGATACAGAAATCCCTCTGAATCAGTCCCTCAATTTTTTCCTGATGAAGGGGTTCACTGCCCTTCCCCTTTAAGGGGTTTCCCCCTTGTTTTTTACACTTATTATTAATTTTAATCCCTAAAATGAGGAAAATTTCCTCAGAATTAAAAATTAAAAAATCTCGAAAAAGGGTTTAAAAACAAAAAGGCTCCGCAATTTTTTCTTTAAACCCTCTCAAACGTGTCTCAATCGTGATATATTCCCAGTATCATCCTGTTTAGTCTATACATTACTGAGCACTAGTGAGGTGTAGTAGTAGCTGTCAGGATACATTCATCAACATATTTCAGGAAAGCCTCTAATTAAGTCCACACTGACTTTGCACTGTAAGAAAGAAAGAGAGAAACAAATTTATTTGGATGTCATACACAGGTATATGGGTTTTTTAACAGTTTTTTTTTTTTATAATACTTCCTTCTTCCTCCTTCTTAATTGTCAAGGCATCACTATTTCTCGCTTGCAAAGCATTATATAACTTTATAATAGTGGGAGAGCCATGCTTCGTCACGTATAGGCCGGCTCGACCTGATTGACACCACGGCGTCACAGAAAACCGGCAGTGAAGCAATGCTTGCATTGCTTTTCAACGAGTGAGTGAGGTTACCAGAGGCCCTAATCCTTCCCTCTTCCCCTCTCCCTTCCTCGCCCCTTATTCCCCCCTTCCCCTACTCCCACCTTACAGGCTGGCAATGCACTTGTGACTTTTTTGCCTGTGCTTATGAGTGGCGGTAGTCATTTACCAACAGGTGACCTGTCTGCTCATTTGCCCCTATACCATAAAAAATATATGTTATAAAATGTAGTAGTACAACAAGTAAATTACTATTATTATTACAAAAATACTACAATAAATAGAAACAAATTTTCAATTTCCTGATTTTGTGCATATATATATATATATATATATATATATATATATATATATATATATATATATATATATATATATATATTTATATATATATATATATATATATATATATATATATATATATATATTGTTTTGTACATATTTAAAAATGTAATTTATAAGTGTTAAGGTAAATAAAGAGGAATAATAATAATACAAATCTTTCCTCTTTATAATATTAGTATAGATTATACAATCTGGCAGCCTGTGCCCTGCTGAGGTGTGCCGATGTCCGGAGATACGTGGCCTGCAGGAGACACCCTCTATAGTAATTTGTTTGAAGATTCGGTGCACAAAAAGTCAGAAAGTTTAAAAAAGTAACATTAATGTTAGATGTATTATAGCGAAAACTAAAAAAGCATCAATAACTTCTCTGTTTCTTGTTTTAATTAATTATATAAAATTCGTTAGATGTTGGTTCTTATTTACGCCATATTTATTACAATACACCAACTCGTATGTCGCGTTTTTTTTTATATATTCAGCGGTCTTTTTACACAAATCTGCAAATTTTATCCTAAATACGACTATATTAGTGACTAGTTAAACTCCTTGACTGGTCAGCTGTTTATTTTAATTCGTATTTTTTCAATGTAAAACTATCAACATACCGATGACATGATGCCTAGTACAGAACCTTAATGAATTTGTTGTGTATACTGTGAACACCTTTCTTTCGAAAATGATAAATAAATAATAAATATTGTTTGCTATTAGTGTCGTGCGTGGCGGAGCGTCTGGAGCAGATCACGTTTCCTAACCTAAAGTTGAGACGTGTGATGAAAGGCCACCAGTCAAAGGTGCTCTGCTCTGACTGGTCGCCAGACAAGCGACACATCGTCTCCTCCTCGCAGGTACTACACGTTCTTTACTTGATATTTTTGTTACGACATATCCCAAGTTTACAATAAGTACTTACACAAAACACACATTTTGGTGAGGATAGAGTTTTCTGAATGAATTGCTTGCACAGTCGTTTATTAGTGTAAATAACAGAAATTTACAAAAGGTATAGTTTTCTGTACTAAGGTTGGTGATTGAGAAGAATCACGTGTTACAAAATTTGCCTCATTAGTGCTTCCTCACCGGGGAGCATTCGCCTGTAATGTAACGTAATGTAACAGACACAATGCTCGGAGCATCACATCAGTGAGGGAGGAGAACCGAGCATTACAGTGCGCAGTCTGTAATGTTACAGATTTGAGCATTACATCACTTTGGGAGGGCACCAAGCATTACAATGCGTAACCTGTAATGATACACTCTGTACAACTTGTAAAACCGCCTGTGTTTCGTCGGTTTTGAATTAATTGATGACACCAATATCGTTTCTTCTGCTTTTTTACGTAAATCATCCTCCGCGCCTTTTCCCAACTAAGTTGGAGTCGGCTTTCAGTCTAACTACGATACGGCCGAACTTTGATATTTTACGTGAAGCGACTGCCATCGGACCTCCACAACCGAAGTACTAGCGATATCGAAGTTCTGTAGTTGGACCAGGTTGCCACAGATGTTTGTTTGGCACCCGGGACCGACGGTTTAATGTGCTCTCCGAGGCACGGAGGGGTCTCAATGTGTTAAGAATGATCACCCATCCTAGACTGGCCTGGCTAGTATTACTTAACTTTGTAATGTGTTAACCTACTCGGTTACCACTTAGCCCCTCTTTTTACGTAAATAACAATTTAAAATTAATAATCCCGCACTCGGCACAACTAACGTTTAGTTTGACATTCAGGAATCAACTCATCAACTCGAACCATAAATTTTACATTACAGGTGAATACTCCCTTTACGAGCACCTTTACGATCATTTGATACAGTATAACATGTTCAAATATTTGTATAACAGTGATCGCATTATGTGAAACAATACAGTGTATATATAACTTACACCGTCTGCTCTATCGTAGGATGGGAAGGTGATAGTGTGGGACGCATTCACGGGGACGAAGGAGCTGACGATCCCCATGCCCAGCACTTGGGTGATGGCCTGCGCGTACGCGCCTTCTGGCAACATGGTCGCCGCCGGGTGAGTACTGGGGGTACCATCGACCACTTGAGTTCAATGTCGTGTCAAATGGTGTTTTGCTTGGTAGCATTTTCACTTAGTTGCGTATTGGATATAAATAGGAACCACATATTATTATTATTAATATGCGTAGTTGTCTGTAGCTGTAGCTAAAAGCAAAACATGCAACATTCAAGCAAAAATCTAACTTTGAAAAACCAATATATTTTACACTTCATATTAATAATAAAAAAATATTATGAATTCATACCTGATAACTATGATTCATATTATATATTGAATGTAACACGAGATCGATAATTTCACACTGGATCTTGACGACAAGTTTAGTAGTCGCCCGTCGCGTCGTTTGCACAGCAATCGTCTCTACGAGCGGATACGTAGGCGACGATACTTCATGTATTTTATATTGAATGTAACACGAGATCGATAATTTCACACTGGATCTTGACGACAAGTTTAGTAGTCGCCCGTCGCGTCGTTTGCACAGCAATCGTCTCTACGAGCGGATACGTAGGCGACGATACTTCATGTATTTTATATTGAATGTAACACGAGATCGATAATTTCACACTGGATCTTGACGACAAGTTTAGTAGTCGCCCGTCGCGTCGTTTGCACAGCAATCGTCTCTACGAGCGGATACGTAGGCGACGATACTTCATGTCTACTTTATTATTGACTACTTACTGACAACGAAGTCACGATCACGACCTTTTAAATATACCTAGCTAGACAGTGTTGTTTAGATGTTCCCATTATTTTGACAGTCGCCATACTGTAACAATAGACGTGGACAACAGTTTATGGACAGCTAAACTTAAATATACAAGCCTTAATGCTTTAGATAGCAAGACTATCTATCCTTACGACATGTGGACATGTGTGAACGCGTTCTGACGGCTACGCTAAGTACAATTCTCTAAAATAATAAAATTTGCTGAAAAACTTTTTAGAAGGCGAAGCAAGGAAAGTATATTACAGGAGGCCTATTACAAGTTTCCATTTCTGGCTTGTTGATCAGTGGTCTCTTTCGTTCTAAGGTAATTCAGTTAGCGAAACGACAAAACTTTTGCTGAATAGTTAAAACTCAAACTCACTTCTGCAGGTTGCTAAATATTAATAAGCTAAATTTAGTTTTTCTTTAGTTTGGGAGAGATAGTTATCTACATTAAATGGGAACTGTAAAGGCGCGCGCTCTCCCCCTAAAGTCGGCTTTTTTAACCGAGTAGTATGCAACCGTTTGTTGAGTTGCTTGCACGGTTGTTAAGTTCAATTATAAGTGGCCTTCTTGACATGGAATTATATTTCACATGTCCCCCGGGGGCACCGCCCACACTTATAAATATGTGTATACTTATATTATTATAGAACTTAATTCATAGCTTGCGGGGAGATGGCTATGGAGATGGATATACCAATGACTGCTTCAGCATGATGTTCAGATCAATTAAAACTGATTCCATCCTCATGAAGCCAGTGAGATAATAAATGAAGTTATGCTTAATATCGGGCTGTGTGTGTTGGTAGGGGGCTGGACAACAAGGTGACGGTGTTTCCGCTGGGCGGTTCTGGGGGTGCGGGGGACGAAGAGCCGGCGGCGCGCAAGCGCACCTTCGCGACGCACACGTCCTACATGTCGTGCTGCCTGTTCCCCAACACCGACCGCCAGATCCTCACCGGCTCGGGCGACGGCACGTGCGCGCTCTGGGACGTCGAGTCGGGACAGCTGCTGCAGAGCTTCCAGGTACTATCCTGATGTACTATACAAGGCAGTCATTCTAAGCCTCTGTACTTCTCTGTAAGGCTAATCTAGAGAGTCACTGAACGTATTCGAATGCCATTTTTGTTCTGTTTTGCATTTATCTAGATTTTTTTAAATCCCCCTAAGGAATTGCAAAAATAAGTTTGAACCCAGCAAACCGTTGCCGGATCTCTAATAATGACATCTGCATATTATCAAAAAGAATATTTAACAATGCACGTATATTGTAGGTGAGTCACACTGACAGTTTTTAGAATAGGCCAGTAAGAAAAGCAGCCGATGAAAAATTTATTTAAATATCGAATTAGGAATTCTTTGGGAATCGGTAGATGTCATTTGTTTTTACAAATTGGCGGCAATTTAAAAAGTGTCTATCGTGTATCGAAATGGATTTGACTAGAGAAAATTTTCGCTCAATGATTTATTACGACTCGTTGCAGTCTTACTCAACAAAAATGTTATGATAGACTTCGATTGGCATTTCATTACGAAGCCCCATCTCTTGCCACTGTTTACAACAGGTTTAATGAGTTTAAACGTGTTCGAAGCAAACTCACTTATGATTCTCGAGAAGGACGTGCCTTTACGGCGACTACTGAAGATAATGTCAAGTCAGGACGGCCTCAAATCGTTATACTTTTAAGGTAAAAGTAAAGGAGCTCTTATTCAAAGAATTGGCAGAATCAAGTCGTCAATAGTTCGAACCAGTAATGTCGTTATATGTATTTATAATAGTATATGTATGTAGTGCTCAGAGGGAAATAATACTTCACCATCAACTTAAAACACTTGTATATTCTTTTACTTTTACAATAATCGTCGTTTTATTACTTTTTAGTTCCTCTCACTCGTCTTCCTGTCACGTCCGTCCTCCATATCCCCTCTCATGCCTTACTCGTACACTCACTAACATTCATCAGTCGTTCAGCAACGTTCCATTCCACTTAACTTCCATTCCCACACTCGGCCGTCCTGCACTCATGTCTGTCTCCAGACATGCACCACATCCAACTTACAACTAACCTTAATTACAAACACAACTACACCTTAATTAACACTTTAATCGTTAGCATACAAACTAATAACTATTATCTTAAGTTAACTTACAGATAACAATTAAACTATAGGCTAGGTACATAGGCACAAATAGCTCTACCCCGTGTCACCCCGACAATGAACAAAGAATACATCACTCCTGAAAAAGGAAACGTAAAATCAATGTTGTACCTGTTTAAGGGATAATCAGCAAATTTTCTAACCCTTCTGCATCACCTGACTCTGGCCATCTTTTCATCTGGTCAGCAGAACAAGATGAATGATTGGGACCCTCCACAGAACTGTCCAGCTTCTCCACATCATAACGGTCATTGCGCTTGCACTTCACTACTCTATAAGGACCTAAGTATTTGGGTTTCAGTTTCAACCCCGTACCAAACTGGGTTCTCTTTATTGCCACTAAATCACCCACCTGATACTTTGTACTTTCCTTTCTTTTCTTATTGTAATATCTCTGGTTTTCTTCTTGAATCTTTAATATTTGCTCCTTGGCTTGCAACCTTAAGTTTTCTCTGCTTTGATCAAAGCGAAGGGCATCTTCTTCTTGTATTAATTGTAAAATTTCTGCATCTTCCTTTTCTTTAATTCTAACTCCGATTAAAAGTTGAAATGGTGTTGTATTTATACTCCTCTGGTATGTAGAATTAAGCGCCTTTTGTACCCTACTTACATGCTTATACCATGCTGCAGGTTCTTCTAGACACAATTTAGTTAATACTTGTATAATTACTCTGTGTACTCGTTCCACTTGGCCATTGCCACGTGGTACACCTGTTGTTATTTTTACATGACATATTTTTTCTTCTTCACAATAATTTTTAAAGTCATTACTTGTAAATGCTGTTCCTCTGTCTGTTATAAACCTATAGAGATTTCCAAATATCTGCTGATGCATTTGAATCTTGTTTAAGGTCTCTCTGGTTGTAGTGGTTTTTGCGGGATACAACCACACAAACTTGGTGAATCCATCAATGACAGTGAGGATATAATTGTACAATTTCTTTGTCTCTGTAAATGGACCAATGTGATCCAAATGTAGAGTATCAAAAGGAATACTTTCTTTCTCAATCGGGTGCAAATATCCTTCCTGCTTGCCCTCCTTCCTAGTGGCTAGCAGACATGGGATGCAAGTTGGCAAAAACTCATCAATCTTCTTATTTAAATCTCTAATGTAATAGTCATTATTTAGCAACTCCTTCTTCTTCACCTTGCCAAAGTGGCCCTTATTGTGTACTCTGTTAATAATCTCCTTCTCCAAAGATCTAGGCACTACACACACTTGTATAGCACTTCATTCTCTAACCAATAATCTTCATAGGGACTTCCTCCTTTTAATATTTCCCTTATAGCATTTAATCCATCGTCTTGGCTTTGTGCTAGGCGTAGACTCTCCTGCAAGGTGGTGACAACTGCTACTATTGGTATTCGACTCAAAGCATCTGTGTGCTTCATTCGGGAACCAGCTCTATGCTCCACCTTGAAATCATATTCACTTAGTATGAGCACCCACCTGGCTACCTTTGCCGACAAATCCCTTTTCTTGAGTGTCAATTCAAAGGCTTTGCAGTCTGTGACTATCTTGAAATGGATACCATAAAGATAATGGCGAAACTTCTTAATGCCTTCTATAATAGCTAACGCTTCTAACTCATAACTCGAGTACCGGCTCTGAATGTCACTGGTCTTTCTACTCATGTAGTGTACAGGGTGCAAACCTGACCCTGGGTGATGTTGCATGAGTATTGCAGCCAATGCTATGCTTGAAGCATCAGTATGCAATTCAGTCTTTAATTTAATATTAAATATCTTCAGAACTGGTCCACAATCCAACTTATTCTTCAAAGTTTTAAAAGCCATTCTTTCTACATCCTGAAATACAAATTTTTCATCTTTCTTTAATAACTCGTGTGTGTAAACTTTGTTGAGGCGTCCATTGGAAAATCTCCGCATTTCTCAATGTCTTGAGCCCACTCGCACGATGAATACGATTTCTCGTCACCGCTAAACTTTGAAATACAGTGGCCTTCTGTGAGCCCAAATGCCGCCATCGTCGTAATCTTGGTAATCGTCGTAACACACTTCGTAGAAAATTTTCAAACCTCTGAGCACGTGTAGATACGCCACGCTGCGCCGGCACGTCGTCGATACTCCGTTGAAAAGGCGATCCCGGACGAGACCCCAAAATATGTAATGCTCAGAGGGAAATAATACTCCACCATCAACTTAAAACACTTGTATATTCTTTTACTTTTACAATAATCGTTGTTTTATTACTTTTTAGTTCCTCTCACTCGTTTTCCTGTCACGTCCGTCCTCCATATCCCCTCTCATGCCTTACTCGTACACTCACTAACATTCATCAGTCGTTCAGCAACGTTCCACTCCACTCAAATTCCATTCTAACATGTATTATATAACTATGTTTGTATTTGTGTATGTATCTGTGTATGTGTGTATATATGTATAATATATGGTACACTAAAGTTATGAGTATTTGTGTATTTTTTTGTGTGTATATTCGTATCGAATTTTGTATGTATCCCATTCTTTTTTTTTTTTGTAAATTTTTTACAAGATTTTTAATTGCACCTACTTCTTCTTTTCTCTGAATCACCCAAAGGACGACTGGCAGAGAATGCCTTAGGCATTAAGTCCGCCTATGTACTAATGTGCAAAAAGTTTTAATAAATAAATAATAAATAAATAATGTGAGTGCTGTGCGGCTAATGATAGAAGCTGATAGAAGGGTGACATATCAACAGATTCGGACAGCTTTAGGCATTAGTATGAGTCAAGTTCAACAAGTCTTACATGAACTTTTAGACGTCAGAGAGCTTTGTAGAATAGAATAGAATAGAATAATCTTTATTGTACACCAGTACATATTGCTTAAAATTAGTTTACAATATTGATATGTACAAAGGGCGGCCTTATCGCTAAAAGCAATTTGTTCCAGGCAACCTTGAGGCAAGCTTTGTACTAGATGAATCTCTCTTTTATAAATGTGAAAGTTTGGATGGATGGACGTTTGACCCCCGTATAACATTATCTGAATATAACCAGCTGATGCACCGCGTGCGTCGCGGCTGCGGCCAACAAACCGATAACAGCATCGCAGTGTTTGCGATTGTATCTCGCTAAGGACAATGTAACATAATATTGTTCAAAAATGCACTCGAACGGTCAATTCCTCCGTTAAGAGGTAACAAAAATAAATTAATTAAAAGGTTGTCACCAAAAATGCACTCAAGTGTACGGTAGCCGAATGATACGTGCGAACCTAATAGACGAGAATCGACTGACGCACCAACTGCGTGCAGCGTCAGCGTGGACAACGTCGAATCGACCTATAAAAGTGTAGTGTGCCCGTATCTGTACCAATATTCATATTAGTCAGACAATGTGACAAATAACGAAGTTTATACAAGTATTAATCAAATACTGTATATGTAGACACATATACAGAAGATTTTTTTATTAGCTGGCTTTGTCTATGAAGACAACCGGAACTGTTCATTTCTTCTTAAAGTTTTAGTTCTTAATTTTTTTTTTATACTATTTAATTTTTTGATGAAAGGTATCTTCTCTATTTTATCTCTGTATCCATGACAAAGTGTGTCCCGATGATTGATTGATTACTTAAGGCGTGAAAGTGTTACACTTAAACATTCTATTTAATATTTATATTCAATTTGATAATATTCATTAGTTAAGATTTATTTGTTAACTTATTTCGTTGAGAAAAACAGTTATGCACTATTATTTTTTATTAAGTTACTTTATCCATAATTGTTTTTTGATTTACCGTGTCAGGGTGCTTTGTTTTAACATATTTGCAGTTTCAAACTCAACACACACTTGTTCTCTCTATAAACAATTTCTCTATGGTCTACTCACTATGATAGAGTAACACTTACTTGAGATAGTTACTGTGAGTGGTGTTTATATTTATTAAAGACATATGGTTTTATTCACGTGTATATTTCGGGGATCCCGACAGTTCCGGACGTCAGAGTCACACAGGCACACACACACTTGAGTACCTTATATCTTTAATTAATATTATAACATTAATTTGAAACTTATTAAACACAACACAATCTATACTAATATTATAAAAAGGTAAAGTTAATGAATTTGAATGTTCGGGGTAATCTCCGGTACTACTGATCCGATTTTGAAAATTATTTTAGTGTTGGATAGCCCATTTACCGAGGAAGGCTATATAACATCACGGAGCATCAATGAAAAATGTTGCAAAAACGGGGAAAATTTACAAACGCAGACGAAGTTGCGTGAGTCAGCTAATTTTCAATAAAGTGTCAATAGTGTGATAAAAATGGATATATGTACTGTATAATTTGCCTGTAGTACAGTATAAGTACTGTTACGGAAACCTAAAATTGACCCGCGGGCGCCATCTATTGACGATTCTTTCTTCTTTCTTTCTAATCGCTTATTCATAGAATGTCCCACATGTATTAGAAAATTCCAGAGTGGTTTCGATTTTTCGGGAAATGTTGGAAAAGGCAGTTGCATTGCAGTTTGAGTCGAGTTCCAGTTGAGCATTAGCGAGTAAACAAGTGCGATAAGTGGGAAGTACAAGTGATAATTTAAATAGTGAGAATTAATTGTAGTTGTGTTATTTGCGAATTATTAAAATAGTGTTTATTTTGGTAACTAATTGGTGTACCTTTGTAATCCCGAACTCAAGCTCGTAACAGTACTATTGAATTTAATTATCTATAATATTGGTATTGGTATAGGGCTCTGTTTCCGCATCTAGACTCATATGCGGTCCATTATGCGTTCAGATAGGCTGACTAGTTGAGCCAGCCTAGCTCCTTCCAGAAGCACAGAAGCCTCCTGGGGCGTTCACAGGCTTCTAGGAGCGACCTCGCTCCCGCGAGGATACTTGCCCGTTGTGTGGGTGGGTCTATAATATTATTGTTACGAGCTGAGGTTCGGGATTAGAGAATTATACCAGATTGTTACCGAAATAGACACACTTTATTTTAATCAATATATATAGATCACAAAATACACAGGGAAACTAGCAACAACACAATTACAATAACTTATTATCACTTACTTCTTAATTCACTTACACTTAAGTCGCTGTTAATTCACTTGACACTCACTTGAAAACCAACTCACTTGACACTCACTTGAAAACTAACTCACTTGACACTCACTTGAAAACTAACTTACTTGACACTCACTTGAAAACTAACTCACTTGACACTCACTTGAAAACTAACTCACTTGACACTCACTTGAAAACTAACTAACTACTCCGCAATGCCACGCTTTATATAGCAAAACGGTATTTCTAGAAAAATTGCGACACCTCTAGTAAATTCTACAAAACAAATAGAAGCCTCTAAAACAAACTAGTATTTTCTATTAATGGGCTACTAACTACTTAGTTCCGTGTTGCCTCAACAGATGGCGTGTATCTTTATTTTGTAGCTCTATACGACTTCCCCAGTCGCCAATAGATGGCGGGTTATTCGTAACATTATTCTATTTGTTGTGAATGAAAATATGGCGATTATATTTATTATGTGATTAAAATAAAGTACCTGAATTTACTATCCGGTGTCCAGTCGGATAGTAAAGGGATATAAATGCCCAATGGGTAAAGAGCTTTTGGCTCAATGGCGCCCATGAATGAAATAAATTATAGGCATTAGAGTAGAAATTATAGATATAGGAACCGCTAATATTTTTAAATATTACTAGGACATAATTAACAAATAAAATAATAAAAAACTCACTATTTGCTTTGATAGCCAAACCGGTATGACCCTTGACTTGCAAATGAGAGGTCCTAAGTTCAAACCCAAGTATTTCTTCTGTCTTTTTGTAATTTATGTTATTTTTTTTATGTTATATGAGTGTATTATTTAAAAAAGAAAAACTTAAAGAAAGAGAAAACCAAAACAAACATTTTTCGTTTTCGATTCTTGATTCGTTCTCATTGAAATATACAATTAACACGTCATCTAGAAACTAGGTTGGGGAATTTATATTAGATTGAAACTTTGCAAAGTCCTAGAACCAAACAATGGTCATAACATGGGCACAACGCCCTACTGTAAGCCTTCGTGTATCCACGCCACAATACAGATATGTGTCCGTGGTAACACGGAGTTGGCGTGTAAATGGGGTTCCATAGTCGTGGCAGGTCTTTCTGATACAGGTACGGTATCCACGAGTAAGCCGGTGTCGTCGTGTGAGGTGGGTGGTCCAATGTAACCAAGGTCGTTATCGGGTGAGGTTTCGGGGTCCATTACAGTAATCAAAGTCGTCAGAAATATATCAGTTAGAAAATAATGTAGAAAAGACAGCTAGAAACGAAATGCGATTGCGAAATGTCATAGTTGAACATTTAGACGTAGAGATGGCGCTATTAGAACGATTTAATTATTTAAAACACAAATGTTTATTTTTTACGTATATATGATGATTCTGGTGGTCCATAAATAGTCGTTATTTTTTATTGTTAATTCTGAACGAAATAACGATAACAAAAGGACACCAAGATAAGTATTAAAAAAAAATAGGTTTTCATAACCGCATTTATGTGTATCGATTTTTAGCTCTTTCTCAACAGGATTCACATTAGTAAGTAAGTAAGTACTCTTTATTGTACACCAAATACATAATATCTAATATATAAAATTCTCGTGTCGCGGTGGTTGTTACCAAACTCCTCCGATACGGCTGAATCGATTTTTATGAAATTTTGTGTGCAAATAGGGTAGGTCTAAGAATCGGCCTACATCTTTTTTTTATACCCCTAAATGATAAGTGTGACCCACCCCTAAATATATTTTTTGACAAACTTTTTATTTTTATTTAATTATGATTTAGCATTGAAAAATACATAGAACTTCAAATTTTCAGCCTTCTACGATCCACCCCTGTTTTTAATAGGGATTTTTATATTATTCTGTTCCATCCACAGATCCGCAATAGGGTTGCAAGATAGCAATCGAATATAATAATTTTTGTAGTACGATACACTTTCATCCATATACTTTATTATATTTTTTTCTCATTTTAAATTAATCTTCAACCCTCGCCGGTCGATAACTGATCAACTACCAATCGACCAGTTATCCAATAATTTATTAACTGAAATAAAGTATACTTTAATTGTCTACGACGCTTAATTCGTCTTTCAGTTATAATTACATCATCACACACTTATAGTGTTAGCTATTTTTATTGAACTAAAAAATATTTCCTAGAAATAATGTATATGGCAAAACAACTGGTAGGGCATTCCAGAGACGCTCTGCTTCAACTATAAAATATTTATCAGCAAACTTTGTTGAATGCTGGTATTTGAAGTTTTAAGTAACATTAGGCGAGCGGAAGTGGCAAATAATGCATTGATTGATTGAGGATTTTATTTTCATTGACTTTAGCTTCGTAGTTTTACGACCTTCTTAGTAATAGCAATAATTTAGTTACAAAATGGATATTTTTTGGTATGTACCACATTGCTGGGCAAACAAAAGCTATAAGTGGGCAAACAAAAGCCATAAGTGGGCATATCCCTTTAGGCCGGATACCGGATAGTGACCGGATATCCGTTTCCTCTCTTGTATATTGCGGCGGGGAAAGCTCCCTTCACCCACCACAGGTAGGTGGTTAAAAAAAAACTAGTTTACACGGTTAGTTTCTTTTAATCAATGTAGCCAATCTTCTCGCGACCGCCTCACGTCTCAATACAAATAGGGAACACTGGCCTTAGCTAAAATAGTGTCCGCAGTAGACAGTCTTCTTACACCAGGGCGTAGGACAGTCACAGCGAATTTACACACGCGCCTGGTAGAACCGCAGTCCTGACATAGATTGTAGCTCTTCCGTACGCGGAACTTGAGGACAGCATAAAAGTTAAGTGGGTAAAAAACCTTACAATAAAAATAACGGCTATAAAATAATACAGTTTAAGATAAGATTTTACCTACCACTGACAAACCTTAGATAGGTTTTTGTGAGTAGGTTATGATATTTAGTAATGTAAATAAAAAGTTTTGGAAAATAAACTAAAAAAATAAAATAATTAAGAGTTTAGGAGTTTTTACGATACTATGAGAAATCATCCCAGCGGGTTCCAAATATAAGAATTGTAGAATATGATGTAGATAAATACGACTAAGAGGCCGGCTCGCCGCGAGCCGCGCCTTTTATTAAATGGGCGCGCGACGAACTTACAGCGCAGCGCTGTGCCCTAAACACGCCCTAAACAGGGTAGTCCGCAATTTCAAATCTATTTATTTTAATGATTTTTAAGGTACATTAATATTTACGCCATTCTTCCGTACAACTTGGAATACAGCGTTATTATATGTAATATACTTACAAAGACGGCTTTTTTTGGCTACTTATCACAATCCAAAAGTCAGTTCATCATAAAAATGCGAGATTAGGGATTTAAAGTCATTAGTTTGATTTTGCGCTACGCAATGTACACACAACTTACGTACGTATCATTTTTGTGCGGTACAGTGAATGACCTTAAACGTTCGGCGCCGTCGAAGCAGCTGATTGCATAAATGTTGTTTAATTGATTGCATTATGTGTGATATCACTTTTAAGGTGAAAAATGTAAAATAAAAAAAAGAGTTTTCCGGCAGAAAATTCAACTGATTTTTCACTCAGAATGATGGTCTGAATCTACTATTTCAAGATTCGGCAGGCCGTTCCGTAAACCCGTTATACTCGTATGTCTAGTCTTTTAAATCTATAGATTCTAGACTAGAATGTTACAAGTTGTATACAGGTGTAGTTGCTAATATTGTTTTAAATCGAACAGAACTTTTTTTGTGATAGAACATACTGTAATATTTACTGCTGTATAACAGGCGCACGGTGCGGACGTGATGGCCCTAGACCTGGCGCCATCCGACACGGGCGATACCTTCGTGTCGGGCGGCTGCGACCGCGCCGTGTTGGTTTGGGACATGCGCACGGGACAGGCCGTGCAGGCCTTCGACACTCACGACTCCGACGTCAACAGCGTCAAGTACCACCCGTCCGGCGACTCGGTCGCGTCCGGCTCTGACGATTCGTGCTGTCGCCTCTTCGATCTACGCGCCGACCGCGAGGTGAGTGCCAGCCGACCGCCGCCTCCCTCCTCCCACCGATCGACACCACTACTGACACTACCTCTGTCCGCAGGTGGCTCGTTACACCAAAGAGAGCATCATATTTGGCGTCAACTCCGTGGAGTGGTCAGTGTCGGGGCGGCTGATCTTCGCGGGCTACAGCGATTACACGGCGTGTGCGTGGGACGCGTTGCGGGGCGCGCGCGTCTGTGTACTCTGCGGCCACGAGCACCGCGTCACGCGCGTGCAGCTCGCTCCTGATGGGACCGCGCTCAGCACCGCCTCCTGGGACTGCACTCTCCGGGTCAGTATAGCGTGTCCAGTGTCTAGCCATAGTGGTGTGCGGCCACGAGTACCGCGTCACGCGCGTGCAGCTCGCTCCTGATGGGACCGCGCTCAGCACCGCCTCCTGGGACTGCACTCTCCGGGTCAGTATAGCGTGTCCAGTGTCTAGCCATAGTGGTGTGCGGCCACGAGTACCGCGTCACGCGCGTGCAGCTCACTCCTGATGGGACCGCGCTCAGCACCGCCTCCTGGGACTGCACTCTCCGGGTCAGTATAGCGTGTCCAGTGTCTAGCCATAGTGGTGTGCGGCCACGAGTACCGCGTCACGCGCGTGCAGCTCACTCCTGATGGGACCGCGCTCAGCACCGCCTCCTGGGACTGCACTCTCCGGGTCAGTATAGCGTGTCCAGTGTCTAGCCATAATGGTGTGCGGCCACGAGTACCGCGTCACGCGCGTGCAGCTCGCTCCTGATGGGACCGCGCTCAGCACCGCCTCCTGGGACTGCACTCTCCGGGTCAGTATAGCGTGTCCAGTGTCTATCCATAATGGTGTGCGGCCACGAGCACCGCGTCATGGTGTGCAGCTCACAATCAAAATCTTCATCTGATTCCTACAGAACGTTTCACTTTTTCAAAATGAACTCGTTCTTGATAAATGCTGCTCTTTCAGTATCAGTAGTGTTTTAGATTGTATAGTATTTTATTAGTTATGTGATTTGTGACGGTCCGAACGTCTGTTCCAGATCTGGGCGTAGGGCGCGGTCCGCCCGAGCTCGGCGTCGGTGACGCGCTCCGCACGACTCCGCGTTCTTGTGTTGTAGCTATTAGTCGGATATACCTACCTATAGTACTAGTCGGTTAGAGTACGCTGATATATAATGAACATGTAATTGAGTAAGTAATGTATGTAAATATTGGTTATCGGCATGTTGACGAGTGATGTTAGTTTTTGCGAGTATTTATTTTTAGAGTTAGTTGTGTCGACATGCGGTTGCGTTTGTCGCGAGGGGCGTCGGCGCCTCGTCCAACAGCTCAGTGTTAGCCTCCTACTATCATCAATAAATTTAAATGTTATTTTGTCCTTTTATTTGATCCCATTCGGTTTGTCCTAACTCAACACTACATGTATACATCATGGGCAAGTAACTCAACGCCTTACAGGTGTGTCGAGCGTCAGCGCGACAGATTAATGTGCATGTGATGTTCCGATCTGAGTACTATTATGAATAAACTTCACTTCATCGTCCAGTTTCATTGCTTGAAGTCGATAATGACCGTTTCCTCATAGTCCTACTAGTATGTCATACCAGTATGACTACGAGGATATGGGTCATTCTTTTACAAACCGAACACCTTTCTGACCGACACATTTTTGATTTGGCTGAATTTTTTTTATGGGCTTCTATATCGAGAAAAAGATGTACGGGATCGAAAATTTGAGAATTTGATGATTTTTGGCTTTTATTTTAAAGTTAAAGGAATCTACAATGTAAAAATTAATAAATTTATATGTTATAAATGATTAAAATGTTAAAATCGATTTTTAACAATTGCCCCAGCCTCGTGGCGAGTTTTAAATATTACCATCGTATTCTACGTCAAATTTTCTATCCAAAACGTATTTTTAATTAATGGAGAAATAATTTTAACTGTTAAAGATAAATTAATTAATCTAGCGAGGTACGTCGTATCGGCGCGCGTGTTCCTTTGCACGTCATGCACATTCTCTGACCTCATATCGTTATATAGTAATATTGATCATTGTTCTATATTTTTTCATTTATTTAATAAAATAGTAATACTTACCAACAAATAAGATTATAAACAATAAAATAAAAATTAGTTGTCTGTAAAGTCGGTTTATGGACGATAATTTTACGTGATAACTTCATAAGAAAACAGTGGAAGAGAGATAGATACGTCACAAGCCGAACGCTTAGGCCGATCGTGCCTCTCTATCGCTTGTTCCGCGCTCTCGCTTGCACGCTCGGCTGAGGCGGAACGTGACAATGAGTCATGCTTTTTCGTGCGCGCAGCCGGCGTTTATCGATTTATAAGACGTTATCACGTCAAAAACATTTTAGCACATGAAGAAACAAATATATTAAATACATAACATTATTCTTATACCGCTTTTTGTCAGTGGTTAATCAGTATCTCGTTGTTTATTGCTGAAAAAATTTCTTAGCTTCCATTGTCTGAGGAGAGATCGGAATCATACTATGAAACTGTAAAGTGCCTTTTATCGTTATAGCTTTTTGAAATCTGGATGGAACTTTGAAAAGTCTTGCTGCTAGAGCAGTCTTCAAAGGGTGAATAATCCTACACCGAAGGAATTATTTGCTTGGGCAACAGAAGCTCTGCCAAAAAAGAAGAAAAAAGTTATCAGTATGTTTTCTAACGGCGTTATAAAGAATAACCCATATACATTAATTATACTACTACTTCATCTCATTAGAATACCAACTTCATCTCATTAGAAAAATGGTGTTACTTCCCCTGTATATATATATATATATATATATTTTATTCCAAAATAAATAGGTCTTCACCTATGAAATCGCCGTTCTGCAGTACTGGCTATTTCTTTGACTGTCTAATTTCAAATTTATTTCATTTTAAAAACATGTTCTTTTTTCAAAATTAGTCGTTTATTGATGTGTTGTTTCTTTTTCGTCGTTATGAGCATACCGTCGTGGCAGAATTACTACTACTTATTACTTATCTCACTGTCTAGTAGTAAAATTGGGAAAAAGTCCCAGGATTCTTACTAGTAGTAATTCTCGGAAAAGCCCGTCGCACTGTACGATGTCTTCGTCCTGCTCCTCTGGCCGCCGCCTCGCAGATGTTGAGACGTCTCGCCAGGCATCCCTAGCTCGTGCCAATAACGGTTTTTAGCCCTGAGACCGCGTGGTTCGACTGTTCGGATGACGATAATTAGTACCGGCGCCATGGCGTTGGAGGTAAGACCTGCCGTATAAAGGTCCCTGCGTCTCGGGACCTTGGTTTGGGGAACTTGATGCAGGTATACTGACCCTGCTCATATAACGTAAAGTTGGGTGGGGTGGGGGCAGTATAAACAAATACGTAGTCGTGAGGAGGAGAGGGCCTGTTCGGATGACGCAATTTTTTTTTACTGTTGGTTCGATGTAAGAACCCGACTATGTGTGCGTTCGCGCAGCAGAATGTTGTTGAATTTAAAGATTTTAATTATGCAGATATTTAGTGTATGACGTCGTGTAATTGTGTATGGTAAAAAAAAAATTGTGCATGCAGCCACTGTGGAGAAATTCGCTAAAAACTGATTCCGCTGGGCGAACGTTGCCCTGGCGGAACTTTTTTTAATCCATGGACTTAGATGAAAAAAAAATATGTCCAATAATGAGTGTGTATTTGTGTGTAATTGTTTATGTATGAATGAAATTAGTGCATGCATAAACTTACATGAAATTCAAGTTTCCGCTACGCGAACGTTTGGCCATTAGCTAGTTTTCATATAAAGCGCTTATATAGAGAGCTGTAGATTTTTACATACGTTGTTTTGAATTTGTTTATATTTGTTTTAAAACAAATTTAGAAAAAATCGTAGGGTTTAAAAGATAAAAATATAAACGTAAAAAACGCTTATTAGGTCTTAGTTTGTAAAGTATACACTTTGGGGTCTAGATTTTCACGTTTATACAAACCTTGTAAGTGTCTGCAACATGTTGCCAAGTATCAATGATGTTCCGTTAGTAATTAAGTAATTAAGTAAGTAAGTAATAGTAAAGTAAGTTAGTAATTAAGTAACGTAGACCATAAAAAAAAAATATTTTTTTTTCATTCAAGAAATACAATTGTTTTATTTTTTCCTAACGCTTGTGTACGCACCTGTACCATATTAATAAATACTATACTGGAAGGTTAAGAACGTTACTTAGATATATGGCACGGCCGCTTTTTTGTAGACATCCGAACTTGGTCGGGTTATGTAGGTTTTCGATGCTTTGTCAGTATTTTAATTGTTTCTCTTTAATTACTGAATTTAATGAGATGAAATTTTGCATGTGAGTAGTTGAATTAATACACTAATTATTGGAATACATTTTACTATGCAATTCCTTTAAAACGTCGTGATATTTGACTGATTTGTAAACAGTGGTCTATTCATGGTAAATTGTCCTATAACTCTTTAATTATTAACGGAACATCATTGATACTTGGCAACATGTTGCAGACACTTACAAGGTTTGTATAAACGTGAAAATCTAGACCCCAAAGTGGATACTTTACGAACTAAGACCTAATAAGCGTATTTTACGTTTATATTATTATCTTTTAAACCCCACGATTTTTTCTAAATTTGTTTTTAAACAAATATAAACAAATTCAAAACAACGTATGTAAAAATCTACAGCTCTCTGTATAAGCGCTTTAAATGAAAACTAGCTAATGGCCAAACGTTCGCGTAGCGGAAACTTGAATTTCTCCGAAGTTTATGCATGCACTAATTTTATTCATACATACACAATTACACACAAATACACACTCATTTTTGGACATATTTTATTTCAGCTAAGTCCATGGATTAAAATAAGTTCCGCCAGGACAACGTTTGTTCGGGCGTGTTCGTCACGCATCGGCAGCTGGTCGCCGGGTGCGTGGGAGTTCGGCCATCGCCCGCGCGGCGGGCACTCCGCTACCGAACACGACACTCGGCTCACGCTTACATATTTCTATTGTCGTTCCGAATTAATTGTATTTATTTTTGTTAGCCACAATATACCAGTTGTTATACAGTCCACTGCATATCATTTACGGCTGACCTATCAACATTTTGGTCCAATCGAGCCTCTTCATAAGCCGCGTTTTGGAGATTCGTCGGCAGTTGGCAGTTCAAAATTCGAACATAGTTCGAGAACGATCGTGAATGTACGAGTGCAAGATATCGTTGTAACGGTTTTTTCTTGGAGTCACCGTTATTTTCTTAAGAAGATAAAACTACGTGTGTTGCCCTGAAGTCTTGAAGACCATATTTGTGTATAATCGATCAGCTGGTCGAATTACGCCGAGTCATCGCTTCGAAGGAAATCATCTTGTGGTTAAGGATAAGGATGGTTTTGTGAGTTTGTTCCAATTATTTCCCTTCTATTTCCTTTCCAAACATTTTTAACGATTAACGTGTACAAATTCTGATATTTTTCCGTAGTGTCACTTTGAGTCAACAGTAATATTTCTTCTTAATTGCTATATACCTATACATCGCATTTCTATTGCGATTATGCACTGCTTGTCGCTAGCCGTTTAGTTGCCTATACTATTAGATAACGGTTGAACCAGCTGTGCACGCTGTGACCTACATTTACCAGCTGGCTACGTCACGAGTTTATTCATATATTATTTTTTCGTTGTGCAGTTTGTTTTGCATATTAGATATTCCTATTATTTTGTTACACTTAATAAAAGTATTTTTTTCACTGCTTATTCCTGTTCTCTGTATCTTTATTCAATATGACCAGTGAATCAGAATTACAACTAATAGTGAGAAAACGCAGTGCTTTAAAAGCAAAGTTAACGCATTTTAGCAGTTATATGAATGTGCTTCTTAGCTGTGATACAGTTTCTAATTTGCAACGCATTGAGTTGGAGGGTCGCTTGACAAAATTCGAAGCCATTTACGATGAATTTGATGTTTTACAGTTGCAAATCGAAGTGCTTTCGGACAAACCTGACGAGGCATACATGGAGCGAGCCAAGTTTGAGGACCGCTTCCATCAGTTAGCAGCGCAAGGTCGCAGTGTTCTGGCCAGCGCAAGCGCCGCCGACGACGTTAGGTCTGTGGCGGGCTCGGAGTGCAAACAATCAGGTGATTCGTTCCAACGTGGTTTTATACGCTTACCTAAAATAGACTTGCCTAGTTTAGATGGTGGCTATCAGTACTGGCTTGAGTATAGAGATACGTATTTGTCACTAATACATAGTAGTAGCAGCATTGATGACATAAGCAAATTCCACTACCTTCGTGCTTCGCTTAAAGGCGATGCACTAGAAGTCATAAAAAATATTGATTTTAAAAGTGAGCATTACCAGATGGCGTGGATGTTGCTGTGTGATCGTTATGATAACAGTAGGCTTTTAGTTAATAATCATGTGCAGGCGTTATTCAATGTTGAAAAACTCTCAAAAGAATCTTGTATTAATTTGAGACGTTTGGTTGACGTCATAAATAAAAATATTAGAGCCTTAAAAACGTTGAATGAGCCTACAGAGTACTGGGATACATTGATTGTGTATATGATGTCCATTAAATTAGATTCTGTTACCAGTAGAGATTGGGAGGAACACCGTAGCACTTTAGATAAATCTCCTACTCTTTCACAGTTTTGTTCTTTTATTAGTAAAAAGGCTGATTTGTTAGAAACCCTAGATTACAATAAAACATCAATTAGAGACTACAGCAGTAAATTTATAGATATTAAACCTAAAACATTTGTAGCTAAAACTAATCAAAGCGATAATCTAACTCTAACAAAAAATCATGGTTCAAATATAAAATGCCCTTTGTGTAGCAATGAACACCTACTATATACTTGTCAACAATTTCGTAATTTACCTGTTGAAACGCGTATCAGTAAAACTAAAGAATTTACCTGTTGAAACGCGTATCAGTAAAACTAAAGAATTTACCTGTTGAAACGCGTATCAGTAAAACTAAAGAATTTACCTGTTGAAACGCGTATCAGTAAAACTAAAGAATTTACCTGTTGAAACGCGTATCAGTAAAACTAAAGAATTTACCTGTTGAAACGCGTATCAGTAAAACTAAAGAATTTACCTGTTGAAACGCGTATCAGTAAAACTAAAGAATTTACCTGTTGAAACGCGTATCAGTAAAACTAAAGAATTTACCTGTTGAAACGCGTATCAGTAAAACTAAAGAATTTACCTGTTGAAACGCGTATCAGTAAAACTAAAGAATTTACCTGTTGAAACGCGTATCAGTAAAACTAAAGAATTTCAACTATGCTTTAATTGTTTACGTCCTGGGCATTCAACTAAGCGATGTAGATTGTCACGCTGTAAATATTGTAAGGGTAGACATAATACTCTTTTACATATTGACAATTCAAAACCCAACTATTTTAGAGATCCCTTGCCTAGTAGTGTTACCCTATCCACTGACATTTCTGAAAGTGCCTCGCCTTCTTTACTTCCTAGCACTGCAGACAATGTCACCTTATCTAGTGACACTTCTCGCAACCGTACTACTGCTTCGCATATTTTACTTTCCACAGCGTTGGTGAAAGTCGTGGACAACCGAGGCAACAAGGTAAACGCCAGGATCCTCCTCGATAATGGTAGCACAGCCAACTTTATTACTCAAAGGCTATATGGTAAGCTGGGATTGCCGCGACGTAACACGAGTTCCATGGTGACAGGTATTTGCAATCAGACTACCGTTAGTAAACAGTCTTGTGACTTAACATTAGAATCGCGCAGCGGTGATTATAAGCTAAACATAAATTGTTTTGTATTGCCTCAAATTGCAAGGGTGCCGTCTGTTTCAATAGATATTCGTAGCATTCCTCTACCCTCACACATACAACTAGCTGACCCTACATTCTACATTTCGTCAGCAGTTGACATACTGGTAGGTGCTGAGATATTTTGGGACATTCTAGGCTCTGCACATATCAACCTTGGTAAAAATAAACCTACCATACGAGACACTAAGTTAGGCTGGATTGTCTCAGGCTCTATAGGTTTCTTAGGGCATTCATCTGCGAATACGCAGCCACACTTCTGCAATCTCTCGTTGAGAGAGCTTAATAATAGTTTAACAAAATTTTGGGAACTCGATTCTGTGTGTTTAAAGCATTCTTTGTCACAGACAGAACGGGCTTGTGAGGACAGTTTTCACTTACACACAACCCGTGATGAAAATGGTCGATTCGTAGTTACTATGCCTCTGAAAGAGGATCCTAGTGTGTTAGGCGAATCTTACGAAATAGCTAAACTTCGTTTTTTGTCACTAGAGCGACGGTTCCGCCGTGATCCTGTCTTCAAGGAGAGATATATATCTTTCATGCAGGAATATGAGCGTTTGGGGCATATGACGGAGACTCCTACAGCAAGGAAACCTCACTCAGGTGGTACTATTGAATATTTTTTACCACATCATGGAGTGATCAAAGAATCGAGCGTCAGTACTAAGCTACGAGTAGTGTTTGATGGCTCAACTGCAACCACGTCTGGGGTATCCCTAAACGACATACAGATGGTGGGCCCCACTGTCCAAGATGATCTATTTTCAATCTTGGTACGTTTTAGGCAGCATAAATTTGTCATTTCTGGAGACGTGGAGAAGATGTATAGATCGGTTGTCTTGACACCATCGCAGCGTCCGTTAACGCAGATACTGTTCAGAATTGATCCCAACCTACCTCTAAAGATTTATCGTCTAAACACTATCACGTACGGGACATCTGCGGGTCCTTATTTAGCGACAAAGTGCTTAGTCAGTCTCGCTTCTGAAACTTCAAATGAGCGTGTTAAAGCATCGATCCAGCGTGATTTCTACGTGGATGATTATCTCAGTGGTGGAAATTTGGTTTCAGAGGTGGTAGAGATGACTAAAGAGGTAATTTCCGTGCTAGGCTCAGCAGGCTTTCATTTGCGAAAGTGGCAGTCCAATAGCCCAGAGGTTCTTGATGAGTTAGCTGTTGACGCAGGACGTTTAAGTAGCCTAAATTTATCTGAGAACAGTAACGTGCCTGCGAAAACATTAGGACTGCATTGGGTGTGTGAGTCTGATACTCTAGCATTTTCAATAAACACAAACACAAACAGACAAACACACAAAATTACAAAACGTCACATTCTTTCCGTGATTAGTCAAATATTTGACCCCTTAGGCCTTATCGGCCCTTGTGTAGTAGAGGCTAAATTGATTATGCAGAAGCTGTGGATAGAACACAGTTGCTGGGATGAGCAAATTCCTAATGACATACAACTTCTCTGGGTAACCTTTACTAACACTCTTCCGTGCCTCAACTCGTTAAAAGTACCACGATGGGTTTTGTGTGACAACTCGGTAGCACACGAACTTCATGTTCTTACGGATGCATCGGAAAGGGCGTACGGTGCGTGTATATATGTTCGATCCGTGAATGCACAGGGGTCAAGTAGAGTACAGTTGTTAGTCTCTAAGAATCGTGTTGCACCTATCAAACCGACCACTATTCCGAAGCTCGAACTATGTGGAGCTCTGCTAGGAGCAAGACTGTGTACTGAGGTACTGAAAGCTCTTACTTTACCTATTAATTCATGCCGGTTTTGGTGCGATTCAACAATAGTGTTGAGTTGGTTATCAATGTCACCAAATTTACTTAAGCCTTTTGTACGTAATCGCGTTGATGAAATCCAAGAGAGCACTACGGGTTACACATGGAACTATGTGCCGTCGAAGGATAATCCGGCGGATCTTGTTTCTCGTGGGCTGCAAGCTGACCTTATCAGCGAGTGTTCCTTGTGGTGGTCAGGACCTCAGTTTTTGTCAAAAGATCAAAAATACTGGCCAAAAATGCCCAATGAAAACATGAAACAGGATCTACCTGAAATCGCATCATCTCATTTCATTGATAATCATTTATTCATTCACAATCAACTATACCATAATCATAATTTAATGTCACATAATCAGCCATTTGTCATTTCAGTAATAAATTCATTTTCAGATTTTTACAAATTACAGAGATTACTAGCTTATTGGTTCAGATATTTTCGTAATTTAAAATATAAGCACGACAAGCAAGTTGGTTCCCTTTCCAGTAAAGAACTTAATATTTCACTTAATTTTATTATACGTCATGCTCAAAGTTATATGTTTCCTAAAGAGTACAGTATTCTTCAATCAGGGAAGTCATTGCCTCGAAAAAGCAGACTCATTTCTTTGAGCCCTTTCCTAGACGAGGATGGCCTCCTTCGTGTAGGGGGGAGACTTGACAACTCTCCCTATGACTACAATGTCAAACATCCTTTATTAATGCGTGGTAAACACCACGTTACAAAAATTATATTTAAAAAATATCACACTGAGTTATTACACGCCGGCCCTCAGCTGTTATTAGCGAACATTAGACAGATGTACTGGCCTCTTGGTGGCAGGAATCTCGCGAAAACGATAGTTAAAAAATGCATAAAATGTTTTAAACACAAGTGTGACACCATTCAACCCATAATGGGCCAATTGCCCTCTTCTAGGACACACTTGGAGTTTCCATTCTTTAATTGCAGTGTTGACTATGCTGGGCCAGTATTGATAGCAGATCGAAAGGGGCGAGGGTGTAAGCTTATAAAAGCCTATTTATGTATATTTGTATGCCTAGCTGTTAAGGCTGTACACATTGAGCTCGTCACAGACCTAACCAAAGAAGCGTATATGGCCGCCTTAAATCGTTTTGTGGCTCGTCGTGGCAAGCCCAAATCCATTCTGTCAGATAATGGCACAAATTTCGTAGGCACATGTAACGAACTGAAAAAATTCTTACAGGAGTCCAATCTAGACTTTGCAGTCGGTCAGCAGGGCATCGAGTTTTGTTTTGCACCTCCCTACTCTCCCCATTTTAATGGTATCGCTGAAGCTGCTGTTCGTTCTACCAAACACCACTTACGAAGACTCTTAGGTCTAACGCACTTTACCTACGAGGAAATGGTTACCTGTTTGGCTCAAATAGAGGCAGTGTTAAATTCTCGTCCTCTAACTCCTATATCCTCTGACCCATTAGACCTTACAGCCCTAACTACATCACATTTCTTGATTGGCAGGCCACTCACGTCCGTTCCGCATCCACAGGTGACTGACAGCATCATTGAGCGGCTTGATCGCTACCACAGAATGGAGCACATACGTCAACATTTCTGGCGACGATTTCATTTAGAATATGTTTCTCTGCTGCAGCAAAAAACCAAATGGACAACCTCAACAGGGCAGTTATCTGTGGGAACACTCGTTCTTGTGAAGGAAAGAGGACAGCCACCACTGGTGTGGCCACTGGGACGAGTAACTAAGGTTTTCCCGGGCACCGATGCGGCTACACGCGTTGTCGAGCTGAAGACCAGGAAGGGGACTCTGCTGCGGGCATATAATAATGTCTGCCCGCTACCACTTTGAATACTTCAACCCTGGGAGGATGTTCGGGCGTCTTCGTCACGCATCGGCAGCTGGTCGCCGGGTGCGTGGGAGTTCGGCCATCGCCCGCGCGGCGGGCACTCCGCTACCGAACACGACACTCGGCTCACGCTTACATATTTCTATTGTCGTTCCGAATTAATTGTATTTATTTTTGTTAGCCACAATATACCAGTTGTTATACAGTCCACTGCATATCATTTACGGCTGACCTATCAACAACGTTCGCCCAGCGGAATCAGTTTTTAGCGAATTTCTCCACAATGGCTGCATGCACAAATTTTTTTTACCATACACAATTACACGACGTCATACACTAAATATCTGCATAATTAAAATCTTTAAATTCAACAACATTCCGCTGTGCGAACGCACACCCCGACTACACTAATCTGACGACCCAGACTGTTACTTTCTCAGACGATCGACGATCGATCTTGGTTCGACTGATCGGACGACGTCGATTTGTTTTTCTGTGGGTTTTCTTATTGATTAATGAATCGGACTATGATAAGCGGGTCTCTTTTAAAGATTACTGCTATCCCAAATTTTGCTATTTTCTAACCATTTAATGTGTTAACCACTTAAGTGCTAGAGGAGACATTCAAAAAGAAAGAATAGGTAGTATAAATTTCAATGTTTTTACTTAATAAAAAGCGGACAAGTGCGAGTCTGACTCGAGGGTTCCGTAAGCAAACAAACTTGTATGTAAGTAGATAGTAGTTACGTTCATCTCGGGAATCAATTCTTGAAGATTTTCCGACTTGTGTGGTCAGATCTTGCTTCTTACCAAATTTCATAATTTTAGGTCAATGGGAAGTACCCTATAGGTTTTGATCATGGAGCAGATACAAAGAGGAGAGGGCCTAAGCAACTGATTATAACTAGGTCCTGACGTCATCACGGTGGGCGTGGCGTTAGTACACTGTCAGCGTTCGTCTTTTACGTTTGTATCAAAAAATCGCAAATCAGTAAATTTTCGTGGTGTTAAGTAAAGGTGAAGTGTTGTATTTTATCATGTAAAAACTATTCGGATAGACGCTCTGATACCCATGTATGGCATCACAATTCATTTGTAACTATTTTTTTTATTTAATTTATTAAAACAGTTCTAGAAAAATCTTGGAGTGTTTTTTGAAATATAATTAAATCTATTCGTCACTAGATGGCAAAACTTCGTGTAATGGGAACTAAAAAAACAAAGGTACGTAGAGCTCAGTATTATTTAAATAAATCATACGAAGATACTAAAATGTGTTCACCATCCAGTCCTAAAGAATTTTTAGAAGAACATGTAAACAGAAGAAAAAGACGGCCGTAATTAGAACAATTATTTTACCTAGCATCCCACGACTAAACGAGTATTTATCTTGAAAGTACTTTAAATATTAAATGAAATAAATTGTACTTAGGCTGATGATTTGAAAGGTATTTTAAGATCATTAATTTAGATCTACAAAATAAACTGCAGCTGCGATACAGATACGAATAAAGAAAGATATGATAAGAATAAATAAATGAACAAATTTGAATCGTCATTCGTGATTTACCACAAACTTTTTTATTCTCACGCTAGCAATGCCCAATGCCTATGTGTTAAGCCAGGTCGCAATCTATCTGTATACCAAATTTAATCCAAATCCGTCCAGCTGTAGGATAAGGTCAAGCAGTGGCGTAGCTAGGTAACCAAAGGCCCTTGGGCAAAAAATAATTTAGAGCCCCAACTAAACTTTTTAAAATCGTTTGTTCCGTATTCGTCGTGTTCCGAATTCGACGTACTCCAGATTTGTCGTAATCCATATTCAAGTAGACAAGTACGCAATTAAATATAAATAGTGGTTTAGTCACAACTCTAGTACAAACCTGATAACTTCTGGTTCTAAAAAATCTGGTTTATTTATATTGCGAATGTGGGAGAAATTTTAACTAGTTCAATTTATTTATAGTTTGTAAATCAGAGTCCGAAGGGGCCCCCTGAGCTTGGGGGCTCCGGGGCACTGCCCCGTCTAGCACTCCGGTAGCTACGCCACTGAGGTCAAGGCTAGGAGAAAGAAAGAACTCAGAGAAACTTTCGCTTTTGTATCAAGATGGTTTACAAAATTTATCTTGAAAATACTACCACCTGGTAAGTAAATGAGTACGGCCTCTTACATCCTATAACTAGTGTGAGATAGCTAAACTACATAGCAACATCGACATAGAACGATGATAGTAATTTTACTATTGTTTGGTAGATGGAAAAAAGGGAAGTGGTCGGAGCTTAACACCCCCTCACCCCCCAAATTATCACGCGTTGTTTCATAGGGAAATCTAATTACAACACCTCACTCTTTGTATCTGCTCCGTGGTTTTGATTTACTTGCGAAATGTTCAAATTTGATTAAATCTAAGGCTTAAGGGTCGTATCTTTTGATTGCGTTGACTTGGAAGCTTAATTATTTTACAGATTTACTTATCAAGGACAGGGAACAAAGTCCGCGTCGACCGATCAGTCGAACCAACAGAAAAAAAACCGCGTAGACCGATCCATTGGGACGAAGTAGTCGCACCCCGCGGCCACGGGCTTTTTAGGAGGGTCATCTTAAATAACACAACAATGTTGTAAATAAACATTTAATAATATAAAACAAGCCATTTTATGTCAACAGTCATCAAGATCACATCATACAATTTATTTTCTAATCTGATGAACGGCACCCGTCCACTATTTCAAACATTACTCAATGATATATTGGACAACAATGGCTGTTACCGAATATATTATTATATCATAGCTATTTGCAAGACAGTTAGCAGGGCGGTATTTTACACATCAGATCAGCCAGTTTGCGTCAATACAACGCACCTAAGTTTAGTAGTTGCATCCTTCCATTCATCCAGGGCCATTATCACTCACTTGCTGAATACTGAATTATTCTAATTAGCCGCAGTATAATGTGCCTATTGTTGAATCTGATTAGTGATTACATTAAATGCATGCGTGTTTAATAATATCTTCCACATCAATGTCTGACTGTGAAATTATGCGACTAACTTCGATTTATTAACGCGAAGATATTATATAGAACACATTGATATGTTTAAAGGTTACAACAAGCGTGGTTTGGTAGCACTGGAATGTCATTCCAGATGACTAGCGATTATTTTATGTACATTCATTATTTCATGCTTGGTTACTGTAGCCGTTGAGAGTATTACAGAGTAAGGGCTAGAATGCATTCAACATTAAAAACTGTGATGGTATTCCATTGTTAAGTTTATTTAAACAATTATCTACGACTAAAATAATGAACGTTGTAGCTCGAGCATGTTCTTTACCGCCCCTCATATACCTAGCGAGCATGTTCGAGCAGTCCGGCGCATGTACGAACAATCGCGTATATTGGAGCGGTTGCTTGCAGCTCACCCATGAAGTCAGTGCGCCGAACACCTATCTTTTTAAAATAATGTTAGATTGGGATTAGGCACTGGACTAGATTATACTATTTCCATATGATTTTCAGTTGAATTTCAATAGGATCTGGTGAATATTTTATTGACATTTTCGCTCAATCGGAGTTGATCTTAAAGGAAGACTCACGGAGCCACTTTCCAGCTGGGGTAACGTACACGAACTCACGCGTTATCTGATAAATACCCACAGACAGACAGCAGAACATGAATTATTATGTACGCAAAGTAGATGCGCTCTATTAATGTTTGACCGCGCCCGTACGTAATACGGCACTGACCGGTAAAATGTGAATCCTCCTGATAACCTAATTCCTTAAGCGCTGTTAGAAGTGCATGCAGGCTACGACGACTGAATGTCGCACTAGTACCCCTACTGTGATATGACATAATTATGTACCTACGTTTACAAACTATGAACACCACAGATTACACTAAATATATTAGGTAACAATTTTTTTAAGTAATAAGTGCAATAAAGTGTGTGTCAGCTCTATAGGTGTAAAACAACCGATTTAAAACGTTTTAAACCAAATGTTGCGGTTTTAAACCTCAAATAAATCGTTTTAAACGGTTGAAAACTTGCGAAATTTTTGGTCACCTGATGTCATGTTTGGTTTCAATTAGTTTATAGAAAATCAATAGAAAGTACCTACCTACATTACCTACTACATGACACTTAAGTATGTAGGTATACCTACCTATACTTATTTATTACATTATATCTTTAGTTATATATTTCTTCTGCGCGTGTGTATGATCTCCTCCTAAACGGCTGGACCGATTTTAATGAAATTTTTGTGTGTCTTCAGGTGGATTCGAGAATGGTTTAGATTTACAATTGAACCCGGTAGATGGCGCTGCGACAAGGTTCCATGAATAATATTTTTTACGTTCCGGCAGGACAACGTCTGTCGGGTCCGCTAGTTATCATCATTAACACAATGTCGTACGTTATGTCTTCAAGGCCTTCGCGAGCGACGTCAACGTGAGTGCGAGAGCGTGAGTTTGGTTTTAAACCGAATCAAACTGATTGTGTAATGATTATTATATCGTTTGAAAACAATGAAAAAAAAAATATTTACCAAAACAAAGTTTTAACTTATCAATAGAGTTTTTATAACTTAGGTAGGTAATACCTACGCTTGGTCGGACGGACCAACTACAACTAACCCGCTAGATATATCAATATCAGTATATGACACATATAAACAATCTTTACACAGTTAACAGGTACTTCGTCATATCCCTACCTCGGTAAAATCAAGAAAATGTATTTATAATTAAGAAAAACATAGTCAACACCAACCGTTTTAAACCAAAAAAAAAGTTTATTTCGGTTTTACACGTTTTTTTTTGTTTTCAACGGATTGGTTTGATTGGTTTTAAACCGGCCGGCGGCCTTACATCTGAAGTCAGCTCTAACGCATGACTGGAGTTTACTCTTACGGCACAGATGCCGTAACTAAACTAGAACTAGCGGGGGTTGAACTTCTCTTGAGTATTTTTCAAGATAGAAAAAGACTCCGGCCGGTTTTGTATGACGTCATTGAGGTAAAGGAATATCACCAGTGGCGTAACTATACCATCTGGGGCTCGTGGCTGCGTTCAGAACCTTGGTGCCCGGGGCCCCCTCAAGCCGGGGCCCCGTGGCAGTTTGCCCGCTCTGCCACCCTATTGCTCTTACGGCACAGATGCCGTAAGAGTAAACTTCAGTCATGCGTTAGAGCTGACTTCAGATATAAGGCCGCCGGCCGGTTTAAAACCAATCAAACCAATCCGTTTTTTTTTTGTTCAGCAGTAATCTGTTACTGATTATTAATTTAATATAAACTACTTGCTGTTATAAAAATCATGAAGAAAATCGAAAATCATTGAAAATATTGACAAAATCATGATTCAGAGAGACTTTTTTTAGTTTTTTTGCAATTTTAAGCGGTTTAACGATCAATAAACTACCAAGTTACATTAACCATTTTAAGGTACCTAGACATTTCAAAGATTAAAATGATCACTTATAGACCTTCGAAATGCAAAAAAATATCAAGGGAATTGTTCGTGGAAGATAAGGGAATGCTTATTCGACACCAAAAAGAATATACCTTCACAAAGTTTTTAAAATTAAATACAAAAAAAATCGGTTTTTCGCATTTTGATGGTTAATTTGAGGTTATGTCAAAAAGTGTTACATACAAAAGTTTTTGATTGTTTTATTATCTACAATATTTGAACATTTTCCGCTAGTAGGTCACGTTTTGCCGCAAATCACAAAAAAAAACAGTTTCCAACCCCTAAACTGCATCTCCATTTCACAACTTTCGAGTGTTTTCGTGTTTAAATATTTTTTCCTTTCAGTTGGAACCTTAACAAAATATTCCACCTGGTCCTTGCCTATATATATACGGTCGAATTGAGAACCTCCTTTTTTCGTCGGTTAAAAAGGAAAGGCAGACTGAATCTGAATTAATCTCATCAGGTTACATTAACAATCCAATGATTAAAAATAACATTTTTATCGGAAATGCATTATCCTGATATTGAAAACTTAGACACATGCCACGGGGCCCCGGCTTGAGGGGGCCCCGGGCACCAAGGTTCTGAACGCAGCCACGAGCCCCAGATGGTATAGTTACTCCACTGGTGATATTCCTTAACCTCAATGACGTCATACAAAACCGGCCGGAGAACTATCGAACAAACAAAAGGTTTCTTAACCTGACGTTTAGTTGGTGTCTTAAAAACAAACCATTCCGTAAGCAAACTTGTATGTAGATGGTACGTCCATCTCGGGAATCAATTCTCGAAGACTTTTGCCCTTTTTTCGAAAGATAAACTTAACTTTGCGGTTGCGATGTACGACAGTCAACAATCCAACCGCTAAATATAAGTTTGTAATCACAAAAACTATTTTATATGTGATATACAAATTAACGACGTTCGGATATTTTCCTTGTGCTGTGAGACCTTGTTTCTAAGCAAATTTCATGATTCTAGGTCAATGGGAAGTACCCTATAGGTTTTGATTTACTTGCGAAATGTTCAAATTTGCTCTAATATAAGGTTTGATTCGCCATATCTTATGATTGCGTTGACTTAGAAGCTTGATTTTAAAAGTGAAAACTTCTTTAGGCACGTTTGTGCACTTTTGCTATGGGGAAAAAATCTTTTTAACAAAAAATTAAACCGACGGAAAGAACTAAAAATTTTATATGTACCTACGTAAGTAATTAATCATTTTATTATTTGGCGCCGACTCAAAATAAGTTTATATAAAATTTGATAGTTTATGTAAATAAGCTCAATACTTACGACTTAAGGTTTATTTATTTTTTGCTTTTTAGTTCTTTTCGTCGGTTTAATTTTTTGTTAAAAAGATTTTATTTTATGGTTTTTTTCATCATCAGCTCAGCTACATGATGTGATGGTTTCTAAACGCAATACCTGATAAATTAATGAAAAGTAAACAGAAACACTATTCGTTCCTACAATTTTCGAGGGTTTCTCTAAATTTTTTCAGGATCCCATCATCAGATCCTGACTTCCTTAACATGGGACCACCCTTGAGGTATACCCTATCTAACAAAAAAAAGAATAAGCAAAATCGGTTCATAAATAACGGAGTAAGGGCTGAACAGGTGTGCGTTCGCGCAGCGGAATGTTGTTGAATTTAAAGATTTTAATTATGCAGATAGTTAGTGTATAACGTCGTGTAATTGTGTATGGTAAATAAATAATATTGTGCATATTAAATAAATTTGTGCATGCAGCCATTGTGGAGAAATTCGCTAAAAACTGAATCCGCTGGGCGAACGTTGTCCTGGCGGAACTTTTTTTAATCCATGGACTTAGAAGAAATAAAATGTGTCCAAAAATTTGTGTGTATTTGTGTGTAATTTTGTATGTATGAATAAAATTAGTGCATGCATAAACTTCATAGAAATTCAAGTTTCCGCCACGCGAACGTTTGGCCATTAGCTAGTTTTCATATAAAGCGCTTATATAGAGAGCTGTAGATTTTTACATACGTTGTTTTGAATTTGTTTATATTTGTTTAAAAAACAGATTTAGAAAAAATCGTAGGGTTTAAAAGATAAAAATATAAACGTAAAATACGCTTATTAGGTCTTAGTTCGTAAAGTATGCACTTTGGGGTCTAGATTTTTACGTTTATACAAACCTTGTAAGAGTGTGCAACATGTTGCCAAGTATCAATGATGTTCCGTTAGTAATTAAAGAGTTATAGGACAATTTACCATGAATAGACCACTGTTTACAAAGCAGTCAAACATCACGACGTTCTAAAGGAATTGCATAGTAAAATGTATTCCAATAATTAGTGTATTAATTCAACTACTCACATGTAAAATTTCATGTCATTAAATTCAGTAATTAAAGAGAATCAATTAAAATACTGACAAAGCATCGAAAACTGAAGCTATTAACATACGTAGCGACTTTAGTTACAAAGTCGTCACTACCTCTCCCTCTAGCTCTAATGCCTCTGCTGAATATCTGTTTCTTGAAGTTTGCCTTGGAGGAGCGAAAACTATTATAGGTGTGGTTTACTGCCCCCCTAATGTCGATTACTTCACTGATTTGGAATTGGTTTTAGAATCTTTGGGGTCTGAATATGCACATCACATAATCATGGGGGATTTCAACACTGATCTCCTTGATCCCAATAGCCCTCGAACCCGTAAACCCCTTAACATAATTAAGTCTACCAATTTTCATGTTTCACCTCTCCAAGCTACGCATCACAATAATACTGGACATGATACTTGGTTAGACTCAATCATTACCTCTTGTCCTTTCCTTGTTTCCTTTCACGGCCAACATCCTGCACCAAGTCTCTCTCATCACGACCTTATCTTCCTGTCCTATATCCTGAAAACTCCGAGACCTAAGGCGAAAGTGCTGCTTAGGCGTTGTTTCGCTCACATGGATGTATCAGAATTGCGAATCGACGCTTCTGAAATTGATTGGGACCCCGTAACGCTGGCAGGTACAGTTGATGGCAAGGTTCAGTTATTTAACGAAATTGTTCGCAACTTATATGATAAACATGCACCCATCAAGAAAGTCAAAATAAAACACCCGCCGGCACCTTGGCTTACAACAGAAATACGAATGGCGATGCGCCGTAGGGACCGAACTTTCCGTAAATTTAAAAGGGATCGTTGTGAGGGCAATTGGACAATCTACAAAGCAGCAAGAAATCGATGCAATCAAATGATACGCAACGCTAAACGCCACCACATTCACATGAATATTTCTAATTCCTCACCCGCCGATATCTGGAAATTCCTAAGGACTCTGGGTATTGGTAAGGTTCAACCTGCCAGTACATCTATGACTATTGGATTGGACGACATGAACCGACATTTCAGTGTTGCTCCGTTAGTGCCGTCACAAACTAAGAGTCAAACAATGTGTTACGTAACAAGCCTACCTCGGCGTAACATTGAAGCTTTTTTCTTTTCTCCAGTCGCCTCGGACGAAATCAAAAAGACCATATTATCCATAAAATCAAAGGCTGTGGGCTGTGACGATATAAATCGGTTCATGATAGTCACCATTTTAGACCAGCTTCTGCCCGCAATTACCCACATAGTAAATTTTTCCCTTGACTCCGGACTCTTCCCATCCGTATGGGGCAAGGCTTACGTTCGCCCTCTTCCGAAGATACCTAATCCTTCCCTTCCTAATCATTTCCGACCCATATCAATCCTCCCTTTCCTATCCAAAGTACTTGAGGCCTGTGCTCAGAAACAGCTCTCTAAGTTTATCCTTCATAATAATATCCTCAGTCCATATCAATCGGGATTCAGTCCTGGGCATAGCACAGTTACTGCTATGCTTAAAATGACTAGTGATGTTAGGAATGGCGTGGAAGATGCAAAACTAACCGTTTTAGTCCTAATCGACTTCTCTAATGCATTCAACACCGTAAACCACGACATGTTAGTATCCATCCTTACTCATTATATGGTCTCCTCCGACGCGCTGGAATGGTTTTCATCTTATCTTCGTGGACGCCAACAGTCAGTCCGCATCGATGAATCAACATCAAGTTGGTGTGATCTTGACACTGGTGTTCCACAAGGTGGCATTCTGTCTCCATTATTATTTTCGATGTTCATCAATTTCATTACTCTCGAACTTCAGTGTGCGTATCATTTGTATGCGGACGACCTTCAAATATATTCTCAGGCCAGGCTGGATAATTTGCTAGAAGCAATCCACAATGTGAACCGTGATTTGGAGGCCATCAAAATCTGGTCTGAGCGTTTTGGCGTATGTGTTAATCCGTCCAAATGCCAGGAAATCATAATGGGCAGTCCACGAATGGTTAGCAGAATGGACACTTCAATACTGCCGCCCGTGGTTTACAAAGGATCTATTTTATCAATCAACTCATCTGTCAAAGCCCTCGGCTTATGGATTGACTCTACTCTGACCTGGCAACCTCAGATTACGTCAGTCAGAAAGTCATCGGGACCTTGCGATAAATCTATCGACTCAGAAACCTTCTCCCGACCAGCACTAAGTTAAAACTTGTAGTCCTTGATCTTCCCTATCCTCGATTACGGTGATGTATGCTATCTCGACCTGAATGCAGATCTACTCAATAAACTTGACCGACTTCTCAATAATTGCATTCGGTTCATTTTCAATCTTCGTAAGTACGACCATGTGTCTATTTATCGTTCCCAACTGTCATGGTTACCTATACGTCAGCGTCGTAGCCTACGTGCTTTGACTACTCTTTATTCTTTACTTAATAACCCTACAGCTCCCACTTATCTCACCTCAGAGATACAACTTCTATGTTCCAACCATGACAGCGATCTTCGCTCCACAAATAATCTTCTACTCCTATGCCCTACACACACTTCTTCTCTTGTTCACTCTTCATTTGCTATCTATTCTATTTTACTATGGAATGCGCTCCCTCCTGAGATTAGGATGTCCACCAGCAGAGACACGTTTAAAGCTAAGGTCCGTGAATTTTACAGGAAGCAGTTGGCAGAAATATCCTCATAACCTCACAACCATATTTATATTTTGTATCTATATATAGTATTTATTTGAATATATATTTAACTGTAAGTATTTATATATGTATGTATTATGTATAATCAATTGTATTTCTATGTAAATTATAACTTTCTTCATGAAATTTCATTCTTATACACCTGCCATGTCCCTCACTGAACCACCCAAAGGTTGACTGGTAGATAATGCCATGTGGCATTAAGTCCGCCTTGTGCAATATAAACTGCACTAAGTTTTAAATAAAAAATAAAAATAAAAAATAAAAAACCTACATAACCCGACCAAGTTCGGATGGCTACAAAAAAGCGGCCGTGCCATATATCTAAGTAACGTTCTTAACCTTCCAGTATAGTATTTATTAATTTGGTACAGGTGCGTACACAAGCGTTAGGAAAAAATAAAACAATTGTATTTCGTTTTTTTTTTCATTTATTTATTTATTCATTCATTCATTTGCGAATATGGGTATACATTTGCAGATCTTAAAAGCTAATACAATTTTCTGTACTTTTACCATATTCTACCATTAGGCATGCAAAGCGATAACAAAATAATTAATTAAGAAATTTATTAAACTTACATTAAAATTATCATATTATGTTAATTAAATATAATGTCAAAAGTGTAAATATTTTAGGGAAACAATAATTAGTATTCAGTCATTCAAAATATAAGTTATGTCGTATGATAATAAAACGTCAACAATAAAATAACAATGTCCTAAAGAAACAACAATTCAGTGTGATACGAATTGTTGTTTCTTGAATGAAAAATATTTTTTTAATAATAACGCCACTATCTACGATAAAAATAAATCTTCAATTAACAAGTACTTCTCTAATTAAACATCCGTGTACAAAAATATTTTTAATTACATGTAATAATTATGTATTTATAATTTATTTCTCGCCACCTGGCGAAATGTGGGTGTCACAGAAATGTCACACCTCTGCCTACCCCTTCTGGGACAACAGCCGTGAGCATTTGAATGAATGAATGAAAATACAGAAACTAACCTCAAAATTTCTAACCCTCTTAGGGACTAGTCATGACAATCCCTGGGGCGCGCGCCCCAGTAATGGCAGAACTTAGCATACAATTCGTGTGCGCGCACAGGCGCGTGTATTTTGAGCGTATCGGGAGCGCAGCTGAGGTGCTTGTCATGACTAGTCTCTTGTTCATAAAAACTTAACGTTAACAAACGCTTGCTAAACATACTCTGTCATTGGTTAGAGACAGCAATAGACTTAAAATGCATACATACATAAGTCACTACCAGTACAACGGTAATATCATAGACGTAAGTCCTACTTAAATAAAGTACCTACGTAAATAGTACTTACTGTCATAGTCAAATACATTTAAAAAAGCAGGTGTAGAAAAATAAATGACCTATAAATTATATTGAAACAACAATTGTGTTATCACCTGCACCAATTCAATACCGGTATTATACTGTAAATTTTCGAATGCTACCTAAATATATTGCACGGCCGCTTTTTTGTAGCCATCCGAACTTGGTCGGGTTTTGTAGGTTTTCGATGCTTTGTCAGTATTTTAATTGTTTCTCTTTAATTACTGAATTTAATGAGATTAAATTTTGCATGTGAGTAGTTCAATTAATACACTAATTATTGGAATACATTTTACTATGCAATTCCTTTAAAACGTCGTGATATTTGACTGATTTGTAAACAGTGGTCTATTCATGGTAAATTGTCCTATAACTCTTTAATTATTAACGGAACATCATTGATACTTGGCAACATGTTGCAGACACTTACAAGGTTTGTATAAACGTGAAAATCTAGACCCCAAAGTGGATACTTTACGAACTAAGACCTAATAAGCGTATTTTACGTTTATATTATTATCTTTTAAACCCCACGATTTTTTCTAAATTTGTTTTTAAACAAATATAAACAAATTCAAAACAACGTATGTAAAAATCTACAGCTCTCTATATAAGCGCTTTATATGAAAACTAGCTAATGGCCAAACGTTCTCGTGGCGGAAACTTGAATTTCTCCGAAGTTTATGCATGCACTAATTTTATTCATACATACACAATTACACACAAATACACACTAATTTTTGGACACATTTTTTTTCTTCTAAGTCCATGGATTAAAAAATGTTCCGCCAGGACAACGTTCGCCCAGCGGAATCAGTTTTTAGCGAATTTCTCCACAATGGCTGCATGCACAATTTTTTTTTACCATACACAATTACACGACGTCATACACTAAATATCTGCATAATTAAAATCTTTAAATTCAACAACATTCCGCTGCGCGAACGCACACGCTGAACAGACATATATATATATATATATCCACTAGAGGGCGCTAATCTAAACAATGAGTTATATCAGCTCCTTATTAATAAATCTTTAAAAATATAACTAGTTTAATAAAAGTGAAAACAATATACTATTTTGTCTGTGTAAGTGTTATCTTTACTTATTAAACTTGTGAACTAAATATGTAGTGACACGAGATATCCAGGGATACCGGAATCTGTATGTACTTATGATCATGTCACTAGTAGATGGCATCACTTTTTGAAGTGAAAACTTCTTTAGGCACGTTGGGCACGTTTGGTATGGGGAAAAACGCTCAGTTGACATATGTTGTCTTGATGACATATGGACGTGTGTGTTTGTGTTTTTACTTTGACGTGCAGTCCTACCACTGACAGTTTTTAAGCTATTGCATAGCTTCTATCGCGGGCCTTGAGCGTGGAGACCGAATCCAGAAATTCCGTTACGAAAATAACCTGACACCCCCCACTCCGACCGGCAGAGCGGTGATACTTGTTAGTTTTGCCATCTATCGATGAATAGCAGAACTTTTAATGACTTTTTGAAATATCACGCTTCTCTCTAGTTCCGCAACTCGCCTCTAGGTGGCATTGGTTGTATCGCCGTGACTGCGCATATGTAATCCCCCTCTTCACCCCGCAATCTGGTGACTCATGCCCACGGAGCAGATACAAAGAGGAGGGCCTAAGCAACTGTGCACTGTGATTATAACTAGGTCCTGACGTCATCACAGTGGGCGTGGCCCAAATGTTAAGCCAGGTCGCAATCTATCTGTATACCAAATTTTATCCAAATCCGTCCAGCTGTGGAATAAGGTCAAGGCTAGGAGAAATAATGAACTCACAAACTTTCGCTTTTGTATCAAGATGGTTTAAAAATTAATTTTGAAAAAGCTACTACCTGGTAAGTACATTCTGAGTACGGTACGGTCCCTTACATCCTATAACTAGCGTGAGATAGATAAACTACATAGCAACATCGACATAGAACGATGCGAGTAGTTTTACTATTGTTTGGTAGATGGAAAAAAGTTAAATGGGTGGAGCTTAACACCCCCCACCCCGCAAATTGTCACGCGTTGTTTCATAGGGAAATCTAATTACAACACCTCTTTGTATCTGCTCCGTGCTCATGCCTGTCATCAATAGTGTAACTAACACGACTTTCTTTTATATATATATAGATAAAAAAAATATTTTGAACAATATTAACTTCTCATTTATTTAATAAAAGAAAAAAAATTGGTTTCTTGTCGGTCACCACGCTCAAAAAGTGTAACTTGAATTAATATTAAAGAAAAAAAATACTGCATAAACAAAATAAATAAATAATTATAATTGCATAAGTTGATAAAAAATGCTATGCAATAGCTTTACCGCGGCAGTCTCCGAGTGCCACACGTCTTTTTTTTACAGCTTTAAAGCGCAGATTTATGCATTTGGTATTCTTTTCAACTTGATGCGTCCACCCGTTCCTGATAAAAGGGGTCTTGACAGACAGACAGACAGATGCGCTTAAAATACCCAAATCGCTTCAAGTGTGCCTATAAAATTTGAAGAGTTCCCTCGATTTATTCAAGATCCCATCATCAGATCCTGACCTGATGACCATGGGACCACCTGGGAAGTATATACCCTTTTAAACAAAAGAAGAATTTTCCAAATTGGTCTAGGCGTCTTTGAGTAATCGGCGAAGTACATAAAAAAAGTATACAGTAGAAAATAAAATATACAATGGAACATAGAACCTCCTCCTTTTTTGAAGTCGGTTAAAAAGAAGGGCAAAGTCAAAAAAAGTCAAAAATGGATCATCTAAACAGACCATGCTGAAAAAAAAAATCTAGCATCGAGTTAAGGAAACTGCTCTGTTTGCAATATAGATATGGTAGTTGACATGCGACATTGCTTCGTACGCCGCCGCGCCGTGCGCAGGATTAACTGCTGATGATAGTGATAAGTTTGTTATCCACGTGAGGAATTATTGTACTATATACTTTTAGTTTCAATAGTTATTTATGGGCTGTGAGCTGTGGCTTTTTCAGTTATTACTGTATATAAGTAATTAAATTTTTTGGAAGAGGAATAAACGTGAAGAATATGTTTTAATGAGGTGGGGAGGTTAGGTAGATACCTATGCAATAATTTTCTGTAGGGCGGCTCACATAATGCTTCAATAAGTCACGAGTCCGTACCTCGAAGTGGCCATGGTACTTTAGTGTTTCTGCAAACGCCAGCATTAAGTGTTGTACTTTCAATTCACGAAACCATCGCGTAGGTCCGCGCGACTCAGACACGCCTATATACCGGAGGAGGAGGCGTTCCTTTAAACAACTTGACTTTGTATTTCTAGTTGAGATCGACCGACAGCATTAAATTATACGTGTATGTACTCTATAGCTATATATTTACACACACGTGCTAATCATGTACCTCACTGGTTATTATGAACTGGTGCATTGTTTGACAATAAATACAATACCGTGCAGACACACGGTATTGTACGGTACGGACGGTAAAAGAATCGCGTGGCTCTTGTGAGCCGTCGCTTCTACTTCACTTCAGCTCCCATTCTATATACATATAACTAATTGTTCAAATTGAGAGATGCCTATCCGGATAAGCTACACAAACATACATTGCTGTATATATTTGACAAACATGTGGTAAAAATACGTAAAAAGTGTTTCAAGCCGTATAGGACAACACTAATTATACACATTATTGATAGACCACACGATACGAGTTAACAAGGCTGTATATAAGATAAATATTGGATTTAGGACACAAACATGAATTTTAAATAGCTTAACACAAAATAAATTAGGTTTTTAGCAGTTTCAACTTGGATACACTTATGTACATATTAATGATTACCAAAACACTTCTGATTGACTCTCATTTCTGTGAAACCGATCATAGTGTTACGGAAGCCTAAATTAACCCGCGGGCGCCATCTAGTCACGAATAGCGGGAACTAAATTGAGACACAGCGCCATTATTTAGCGAATAACGGAACTTGTAGTCTATTAATAAGAATGTTCTACTGAGTTCTAGAAGTTCGAACAGCGGTCGAGTGAAGATGTTTCAAGAAACTTCATGAACTTTCTATGAGATGTTTTTCAAACTATAAGAAAGTTGCATGGCGGAATGGACATTCAGCTCTAACTGAACGATACTGCCAGTTAACAATTGCGAAGTATAGCGATAGTACAAGTGAATAGTGAGTAGAAATAGTGCGAATTGTAACTGTCTTATAATTGACGTGTTAATTGCTAATTATTTAAATAAATTGTGTCTATTTCTTTATTATTCTTCTTCTTCTTCTTATTCTTTATATAATAGTTTTGTTATAAACAACATGACAAAAAAATTGATAAGCTGATCCTTTGCAGCTCCAGAATGCAACGTTACTATATATTAGTGCGCGCGACGGGATCTGTCCCACACACGCGTGCACCGAGGCCGAGTCCCCATCGGTTTGTTGTAACACCAATAGTTCGGCACGTATTGGGATACCTTGGATGGCAGTTTCACTCGTTGTGTCGGATAACACGACCCAAACGTGTGATACTTTTGACTAACTCTAACGTAGTTGATGTGACAAGTGGCGCTAGTGGAGGGTCATTACATTCTTTAATCATGTTACGTACTCGTACACTAAAAAACGTAATTTTCTTCTCATAAGCTTACAATCTCGTAATATAGGTATTCATTTATTTAAGAGTGTTTATAATTATGGTTTGCTTATATTTCTATACTGTAACTTCGATGTCGATATGATCACGTTGCAGACGATAATTATACATTTGGTTTTTTCTACGAGTTAACACAAACCATTAGGTCACTGGTTTGGTTCCGTGTGGACCCGCCATCGATGGCTATCAACAATTTCGCTATGGTAATGCACGCACAATCTATTTCCTTTAACAACTAAATCCTATAACAGTACAATAACCTATTTGTCTTGTCACATTACTGTACATATATATCTTATACAAGAGAAGCTATTATGCTATAATTGATAGTTACTACACAACCACCATTTTTGTAACAAATATTTAATTCATTAAAAGCATGCACCACCATAACACTAACTACGAGTAGTTGTTTGTCACACGTCCCTTATATTAACGGTAGTATCGCCTCTAGCTTAGTTTAGTTAATTGTATATTAGTTGTTAGTTAACATTATACTATAAATAACTTAATATATTACTTTCTCACCACTGTCAAAACATTTAATAACTAGGGGTCGATCAATAACTATCTGATACATTAAAATCCAGTCATTAATGTTGTACACATTAATGACTGGATCTGTTGACAATTGTACACATAATAGTAAAATGTAGTGTAATGTAATGAGATATGTTTATTTTCCTAATTTCACATTTTGATGTTATGAATGAATTATGAATCGATCATTTATGCCGCGTTCCAATAAACAAGAAACGATTCGTTTTGCTTACGGACGGTAAAATGAATTTTCAACAAAATTTTTAACGTTTGTAAGCAAAACGAATCATTTCTTATTTATTGGAACGCGGCATTAGTGGGCAGTGACACGGCGTCGTGCATTAATGGATTAACATATTTTAATGTAGGATATTGACACTATCGTGTCATTTAAGGAGAATCTTTTTTAATTTAATATAGGTGACAGCACAAATCGACACGAGAGCCATAATGTGCTAAAAAAAAGGAAATTTTCGTGTTGCCGTCAATGTTTAAATTATATTTAACACGTTTTTATTATTATAATTATGATTAAAATGATAAAATACGGGTTTCTGCCGATTAGAAATGATCGTCAGCGTGGCTAGAATATGTCAAAAGGCCAAAAACTATTCGTACCCGGGCATGTGTTAGAAGTAGAAGAAACAGGAAAATTGTAGCTCAAACGAACATTTGTAACGTTCACGATGTCGAAATAACTGTAAAGTATTTTCTGAACTCGGTTTTGTCGTAAATTTAAATTATTTGAGATAATGTTTACTTACAGTTTTGTTTGTATTCAATAGTACTAGTGCATACTACGTACAAAACTCAGCTATTTTTACAAATAACATTATTAGTAATTTCTTAATGTTTTACTCATACTACCACTATGTCGTTTATCACATAACCATGCAAAATGAGTGCTATTCGTGAAAGTAATATAATTTTATACCTTTTGACTTATTTTTCTTTGAAGTGAAATGCAACTCAGTTAAATGTTATATTTCACTACTTTAATGTTATTATTTAATAACGTGAAGTGCCAATGTCAAGTGCTGTTTACGCAAAAGATTGTGATTTGCTCCACCAGGTGGCAGAGCCATCGTTGTGCACGTCGCCTATAGGCTTTCGATGTGTGCATAAAGTATTCGTTCGATTTACTTTTTTTCAGATGTAGTTTAAAGAGAAGGTAACATTTTGTGAACAGTAGAGGCAGTGTTCCCTTCAGTATTTAACTATAAATGTAAATCGTCTAGCGATAGACTACAGGAGCGTAGACGGCGTATACATAGGACACAGTATACAAAATGTATTTACTCGATCTAACGTTTAGTAACTTCAAACGATTCCTCCGATTCTATAGTAGGGTTCCGCAGTATCGAGGCCGACGAGCCTTCGACGAGACAGGTGTAATATACCGATTACGACGTTCGGAAGCGAAACCATCGTGGGAATCGAGTAGTATAGGTACGGTGTCGTCGTTTTACGCGATTTCACTCATCGGATATGTACGTTACAGCTCGTAGAGGTGCAGGTCTACGCCCCAGCCCGTGGCGGCCACGTGCGGCGGCAGCGCGGCCAGCGCGCGCGCGTGCTCGGCCTGCAGCTTGTCGGCGCCGAACAGCGCGTGGCCCGCCAGCGACACGTCCGCCAGCGCCGCGCCGCCGCCCGCCAGCAGCAGCTCCACGCGCCACGCGCCCGGCGCGCGCGCCGCGTGCAGCGCGAAGAAGTATGTGCGGCGCCCGCCCCAGCGCGCGCCCTCCAGCGGCGCCGCCAGCGCGCTGCAGCGCTGCAGGCGCACGCCGCGCGCCGGCGCCACCACCAACACGGCGTGCTGCGGCGCGCGCGTCACGTTCACCAGCAGCGCGCGCACGCCCGCGCCGCGCTGCTCCACGCGCACGTGCGCGGCGAGGCGCGCGAGCGGCGCGGCGGTCGCGCGCACGCGGTGCGAGCGACTCACGAGGCCCAGCACGGGCAGGTAGTAGGGCGCGCCGCAGTACACGCGCCGCGCACACTCCGCGGCGCCCACCTCCTCCGCCGGGCCCACTGATTTTTATGATCATTATAAAAAAGAATGATCCTCCATAAAAATTATATAAGAAAACCGATGTGACCAAAAACATAACTAATTCTAAATCGGTAAGCTAATAATAAAAAAATATATATATTATAGTAACTTAATGACTAAAACATCAATTTGTGAATCTAACCCAGCCCCGTAAACTACCGACGATAACTTTTTAAATCGATTAAAAATACATCTCACACAAATAAAATAAAAAGAATCATTAATTAATTTATGACATCTTCTTTATTACAGCTGTTAACAAAACTATTTAATTTTATTTTTAATCAATTCTTTTTTATTTATTATGAACGCCCCCGTCTGAAACACCCAACAGAACATTCAATAAGGAATATGCATGTATTTTTTTTTTCTTTTATTGACTTGTTCCATCATTCTACCCTAATAAAAAATATAAATAACCTTGCAATATTCAAATTAATTTTTAAAATAAAATTGAAAACATCGATAAAATTTGATCTGTTTGAACGCCGCCATATTTCGCGGGCCTTGGATGACGTCACGCTCCACGCTTAGTGTTTGTTTCATAAACTTACTTGAAGTGTTACAGTAATTTTATACCGATTTCCAGTTGTAATTACTATTTATTGTAATTAATAGACTATGGCTAAAGTTAAAAAACCATTTTATAGGTATTGCCTTGTCCCTAAGTGTAAAAACACTATAAGAAGTACACCCAATACAGTATTTTTTCCTGTACAAAATAATAATGTAAAATACGAAAACAATGGTGTACATTAATAAGAAGAGATCAATTATCTTCAATATCGTGTTTATATTGTTGTGAAGATCACTTTAATGTAAGCATATTACAATTTAATTGCTAGTATAGTGTGAATTAGTCAGCAGTAATTTATGTTTGTTTTAAATATCAAGCAGAAGGCAACTTGCTTGTCTATTTAAACTAGGTAACAAAAGTCCAATAAAACTTCATAAATATAACTAACTCTACATATCTTACCTATCCTTTAGATTATAATATAACAAGTATTATAATAATAACCTTGCGGCTTTCACTCCTCAACCTCAGGGGACGTAAAATCTGGATTTGATGCAAAATATATAGTCATCATGAATGCACGATTTTCGGTAGATTATGATTTGCTTTGACAAAACTACATCCAGTCATTGTCCTAGATGATTTCTAATATCACTAGAATGCTCAAATTGCACTAGCTAAGACCAAAAAGCACAGGAACACCTATCTTTCTCCATAACACTAAGAATATAGGCGCCGATAAATGACAGAACGTGGAATGTCACGTCATGTTTTGTTTCGACCAATGATGAAGCGTTTTGCAAAGTTGAATTTCGCGCCCTTATTTTGCATATTTTAATTAATTATTTTTTGCAATTAAACACGAACTAAATAAGAAAATAATTGTTTAGGCATATCTGGACAATAAAGATTCAAGGGAAAATTAATCAAGTAAATTTAAACAACATGCATATTCCCTATTGCAAATCCCTGTTTATCTGACTTAAGCCATTACAAAACAATTTATATTTTTGTTTCTCAATAAATTACACTTAGATATTTCTACGTTAATCTCACCTTACCTCAGACATTTATGCCGCGTTCCAATAAACAAAAATTCTTTACGGACGGTAATTTTTTTCAAAAATTCAACAAAATTTTACCGTCCGTAAGCAAAACGAATCGTTTCTTGTTTATTGAACCGCGGCTTAAAACGATTAGATAAAAATTACAATAAGTTCTCTTTAAACCAACAGATAATCGTCTAAGATCCGACTGTAGACTTAGTGCGCTCATCGAGTATTTGTTAAAAACCAACTTTTTACGCATATTTATGATTAAGAGAATATATATCTACGAGGCTGGCTATCAAAATGTGGCCGCTAGTATTTTTAATTAAATTATTGTTAATTGATTTTTGGAAAAAAAAACATTCACTTGTCTAGCTATCACTTTCATCGCTACAAATATCAGAATCGTCGTCATTATCGGAAGATTTGTTCAAAGAATCACATAGCACACTCTGAACTTGCGTTGAAAACAAACCAAAGAAATCAATCAATCACTAGCTTAAACAGTTTATAGATACACAAATTTATTAAATAATTATAATAATATAGTATACAATGACATGTTTAATAAATCCGTGAACAGAATAAGAAAAGATAAAATATAAAAATAAATATAGCAGAAATATAAAAACTACTTTATAAGCACAGATAAATAGTAAAATTATTAAAATTATCATTGATAACCATAGACAAGACAGCTTAAGTATACAATACATAAGACACTGTTCTTTTTATAATTATCTTAAAGTACCCAAGACATTACATATTTTACTATAATTTTATATTTTTATTTTATAAGAAATACGTAATACACACATTTTATTATTGTTTTTGATGTGCCATCTAAAGCAATACATTACATAAATTCAAACACAAATAAAACAAAAACACCTGAATTAGTTATTTATTGAGGCATAGGATATAGTTAACTCTTAGTTTTATTCTTATAAAAAGCTCTCTTCCTCCTCTCTCCTAACGAAAGCTTTGCTGTGCCCAACAGGGTCCATAATTAGTTCTACCTTTATATTTAACATCCTATTAATGTAATTATGGAATGCAATAAAGTAATGACTAATGACTAATACCTTAAAGGGCGGCAACGCACTTGTAACTCTTGAGTTCCAGGTGCCCATGGGCGGAGGTAGTCATTTACTATCAGGTGACCCGTCTGCTCGTTTCCCACGTGTAGCATAAAAAAGGTATGTTATCCAATTCCTCGAATAACGCCAACTTTAATACTTCCACATTTCGAGGAGGACACTTCTCATAATGTCTTAGAGGTGTTCTATCGGATTCATATCGAATGACCGAGCTGGTCAGTTCATTTGTGTGATCCAGACGGTGTTCCACATCCTGTCCCTTCCATTAACTAAATTAACAAAAAACGGCCACGCGGAGGAAATGTTAATGTTTGCTGTTCGATTGCTCACTTCGAGTTTTGGTGTTTTTGCTGGGACATAATTGTGTGTAGTCCATCTTCAGTCAACAGTTTTTTCAATGTACGTTTACTTACACTCACATTACGGACCTCCTCTAGAAGGTTACGCGTCTGATTAGCAGCGATTTCTTAAAATGTGTATTCGTTATAACTTTATCCCCGTTTTCGGATGTAAGTTCCAGGCTGCCTATACCGACGAACATTACGGCGAATCACAGAACCCTATCCACCCAAAGCGCGACCGAGCGGTCTGCGCGACCTTCTTCGATCATCGTTACAGCTCTGGCAACTGCAGTTGCTGGCAAATCACTAATTTTTGTGTCAAAATTAGTTTTGGAAAGTGCCAATCGCACTTTCCAAAACTAACACGCAAATAACCTAAAATCACCATCAAGACCTATTCAAATAAATAATCTTGATTAAATTTGAATAGTAAAGGGTGACCCAATAAAAGTGCACGATTTAATTTAAAAATAAAACGCATGTTTCCTTGAGCGAGTGATGATATTTTTATTGGATTGTAAAGTAGACTTGTTCCGATTATGTATGGAATGAAATATCTGGCATATGGCCCCCTCGGCTCTGAACACAGGCTCTTGCTCTTTTAACAAAGATGTGGCTCTATCTCACCGATGACGCGTTGGATCTCGGCTTTGAGCTCAGGAATTGTTTATGATTTATTCACCTAGACCTGAGATTTCAAAAAACCCAAAGAAAGGTTTTAAATCGCACGATTTTGGCGTCCAATTGGCATCGGGATTTCGGGAGATGATTCGGTCTGGAAATCGTTGCTTCGATAAATCGATCGTTCCGTGCGCGCTGTGGCAGGCGGCGCCATGCTGCTGAAACCACATGTCGTTCAGATACATACCAACCAGTTGAGCCCACAAGAACTCCGTTAGCATGTTCCTATAACGAATGCCATTCACAGTCACTGCATTTTTGTATTGGGTTTTCACAATGATAACGCGTTGTTTAGTTGTGTAGCGCTCATTTTTTAATAATCGGAACAATCGTTGATGCCAGCTGTCGAATATCAGAGCTGCAACCTCCAAAGAAAAAAAAATGGCGTGAAATTTAAATCGTGCATTCTCATTGAGACACCCTATATATCAAATATATTAAAGACTAACCGTTTTTTTCTCTCGTTTGTGTTTCGGGGATGCCCGACTAGTTTCAGAACCGACGGGGCGCTTTAGCAGGGAGTGAAGCGTCCTGCCGGAGTCAGGCGTCACACTGGGTCTACTACGCTTTACGTCTTTCGGAACGTGCGGATGTCGTTTCCGATGCGTTGTGTAATACTAACTGTATCACTTTGTTTAAGGTCTGTCAGGTCTGTCTCGTGGGACGTGAGTTATAATGCCGGCCGCCGGGCGACCGTATGGTCTTTAATAAACGTGAATACCACTCAAAAGAGTTTTTTTGTAATATATTATTGTACATTATATGCATTATTGTATACTGTCTAATGCATTATTCATAATAAATTTATCAATATCACTTATTATTTTGTTGGGTTTTCATCGCCTACTCCTTTCTCATCGTAATAACCTGGCGGTTCACCGACCGTGGGTATCGCGAGGTGTTAGCCGAATACCAGTGCTACTTCTTTCGAAGTGGCATAACGTCGATTTAACGACCGTTTAGACTCAGCGGAGGTATTTTTATCTTACTATATGAGCCGCGTTGTAAACTCTTATACTTATTTACGAGCTCAATTGAGTATTAATATCACGCAAGTACATACCGTGCTCGTCGAGCGTGTAGCGCGTGTTGGCGTCCAGCTCGGGCACCCAGTAGAAGAGGTCGGGGGTGGCGGGGGCGGCGGGGGCGGGGTCCCGGCGCGCGTGCAGCGTGCGGCGCGTGTGGAACAGCATGAGGCGCTGCGGGCGCTCGGCGCTGTAGGGCGCGCCGAGCGCGCCGCTGCCGACCAGCGCCACGCTCAGCGCGCACGTGGCCGCCAGCGCGCACACCTGCACGCACAGAGCGCAGCCTACTAACTCTCTAATCTAACCTCTAATCGCAGGCGCATAGCTAGTGACGGCGACATTATGCCGCGTTGACAATATATTAAGAAAGGACACTGCGGCAACACATCGTTCTGAACTTGTGAGTCCGATCGAGTCGTCACCGTGCATAAATATCTAATTTAGCAAAATGCAATTCTGTGATATAGCTCTTAACGATCTCTTTTCGTAGTCGAGTAGGTAAGGCGGTGAGGCGGAAAAGCGGTAAGTAAATAGGCCGCACCAGCGTGCGCTTGTTCCTCGTGGCCACCACGAAGGGCAGCAGCCAGCTCAACGCCGCCAGCGAAAGCGCCGCCGTCAGCAGCGCCATCACCACCTGCGGACACGGCATTGGCGCATTAGCAGCTCTGAAGCACACACGACGCCATCTGTTAAGCGCAGGCGTAGACCTGTTTATAATATTTTTCTTAAATGTTATATGAGAAACTTTAATATTGAATTTAAATTTTCTAGCGACTAGCGACCTTAGGGATAAAACAAAAAAAAAAGCTGGTATACGTGTACATTTATTTGTAACCAGAAGCAGGTGTATGACATTTCACTTCTTCCTTAAAAGTGACGAATTTCCAATATAATTTTACAATCCCTAATTCACCTTCTTGGGGGTTAAAATTTGAAGAACGCCGATATACATGTGCATTAATTTGTAACCAGAAGAAGGATGTGGGTTCGAATCTTAAATCGTCGATGGCAGTCGCACAGTTCAAAAGTTTAGAAAGAAAATTAGAAAACGAACATTTAGTGACTTCTTATCGGGAATTTATGTCTGAGTACATTGACCTCGATCATATGCAAACTTGTACCGTTAAAATTACACTTCCACCTAAGTACCACCAGGCTAGGCCCACTCCGGTCAGTAGGTATGAAGTTACAGGTACCTAGCAGCGGCGACGAGTCGAGCGAAATTCAGTGGGCTGCCACGCGCCGGCCGCGTCCGTTCGTCGCTTACGAATTACGTTTCCCGTATTTACGTAGTTAGATTATATTATTAATGATAATCAGTTTAGCTATGTTAAGTATATTTATTTATTAGGACCACAACAACTGATACACATCTTCTATCTATACATCTATACTCTATAGAAATAAATAAAATTGGAGTGTCTGTTTGTAATATTAAAATAACCGCTTTTTACTTAGTGCATTTGGATGTAAATACGGTACATATACCAAAACAACATGTTTTACAATTTTTGTCTGTCTGTCTGTCTGTTTGTTTCGGCTAATTCCCGGAACAGGTGGACCGATTTCCACGGGACTTTCACTGTCAGATAGCTGATGTTAAAAGGAATAACTTATGCTACTGTGATTTTGAAAAAAGCATTAAGGTTCCGCGCAAAATATATAAATATGTACACGCGAGCGAAGCCGCGCGGGAACTGCTAGTAAATAAATAAATTTGAAGTGTCCGTTTGTGACATAATGGCAGTTTTTTACTAAATGCATCTGAATGTTTACACGGTACTTATACCAAAAAAAATATTTTTCACATTTTTGTCTGTCTGTTTGTTCCGGCTAATCTACTGAACGGGTATACCGATTTCCACGGGACTTTCACTGACAGATAGCTGGTGTTATAAGGAGTAACTTAGTCAAGTTTAGCTTTGATAAGTTTAGGACTACAACAATTTTGTCTGTCTATCTATTTGTTCGGCTAATCTCCGCAACGGGTTGACCGATTTCCATATGACTTTCACTGGCAAATAGCTGGTGTTATAAGGAGTAAGGTTCCGCGATTTGATTTGCATATACCTACCTAGTTAAACACCTAAAAGAGATAGTTTCATTCCAAGGTACTGCAAATGCCTATCTTCTTAGAGATTAAAGTATCTATGCAGAGATTGTGAAATAAAATAGTTTTCTTTAATATAAGTTATATCTACGTAGGTACTACTAAGTAGGTAAATACCTAGTTTAGGTTTATTTAAAACTTCATTTGTTCACAGAAGTAAAGTAATAGGCACATAACTGGTTATTAAATATTTAGATTAATTCTTCTTACAGAAGACGGCATCAGAACAGATAAGAGTTATGCGATAGAAAGAGAGGCAAGGTTTAGAGTTAGCGGTGTGCGATCTGAATTGCACCTTATTGTGTCGGAGCAAGAGTCGCTATTTATTTAAATGGTATTGCGAAGAGGTCCTTCTGTACTAGTACTATTATGTATTCTGTGGTACCACATACCTCACCACGGAGTAGAGCGCTACATCATCCGACACATCAACAGGATATTCACTGAAAGATTTATGTATAAGGGGCCCAATAGGGAATATGCATGTTGTTCCAATTTACTTGATTAATTTTCCCTTGAATCTTTATTGTCCAGATATTATGCCTAAACAATTATTTTCTTATTTAGTTCGTGTTTAATTGCAAAAAAAAAATTAATTAAAATATGCAAAATAAGGGCGCGAAATTCAACTTTGCAAAACGCTTCACCATTGGTCGAAACAAAACATGACGTGACATACCACGTTTCGTCATTTATCGGCACCTATATTCGTAGTGTTACGGAGAAAGATAGGTGTTTCTGTGGTGTGTGTAGTGATATTAGAAATCATCTAGGACAATGACTGAATGTAGTTTTGTCAAAGCACAATCGGACAATCTACCGAAAATAGGTGCATTCATGATGAGTATATATTTTGCATAAAATCCAGATTTTACGTCCGCTGAGGTTAAAGGAGTGAAAGCCGCAAGGTAATTATTATAATACTTAAATTGTTATATTATAATCTAAAGGATAGGTAAGATATGTATAGTTCGTTATATTCATGAAGTTTTATTGGACTTTTGTTACCTAGTTTAAGTAGACAAGCAAGTTGCCTTCTGCTTGATATTTAAAACAAACAAATTGCTACTGACTAATTCACACTATACTAGCAATTAAATTGTAATATGCTTACATTAAAGTGATCTTCACAACAATATAAACACGATATTGAAGATACTTCATCTCTTCTCATTAATGTACACCATTGTTTTCGTATTTTACATTATTATTTTGTACAGGAAAAAATACTGTATTGGGTGTACTTCTTATAGTGCTTTAGACTTAGGGACAAGGCAATACCTATAAAATGTTTTTTTTTAACTTTATCCATTGTCTATTAATTACAATACCTGTAATGTAATTACTGTAACACTTCACGTAAGTTTATCAAACAAACACCGAGCGTGTAACATGACGTCATCCTAGGCCCGCGAAATATGGCGGCGTTCAAACAGATCAAATTTTATCGATGTTTTCAATGTTATTTTAAAAATTAATTTGAACATTGTGAAGGGTTTTTATATTATTTATTAGGGTAGAATGATGGAACAAGTTAGATAGATAGATAGAATATTCTTTATTGTACACCGTTAAATGAAATTAATTGGAACAGATCATGGCTTAAAAATAGAGTACAATGGGCGGTCTTATCGCTAATAGCGATCTCTACCAGACAACCTTTAGATGGAGATAATTATAGAAGTATTAAATAAAAGCAATAGTTGATGGCGTACTATATAGAGAATACAGACAAGTATTTACACATATATATATATTTATATATACATATACATACATACACACATAAATACACATACATACATACATATACACATACATACATACATACACACACATACATATATACTTAAATAATCCAGCTATTCAGTAGAGATTACATAGTAAAATCTAAAGTAATTTTGATCTTAAGTGTGAGATGGAATAAAAATAAAGAATAAAATAAAGGTATTACAGTGATAGATAGTATTGCTTGACCATATTTTTAAAGGCTGTAAGGGTTTCAGCTTGCCGTATTTGTACTGGTAATGCATTCCACAAACGAACAGCCAGAACCATAAAAGACTTATCAAAAAAAGTTGTTGAATGCACCGGCACCTCTAATATCAGACTTTCCGATGATCTTAGGCATTTCGTATGGGTACCATAAAGGAACTCAAATCGTCCTTTTAAGTAGGAAGGTGTATGAGGGTTAAACAGTATGCTGTATAGCAAAGAGAGAACATGGGCATTCCGGCGAAGACGAATAAGTAACCACTTGAGCTTTTTTCGGAATTCAGAAACATGATCATATTTACGCAGTCCAAATATGAATCGGATACAAAAGTTTTGAAGTCGCTCAAGTTTATCTAGTTGGTTTTCGGTGAGATCTGGATAGCTGGCGTCCGCGTAGTCAAGAATTGGAAGAAGGAGTGAATTTGCAAGGGCAGTTTTGGTGGCAGTTTGTAGAAAATTTCTCAATCTTTTTAACGATCCTGCAGAGGCGAATAACCTACGGCTTATTTCTTGTATTTGAGGAGACCACGATAGCTCCGAGTCAATAAGTATTCCAAATTTTTTACTTTTTCACTAAAGGGTATAATAGCGCCATTGAAAATAATCGGAGGAACATGTGACCAGTCAATCTTTGAAACTTTTCTAGCGCTCCCAACGATAATCACCTGGGTCTTCGAAGGGTTTACTTTGAGTCCGTAGGATTCACTCCAAGCACTTATTTTAGCTAGATCTTTATTGATGATCTCAATTGCATTAGCGATGTTATCTATTGGTGCTTGGGAGTATATTTGAAGATCATCTGCATAAAGGTGGTAAGAAGAGAAAAGTTGATCAGTGATAGAGTTTATAAATAACGCGAAGAGTAAAGGAGATAGAACGCCACCCTGGGGCACACCAACAGATGTATTACACCAAGAAGAGAGAGTGTTATCAATGCGTATACATTGTCGGCATCCACACAGGTAACTTCGAAGCCAATCAATCACCATTGGAGATATGTTAAGTGAGCGAGCTATGTTAATTAGGATGTCGAAGTCCACCGTGTTGAAAGCATTGGAAAAATCTAGGAGCGCGAGAACAGTTAGACTTCCACACTCCATACCGTATCTGATGTCATCCGTAATATTCACCAAAGCTGAGACGGTACTGTGTCCAGGCCGGAAACCAGATTGGAAAGGATTCAGAAGGTTGTTTTTGTGAAGAAACACACTGAGCTGATTATGTACGAGACGTTCAAGGACTTTAGACAGAAAAGGTAGTATTGAAATAGGCCGATAGTCAGAGAAAGAAGTAGGATTTTTTTTTTAGGTAGGGGAATGATCTGTGCATTTTTCCATAAGGTTGGAAATACACCACTGGAGAGAGAGGAATTAAGGATGTGACAGATGACTGGAAGAATCTCATCAAGAATGGGAAGGATCATATTACGGCTGATACAATCACTTCCAACCGCATTGGATGTGATTGACATAATACTCCTCTTAACATCACAAGTAGTGAATTGACTAAAGACAGAACAAGTCAATAAAAGATAAAAAAAAAATTCATGCATATTCCCTATTTGCAACTTGACTTACAATGCCTTCTATTAGTGGAGTGTGGAAAGTGGAGACACTACCAATTCGTTTTTACGGTTGATATAGAGAAGATGTATCGCCAAATACTCTCAACAAATATGACACCCCTCTGCAGAAGGTCGTTTGGAGGGAGCCACCTGACCAACATTTACAGTCATTTAAGCTATTGACTGTAACATATATGGAAGCAAGCCAGCACCGTTCCTAGCAATGGTGACTTTACGGTTAGCTAAAGATGAACATGATTCATATCATATCATTCTATATGGATGACTTGGTACACGGTTGTCACAGCCTAGAAAATGGCACGCAATTACAAAAATGGGCGTCTAACAAACAGGAGTTATTAATAAACATACAGTTAAATCAAAACAAAGCAGGTTAAACATTTAACTTTTAAGACAGAAAACACATAAAAATCCTGGAGTGGAATCCAACGGGGGACAGATATAATTTCAATTCTCAAATAATGAACCCTTCAGAATTAACAAACCGGAGCTTATTATAAGAACTATCAAAGATATTTGATCAGTTTGGGTGGTTGGCCCCTGTGGTTGTAAAACTAAAATTATTATTTCAAAAGGTCTGGAAAACCAACCTTCCGTGACACAAGGATGTATCTGCTGAAATTCAACAAGAATGACACACGATCGATACAAGGTGACATAAACAACATTAACAATTTTACGATACTAATATGGATCTCCAGAAAAGAACATGACCTGATTGAGCTGCACGGGTTCTGTGACGCATCCATTCATGCCTATGTATGTGTAGTCTATGCATGAATTAAAGTGGAGCCTACGTGTTGTTAAAACTCGTAGGTAAATAAAAACAGGCATGAAGTGAACGTAAAGTCGAAGGATACGGGACGGACTCGAAAGTAGTTTTAGGATGGTTTAATGGAGAACCATACAAATGGCGCCTTTTTGTAGCAAATAGGGACCCATATAACAGTCACTGTGCCGGCGCGACAATGGCGATACGTCACAACAACAGAAAACGAGGTCGTACCCCTCTCAACTACTAACTTTCACCGAACTGTTTCATGGCATCAGTGTGATGGACATGGTCTTGGGTCGTGGGCTCTCGTACTATAATCGTGTGGTGATTTTTGTGTGTTAAAGAAAAATCGGTGTAGTTTTTATAAGATAAAGTACAGTCTATAAGGATGCAGAGGGAGAAAATATTTATAGAATAAGGGAAGAATATGTTAGAATATTGAAAAGGACTTGATCATTTACAAAAATAAAATCTTAAGGCCACAAATAATTGACAAAAAGCCGGCATTACAAAGTTCCTTTGCTATGCTTTGCGTAAAATAGCTGTAGAGCTACTTTAAGTAAGGATTCCTGTTCATGAACGCTTAACGTTGTCTATAGCTTAAGTATTGTTTAAGAATTGAAATAGCCGACTCCACGTGTCAGGGCTCACTGTGTGTTACGGGTGTTAAACATTCATTTGATCGATCCACAACAGTTACAGAGCAAATTAAGTATAATTCTAGGGCAATTAGAAAAGATTACTTGCGAATATAGTGTATTAAGAATTGTGTCGCGTTACATCAAATGTAAATCCATAAAATAAAATATTTTACCTTTTGGTACTCCGAGATTGCTGAAAAATATTATTTTTTACCTATCTTACCGAATAAAGCTAGATTCCTTTAAATTTGAAGAAAAATGCAAAAAAAACTACAAATAAATAATTACACATAATTACCTAATTTAATCTCAATACGTGTTACTTTAATATTTAATTTGACATTATTTGTAATACTTTATTTGACATTTCAATTTTAATAATAAACCAAGGACTTGCTTCGAATTTTGTACCAAAATATATGAATTTACGTATTTACACACCATTGTAATGGTAGAATGTGAGAGGTCTAAACACAAAATAAACACCAATATGTAACTACATTCTAGTGAATAAATGATTTATTATTATTATTATCAACACTAATTATATCAAACAAAGTCAAATCATTTAGGGCCTTTTCACCTGATGAATGCCAATCCATTTAAATGAATGGCATTAAATTGCAACGTGGACGTCAGTTGACTTAGACACGTGTCAAAAGTTTCTCATCACATCTCCCGGTTTTTACGTGTTTAGTTAAATTTATAGTGAGTTTAATGGATACCTTTATAAAAAATTTATCCCCAACTAATAAACATAGTTAATTCCTCGCCTTGCTCTTTCAACAATGGCTAAATTTCACCCTGTTCTAACGAACAAGGGTAACTCCGAATTATTTTTTTTTGTTTTCTAGGATATGTATCCATATTTTGAGTACAGAATCCAATTATTTACTATCTGTTTCCTCAAATATAATTTAATTTTTCTGTTTAAAGTCTGAATCTCGATAAGAATTGATTTTTTTATCTCGCAATGACATAAAATGGATTTAACTACGTTTGAAGTTACGCGACTCAATTTATTCATTTATGGTCTCGAGCAGCACATAGACCATTCGCAGCAGTAGGTTTGTGCGTGTGTGCGTGTGTGCGTGCGGTGAGTGTACGTACGTCCGGTGGCAGGGCCCCGGCGCCCGCGCGGCCCATGATGGGCACGAACATGCGCAGCGTGTTGAGCAGCAGGTACGACGTCTGCAGCAGCGGCAGCGCCGCGCCCAGCGCCCACAGCGCGCCGCGCGGCAGCCGCAGCGCGCCGCCCAGCGCGTCCGCACCCGACGGCAGCAGCGTCCACAGCAGCGGCAGGAACCCCGAGCGCAGCCCGCGCGCCACGCACGCCAGCAGCGCCGCGCCACTCAGCGCCGCGCCCGCGTCGTGCAGCGCGCGAGCGCCCCAGCCGCCGCGCCGCCCCGCCCAGCCGCCGCGCGCCTCCCACAGCGCGCCCGCCAGCGCCCAGCTCGCCGCCAGCCCTGCACAACCCACCGTCAACGCTCGCCCTGCGCCGCCGCCCCCTGCCGCCCCCCTCCGGCGCCGCACTCACCGGGCGCCACGTACAGCGGCACGAGCAGCAGCGGGCGCGAGTAGAAGGCGAGGCGCGCGCCCAGCGCGTGCAGCAGCGCCGCCACCGACGCCGCGGCCGCCGCGCCGCCCGCGCTCGCCGCCGCCGTCACCGCCATCGCCGCGCCCACCTGGCGCCACCACGCGCCGTAGCTCAAGTACACTGTAACAGACGCGCGGTCAGCGGTCGGTCCTCGCGGCCGGGGAGGCGGCTCGCGGAAGGTCACTCACGTCGACGACGCGCGTCACGCGCGTTGAGATGTATCTTCAGCAGCAGCAGCGCCAGCGTGGCGGCGCTGAGCGCGAGCGCGGCGGGCGCGCGCGCCGACAGCACGGCCACGCCCAGCACGTCGAAGAAGGCGGGCTGGCGCGAGGCGGGGTCCACCTCGGAGCGCACGCTGTCGCTGGCGAGCAGGCCGCGCGCGAGCGCCAGCACGTTGTCGCCGGTGCGCTGCAATGCGGCGGGCGGCACGCGTTCCGCCGTGTCGAGCCGCGTGTGGTACACGTACCCGTTGGCGCTCCACGCCAGGTCCACGCCTGGAAATCATTATTCTACTCACTGTGCACTGTGCACTGTGACAGTTAAACATCACCACTGACTTCTAATTATTGGCAGTGACGTTAGATTACACATATATTGGGGTCCGAACGACCGAGTGAACGTACGTACCACGAAGCAGATACAAAGAGGTGTTGTAATTAGATTTCCCTATGAAACAACGCGTGACAATTGGCGGGGGGAGGTGGTGTCAAGTTCCGCCCACTACACTTTTTTCCATCTATCAAACAATAGTTAAACTACTCGCATCGTTCTATGTCGATGTTGCTATATAGTTTAACTATCTCACACTAGTTGTAGGATGTAGGGGACCGTACTCAGAATTTACTTACCGGGTAGTAGTTTTTTCAAGATTCATTTTTAAACCATCTTGATACAAAAGCGAAAATTTGTGAGTTCTTTCTTTCTCCTAGCCTTGACCTTATCCCACAGCTGGACGGATTTGGATAAAATTTGGTATACAGATAGATTGCGACCTGGCTTAACGTATGGGCATTGGGCATTGCTAGTGTGAGAATAAAAAGTTTGTGGTAAATCACGATTTACGGTTCATATTTTGTTCACTTATTTATTCTTATCATATCTTTCTTTATTCGTATCTGCACCGCAGCTGCAGTTTATTTTGTAGATCTAAATTAATGAGCTTAAAATGCCTTTCAAATCATCAGCCTCAGTACAATTTATTTCATTTTAATATTTAAAGGACTTTCAATTCAAGATAAATACTCGTATAGTCGTGGGTTGCTAGGTAAAATAGGGTTCTAATTACGGCCCTGTCTTTTTGTTCTGTTTATATGTTCTTCTAGTTGAAGATAGATGACAGTCTATTCAAAAAATAATTACAAAAAATATAAAAATAATACTTTGATGGCTAAAAATTCCTTAGGACTGGATGTAGAGCACATTTCAGTATCGCGTATCATATGATATCGTATGATTTATTTTACTAATACTGAGCTCTACGTACCTTAGTTTTTTTAAGTGCCCATTACACAAAGTTTTGCCATCTAGTGACGAATAGATTTAATTATATTAAAAAAAAACTCCCGAGATTTTTCTAGAACTATTTTAATAAATTAAATAAATAGAAAATAGTTACAAATGAATTGTGATGCCATACATGGCACTAGAGCGTCTATCCGAATAGTTTTACATGATAAAATACATCACTTCATCTTTTACTTCCTAATACCACGAAAATTGACTGATTTGCGATTTTTACATACAAACGTACAAGACGAACGCTGACAGTGTACAACTATAAGCCACGCCCACTGTGATGACGTCGGGACCTAGTTATAATCACAGTGCACAGTTGCTTAGACCCTCTCCTCTTTGTATCCGCTCCGTGGTACACCGTGGTAACCTACAACCGACGTGACATCACTGAGGGACCGATGTGAGTTTATCGCGGGCGGGGGGTGACGGTCGCGTTACCGGAGAGCTTGCCGAAGTCGCGGAAGATGCGGAAGTCGGTGTCGGCGGGGATGGCGCCGCTCTGGAACAGCTCCTGCGCCAGCGACGACGCGAAGGGGTGCGGCACCGCGCCCGCGTACACCTGACACGACCAAATTTGATAAAACATGAGTTTTACAGTATTCATGATTTCGATCCCATTAAATTGAGACTTGTGCGAGCTAATTTCATCGTCTTCGTGTGCGACACGACGCGAAGTTTTTTTGCTGGCGGCTCGCAGTCGGCGCGCTGTAAGCACGCGCACCGACTTTGAGTCGAGTTGTATGGTTGCAGCAAACGCGCAGTTGACTTTTTCATTTTGACATAATGAAATGTATTATACGACCACGTTTTAAAGCTCATATTTGAATGATAACTTAATTCCTGGGGTGGAGCCGTGTCGTTACCGTGGCGGTATAATGTGTGATGAGCTTTAAGCGTTTGGCTCAGCGCCCGTGCAAAGGGTCCACTAGAGATGTCGCAAGACGTGGCAGGTCTCGCCAGATCTAACAGCGCCAGACTTCTTCCTTTGGGGCTTTTTGTAATCTCGCGGTTGCCGCAATAAACCACAAACCTTAAGAGCCAACATTAAAGAAGAAATCGCCAATTAGGAGCTAAATGTTTTGCGAGCAACAATTCAAAATGTCTTAAAACGAACACTAACATGCATCAACATGCATTTTACCGATATAAACTTTTTCAACTTAATGTCATCAATTTTACTTATTCAAATACACTTTTCGTGAAAACAGAGCTTATTTCATTGATTTGTAATAAAATGTTAGCCAATTTACATTATGACATAAGTCTTGCTCCACCTAGTAGTACACGAGGGAGATCGCGTTTACCTCTACGATCCAGGGGTCGTGCGGCCCCGCCTGGAACATGACCTCGCGCCCGCCCGCGCCGCACGCCTCGATGTTGATGAACGCTCGCACAGACTTCGACCACCTGCATAACACACATGTACCTACTTCAAACTACCATTATGTCCACGTTTACTTTGAGTTTTCACATTCTCATAAATACGACAAAAATGTAATAAATTATAAGTACAAGTAAAAAAAGAACTATAAAGATTCATATCAGTACATATTTCGTGTAGGTGTAGGTACATTCAGGTTTAGCTGTACTATCGAGACTGTCTCATCACGAGTCCTACCGTTATTGACACGACATGGTACTTAATGAAAAGGTGGCTCGCAAGTGATGTGGAAGGACTGATGTCGGTAGACTTCACACAAGGATTACGATCATGTAAGTCGAAGATCACCGTACGCGAACGCCCAGTCTTAATAATAAAGATGTCTTTCCGTCTGCCCGTTGACATGTGATGTATGATTTACGTATGGTGTAGAAGATATTGTGGAGTACTTGTGCTGCGTGATGAACGCGTGCGAAGCCTGCAGGATGTTCTCCTCGGCGCCGTTGAACAGGAAGATGGCGTCGTGTCTGAGGGGCCGGCGCGTGGCGGCTAGCGCGCGCAGCACGTCCAGCATCACCGCGCACCCCGCGCCGTCGTCGCTCGCCCCTGCAGCGCACCAACACAATACTCACATAACTTTACATTAAGGGTAGTAACTCTACATTACCTATACAGAGATCAGCCATTAAGGAAAAGGACAACATTTCTTCTTCACCACTGTTCGTCAAAAAGCTTAAATCCCACCAGTAAGTGACTGATGGGAAAGACTTTTGGGACTGCAATGAAGAAAACCTATATAAAACAAAATCACTCAGCGGGAGCGGGTGATTTTACGGTGTCCGGATTTGTTCAAAAGCAGTGGAGATAATTTCGAACTGACCTACACCAGCTAAGCCGTTACCCTAACCGACAACGGTCAAGAATCGTATCTCACCGGGGTACGAGCGAAATATATTTAAAAAACCAAACACTTAACCTGGTGATGGCGCCACAGGCTTCCTTGCAGTTCAGAGGTAAGCAGAAGCGTACTAAGCACCCACATTTTGCCGACTATAATTTAGTCCCACTTAGGTAATAGGGGGCAAGCCTATAGCTGTCAACCAGGGAATTAACGAATTAAATGGAAAAATTGTGCGTATATTGAAAGGGAAAGGTAGGTAAGAAGGGAAGGCAATGGAAGGAAAGGATATTGCATATAGGGATGGATTGGGGAGTGCGAGCCGTAGCTCCAGCAGGTCGGGGGCGCCGGGAAGGCCGAGCCCTCTTACCCAGCACTTAGTATGTTTATTAAAACTCTCTATCTATTTTTTATCTATTTTAGCACAATTCCTACGTGTCATATAAACAAAATCTTTTAGAATTAAAGCTCCAATCATTTGAAACTATTTTCTTGCTTAGATCTTGTTAAAATAGGCTTAGAATAGAATATTCTATATTGTACACCATATTGATTGATCTTAATATTAATATTATTATTGGTAGGTATAATGGGCGGTCTTACCGCTAAAAGCGATCTCTACCTTACCTTACCTTAGGATGGATTTAGTGACTGAATTAAGTGGTAGCTGTCGGTGTACTACATAATATATATATACACAGACTAACATATATTCGTACCTATATCGTACAGAAGCGTACAATATACATAAATATTCAAATATATATACATATATTTTTAACCGACGAAAAAAAAGGAGGTTGTAAATTCGACCGTATAATATTTTTTTTTTATGTCTGTTCAGCCCTCACTCCGTTATTTATGAACCGATTTTAATTATTCTTTTTTTGTTAGAGGGACCACCCTTGAAGTATACCCTATACTTCAAGGGTGGTCCCATGTCAAGGAAGTCAGGATCTGATGATGGGATCCTGAAAAAATTGAGAGAAACCCTCGAAAATTGTAGGAACGAATAGTGTTTCTGTTTACTTTTCATTACTTTATCAGGTATTGCGTTTAGAAATCATCATCATTTTTCATCATCATCATCATGATGATGAAAAAAAAACATAAAATAAAATCTTTTTGACAAAAAATTAAACCGACGAAAAGAACTAAAAAGCAAAAAATAAATCAACCTTAAGTCTTAAGTATTGAGCTTATTTACATAAACTATCTAATGTTATATAAACTTATTTTGAGTCGGCGCCAAATAAAATTTGATAATTAATCTGTTTGTTGTTTGGCGCCGACTCAAAATAAGTTTATATAAAATTAGATAGTTTATGTAAATAGGCTCAATACTTAAGGCTTAAGGTTTATTTATTTTTTGCTTTTTAGTTCTTTTCGTCGGTTTAATTTTTTGTTAAAAAGATTTTATCATATATACCGACGTAGTAACATGAATAATTAAATACTGAGTATTTTATTATAATATTATAAAAAATGCATTCTATAATATTGTAATGCATTCTGCATTACAATATTCAGCAAACACACAGGTTGTTTCACACACAGGGTACCTACAGCGCTACATAAGCACGTATGTTTTTGTAGCAGATAGATTATTTTTAATTTTTTTTTTATTTCTTTGTTTGTATCTTAGTAATAAGTATTTATGATTATAGGAATGTAATACCTTGTGTGGAAACTAAATAAATACTTTTCTTTCTTTATTTCTTCTTTCAAATAAACATTATAATAATACAATTGACAGATAATTTCAGTATACCTGTAGATGGAGCTATACGTTTAGGTAATGACTTTTCATCATTACTTTAGTGCATTCCACAACCTTTTTGCAACAACGGTAAATGATATGTCGAGAAACGATGTGGAATGCAAAGACATTTTTAACTCTAGATTTTCCTGATATCTCATGAAGGAACTCAATGCGTTCCTTAAGATAGGAAGGTGTGGAAGGGTTAAACAATATATAATAAAGAAAGTATGAGCATTCCGGCGAAGGCGTATGGGTAACCACTCAAACTATTGACGAAATTCTGAGCAGGATCATACTTGCGTAAATCCCACTAATATTATAAATGTGAAAGTTTGGATGGATGGATGGATAGATGTTTGTTACTCTTTCACGCAAAAACCACAGAACCGATTGCTATGAAACTTAGTATGTAGATAGCTGGATACCTGGATTAACATATAGGCTTTTTATCCCAATATTAGCACGGGATCGGGACTTACGCGGGTGAAACCGCAAGGCGCTGCTAGTCAAATATAAATCTTATACAAAAACTTTGGAGTCGCTCGAGTTTGTCTAATTGGGTCTCGGTGAGATCCGGATAGCCGACATCTGGTGAATCGAAGATTGCGAGTAGTAGCGAGCTTGCATGTGCAATTTTGGTGACTGTAGGAAGAAAGTTGCGTAGCTGTCTCAATAGTTGGAAGAATGGCTTAACTACTTAGTTACTGGAGCTAGTTGCTATAGCATAATAATATGTATAAGTAAACGTTCGCCCAAAGCTCCCGAAATATTGTAAAACTATTTCAAATGGAGAAATACTCACATATACATAAAATGTCAACCGTTTTTCTATTATTTTTTTAAACTCTACTTTTCACTCACTTGTTTTCCAGTGCACAACATAAATTGAAAAACTTTTTTTTATAAATAAATAAATAGAATTATGTATTACAATAAACATCAAACCAAGTGTTTTACGCCTTCTTAGATCTGAAGAAGGTTTTTGAGCGACACTACCCATGTATGGGTTGGGATTACGTTTTAATAATGGCTCTGAAGTCACTCTACATGGATTCCAAAGCCTGTCAGAACAAATGGTGCATACAAGGACTGTTTTGATGTCTCTAGGGTTGTCAGGTAAGGCTGTGTAGCGTCTCTGTGGTTGTTAAACTTATTAATGGATAGCTGTTTATCTAAACTGAAAGAGCACGAGGGCGGTTTGCGTACGGGTGAGTTACGTGTCAAGTGACTAAGGTCTGAGTTGGTATGTCAGGATTGTGGCTAATGGCATTTCAATTATCGTCTCATCATCGTCTACCCCGGGCGGGAATAAGGCGTGAGTATAATTTATACGTATATTAATACTTTGCTGCGCTCTGCTTGATCACGCGTATCTTCAATAGCAGGTCAATCAAATACTTACCTGCTCGAGCATTTTGACCCTTAAAACAAGTTAACAACTCAGCAACATTTTACAGCATCAACTTAATGTTCCTTTGGAAATATAGTTGAGGCATCAACTATAAAACATCATATTATTATATTACTATTTACCTTGTAAAATAACACATCGTCTTCTTTTTATATGAAAATAGTAATTGCAACGATCTGTTCAGCGAGAGCGAGACCGAGACAGGCGCGACTGGGCTCCATGCATCAATCTCGCTTGCTTGCTTTTACGTCTTGGAACGTAACACTACCTAACAGATGAGTGGATTGACATATATACACCTGCAAACATGTGATAGATCTTTCAATCAGAATGAAGTATGTGACGGCACCTTTAGAATCAAAGGCTGAACCAATTAAATTAATGAACCAAGAAGGAAGCGTGGGAGGGCAGCCGAGGCGTGAGCTGCGTTAATTATTAAGCATTAAGTCCACCTTTGTAAATGTGCATTCAGCTTTAAATAAATAAATAATTAAATAAAAACATCCAATAATGTTTTATCTTTCTTTTAATATATTTTTTTTTATTACTGCAACTAAAAAAGTCAGTGCGATACCGGCCCTTAAGGTAGCCATCACGCCAGTTTTCTATGAGGCCGTGGTATCACACCGGTCCAGCCGGCCCATAGGTGATGAAGCATGGCTTTCCCATGGCACGGAATACATAATAAGTAGTACAGGTACAGAAGTCCCACTCCGCCAAATCATTTAAATGAATAGTGACTTGTTCCGACACAATAAAGTTGCAATTCAGGTCGCACAGCGCTAATTACTTAGTTATATTTACCTAGAAGTTGCCTCTCTTTCTATCGTGTAACTCTTATCTGTTCTGACAACGCCGCGATGTTAGGGTTGTCTTTTTTTAAAGAATTAATTATTAATCTGAATATTTAACTACCACTAAGTTATGTGCCTATTACTCTATTTTTGTGATCAAATAAACTTAGGCTAGGTACTAATAACTAGATAGTCTAAAAATGAATGGATTACGCGACGCAGCGCGGGAATAAGCATGGAATAACCGTGCGGCCCGGCCCGGGCGCGGTAGCCCACTGAATTTTGACGATAAGTCGACCCGCCGTGTACCTACATGTAGCTTTATACTTACACTGCGGAGTGGCGTGGCCTGCCCAAAGTTTAAGGTATGGCCATAAATCAAAGTGATTTTTGAAGTTACACTTCTTTTTTCGCGTTAGGGAAAAATTATGAGTAAATTTTTACGATGTGCGCGCACACCGTCACAAAAAACCGACACCCAGAAGTTAGCTAGTCAACATTTTAGTTTTTCAAAAAAAGTTACCAACTTCACGATATTTATTCAAATGTTTTTGAACCTACAACGTGTTTTGTATCAGTCCGAATAACATATATATTTTTTCAAATAAAATATCGCGGTGACAGATTTATTAACAATTTATTGATTTAAAGATAATTTACTGTGATTATAAGTGATAAAAATGGTTTTTACATATTACTTTGAGTACGTTTGTAGAATTTGAGGTTAGTTGACGGTATGTATTATGTATGATTTATGATATTTAAATAAACTTTATTTAACTAGATAATGCGTTATAATAAAAAGTATAACTTCTTACGTGCGTACATAAGTACACACACACTTTTTTTTATATCAAGTCGTTTACTTTATTAAATATAGATGTTATAAAATAACAACCAAGGTGAGTCGTATTTACAGTACCTTACATCGATCGATGATATATTCATGCCTATAGTGGCTAAGATAGTATTTTGTTAGACGAACATTGGTGGTAGCCGACTTGGTGGTAATTTAGAATACAATGTAGTTTTTAGAGGAGAATAATGCTATTAAATAGAAGTTGTGTTAATTAGCTCCCAAATTTTAATTCTCGCTTTACACACATTTAAAAACCATTCGGACAAAAATATTTTAAATTCTATCATACAATTTCAAAATCACACGCCTCGTCGGTGGGTTAATGAGTTCCGCAACTAAACCCGTTTTACCTTTACTTGTTGATTGTAGCAAGAGGATCGTCCCGCAGACCTCTGGCCTCCCCGCCGCCGCCGTCGCCCTAGTGGCGCGCATCGTGACGTACTAATACATCATGTAGGTATACAGGTTCAAGAGGTTAGCCGTAAAGTGTATGCCGCAGCAGGATCTCTGCGAAGGCTACGGAACTTTCTTCCGACTGCTACTAAGATTACACTTGCGCAAACCCTTCTTCCGATTATTGATTATGCCGATGTCAGCTCTTATTCTCACCGAAGCACAACTTGATAAACTTGAGCGATTTCAACATTTTTGCATCACTGTTACCTCAAAGAACGCTTTAAGTTCCTTCATGACACACATTTAAAATGCCTGAGGTCAACTGAAAACTTGAGACTGGAAATGCCAGGACATTCCAGCAATTTTTATGACAAATCATTTACTGTGGAAGCCGTGCGTTTATGGAATGGACTGCCTGTTGCTATCAGACGAGCACCATCGTTAGCTAAGTTCAAAACAATGTTACAAGAGTATTATCTGTCACTATAAAACTATATTTAAAATATGATGTATACATTATTTATTGTGTATATGTGTATGTCTATTTGTGGGTATATATGTATTTTTATTTATGTATATAAGAGTACTCGAGTAGGTATAAGTAGGTATAATTATTGAGTATTGTATGTATGTAATAGATGATAAGCATTAACTACATTTTCATTTAACGTCAACGATTACCACCTGTTTAATAAAATAACTCCAGTCCATCCCAAGGTTGACCACCCGTAGTATATGCCAAGTCCCCCCCTCCCCCTCTAGTTTTCACGTAGTAATATATAATTATGGTTTTAAATCCCTAAATTTTTTCCGACAGAAAGTTAAAAAGCGCTAAAGGCTTGCTTGTTGTCACCCGTGAGTTGAAAAAGCGGTAAATACTGCGCGCCATATTTGAATATAGCTCGAAAAAGCATGAGATTTTCCTAGAAGATATTGACTACGTGACAAAAACCTAAGCAACACCCAGCTCCTGTGAACAAGTGTGGTATTTTGAAGACCCCCCTCCCCTCCTGACAAAGGGTCACGTAATTTATTAAAATATCAATTAAATAAGAAACGGTGAACTTGTCAAAACAACAGTGTTGCCCACTAACTATTTAAAAATTAAATAAATGTTTTGAATCAATGTTTCTCATGAGAATTCTTGAAACAAACACCGAATTATGATATTTTACCCTCTTTATGCAAACAATGCGTGCCTACAATAGCGACGCACTAAGTGGAGCTGAGATAGAGTACATTTTTGTTTCATGCGCATTGACTAGCGCACTCTTAATACAATAGAGGAATATATGCGATTGAAAATACCATCGGGCATGCGCCTGGTGACAGACACAAATGCTGTATAAAAACGTCCGTTTTTAAGGTTATGTATATATCGTGGTAGAGCCATGCTTCGGCACATATGGGCCGGCTCGACCGGAGTGCTACCACGGCCTCACAGTAAAACCGGCAATAAAGCAATGCTTGCATGGCTTTTCGCCGAGTGAGTAAGGTTACCGGAGGCCCTAACCCTTCCCTCTTCCCGCCTTCCCCCTCCTCTCCTCTTCTTCCCCTACTCCCACCTTAAAGGCCGGCAACGCACTTATGACTGTTGAGTTGCAGGTGCCCATGGGCGGCGGTAGTGATTTACCATCAGATGACCCGTCGGTTCGTTTGCCCCGTAAAACTTTAAAAAAGAAACGGTATATTTAATACTAAAACCCCTGAGTGATAGTGTCTCTAGTGAAATGTTAGTCGGTTTGCAAAACACGGTAGGTGTGCAGGTTGAAGAGCGAGGGAGTCGCCGTGTCCGCGACGTGTGCTGGATACACACGTCGCGGACTTCATTAGGGTCTTCATTTAGGATGTAGGCAATCAGAATGATGATCATTATGTATTGCACCGCCATTCCTATTATCAATAAGTATACCACTTAATAGATAATATAATTATTTTATGACGGGAGGTACGCGATACGTGGTTTCCCGTTAATCCCCGTCAAGATAATTAGGTATATTATCATAGAACACGAAAGTTTAAAAGTTAGTAATTAAATATGCACCTACTTCACCCATTTCTACAATACCCTAGGGTAGACTGGTAGAGAATGCCTATGGCATTAAGTCCGCCATTGTACATTTTTGTGCATAAAGTTTTAATAAATAAATAGATTACCAAAGAAGAATAACCTGGTGATATCTATTCAATGTACGGAATCTCATGTGATGACACAACATGGAGGCCATTAGATGAGCGGTTAGCTCCATTGACAGCGAGTCAGCTCTCGCCTGCGATGGTCCGTCGAACACATTGAGAGTACATTCCTCGAGAGCTCCGGCCTCCATAAGCGATTGCCTGAGGGCGACGGACAGGGCTATCTGTCGCCCTAGCAGAAGCAGGTCTAAGACGGTGGCGCGACGTGTTCCGCGTGTGCCTCTCTAAATTAGATTGGACAGGTACATCACGGTGGGGTCGCCTTGCTCAACAGGTGGCCAAGTGTGTCGGGGTTCACAGGGATTTCGTTTCTAGGGTACACCTGAGGCCCCAACAAGAAAACCAGTGACGGAACACTGTGTGGTTGTAGTCGGTTCAAATCCGACATACCACCTTACCGTCGGACCGGTGAGGTGACGACCCGTGGGTTTCCAAATAAAAAGGGTTCCGTACCTCAAAAGGTAAAAAAAAGAATCCTGATAAGATCACTCTTATCCGTCTATCTGTCCGTGTGTCATCACTAGAGATCAGATATTCGGATGCATATTTACCTAAAGTTGAGATGTTGGCTATTATGGAAAGCACTTTTTTATCGAAAGAATCCCGCGATTCCAGGAAATTCAAATTTAAGTGTACCTATACTCCGTGAGATGTAATAAACCCCAGTTTGACACAAATGACACATGCTCTGTTACAACGTATAATGGTTGCTTTTCCCTACTTTTATTGTCAGTGATTTTTGACGAAGCAAAAACAACCTTCTTACGTTGTAACAAGTGTCAAATCGGGCCTTTTAAACCCCAGGAAATGTAAGCATTTTGTAAGAGTGCGAGTGAGACGGCAAATTATACTTGCTTGTGCGCAAGTAGCGACGCGACAATACAAATGCATTCGTAAATAAAAATATACTTAGAAGCCGCTTGCAAAATTTGTTATCCAAAAAATAACTTTAGGTAAATATGCATCCGATTATCCGATTTCTAGTCATCACCGATTTTCTCAGGAACGGGCGTACCTAGCAAGTTGAAATTTATACCAGATACTAAAGTCTATAGTTCCTATTAGGTATATAAAAATCAAGGCCCTGAGTTAACACGATAAAAAGATATGGGTAAAATTAGATTTTCGCAAAAACTTGTAAGTAACAAAATTTACATTAATTTTCAACTAACCTACTAACTAACTAGAGAATATATTTTTTCCCGAGTTGTGGATTTTTCTTTCATCTAAATTAGCTATTATCCTAATAATTGTATTATTTAAAACTTGTGGGAATAGCTTAATGGATTAAAGATTGCTAAAACAAGGCAACAATGGTATGCGATTTTGTAGTGTCCCACGACCTTGCTAAGCTTGGTAGATAAAAATTATAGATCCCTCGTTTATTGCGCGATGTTCGAATATGAAACAAAAAGATGAGTACTTAAATTCTTATTTAAAAATATAAATCAATCAAATATAAATTTCGTGATGTCCTACGAAATCGCGTATGGATCGGGTCGGTATCGTCATATTAAAATCTTTTTAATTGAAAACTCCTTGGTTTTAAAAATCGAATACGATTTATTTATTTAAAAAAAGATTCTCGGTCTTGTCACAAGGTTTTGTCAAACTTGTTTAGTCGTTGAGAAAATTGAATTGACTCGAGAAAATTCAAGAGCGATGATTTATTATGACTTTCGAAGTGGTTTAACACAAAAACAGTATGTTGACCGGATGATTTCTGCATTTGGTGATGAAGCCCCATCCAAAACCACAATTTATCGCTGGTTTTCTGAATTTCAACGTGGACGTGTCAAGCTCAGTGATGATCCCCGTCAAGTTCGTCCAAAAACTGCAGTCACCCAAGAAAACGTTAATGCTGTGCGTGCTGATTGAGGAAGATCGACATGTGACATACCGCGAAATTCAGGCAACTTTAGACATTGGCATGAGTCAAATACAAATAATCTTGCATAAACAATTAGGTGTAAAAAAGTTGTTTTCCCGATGGATACCGCATTCGCTCTGTGAAGAGCAAAAAGCGGCTCGCGTTACTTGGTGCGTCAGATCTCTCGAAAGATTCCACGCAGGATCCTCAAATGCTGTATACAACATCGTATCAGGTGACGAACCCGAAACAAAAAACCAGTCACAAGTTTGGGTGTTCGAAAATGAGTTAAAGCCAACAAAAATTGTTCGTTCACGTAGTGTTGCAAAAAAAATGGAGGCCACGTTTGTCTCCGGCCATGTTGCGACTATTTCTCTTGAGGGACAAAGAACGGTTAATGCAGAATGGTATGCTAGCATTTGTTAGCCACAGGTCGTTTCTGAACTCCGTGAAGAGAACTGCAACCGCAGCATCATCCTCCATCACGACAATGCGAGTTCTCACACCGCGCACAGAACAAAAGTTTTTAAAGCAAGAAAACATATAATTATTAGACCATCCGCCGTACAGCCCCGACCTAAGCCCTAATGATTTCTATACTTTCCCTAAAATAAAGAATAAATTGCGTGGTCAGAGATTTTCATCACCTGAAGAAGCTGTGGACGCCTACAAAACGGCCATTTTGAAGACCCCAACTTCCGAATGAAAGGTGTGCGTTCGCGCAGCGGAATGTTGTTGAATTTAAAGATTTTTATTATGCAGATATTTAGTGTATGACGTCGTGTAATTGTGTATGGTAAAAAAAAAATCCTTTATTGCCCGTTACACTACTGCTTGGCACTACTAATAGTGTCATGGGATTTTTTTTTTACCCATGACACTACTTCTCTAATTGGTTCATTGGACGCATACAACTAAATTACCCGTGATACACTTAATTACCCGTGGCACTACCAACTAGTGGAGTTTGGTTTAAATTCTGGTTTGTGAATTAAAAAATAAGGAAACAAAAGTGACTTATCTTCTATTTAGTACTAAGCTTATTTAAATAAACAATTTCATATTGATACGTATTTGACTGCTGAAAACATCTATCTCAATTTTTCCAACGTGTTACCAACCGATAATTCTCCGTTGATGAACTGAAGAAGTATGTTCATTTTATAATCGTCATTATCTATGGCAATTTTGGACCGTTTTGACCCCTTGACGATCAAGGGATTCTTGTCGTTTCAGCTTCGTGTTCTGCACCTCCTTTATTAGCCTTACCAATCGTGGTAACGTGATGGAACCTTTGGTCACCCTTTTATTTATTTTGGAGTGCCAACCCTCCATAGCATTATTTGTTACACTCAATATTTTTCAGAATTTTTTGTTGAGCCAGAATCATTCTATGTAATTTATAAATTTTTGCATGCCTAAGTCTTCACTTTCGGCTTTTACGTATTCCTAACCATGCGCAATTTCATTGTCCGGCAACAATGGTAGGGCTGCTGTTAGTCTAATAACACGTTTGTGACCTCTCTTTTTATTAAAGCCCATTGTCTTGGATTTTTTTCATATGGCTCTTGACCAATGGTAAAAGCAGCCTTTGAGTTCAATATCGGGGAAAACTTCTGTCAACGCGTTGATCGCTGCCAACTCAAAATCGCAGTAGAATATGTCAGGGGACCAATTGCGTAGTACCGATTTTAGTTGTATAAGGTCACGTATGTTTTTTGTGTCTTATTACGTAATAAAGCAAAAATTTACGGGATTACGTTTGTAGTTACTACTAAGCTACCAATGTCGGCATGAATACTATATAGTTCTGCAAATGGTGGTGGGCAGCTTTTAAACGTATTGGTGAAACACAAAAAATTCATGGATTTCACCAATTGGTTGACGGCATTTCGGAGACCAAATATTAAAATTCGAATCCCTTCGTGGTAATAGTCTGCTAAAATAAAATAACAGAAAGCTACTGGAATTTGCACTTCTGCAAAATCTCGGTAAACTGTTTTTAGAACGCCCAGCGATTTGTTCCTCCGTACAAACAATGTTGCACACTTGTAATTGGTGGTAGTGAGGATACAAAATTCAAACCTTTATTTTCAAACGAATTACAGGCATCGTCACATAATTGAGGGACTGGCTTGTCACATTTTCTTAGTTTAGTCTTCAAACTTTCTATTTCTTTAGCAACAGTAGATCTACCGACAGAACGTTCACACGTGTGAACCTTTTCTGATGATTTAATAAAAAATAATAAATAATTGCAGTAACGATATGGGTATCAAGGTAATACTCCGCGTGCCAAAACAAGTAATTTTCCCGTGACACTACTAGGGTCACTGTAGTGCCACGGGAAATTCTGTTTTACCCGTGGCACTACCGGTAGTGTCATGGGTAAAAAAAAAATCCCATGACACTATTAGTAGTGCCAAGCAGTAGTGTAACGGGCAATAAATGAAAAAATTGTGCATGCAGCCATTGTGGAGAAATTCGCTAAAAACTGAATCCGCTGGGCGAACGTTGTCCTGGCGGAATTTTTTTTAATCCATGGACTTAGAAGAAAAAAAATGTGTCCGAAAATTAGTGTGTATTTGTGTGTAATTGTGTATATATGAACAAAATTAGTGCATGCATAAACTTCGGAGAAATTCAAGTTTCCGCTACGCGAACGTTTGGCCATTAGCTAGTTTTCATAAAAAGCGCTTATACAGAGAGCTGTAGATTTTTACATACGTTGTTTTGAATTTGTTTATATTTGTTTAAAAAACAGATTTAGAAAAAATCGTAGGGTTTAAAAGATAAAAATATAAACGTAAAATACGCTTATTAGGTCTTAGTTCGTAAAGTATGCACTTTGGGGTCTAGATTTTCACGTTTATACAAACCTTGTAAATGTCTGCAACATGTTGCCAAGTATCAATGATGTTCCGTTAGTAATTAAAGAGTTATAGGACAATTTACCATAAATAGACCACTGTTTACAAAGCAGTCAAATATCACGACGTTCTAAAGGAATTGCATAGTAAAATGTATTCCAATAATTAGTGTATTAATTCAACTACACACTTGCAAAATTTCATCTCATTAAATTCAGTAATTAAAGAGAAACAATTAAAATACTGACAAAGCATCGAAAACCTACATAACCCGACCAAGTTCGGATGGCTACAAAAAAGCGGCCGTGCCATATATCTAAGTAACGTTCTTAACCTTCCAGTATAGTATTTATTAATATGGTACCATATTGCAGTTGCGTACACAAGCGTTAGGAAAAAATAAAACAATTGTATTTCTTGAATGAAAAATATATATTTTTTTTTATGGTATAGGGGGCAAACGAGCAGACGGGTCACCTGATGGTAAATGACTACCGCCGCCCATGGGCACCTGTAACTGAAGAGTCACAAGTGCGTTGACGCCCTTTAAGGTGGGAGTAGGAGAAGAGGGGGAGGGTGGGGGGTTGAGAGGGGAAGGACGGGAATAAGGGAGAGGGAAGGGTTAGGGCCTCCGGTAACCTCACTCACGCAGCGAAATGCAATGCAAGCATTGCTTCACTACCGGTTTTCTGTGAGGCCGTGGTATCGAGCGGAGTCGAGCCGGCCCATACGTGCCGAAGCATGGCTCTCCCACGTTTAATAATAACGCCACTATCTACGATAAAAATAAATCTTCAATTAACAAGTACTTCTCTAATTAAACATCCGTGTACAAAAATATTTTTAATTACATGCAATAATTATGTATTTATTATTTATTTCTCGCCACCTTTTACGTAGAAACCCAAAAATTGGCGAAATGTGGGTGTCACAGAAATGTCACACCTCTGCCTACCCCTTCTGGAACAACAGCCGTGAGCATATGAATGAATGAATGAAAATACAGAAAATAACCTCAAAATTTCTAACCCTCTTAGGGAGTAGTCATGACAATCCAGATCTAGGCAGAACTTGGCATACAACTCATGTGCTCGCACAGGCGCGTGTGTTTTGAGCGTATCGGGAGCGCAGCTGAGGCGCTTGTCATGACTAGTCTCTTGTTCATAAAAACTTAACGTTAACAAACGCTTGCTAAACATACTCTGTTATTGGTTAGAGACAGCAATAGACCTAAAATGCATACATACATAAGTCACTACCAGTTCAACGGTAATATCATATACTGACGCAAGTCTCAAGCGCATACTTAACTAAAGTACCTACGTAAATAGTACTTACTGTCATAGTCAAATACATTTAAAAAAGCAGGTGTAGAAAAATAAATGACCTATAAATTATATCGAAACAACAATTGTGTTGTCACCTGTTCAATACCGGTATTATACTGTAAATTTTAGAATGTTACCTAAATATATTGCACGGCCGCTTATTTGTAGCCATCCGAACTTGGTCGGGTTATGTAGGTTTTCGATGCTTTGTCAGTATTTTAATTGTTTCTCTCTAATTACTGAATTTAATGAGATGAAATTTTGCATGTGAGTAGTTGAATTAACACACTAATTATTGGAATACATTTTACTATGCAATTCCTTTAGAACGTCGTGATATTTGACTGCTTTGTAAACAGTGGTCTATTCATGGTAAATTGTCCTATAACTCTTTAATTACTAACGCAACATCATTGATACTTGGCAACATGTTGCAGACACTTACAAGGTTTGTATAAACGTGAAAGTCTAGACCCCAAAGTGCATACTTTACGAACTAAGACCTAATAAGCGTATTTTACGTTTATATTTTTATCTTTTAATCCCTACGATTTTTTCGAAATCTGTTTTTTAAACAAATATAAACAAATTCAAAACAACGTATGTAAAAATCTACAGCTCTCTATATAAGCGCTTTATATGAAAACTAGCTAATGGCCAAACGTTCGCGTAGCGGAAACTTGAATTTCTCCGAAGTTTATGCATGCACTAATTTTATTCATACATACACAATTACACACAAATACACACTAATTTTTGGACACATTTTTTTTACGTACGTACGTACGCCCAGCGGAATCAGTTTTTAGTGAATTTCTCCACAATGGCTTCATGCACAAATTTTTTTTTCCCATACACAATTACACGACGTCATACACTAAATACCTGCATAATTAAAACCTTTAAATTCAACAACATTCCGCTGCGCGAACGCACACAATGGAATGGTTGCTTCAATGATTGGTTCCATCGTATGGAAAAATGTGTCAAATTTCGCGGAGAATACTTCGAAAAGCAATAAATACATTTTTAAATAGTAATGTTGTGTCACTTCCTTGATGCCCGAAATTTTCAGTGCCGCCCTCGTAAAGTTAACTTTGGTATTGACAATCGCCATTTTATTTTAGTAGCTTAGTTTGAAAGATATCAATGTAAACGTGGGAGAGCTATGCTTCGGCACGTGTGGGCCGGCTCGACTCCGCTCCATACCACGGCCTAACAGAAAACTGGCAGTGAAACAATGCTTGCATTGCTTTTCGCCGCCTGCGTGACGTTACCGGAGGCCTCAACCCTTCCTTATTCCCGTCCTTCCCCTCTCCTATCCTCTAATCCCCTTCTTCTGTCTTCCCGCTCTTCCCCCCTCTCCGCCTCTACCCCTACTCCCACCTTAAAGGGCGGCAACACACTTGTGACTCTTTGAGTTACAGGTGCCCATGGGCAGCGGTAGTCATTTACCATCAGGTGACCCGTCTACTCGTTTGCCCCTATACCATTAAAAAAAATTAAAAAGTGTTCACATAACGCGATGCTCAAAATTTTGTTCCCCCTACACGACGGTTTTATTCAAGGTAAATATTACTGTTTTAACTTTCTGTTTATAAAGTTGATTTCATTAACCTATCTTTATTTAGATTACCTTTTAATACTTGGCATATTTACATCAATTTATTTATTGTTAGTTTAAAATTAAATTATCCAAATACGTCACATTCAGTTTACAAAAAAATAATACTATTTTTTGTACATTTCAACACAATTATATATTGTTAAGAAATAAATGAATTGAATTGAATTGCATTGACATGTCCTAATAAATCTGTGATTAAGGATAAGTAATTAGGAGTAAATATCAAACATAATAAGGAACGTTTTTTTTTTAAATTATTAAGGTAAAACTGTGTTTAAATTTGCAATATATACATTTATTGTATGTTTCTTTCGTGTCATAGAAATTGTATTTTATTAAAGTGTAAAGTACCAAGACGTAGCGTATGGATAGTAATTATATAATAGCACTTACATGTGTGAGGGTAATGCTAGTGTTTATATTTTATTGAGAAGTATATTATGTTTATATTGATATAACAAAGGTAATTTTTAAAAAGACTCTGTATACTTCGTGGCGTATTGGAATTCTCTAGTGGAAACATAACTTTTAAATTAGTTTTTTCCGGAATTCCGTAATAATTTTGATATAAATATACTTTTACTAAAATTTATATTAATTAATCAATCGCATTCAATCACAAATCATTCAGTTAAGTGACGTGCAAATTTTCTGAGAAACGCCCAAATAGAATAAAGTATTTACTTACGCATGATTTGAAACATTCTTTGTGTTAATAGTACTTGTAGTTGTATAATTCGTACATCGATTCAAAGATTTGGGTATATGTTTAAATTACGTCTATCCGCGACGCTGTAGCGCTGGGGAGAACGCGCCTAAGTGAAAGCCGTGCAATTACCTTACTTTTATGTTGCCAATATAGAATGCGGGCAACGCATCGATGCCTATAAAAATAACTTAAGATTTTACGCATTTAATTTTAGTTGTCTGCAATATACAGTACTCCAGCCTCCACTTGGGTGTCAGTCGCATTTCCTTTCTCTGCTGCTCACTGTTTTAGAAAATTTATCCCAAACTTACTATACAGCCGAGTGGTACACTGAAAAGTATATAACGGCCTTTCTCGTACGCCATGGTTAATAATTTTCTACTGTGAGAATCACTGAAACGTGGACCAAGAGCAATAGAAAACGAACCCTCCACTACTTCTCTTTTCTGTTTCTACCTTTGCATTTGATGGCTCTGAGTCTCTCTCAGGAGCTCTCTAAGTTCCTGACAAGTCCTGACCGGTGAGGCGCCAGCTGTACGTTCACCTAGAGCGGCGCTAATAAGCGAGACAGGGGAATGGTCTGCACGTTCGTGCTCACTTTGAGGCCGATCAATAGAGGACTACCTACGATGATAATATTTAAATAATTCAGTGTCTGTAATTCTGTCTGTTTTCGACGAGTGCGTGCGGTGTATTTATCCACACAACTCTTAAAAAAAATTAAACAATTTCTTTTTGTTAAAAATGTAATTTAGGTAGGTAGTAGTAAGCCGCGTCTCTTACAACGTCTGTGAATATTAGCACCGCGTCTCGTGCTACCTACTGTTTGGATATCACGTGATGGTGCAATCAATTATATTAGCGATCATTATTTTATTTAGTGTTTCCTTCTTTTTGTAGTTTTAATTATCATCTGAAAGGTTGTTGTATGGCAACGGTTAGCGCACTTTTCGCGTCATAACTTTGATATTTTCCGCAACTCCAACTCGTATGGTATGGTCCTATCAAAAGCTATCATATTATGGGTGCTAATTATAACGGCTTCTATTTAATGGCATTATTCTCATCTAAAAACTACATTGTAGTCTGAATTACTAGGTCACCACCAGAGCCTGTCAGCCTGTGTCGGCGGCCAGTGCAACCTGGTCAATTCAAACGTATGTATTACCTATTTATCGCGTTAACTCCCTTACACATAAATTTATATCATGGAACGCAAAAGTTTAAAAGTTAGTAGGTCGCTACCATTCATGTTCATCTAAAAAACACTATCTAAGCGTACACACTATTATTGTCGCCACATGATGATACAACAGTTCACTATTTAATAAAAATAAGTTAATAGACATTATTTTGACTGGTTATGCCGGTAACGTAATACTATTGGTCGATTGATAAATATTAACGAATAGTGGCATTATAAAAGGGTAGAAATAAGAAGAGAACTTCACTTGAGTGCGAACAGAGGTACGAACAACTTGGCAGTTACTGTTAGTTAGTGATTTTCATAGTTTATATCAGTGGTTTCGAGACTGTTTCTTACACTATATACAGCGTGTAAATATCACCGTCGCGAAGATCTTAAAAACGGGTTTCTTTGGATACTTATCACAATGCCGGGTCAGTTCATCATAAAAATGCGAGATTAAGGATTTACAGTCATTAGTTTGATTTTGCGCTACGCAATTTACACGCAACAGCCTACGAAAGGTGTCATTTTTGTGCGGTACGGTGAATGACCTTAAACGTTCGGCGCATAAATGGTGGTTGCATAAATATTGTTTAATTGATTATATTGCAGTTTTAGGCTATATGGGGTATTTATTGTTTTTTTTTCGCTAAAATGTTGTTTACTCATTGTGATATCACTTTTAAGCAAAAAAATTATAGAAATATATGAATTTTTCAGCAGAAAATTCTAATGATTTTCCACTCAGAATGATGGTCTGAATCTACTATTTCAAAATTCAGCAGGCCGTTCCATGCATCCGTTATATGACCGATGTAAGCTACTGTAAATACGAACCAGCATAGTTGAATAGAGGGACTGCATACGGGCGTAGGTACGTCAAGGCTGCTTACTCGCACTCCTGCTCTTCCTGGTTTTCCTCGACGGGGTCATGTATCACACATAGCACAAGAAGCGACGTGGGATAGATTGGGGTATAACCGATGTCTTAAAAGATTTGGATTATGACGACGATCTATGCGTGCTGAGTCATGTAGCCAGCACGTCGTACATAATTGCACGTACTTAGATAAATCACATTTATAGATCAACTTTAGAGATAAAATAAAACAATTATACACACGCATCACATTAGTATATAGCCGTCTGTATCTAAATTAAAACAGACTAAATATCATCTCGAGTCCTTTTACACTCCTTGCCAAACATCGGCAAAAGTCATAATTAAAGCAGCTCGCGCTTTGGCTGACCTTCTTTTTTAATCCAATTGATTGAGCCTTTGCTGCTAAAGGTGGCATCACATACTTCATTATGATTGCAAGACCTATCAAATCTTTGCAGATGGACTTGCGGTTTTATATACGTCCGAACCTTCAGCCTTGGCCACCTACGTTCAAACCTTCGTCAAAATTGGCCGAAGTTTTCTAGCAAGCACCGAAGTTAAACGATCAATTACGATTTAAGTCGAGTGCACGGGCGGGAAGAGGTGCGGGGCCAGGGATCACATTGTGTTGTGCCGGCCAAGCGCCATTGCTAGTAAATAACCATATCTAAACAAGTTCGTATGCGCATTTTTATTATCTACCGAGGTATTTTCTAGTCGGGAACTTAATGTTAATTTATTACTAAATTCTGTTGTTAAAGGCATAATGTTACTTAATTGTTAGGTATTTGTTAGGTAATTTACCGATAGGCAGGTTTATGTTTAGGCAGGGGTTCCCGGAAGCTTCCTTCTTAGGGTATTCCCGGGTCCCCTGCAATAGACCCACTTGTGACGGAACACCGTGTGGTTTTAGTCGGTTCGATTCCGACATACCACTTCACCATTAGCTCAGGTGAGGTGATGACGCGTAGGGGTTTCCAGACGAAAAAAAAAAAAAAAGATGGATACTTATTCCCTAACAATTTTATTTATACTTGTTGTCTTGTCATTTAAAGTTAAAGAAATGCATGTCATGATGCGGGCCTACTTATAAATAAATAGTAGCGGGCTATACATGTTACCACAGGGGTGCATGGATTAATTTTTTTATTAATCAAGCGGTCATTGTCGCCTATCTGGTTCGCGCGTGTTCAGGACTACTATGCCGAGGAGTTGCGGGCTCAAATCCCGTTGGCAAATGAGTTTGTATGATGTGAAAAGATTTATTTACTTATCATCTTTTCTTTTAGGTATAAATAATATTATTTCGCTGTTATTACATATTTTTAAGCAGGTAATTTAATCATCTCGTCAAGTTAACTTATTATTACAATCACGTCGTAATACAATCAATATAACTTTTTAAAAATTGAGCCAATCATGAACCAACCTTTTTAGGCTTACCAAAGCTTTGGCGATGGCCTATTTCGTTCAAAAATCGACCTTAGGTCGGACACTAATTTGCGAAATTCTGGGCAATCACAGCGATCATTAATCCACTTAATTGTTTTTAAAAACTTTTTGTAAGATTTAGAATATTTACCACCGGTTGCAGTTTAATAATCGAGATTTTAAAAAAGGGAAGAAGGTTGTAAATCTTTACATAAAAATAAAACACATGTAGGATTTTTGTATACTGTAAGATTGGAAATAAAAAATAAGCGTTAAGTACTTAATTTACATATAAATTCTAACTTTTGTTATAAAAAAATTATCCTACATACATTTTAAAGCCCAAAAAGAGTAGGCAATTAAAACGGTCGGTATCGATATTTTTATCTGTGGTGAGCCTGTCTATAAGGTCCGTCGGCGGACGAGCGGCCGATAGGTATTTAGCGCGCGCAAGTACATCGAGTGACATAGGCCTGCCGTAGCTGACTTAGTAAATTATGTGTTAATGTATAAGTTAATAGGTCAAGTAAAAATAATTGTATTTCTTTCCTTGACGCTTTCGTTTAAATGTTGGCATTGTAAAAAAGACGAATTAGTTTATTAGAACATTTATTTATTTCCTGTTCCTAAAGTCCGAAGTAGGATTCCGTAGTAAAAGAAAATCTGTGGCTTGACTAAATTTGTTAATTAAATTAAACGAACACCTCTCACCGAACTTACCTTACTTTTTTTGGATATATTTACTATAACAAGCGATGGTTAGTTGTTTGTCATAGCGCTCATTTTTTTTTACAACTATATGGCCACAAAAGTGATTACCTGTGTCTATACACACTAGAAGCCGCTATTTTTTCGCATTTCCTAATACTTAGTACACGAGAAAGAAGGAAAGGCGAGGGGGGCAAACGTGTTTGGCAACTCCGTATTCCTTCCGAGCGACAGACATGGTCTAATACAGACCCGTTCAGACCAAACATTAACACTGGTAAAGGTCGGATAAGGAGGCAATTTTAGGGCTGCGAGAAAGAAAACCTTAACTAAACTTCACCAGCAGGGATGGGTTGGCCCACTATCTCTAGTTTCAGTTCGTGTCTGTATCTAGAGACTTCTGCCTTGTCAAGTAGTTAGCCCGAGTAACAACGGACAGGAACAAACACCGTTCTATTAAGTTTAGGACAGCCTTTGTAGAACCCATTTTAGAAATCATATGCGTACCGTGTGTTGTGTGATCAGCTCTCCTTCCGTCAAAGACGATGATGAATAGACGGCCTCGACCGTCCATCCATCATAATATCGCAAGACTTAGGAAATAAGTGCACGGGTGTAAAAGACTTGAAATGGACATTTTATATTATACAGGGTCTATCTGACAATGACAATGGAACACTTACTTAATACTTAAGTCACTGAGAGGGCATGCCACTAGCATGCAGGTACAAAAATATTTTTTGAAAAAAACTATCCGTTTAAAAGTTATGATCATTTGAGTTTCCAGAAAAAAAAGCAGGTGGAATGTGTAAGGTTAAAGATTTTAAAAAGTATTATTTTTTGGAACTATTCTCTCAGTTACTGAAAAAATCCACTAAAACTAACTTAAAAAGTTTTTGAAGTTAGTTTTTATGGATTTTCTTAGTAACGGAGTAAAAAAATCCAAACTAAAAAAATGTGAACGTTTTAAGATCTTTGAATTTACAGTCGATCTGTGAGAGAAAGAGTTACCTGGAAATTCGAACAGTCATAACTAGAAAACAGAAAAAAATATTTTTGTACCTGCATGCTAAAATCATGCCTTTTCAGAGATTTAAGTAAGTGTTCTATCTCTCTATATTATAATTTCAGTACCTGGGAGACCTGGTAGCTCTTAAATTGCTCGTAAAATTGCATTTTTACAGGAAATACACCTATGCAGTTGAACTTAAAATGCAACATTATCTGTATACAAAATTTCATCAAAAGTGTTGGAGCCGTTTATATTTAAAGGCCTCAAGCAAAACTTAAGACGGCCCTGTATATAAGTTACGTTGCACACTACACCAGCCGTTTGTAATGTGATGGTTACGTTTAGATGCGTGGCGATGCAACAATGGTCACATAGTGACAACATAAATATACGGACGGTACACGTGCCTCACGCCCGCATATCGCTCCATCATTCTGACTGGGTCATATTTACTATCTATTATGTTTACATACGAATTCTGACCCCAAAGTGACAATCAATTGTAAAAATTATTATTGCTCAATTTTTAACGTTTGATTCCCGGCTGCAGTTATAATTTGTGTAGCTAATACAAATGATTAGAAACCTACGTTTTAAGTTTGAGTTAGGTTTACGTGACAGATTGTAAGTAAGGAAGTTATTATTAAAAATTGAACTAATCAAAAAAGAGTTTTAAGGATTTGTACAAGTCATTCTCATACCTACGACTAAACTATTTGGCACGAAGTGGCTCTCGATATGAAAACAACAGAGATCAATCTGGCATAAATTAAGTCCGGATCTATACGGACGGTTCCTAGATAGATAGAGGGGTCAGGGACTGGAGCCAGAGTTTTAAGACAAAAATAAAAATATCACTAGATCAAAGATAAGCGATAACCTATCATGTCAAAAAGTATGAAGGAGTACACCATCCGTATACTGGAAGAAAGTATGGCCGTCATAAAAAGGCCCTCGAGGGCCACACCATGAACTCCAGTCTCATTTATGAGTATCACCACGGAGCATTTAGCCTCAGCCAATGGGGTACTTCTTCAAAGGGCATAGCAATTCACTCCTGAACGACGCCGCCGATGAGCTAGCAAGGAAGGGATCCACAACATAAGCGGCAGGTTTAACAATACTGCTGTCACTTACCTTTAACCAATTTCGTTCATGGGCAAGGCAACGGACTCGGGAAGCGCACAGTGGTCGCTGGGCCGACATACCTGGCGGTAGACAGTCTAAACTAGTGCTGACGGAGGTCTCACCACGTTTAACTTGCAGACTGCTCAGTCTCAACCGACTCGACATCAGGATAGTTGTGGAAACCATTACGGGCCACCTGCCCCTAAACAGGGTGCCAGTTTAGGGCCATGGCCGGTGTCAATGCGACAGACAGCCCTCTATGCAGATGATGTCTCCACGGGAGGAAACGGTCGCCCACGTTATCCTGGATTGCGAGTGAGTGGCCACACAACGGGCAAATATCCCCTCGCGGGTGCGAGGTCGGTCCTAGAAGCCTGTGAACGCCTCAGGAGGCTTCTGTGCTTCTGGAAGGAGCTAGGCTGGCTCAACTAGTTAGCCCTATCTGAATGCATAATGGAACGCCTATGAGTCTAAATGCGGAAACAGAGCCCTACACCAATACCATAGCTACGACTTAGCTACGTAGTCAATTATACTATGAGTTAGTTAGTACCTACACAAGTTCCACGTCGAAAGGTCTCGCGGTACAGATCTACGTTTTGTACATAGTGCATTCTTATAGGTAATAGTTAAAAAGAGGACAGTGTTTTAACGTAACCTTGGGAGAACCGAAAATCTGAAATTGTCAAGGTCTTAATAGAAGTCACCAAAGATGAAAAAGGTATAGTTACCGGGGCTGTCGGGCACGGTGTCGAAGTGACAGTTGAGCAGGATGGCAGTGCGCGGCCGCTCGCGTCCGCCCGCGCCTCGCACGCGCGCCACCACGCTCTGCACGTCGCGGTACACGTTGTTCATGCCTGCGCACACACCTCACATTAGGGACGCCCACAACATAACCCCCACTAACTCTCCCGCCAGCTACGCACCGTCCATGAAGGTGAGCGCGAAGCTCCCGCTGGCGCGCTGCACGTCCAGCTCCACGTGGTTGTGTACCGAGGCCTGCGCCGCGATGCTCTTGATAGCGGACACCAACACCCCCACCGACACCACCTCGTTCTCATAGCTGCCCGCCACCTGACACACGGAGCTACCGTCACTTCGACCGCTTACAACTATTGTAGTTCTTATTCCTTTTAGAAGTATTTTTTCTACATAACGCGTTTGGACATTACAAGGAGCTTGCGAGGGTGAAATTGGCGAGTGTCCATAGAACGTTTGAATACTAAAGTCTGTATTAACTGTTCTTATCTGTACATCCAATCTTACTAATAATTTAAACGTGAAAGTTTGTGAGGATGTATGGATGTTTGTTACTCTTTCATGCAAAAACTATTCAACTGATTGCTATGAAACTTGGTATGTAGGTAGATGGAGACCTGGATTAACACATTATTCCCACGGCACCGGGATTTACGCGGGTGAAACCGCAGGCCGCAGTTGGTAATAAATATAGGCGGTCAAGATGAGTTGTACCCATCTTTTCGGTTTCTTTTGTCTAAACAGGTGAGACATTTTTCTTCCCCTATAATATGAGAATCTATCTTTTTGTATAATTATTGATAATGCCTAGCTTACGCTTCGTTAATGTATTACACCAGCTAGACAAAATTGGAAATATGCAGCAGCATCTGTTCAGCTGAGAATCTGTCCAGCTCCGAATCTGTCCAGCTCCGAATCTGTCCAGTTGCTCCGGAGGAGCTCAATTCAGTGGCATTCGGCCAAAGCTAAGCAGTAGTGACATTAGAGCACCTTGATTTCAAGGAGGCAATGAGGCCATTGGTGTTGCAATCTTTTTAAAGTACCAAAAACTGCTTTCTATTATCCAGATCAAGACAGTGCTTATTGATCATCTTTGTAATATAAAACTCTTGATAATGTAACATAAAAATAAGGTATTTTATGTAGTATATAGTCATGCTGAGGTAAATAATAATCGAATTTAAGTTATCAAGTTCTAAAAGACTGAAGTTAACGGATTTGAATACATTTACATAGGAATTGGATTTTCAAAAATATGTGCAATGTACCCGTGGTCCTATAGCGGTGAGGTTGACGAGATGTTCATATGCGATCTGAGCGATGAACTGCTCAGGGTATCCCGTGTCGCGCGTCAGCGGCTCCGGTAGCGCGTAGTCGATGGTGAGCGTGGCCAGCACTGCGCACGCGCTCACCGCCAGACCCGCGCAAAGCCATGGCCACGTCAGGGGCAGCGGCTTCACTCTGTTCTCTTTCACTAACTCTTCACTAGCCTAACATACATAACATGAGGGGATTAATGACACAAGAAAGTTGGCATGATTGCAAATTTAGCATAATAAAGGTAAGAACGATAGTATTAAGAAGGCCTGTTGGTCTAGTGGTTAGTGACCCTGACTGCTAAGCTCGTGGGTTCGATTCCCACCCAGGACAAATAATTGTGTGACGAGCACGATAATTTGTTGTGTCTGGGTGTAATTTATCTATAATATGTATGTATTTAAAAATATATAAGTATGGCTCTGCCTAGTTTGGGATGAGAGGGCTGTGTGTGAGATGTGTGAAGTTATTATTATTAAAATTAATAACATAGCTTCAATACCGGTTAACGGAGAGGTTATTCGCGATCCCACCCAGATAGCGACTTTTATACTGACGTAACAAATGAACAACCTTTAAATACACCTACAGTGCAATGTCAAACCCTTATTCAGATTCATAACGGAATCAGAAATCATAAATATAATTAAATCCTTGAATAATGCTCATGCTGTGGGTTATGACTATTTCCACAGGCATTATTAAGGCTAGTGCTCACATCATTGCTTCAGTTCTCAATCATTTTATTGAAAATTCACTGATTCAGGAAATATTTCCAGAAAAATTAAAACATTCTATAGTTAAGACATTGTTTAAAAAAGGTGATAGCGTAATAACTATAGACCCTTGTTTCTTTACTAACAAATAGTTTTGAAAAGGCTTTTTACAATAGGTTATTGAATTTTTGAAATAAACACAACTTTATTAAACAAGAACAAAACTTTTTTCAGCAAGGTAGAGCGATTTCATTAGCAGCGTTTACTCTGATCAGTAAAATAACAGAATACATAGATGGAAAAACACCAGTGGTAGTCATATTTTTTGATATGAGTAAAGCTTTTGATTTTGTTGACCATACAACTCTACTTAACAAATGTCAAAGATACGACATCAGAGGGGGTAGTCTTAGCCTACATCAAGAACTGTCTAACATACCGCCAACAGCATGTCGAAGTAAATAATTTAAACGATCCTACAAAAATAGTGGTCCTATTTTGTAGAACTATTTTAAGTAAATAAAAAAATGTTTATCACATCGCCACCCGGCAAAAAAGTGTCAAAATACAAAAACAGCTATTTCGAGAAAACACGACTTTTATGTCGGTGAATTGAACAAAACAGCTCAGTGAAAAAGCAAACTTTGTTCCCTTCTTCACTGAGCTAATAACAATGTTTTTACAGCTGACCAAATGTAACATTTGCTATTCAATGCTATAAAAATGGCAAAACATACCTAACATATGTGATGACACTTTTTTGCCGGGTGGCGACATGTGTATATCAATATTCAATAGATTGCAAAAGAATATAAAGGAACTGCGATTCAAATATATATTTTAGAGCTCAATTACACAAATGGTTAGTAGATAAGTGATTTTATACGATAAATAAACATATGCAAGACATAACATAATAATTAGTAAAATAAACTAGAATAACATTATGTATTAATAAAAATAATATAATCTAATATAATTTAAATTAATAATAATATAATGTTAAGTAAGTTAAGTAATGTAAATTAATATAATGTTAAATAATGAAAATACAATTTTTAGTTTTGTATACATTTGCATGCCAAAACAAGGTAAAATATGGCAAATTCGGACCGTCACCGTCGTGTCGGCTTGAGATGCCCATGGATGGTTATACATTTCCGTTATTACTATTTTTAAACATGCATACAATTGATCCAAAACCACCCTTGTATTACCTAGTACTACCTATATTCTATGCAAATAGACATAATTAATTTCATTTTATTTTTTCATTTCATTATGAAGTTATAGTTTGTAAATAATTTTAATAGAAGCTATATTGGTGATATATTATGTAGTAATTATGTGATATCAACTAAAAAGTTTGTTTCTTAAACACAGGTAAGATGTACTGCAGTGCATAATATATATATACTTATTTTCCTCAACTCTCATAGCAACTCTTTAGCGCTGTCTCTTAAATGTACTTCTACAGGTATCTGGTCTTCTTTCTAAAAAAATGTCACCCATATTCCTTCCTTTACCATAATATGTTGTTTTCTATAGTTAAAATACAATTGAAGCCATATAATATTGTGGATCTATGTATATTGAAAAGGAACAAACATGTTGTGTAATTTTTCAGTTTTCCAAAAACATTTTAAGGAATATGCCCGATGGATTAATGAATTAAACAAGGTAAAAGGCTAAATGGAGGATAAAAACTGGTAGAAAACTTTATCACACTAAGGTTGTTTTTTAACTATTATATATATTACTTTTCCTAATAACAACATATCAAAGCCACATTAATTACATTTTTATTTAAGAACTAGACTTGGTGTTGAAACAACTCCAGATGTAAGTTAATAATTAGTAGAAACACATTCAATGTTTACACATTTTCAGGTATTGTATGTCCAACTTTCTTATATAAACATTGTGCACAACCTAAGTAGATATATATACGATGCCCAGCATCAACCATACTGTTCTTACCACTAAAACATGAATTGTGTTATTTTAAAACCCACATTTATCATTTATTAGATTCAGTCAGTGATAATGAAATGGTTTTGTTTCTCTTAGATAGTTGCAAATTGTGCGAATGTCTCCTTATGATTGCACCAAGTTTTACTTAAACATACAAACACCGACACTTATTTTCCAGTTTATGAAACAAACTTATTACACATGCAGTATATAACCGGCGCTCAATATGTATCATAACCGGTAAATACTGAATGGAGATCATGCTTCATGTTGGATAACACACAGACAATTAAAGGTATGGTAAACGTGATTTATAATATCAGGAGATAGAATATTTAGAACAGGTTTATTGTATTCATGAGCTTTTTCATCAACTGTAAACCATTTGTTGTTGGAAGCATTTCATTGATATATTTTGTATTTATTAAAAAAATATATTTTATTGATATACTTCTGAAGAGTAATGAATGTTTAATTAACTTAGACTTGTGCAATATCAACTCTTCTTTCATAAACCACAGGAGGCAGCAAATGTCGGAAAAGTTAGAATAAGTACATGAAAAGATTTGGTTTGGAATAATAACCTCCTCACCGAGCTTATATTTCTTTAGTATTGAGTTAATTAATTTAAAAATATTATTTTCTTACCATGACTTATTTATGAACTGCAATGGCGGTTTAACGGAATTACTATTGGATATTTTATTCTACTGTCATCAGATTTAGAATTGTTTTTTTTTTATAGTATGTCAACTTAGATCAAAACCGCCAGTTATAAAACCGCGAACAGCAGTGCACCGGTAGACTGCGGCATCGGCAGAGGCAAACTCCGACTCCAGTGACTGTTCATTATAAAAAACTGACATATTATGACGTTATGCTATCAATTAGGGATTTTCATTTAACATCGATATATCGGAGTTACTTGATGTTTGCTATACGAAATATCGGATTGAGTCGATGTTTTGACAAATATTTATTCTGTTCGATATATGCAATACATTTATTTATAGAAACATCAAATAATAGCTGTTTTGTCGAATCTACTAAGAAAACTAATTTTGACTAATAATAACAAAAACAAAAGTAATTTTTCACATTAGGTAGGTACTTGATGATTTCAGTTATAAATAAATCATTAAACGGTAGTGACATCAACAAAGAAATAGAATGAAAGGTAAAATATTGATTATAAACTTTTATTTTTGCAAAGTTTGTCTAAACATTAAAGTAAAGAAGAAAGTTTTGCAGATAGATTAAGACTAATAGTAAATTTGTAGGTAGTGCCATTTGGTGGGATTCGTCCATCGTGGCATAACTTGGACATACCCTCTCATCTCAAATCCCGGGATTCTAAAGATTCAACTTCGATCAAATATTACCGATATATAAATTCAGAAATCCGCACAGTAAAAGTGTCTCCTTTTTTAACTGTATATACGTAGTTTTTATTAATAGAATACCAGTTTCATAAAGACTAACCGAATAGCGTTACGACTCATTACTACTCATATACAAACACCGTTTTTAACGTTACGCGATTTTAACATTTCTTATACTAAATATTGTTTACAATGGATCATAATCGTGGAAGTCGAAACTAATACTAGCTTATTCCCGCTGCTCCACTGGTGTTGTATTTAAAAAAAAAACCATCATTACATTTACAGAATTTCATTAAATCTGTTGAGTAGTTTCGGAGATTAGCGTGAACGAACATCACACATCACATGGAGTTTTTAAATATTCAGATTAAAAAGCTAATAATCTTATTGCGTTAGATAGCACCAGCGTTGGGCAATCCTGAAGTTAATTACAGATTAACAATTGATTAATTGTTAAGTGTCACCATACTAACTAAAAATTGATCAATTGTAATTGTGAAAAATTACACGTATAAAATACATTTAAATAAAACATGCCGACGTGGTTGGTTTTCGTTCATAAATATCGTCATCAAATATCGTCGTCATCATTATATAACATTAAAAAAAAACTAATAAATACATCAAAGCGGGAGTTCTACTCTTGCATTTAAAATAATAAAACCTTTCGATTTTTTAAATAAAAACTGTATGCAACAAAAATGGGGTTCTTAGTGAAAACCGCATGAAAATGCGTTCAGTAGTTTTTCAGTTTATCGCGAACAGACAGACAGACAAACGCGGTGGGCGACTTTATTTTATAATATGTAGTGATTTTGTATAATATATTAATTATTTTTATTTAATTCATGTTAAATTTAAGATGATTTATATGTTGACAAACTGTACTTTTTGTTAAATAAATGTTGATTAATACTTTGATTTATTGGTATATCGCTAAACTCTAAAATCCTCGACACTCTTTTTATTATATTAATTTACGTATACCGTGTACGTACAGTTTAAAACAGTTAACAAAGATATATAAGGGTAGGTACTGTACCTATAATTAGAAAAACAAATTTCCTAGAGTTAAGTTCAGAGGGAAGTCTAAGTGAACTCGAATCGACTCGAATTTTAAAATGCAGGAATCTCGGGGTATATCCATGTTAATATAACATTTGAGGTCATTCATCCTAAATGGCACTACCTACGCCGACCACTGGTAATAATATATTTATATTAATTTGTCGTTTTTGTTTCACTAACGAACGTATAACTCATCATGTCATCTCGGCACTATCTTGGTAGAACACTTTCGCTATTCAAGTAACACTCATAGAAAATCACTATAATTACCCGATTAGAATAGCTATTTTACTTTGGTCTCTGGCTCTACATTCACACATTTTGCGTTTGACTGGAAAAAGGTAATAGTAAACTTTTGTGAAAAGTATACAATATTCAAAAAATATTGATGTTTTTTTAAAGCAATACATCGATAAACATCGATGCTGGGATCCGATGTAAAACATGTCCGTGGCTCTTGAGAGTGATGGAGTTGTACAAGGTAGATACAACTCTATGCACTTTTTTGAAGGCATGTATGCGACAATGGAGAAAAGTTCTTTACTATAGCGAGTATATAAAGATCAGGCGGGTGGGGTATATTTCAGGGTGACAGTTTGAGTCCCTTGTGGTTTTGCTTAGCTTTGAATCCTCTCAGCACTTTACTGGAGATTTCAGGACTAGGCTATCGTTTGCGGAAAGAATGTCAGGTTATATCCCATCTCCTTTTCATGGATGATATGAAACTGTTTGCCTGCAATAATTTCCAATTGATAAATAGCTTGAGGTAACTGAAACCTTTAGTAAATGTATCAGGATGGAATTTGGTGTGGATAAATGTGCAGTCATGCATGTAAAAAGAGGCAGGATTGTGGAATCTGAGGGGATAGAACTCTCAGATTCCACACATGTTAGATGTCTTTCCGCCAACGAAACTTACAACACACTATCTAGGTATGGCACAGGCGTTAGGTGTAAATGAATTGACTATGAAGCAATCGTTACAGGAACGCTTTTTTGACTGTCTGAAAAAAGTATTGAAAAGTATTTTGTCAGGTGGAAATAAGGCCTATAATGATTGGGTCATACCAGTCCTAACCTACTCCTTTGGCCAGCGGTGTAACTACAACACCTAAGGCCCGTGCCTAATTCATGGGATGGGGCCTCCCTTAGGGTGCCATGACATACAACGATCGATGACAGTGGCGTAACTATACCTTTTTTTTTGTGCGTGTGAAAACCCCCTCGGGACGTCACCCCACCGGGGTTTTCGGTGGGGCGGTGTGTACAATTTTGTTGTTGGATAGCCCATGTATCAAGGCAGGCTATATGTTATATAACATCACGCTACTACAAATACTCTATAAGCCATACCAATAACAACCGTAATCAGAGTGATGGCGTAGTTGTATATATCATAAAGCCAAACACGGATGTTGCTATACTTAGTATACATAGATCTCCCTCTAATGATTGTATTGAAGTTTTCTTGAACTCATTATATGAAATATTATGTTCCTTAAACAGATTCAAAACAGTCGTTATAACAGGCGATGTAAACATAAACATTAACTCAGATCATAACAACCCCATGGACTGTCGAACCCACGATTATCTTAATTCTCTCGCTTACCACGGAATTTTACCAACTCATACTCTACCAACTAGAGGCTCAAATTGTCTTGAACATACTATACTGAGAACTAGATCTCCATCATCCGTTTTTGCTCTTGAGTCTACCGTAACTGACCACTATGCTACTCTACTTTGTCTAAACCTAAAGCCACACTGCAATAATTCTATCACTTCTATAACGAAAACAAACTACTTCTCTCTTGACAAATCAATGGAAAGTCTTAACCTCTCTTACATACTCTCTCTGACTGAACCAAACTCTGCGACAAACTGTCTTGTTCAAACTCTCTCCCAGGCAATCAAGCAAAATACATCAATGAAGCACATTTCTAAACATAATAGAATCTTAAAGCCCTGGATTACCCCAGGGCTGCTAAGATGCATGAGAAATAGAGATGAAATGCACAAAAAATGTAAACAGTCGCCTGAAAATACAGTATTGCAAAATACCTATACAAGATATAGAAATTATTGCAACAAGATTTTGAAGAAAGTGAAAAGACAGTTTGATTCAGATGAGTTAACCAAAGCTGGTACCAACACTAAATTAATATGGGATACTGTAAAACGAGTAACACACACTACAAAAACTACACGTACTCCAACGGAGCTATTTTCTTCTACCAAAACCTACTCTCAATCTGTTAACGAGGTTAATGAATTCTTTGTGAATGTCGGTAAGAATCTTGCTGATAACATAAAAACCCTACAACCCAATACCCTCATAAACCTCCCAAAGACGTTAAGGAATGGATGTCTTAACTCATTTGTTCTTTTAGATACGGACCCTGACGAAATAGCCTCTACTATGATGTCCCTAAAATCAAATGCCGCAGTAGGTCATGATGGCATTTCAACTACCTTCTTAAAAAAATACTCTGTAATCCTAACAGCCGTCCTATGCCATATTGTAAATCTTTGCTTTGCCACTGGCACTTTCCCATCTTCGTTCAAACAGGCAATCATACATCCAATTTTCAAGGCTAGCGACCGTACCACTGTCAACACCTACCGCCCTATTGCCATTTTATCGGCTCTCTCCAAGATCATGAAACGCTTAATGAACAAAAGACTCATTGATTATCTAGAGTCCAATGCGATACTGTCCCAAAATCAGTTCGGCTTTAGAAAAATGAAATCAACTTCTTCTGCAGCTTTAGATAGAAATAAGGAAGTCCTCACAGTATTCCTTGATCTAGCAAAAGCGTTTGATACGGTCCCTCCTGCCTTATTTCTAAACTTGAAAACTTGGGTGTTAGAGACACGCAGCTTCAACTCTTCAAATCTTATCTCACAGGTCGCTCACAAAGAGTGAAAATTGACAAATATATAAGTGAAGAGCTGCCTATTTCATATGGAGTCTATAAATGGCTCATCTCACACTCACTGACACTTAACACGTCTAAAACAAAACTCATCACATTCTCACTTAACTCCTCATCGCAACCGATAAGACCAATTATTCTACAAGCACACACCTGCTACACACCCAACTGTAACTGTCCATCGATAACTTCTACCGATACTATCAAATACCTTGGGATCACACTTGACAAGCACCTTAATTTTAAAACACACATCATACACCTAGCAAATCGAGTACGGAAACTCATCTTCATTTTTAAAACACTTAGACACATTGCAAATATGTACTCACATCATTTGTACCGTGTATTATGCTATGTGTCAGTCAATTATTTGCTACTGTTTCACAAGTTGGGGTGGTGCCGCTAAAACGCTCTTAAAGCCACTAGAGGTAGCTCAGAGAGCCGTACTTAAAGTTGCTACTTTTTGCCCAATACGATATCCCACTTTCGAATTATATCAAAACTGCAACGTTCTTACGGTTCAATAACTATTTATACTAAATTCTACACTCCAGCAACACACTCACACACGATCACACTAAACCTAAACGAATACTAAAAATGTATACCACACCTCACCCATACTTTACTTTCACAAAACGATTCTTTTACTAGCTAGGGCCATTTCTGTATATGAAATTAAACCAAATCTTTCTGATACACAAATCCTCATATTCCTCAATAAAAACTCCAATTACTAAATATCTCATAAAGAAAAACTATATAGAAATGGAAAACTGAATGACAAGAAAAAGCCTTTTATAACTCCAAAATTCAATAGACACACACACACACACAGACACACACACGCGCGCACACACACACACACACACACACACGCACACATGCACACACACACACGCACGCACACACACACACACACACCCACACCTTTAAGAAAATTACAATTTGTAAATTTAATTAAGATAAGTACCTTCTCTTAATTTTGTGGAACTCGGTAAAGGATTGTTCTTAATACAGGCTATTTAACTAGCCTAGCTAGAACGTCTATGACCATAATGTAAAGGTTGTATTTTTATGAATTAAATTTATTATAATTATTATTCTCGTTATTAACATCTATAAAACATATAATTTACATTTCTAAATACATTATCATATAAAAAAAAATATATTTGAAAATATCTGAAGGTGTTGGTCGAGGCTCTTCGCATTCAGCCCATGGGCTGATATGGCTATCGGCACAATGATCGCCGAATCCACATCCCACATGTCGACAACCTCGTGGGCCAAATCCAAATACTTCATTTGTTGTTCCTTTTCAGCCCTTAAGAGATTGTCGTCATGTGGAATGGTGATATCAACAATCATTGCTCGGCGCTCTAATCGGTCTATTACCACGATATCAGGCTTATTGGCAACAATAGAGGACTATTGTTCAGACAGGAGACAGGAGTCAGTGATAATAGACCGATCCCAGTACAATGTTACATGACCATTTTCAAGAACTGGGTCGGGCACATACCTGTAGTACGGTAATTCCATAGTCACAAGGTTATATTTAAGAGCAAGTTGCTGATGGACTATCCTGGCCACTTGGTTATGTCTGTGCAAGTACTCGCCGTTGGCAAGACGAGAACAACCGGAAATTATATGCCTGGGACGATGACATGCCCGTCAAATGTCAATTGTGCCGTCCTTCAGGATATGTTTCATGTCATAACCACTTCATCAGTAATTGCACAGATAAAACCTCCAGTTTCTCCAAAGAGATCACCAAAACGTAGCCAGGACACTGACGATAATAGATCTACTTCGGGCCCATTTAAGGCCCGATAAAAGCGTCCATGCAGCTCTTTGCTCTTCCATATTTCCCTGCGATCTGTAATATTGAGTACTGCAGGTTTGCGCCAGTTCGCTCTACCTAGAGCAAGCGGAGTGAGTCCGTTGTCAACTGCCACAACATCCCGATGCATCTCCACGTCAACAGAGAGGAAGTAATCTCTAAGATTGCATACCTCGCGGTTATGTAGTGTCTTGGCATTTAAAAAACCACGACCCCCACATTTCCGCGGGATATACAATCTCATAACCGATGAAACGTGGATGTTGCATTCGGTACGCGGTTAGCAATGTACGGACTATTCTATCCAGGGCATCAAGTTCCGTCTGAGTCCATCTAAGTATGCCAAAGGAGTAGGTTAGGACTGGTATGATCCAATCGTTATAGGCCCGCACCTTATTACCACCTGACAAAAGACTCTTTAATACTTTTTTCAGGCGGCCATAGAAGCGTTCCTGTAACGATTGCTTCATAGTCAATTCATTTACACCTAACGCCTGTGACATTCCTAGAAACTTGTAAGTATCGTTCGCGGAAAGACATCTAAGGTGTGTAGAATCTGAGAGTTTCATTCCTTTAGATTCCACAATCCTGCCTCATTTTACATGCATGATTGCACATTTATAAACACCAAATTACATCCTGATACATTTACGAAAGTTTTCAGTTACCTCTAGTAATTTTATCAGTTGGAAATTGCTGCAGGCAAAAAGTTTCAAATCATCCATGAAAAGGAGGTGGGATCTGACCTCCTCTCCGCAAACGATAGCCTAGTCCTAAACCCTCCAACATAGTGCTGAGAGGATTTAAAGCTAGGCAGAACGAACTGCGTAAGCTATATCAATGTTTGATATTGATACTGGCTCCATTCTATTAATTGACTCACATGATTGTTCGACATCTCGCATCCATTCACCCTCAGTGTGAGCGACAGGTATCGACCAGATGTTACGCCAAAATGAATTCGTGATTTCAGCATATGGTAAATGAATGCCACTCACTAAATATTTTTCCAAATGTTTTTTAATTTTTGTTTCTATATTTCCTTTTTTCTTTACTCTTTTGGTTTCTTGAGACAATTTATTGATGTTTCTCGTTACAGGACTAGACGTTATGTTAAAGAGGTCGCCTGGCTTCGCGCATGAGTTGTTGTTAAGTGATTCGAATTGGTGAATTAGAGTATCGCTACGGCGTTAAGTTTTTCGTGGTAGCGTGCATTCGTTGTTAAGTATTTCGTATTACTAAACTTACGGGGACGTGGTAATCAGTGTTACATTTTTCTAAGTTAGGAACCACCCGATTTTTTGTGTAATAAAACTTTACTTTAATTAAGTAGCCCTTTTTTATAAAAATATAGATATTGAATTTTACCCGAAACTCACGGCAACGTAACCGTGCGTTATTGCGAGGCAATAATAATCGTGTTTTATGAACATTTAAGATCATTTTCGTATGCAGCGGTCTTTGCTCGGAAAGAGTAGGTAATTAAAACGGTAGGTATGGACGTTTTTGTAGGGAGTGATTTATCTGATACGTTACGTAGTAACTACTTAGTAATCTGTGCTACTACTAAGCTATTACTGATCAACTACTGCATTCTAGTTGCTTGTAGGCATGATATAAATCAGGGGATGGCAACACTGTCCGGTGTGCCTCAGTTTGTTCTGCTGTGACTTCTGTGGTGTAGAAAAAAATAAAACTTTAAACGTCAAGTCAGTCATGTCATGTGTATATTTTTGTAAAATTGTGAATTCAATTGAGTTTATTGTACAGTTCTTAGTTTTATTGATTATAAGCGCAAAATATAAACGTGGTTGTTATAATAATAGTTAGCTTTCTTGTAAGCCTTGCACATATTATTTATGAGTTAAACATACGGGAATATGTCCAACTGGGTCGGATATGCCATCTCGGTGAGCTGTGGTGAGCCTCTCGGCTGCTACCAGGGAACTATTTTAGAGGCAGATGGTAACACAATAACTTTGACAAAAGCCTTCAGGAATGGCTTTCCTTACCCCAAGTCGCAAGTGACTCTCAAGTACGATTACTCTTCTTATTTTTACCGAATACTCTTCTTTTAACTTATTTTTACCGAATTAACGATGTTTATCTTTCCAGTGCCGCAGATATCAAGGATCTAAGAATAATCGAGTCACGTTCGGAGCCGTCAGAACAGACACACAGCACTGTAGCAGTCACCAAGAATAACAAGAAAGTTCAACGGGCCACTGTGTGTGAGACCCTTCAAGCTAATCCTACTAGTTCCAGTAAGTAGATATTTTGTCTCCTAAAATATTAGATTTCATATAAGTAAGTCTGTTGAAAGAAATATTATTTATTTATTAAAATCACAATAATTGTTATTATAATAAATAAATTGTAGGCTGATCAAATTGAAAGTAATTTAAGAAAGTTAAAATGTAAAGCATGCTACCCATTTTTTACAATAATTTGATTTTCTACTCTTTGTTTAGTTTGGTATTGGAGCATGTTTTTGAAGTTTTTATAAACTAGAATGTATATAAAGATTGATCCTATTACCATACTCAACGTGTTTGGCAGCAGTAGAAAAATATCAACATTTGAATAGCTAAACATTGTAGATGGAGAAATATAAAAGGGCAATTACACTAATTAGGTTAGGTTAGGAAAATCAACATGTTTCCGGATGTCTTCATAAAAGCTGTTCCCGGATCCTTCCTACTTAAGGCGCAGTATGGCACACCGTGTGGTTTTAGTTGGTTAGATTCTGACACACCGCCCCACCGAAAACCCCGGTGGGGTGACGGCCCGAGGGGGTTTCCACACACACTAAAAAAAAAGGTTAGGTTGGGGTGTTGTCTAGAAAACCTCAACGTGGTGCACCCTGGAAATGTTTGTAAGGAGCAGGGCTGCCAGGTTGCATAATTGGATACAAAATTCATATATCTTATGTATCCTGTTTGTATAGTACATTGCATTGCATAATTGTATATAATGTCATTACTAATGTTATCACATAATAAGTATGTACACACATATAGAGATACTTAAAACAAATCATGTCTGTGATACACTGTTAAACCCTTATATGTTAAAGTTAAAACACCCCTTTTATTTAAATTCCCAAAGATTCACATACTAGTTGTAAAACGCTGATTTTGTATAATAGTATGTGATTTTATAAAATAAGTTGCCCTTACTGGCAGCCCTGGCGAAGAGGTGCAAAACTTCTCCAGCCTCTCAACCACCATGAGTACTGTGGTAAAGCAATGGTAGGATCACCTAAATGCATGCCTAGCCTTTACATTACCTCACCCTTATCCGTTATTTGTCAGACGGACCAATGACGTTGCGTCACCGGTATTGGTATTGGTGTGGGGCTCTGTTTCCGCATTTAGACTCATAGATGGTCCATTATGCGTTCAGATAGGCTGACTAGTTGAGCCAGCCTAGCTGCTTCGAGAAGCACAGAAGCCTCCTGGGGCGTTCGCAGGCTTCTAGGAGCGATCTCGCACCCGCGAGGATACTTGCCCGTTGTGTGGCCACTCCCTCGCACTCCAGGATAACGTGGGCGGCTGTTTCCTCCGCATCGAGACATCCTCTGCATAGAGGACTGTCTGTCGCACTGATGGTGAATAGGTGCCAGTTTTGGGCTAAGTGGCCCGTAATGGTTCCTACAACTATTCTGATGTCGAGTCGGTTAAAACTGAGCAATCTGCAAGTTAAACGTGGTGAGACCTCCGTCAGCACCAGTTTAGACTGCCTACGGCCGTTGTGCGCTTCACGAGTCCGTTGTCTTAAGTTGATTAAAGGGAAGTGGCAGTGGTATAGTTAGGCCTGCCACTGACTTTGTGGATCCCTTCCTTGCCAGCTCATCGGCGGCGTCGTTCCCTAGGATCACCTAGTCTTGCAGCCTAAGCTCAAGAGCAAAAGCAAGCAATGTATCTTGTTTAAGATTGTAAAGGTGTTCAGTCCACAGGCCTATCTAACTTGACGGTTTTGTTTTCTAGTTGATTTTGGCACCACTTAAGGGTTTATACAACCAAATAAAAAGAATTAAAAATATTGGAATTTAATTCTTTGTTTGATGATAATTTTAGACATTCAACATCATTATATATATATTTTTTTTTAATTTCATCATTGTAATTATTTCTAAGTTATATCATTGTAATTGTTGTCTTTAGCAAATAATTCATATTCATTCATTCTGCCTTCTCAGGCAGATTTTGGTTAAGTGGCAAATTAAATTATGTTTTATGAACACTTTTTTTACCCAAAATGTAATAAACACAATAATAAGTAATCAAATCATTTATAAAGATTTAATTTGATTACTTCTTATTGTGGACTAAGGACATTGCTTCGTTTATTAGTGACACCACATCAGAAAATACAAGTAGTGTTCTGAACAATTTGTAAAGTGTTTGTGGTGGTAAACAATGCTTCAGTTAAGGAATAGATTCTTTTGTTTATGTGTATACTAGCAGCGCCCCGCGGTTTACCCGCGTAAGTCCCGATCCCGTGGGAATATCGGGATAAAAAGTAGCCTATATGTTAATCCAGGTCTCCAGCTATCTACATACCAAGTTTCATCGCAATCAGTTTAGTAGTTTTGGCATGAAAGAGTAACAAACATCCATTCATCCATATATCCATCCAAACTTTCACATTTATAATATTAGTGGGATTAGTGGGGTTATTGTGTCTACTATGTATTTAATTAAAAGATATTACAATTCGCCAATTTCTCATTGTGATCAGTTGTTACAGCATGTAACCAGGTATCAGCAAGTAATGCTCTCTGTAATAAGCCCAGCAGCAATAGCCGTGGTGCGGTTGGACCCACACGGAGCAAGCCCATAGACATACAGGGTACGCGCAACAGTAAGAATAACAATCATGCAGGTCATTACTAGTTTCATATTCACCTTTTTGTCTAAGTATAGTTTGACTCGTAATAGTACATTATGATACAAGTGTAGAAAGTTGATTATTCTTATCTAGTGTTATATTATGCTATTGTGTGTAGTATAGTTTATGCATAGAATCAATTTTATTTTGCCCTATTTGGGCCGAAAAAAGTATCTTTCTGACTTCATCAAATATTGTTATCTAGTTTATTTTAACTGTGATGGAAGCAAGCAAGAAAAGGTATTGGTTTCTGTCAGTCTGACTGCAGTTGTTTCAATTTGCCACCTCATGCGGTGTTGCAGAGTAAATACTACCGGACGACTTGTTGCAAGACATTTTTAAATGTAACAATAGAACCGTCTGTCCTTCAGCGTCGAAAACCCCCACGTAGGTTGTTAAATCCTGACAGAAGTAATTGAAATCACACTCTCATTCAGCTTTTCTTTTGGTGGTATATGTATATCTGACATGCAGATGTAGGACAAGAAACCGAAACTAGCAATGTTCAGCCGGTATCTGGCTTCAAGGTGGGTCGGATATCCAGTAATATAAACAGCTGCTTATTTCATCTCTAATTATGACATCTAAGGATTTCTTTTATTTGATGTATTAAAAAGAAATATTTATTTTAAAATATCAGTGTAATTTGGAAATTCAAAATGTTGTGGTCCTTTTTAAGTTCCTAAGTATTTTCGCTAGTAGATGATTATGTTCTCATTTCACTTTCGATTTAAGGTAGCTACGGCGCGTCGAGTTCCACGCCCAAGGGGCGCGGGGGTGGGGGCGGAGGCGGCGGGGGCGGAGGCGGCGGGGGCGGAGGCGGCGGGCCCGGCGACAAGGCGCGGCGCCGGAACGAGGCGTGCTTCGGCGACGCTGCGGATCCAGCCCTGCTCGACGACTTCGACTTCGAGGGAAACCTCGCGCTCTTCAACAAGCGCGCCCTTTGGGAGCAGATGCGCAACTCGCACAAGCCGGACGTGGTGCGGCACGCGGACGACGTGGGCAAGTTTCGGCACGACGAGAACGTGCTCGGCGCCGCGCCGGCTCCGCGCCGTACCATTCGTCTGCCGGACGAGCTGCGCGGCCCGCTCGACTACGTGACGGACGAGGGCCTGGGCGTGCCGTCGGCCGCGCCGCGCCTGCGCGCCCGGCTGTGGGGCGCGCTGCGCACGCGCGGCCTGCTGCCGTGCGCGCTCGTGCTGTTGGCGCGCGCCGCCGCCGACGTGGCGCTGCGCCTGGTGGGCGGCGGCCGGCGCCTCGACCCGCGCAACGCGCACCAGACGCCCACCGTGGTGGCGCTGGTGGGCCCGCACGCGGCCGGCGCGGCGGGGCTGACGGCGGCGCGCCTGCTGGCGTCGCACGGCGCGCACGCGGCCGCGCTGCTGGCCGCGCCCGCGCCCTCCGCGCCCGACGCGGCGCTGGCGCGCGAGCTGGGCGCGCTGGCGTGCGCCGGCGTGGAGCTGGCGGCGACGCCCGAGGCGCTGCCGCGCGCGGACGTGCTGCTGCTGGCGCTGCACGACCCCGAGCTGGGCGACTGCCAGGCGCGCTACGCGGGCGCGCTGCGCTGGGCGGGCGCGGCGCGCGCAGCGCTGGTGGCGCTGGAGCCGCCAGCGCAGGGCTGGGAGGGCGTGTGCGCGCGCGCGGCGGTGGTGGGCGTGGTGCCGCCGGCGCTGGCGCCGTCGCTGGGCCGCGTGTACCTGGCGGACGTGGCGCCGCCCGCGCGGCTGTTCGCGGAGCACGGCGTGTCGTACCGCCCACCCTTCGGCGCCTCGCCCGTGCTGGCGCTGCACCCCGCCGACGACTGACTCCCCGAACGAGGGAGGGAATTTTTTCTACTTCCTAAAACTTTTACTATTACTCGACAATGAGTTATTTACCTCTGAATCGGTTAGTCAAAAAATTCGTCCGCATAGTTAATCCGGGCGCCCGAGCCAAAAATAACGCGAAAAGTGGTGGTCTTTTATAACAATACGATACTAGTCTTAAAATTTTAAGAAAAATACGTAGAATAACATCCTAAAGTGTCTACTTCAACGGAGATACACGTCATTGTTTATTATTGCAAAATAACTTGAAAATCGGCTTTTTTTCGGTTTTCATTAAAAATCTAGAAAACTATTGCTTTCAGAGCAAAATGTTAAATGCAAAAGCTGTTAAGCCGACGATTCTACATAAGGATTAGGCGTTAAAAAATATTAGAAAATTGTTTCCATTGTTTAAATAGGCGAGAAAGATGAAAAATGCAAAGAAATTAAAATGCGTGAAAATGCACGTTGCAATATTCAAAATTGAATGAAAATAGAGTATGTTACAGACATTAGTATGTTTTTCATTGTACGCCAAGCCAGATCGCGAAATTTTTAAATGGCAGCCTATTCTAAAATTGTTAATTTAAACGGGCTTGGTATTGATATCTGAGTTTTTGGAATCGATGAGGAATAACAATATCTTTAATACCTCAAAAATTTGATTTTTTTATTGAATGAATAAAAAAATTATTATCGAAAAACCGTAAATGAAAGCCGGCATTTTTTCTAATTTTAAAGTTAGACGTAAACAACTTAGTACAAGTGATTGAGCTTATTTTAACATGAATTTAAAAAAAAAATAGTAGTAGTACTGTTTACTCCAAGTGCGAGGAACAAGTGGGCGCGCGGGTTGTTACAAACTTCAACGTCGATTGTTAACAGCTTTTGCATTTAATATTTTGCTCTAAAAGCAATACTTTATTAGATTTGTAATGAAAACCGCAAAAAAAATTCCCGATTTCCAAGTTATTTTGCAATAATAAACAATGACGCGTATCTCCGTCGAAGTAAACACTTTAGTATGTTATTCTACGTATTTTTCTTTAAATTTTAAGCTAAGTATCGTATTGTTATAAAAGACCGCCACCCTCAAACGCTCTGGTGCCCGGATTAAATATAATCCCTACTTATATTGTTCCATTTGAATTCCTATTTTTTTTTAAACTAAATTAGCCAAAAATAATAAAAGCCTTTATTAATAAAAAATCTAAAAAAATGGAGAGTAATTTTAAAAATAACCTTGTAGATATAGAAGGCCAACAATTTTTTTTACGACTTTATATTATTTCATTATTTACGTATAATTAATGAAAGTTTAATAGAATCCAGAAAATTGAGATCTGTTTCATTAGAATATTATTATTATATACAAATAATTATATTTTTGTAATTTTGAAAACAGGTCTCAGTGTTATAACTTATAACCTAAACAATAAAAACGACCACCGATAAAAAAAGGTGACTAAGATGCGAGCCATTCTTTGTAATATTGTTAAACCTTAAGAAAATAATTTATTGTAATTGTCATGTGGTATTTACACGAGACCATAGAGCTACTACTGTGTACGTGTCAAATCAGTGTGATAGAATGTGAACGATATTGTAGGGCAGAGACAATGTGACACATTGACATTGAGTTCCTAACTGTACAGACGGTCAGCCCTGTGCAATAATGTTAATCGATTCCCCAAGTTCGCAAGGGAACATGTTAGACATGCATAATATGAGTGAGAAACATGTAATTAATTTTACATTAGCTACATTAGCACTATTGTAAAGTAATTTACTGGCTGCAGACTCAGTCATAAACAGGGTTTTTTTGTATTAACAGCAGGGTGAGAATCTGTGCGGAGCGGAGCATCGGTGTTTAAGACCGTGTGATTTATGACCAAGTCTGCAGCAAGTAAATAATTTGACTGTAGTTTAAAACTTTTTTCAGAATGAACTTTTTATTAGCGAATGACTTGGAAGAATCTTCTGCATTTTAGTAATACTGTATTTGTGAAATATATGTATTTGCTGAAAGAAACTCTGTGTACTTGAACCAAACGTAGGCAACAACACGTTGTTCGGAAGTAAATGTAAAGACATCAAACAAGGTCCTTGTACAATTGCATGTTGTTAAATGTTATTATCTGACTTGTCTCCAACTGTCGGTGTTGGTTCAGCTACAAACCATATCGTAGTGTGGCAGAGAGCTCACATACTCGATACTCTTAATGAATGTAGACAAGTTTCACCCGTGTTGAATTCGTACAGTCACTACTCTGACTTAAATAGTGCGGAACCTCCTCTGAAATATGTTAACTTGTAAAAAGAATTTTAAATTTTGACTAAAATTTGAGATTAGCGATTTTAATAATAAATTTAACAATATTATTAAATAAAATGAAGTACCATGAGAGCTCTTTCCCATCATGTATTCCGAGGAAGATAAGCACTATAGGATCAACTGATTAAAATTTTATATTAAAGTGATTTAATTTTATAAATTACATTTTAATAAATTTTAATAAAATTGTTAGTAGTGCATTGACTTTTATTCGGTATACCCTGGACTAGCTGTTCCCGTTCCCGAGGAACAGAGGAACGAGGAACAGAACCTGACTATAAACAAACAACAAGACAAAGAAGTGAAAACATAACTGCTAAGATACGTTATCTTAGCAGTTATGTTTTCACTTCTGTCCCACGACTGACTGTTTTTGTTATAAGTACCTTTAGTTTCATTCATGTGTTCACTCTCTCTCTCATAAGAATTTTACAAAGTAATTTTTAAAAAAAATTTGAATTTAATATTCTCATTAGCAAAATATTTTTTTTTTGTATTAGCAACTGGAGACAGCGTTGCACTTTTGATGGTGATTTCAGGTCGCTTCATTTTGTTTGAAGTCAATAGCCTAGAGATGGCTAGCGATAGAAACAAGCGTCAGCTGCCAGAGTCATGGTTAGAGATGGGTAACAACCCGGGTGATTACCCATGCAGGCCTAGACAAGTGGCTCTTCATTTTCTATACCTACAGTAGAATAGATCAGTAAATGTATGAGATTGACATAAGCCAGAGAAATATCAAGTGAATAAGCGTAAATAACTTTGAAATGGTAGACTAGTGACACTTATTACAAACGCTTTCGGTACGAAGCGACCGCTATCGAGCGACGTAACACCTTGTATAAAACGAAACAAATGGCGAGATGTAGTGATAATTATTCCAATTTCTGTAAAATGCACTCGTTGCAACTTTTTAGGCTGGTCATAATGAGGAATTATACTTACAATAAACCTATAAGTTATAATACTAGGTAGGTACCTCAATACTAGGTATTTTATTCATATTGTATTGTGTCGACATAACCAGGCTAGGCCCACTCCGGTCAGTAGGTATGAAGCTACAGTTACCTAGCAGCGTCGATGAGTCGGGCGAAATCCAGTGGGCTGCCACGCGCCGGCCAGGTAGCACGTTACTTCGATACTCACTCACGCGCCACGTCGCTTACGGATTACGTTTTCCGTATTTACGTAGTTAGATTATATTATTCATTATAATCAGTATAGTTAGATGTTTACAAGTTCTGTACACAAGGTCAAGTTTAGCTATGTTAAGTATATTTATTTATTAGGACCACAACAACTGATACACATCTTCTATCTATATACTCTATAAAAAAAAATGTCTGTTTGTAATATTAAAATAACCGCTTTTTACTAAGTGCATTTGGATGTATATACGGTACATATACCAAAACAACATGTTTTACAATTTTTGTCTGTCTGTTTGTTTCGGCTAATCCCCAGAACAGGTGAACCGATTTCCACGGGACTTTCACTGGCAGATGATGTTAAAAGGAGTAACTTATGCTACTTCGATTTTGGAAAAAGAATGAGGGTTCCGGCAAAAAATATAAATATGTACACGCGAGCGAAGCCGCGTGGGAACTGCTAGTAAATATATAAATTTGAAGTGTCCGTTTGTAATGCCATGATGACAGTTTTTTACTAAATGCATCTGGTACTTATACCAAAAAAAATATTTTTCACATTTTTGTCTGTCTGTCTGTTTGTTCCGGCTAATCTACGGAACGGGTGGACCAATTTCCACGGGACTTTCACTGACAGATAGCTGGTGTTATAAGGAGTAGGGTTCCGCGATTTGATCTGCATATACTTACCTTGCTAAACACCTAAAAGAGATAGTTTCATTTCAAGGTACACACTAACGTATGGCAAATGCCTATCTTGTTAGAGATTAAAGTATCTCAGAGATTGTGAAATAAAATAGTTTTCTTTAATATAAGTTACACCTACGTAGGTACTACTAAGTAAATACCTAGTCTAGGTTTATTTAAAACTTCATTTGTTTACAGAAGTAAAGTAATAGGCACATAACTGGTTATTAAATATTTTGATTAACTCTTCTTACAGAAGACAACCTTAACGGCATTTACAAAGTGAAAAAAAAATTTGTAGGATGAAACCCATTGGAAAAGGAGGAGAATATTATAAAAATGAAAGAAAAATAACTTACGGGCGATCTGAGGTCGGGAAGGGAAAAGGGGTGAGTTTTAAGGGTAAAAAACGGTTTATCTCGATTTCCGGCAAAACTACAAGTCCTATGGAAAAAAGTCTAATGGCAAAGTTGAAGGTAATAAAAAGATCTACAACTTTTGTATTTGAACTTTTTTCACATAAAATCAAAATTTATGTAAAAAATTAAAAAAACCAAGTTTATGGTTTTTTATTTTTATCTTTTACAAAACATTTTTTTTTCACGAAATTTGGTGAAAACTTACCTTGTTATGTCCCAAATACACTGTAATTTATTTAATTTGAAATATTTATTTTTCCACCTTATTTTGACTTAATATCGAAAAAGCACCTTAATTTTCAATCGAAAATACGCCCGTCAAAACATCAACTTTTTTCAAAAAGTTGGTGTGCTTTCTGTTCGTTTAAATATCTACTTTCCGATGGTGTAAAAAAAAATATATATATTACCATAGTAAATCTTTTCAGAAAAATGCCAATCATGGACTGTAGCCCAAGAATTGATAAACAAACTTGCAACTTGCCAGCACGCTATGGAGAGGAGTATGCTGAATATCAAGAAATCAGACAGAGTAAAAAACAACGTCATTAGGAATAAAACAAAAACAACAGATGTTACAGTAAAAATCAAAAGACTCAAATGGAGATGGGCGGGGCATATGATAAGAGGTCCTGATAAATGGAGCAAGAAAGTTACAAGATGGTACCCCAGGGAAGGTAAAAGAAAAAGAGGGAGACCGCGGAAACGATGGGACGATGACATCAAAGAGGTGGCAGGAGTGACGTGGAACAGAGTAGCTCAAGTAAGGACAGAGTGGAAAAGGTTGGAGGAGGCCTTTGCCGATTTCCCAGGAGTTGGCGAACCTTCGTGCGGCCTGTACTCGTGTCCGGAGGTCCTACACCCGCAGCCGGCGTCGTCACCGCGAGGAGGGTGAAGAGGACCAGCTTCATGAGGAGTACCGAGAGGCGCGGAAAACTCTGAAGCTGGCCATTAGCCGCGCCAAAGAGGAGAAAAGAAAGGAGATGCTCAAGGGTCTCGATCGTGACCCCTGGGGTCGCCCATATCGTGCGGCGCAACAAAAGCTCCGCGCGTCGGGCCCCCCCCTTACGGAGACTCTCCAGCCCAGCTTCCTGCAGGGAGTGGTTGAGGGCCTTTTCCCGCAACGGGCGGAACACATACCCCCGTCGATGGCCGTATTGGCCGGACACGACGCGGAGGTCGAAAATGAGGACGTTCCGCCCGTCACAGAAGCGGAGATAGGGGCGGTTGTTCTACGGATCCGTTCCGAGAACACCGCCCCCGGGCCAGACGGGATTCCTGCCCGAGCTTTGGCCCTCGCCCTCGACCACATGTCGGACTGCCTCAGGGAAGTGTTCGACGCTAGCCTGGCGTCCGGATGCTTCCCTGACTGCTGGAAGAGCGGGAAGCTGGTGCTTTTAACGAAGCCGGGACGGCCTACCGACTCGGTCGCGGCCTACAGGCCCATCGTGTTGCTGGACGAGGCGGGTAAATTGTTTGAGAGGGTCGTCTCTGCCCGCATCGTTCGGCACCTTGGCGAGGTCGTCCCCGATTTGTCGGACGCCCAATTCGGTTTTCGAGCGGGGCGTTCGACGGTCGGTGCTGTGTTGCGCCTGAGGGCTGTGACCGAAGACGTAGTAAGCTGTGGCGGCGTGCTGTTGGCGGTGTCGTTGGACATCGCCAACGCATTCAATAGTCAGCCATTCAGCTGCATCAGGGAAGCACTCCTCTATCATGGGGTGCCACAGTACCTGAGGCGGCTAGTGGCAGACTATTTAGAGGAGCGTACCGTCATGTACGAGGACCGAGATGGAGTTTTGAGATGAGATGAGATGGCAGGGCGGCAGCACGGGACCCTTTCCTTCCGACTGACGCAGGTTCTTTCCGGGCACGGCTGCTTCGGGAAGTACCTGCACTCGGTCGCTAGGAGGGAACTGAGTCCCGCCTGTCACCACTGCGACTGTAGTGAGGACTCGGCTCAGCACACGCTGGCGGTTTGCTCCGCCTGGGCGACGCAGCGTCGGGTCCTTACTGCAGTCATCGGAGGGGATCTCTCGCTACCGGCCGTCATACGCTCCATGGCTGGTAGCGACAGGAATTTTACCGCGGTCGCGACCTTCTGTGAGGACCTAATTCGCCGCCGGCGAGCCGGGCGACGGAGGCGCGCTTACCAGCGCCTCATGCCGCCCTGAGTGTGGCCGCGGGTGGACGGGACGGGTTTTTCCCCTTCACCCGCTATAGTGGCCCCCCGCGAGGAGGCGGCGTCCGCGTGTGCCTGGACGTCGCCTAATTGAGCGGTTTTTCACCCAAAGGTGGTGCCCGCGATTTTGCGGGCAGGCGCTAGGGGGGGTCCGGATGTCTTAATAAAAGCTGTTCCCGGATCCCTACTACTTAAGGCGCAGTACGGCACACCGTGTGGTTTTAGTCGGTTCGATTCCGACACACCGCCCCACCGAAAACCCCGGTGGGGTGACGGCCCGAGGGGGTTTCCACACGCCCAAAAAAAAAAAAAAAAGGCCTTTGCCGATTGGCAAACAGATCTGCAAAAGATTACCAAACAGCAGATAGTAGAATAAGTTTTAACTTTTATTTGTTTTGTTTGAATTAGTTTTTAAGGTACGTATGTATAAGCTAAAGATCTGAATAAAAGGCTATATTGCACTTTTGGCACTAGAGGGCGCTAATCTAAACATTGAGTTCTGTCAGCTCCTTATTAATTAATGTCATCAACCTGCTAATGTGACGTTTTAAGTTAGTCGTTTCGTTTAAGTTGTCACGTCTGTCGGCAGTCCCATGACTGCCTATTTTTTTTTTTTGAGAAGAATACTAGTAACGTGGGTCACACATTATTAGTATTCTCGTTAACCCCTCCGTTACCCTCGTTAAACGCTTGTATTAGGAGCGGGTTTCAAGCTGGTAGTGCACTGGGTGGGGTACGAACTCGCAACCACCTGATCGCAAGTCCGACGCCGTAGCCATTACGCTACCATCAAAAAATTTGCATCAACCCTATTGCGTCACGGCACTTCATCGGCGATTATATCCCGTGGATTTCGTTTTTTCTCGCGTCCACTAGTCGAGGCGAATCGAATCTCAGAAATTCGCCTATGGTGTCGCCACATCAAAAGTAGTTATTTATTTTATTAAAAAAATAGGGGCAAACTATAATCACTACATAATATATTATAAAACAAAGTCCCCCGCCGCGTCTGTCTGTCTGTTCACGATAAACTCAAATACTACTAAACTATAAATACTACTACTAAATTGGTAGAAATATGATGATGATTGTTAAAGATATCTCTGCTACCCGTGCGAAGCCGGGGCGGGTTGCTAGTTGATGATAAAGCAGTTCACTATTGAATAACAATGAGTTAATAGACATTATGACAAAAAATAATATGACTACTTATACAAGTAATGCAACGCTATTGGTCGGTTGACAGTGGTGGGGTTATAGGCTAGGCACGCATTATAAGTTGTTAATAATCACTTGAGTGGGAATAGAGGTACGAACAACACGGCAGTTACTGTGGTACAAAATTGTGTGGACATAGAAGTATTTGTGTATGATAAAATGTATATAGTATATGTTTATTTATCTAACATTATTGATATTATTTGTATGTAAAATATGAATATAATTATAATATATATATAATAATATAGATATTTAAATGTTCGTATTGCAATTGGGGCCTGCGAGAATACCAGCGATACCAGCGTTGCAGAGCGATCTGTAACAATAGCTGACGCAGGTACCCTTTTTGATCTTCGATACCACCCTAGGTGTTGAGACGTATGTTTATTACTATGTAGAAGATACAAATAAAATATTTTTCTTTCTTTCTTTCTTCTTTCTACTGTTACATAGTGATTTTGATACTTTATAGCAATACTGGTGAGAGTAGTTCTAAAATATTATTAACTATGAAACTGCTACCATTAGCGAAGAGGCGCCGGCCATTTTGGATGCGCAGTCCAAGCAAATAGAAGATCTTACAATTTTTACCTCTTCAAATCTAAATAAAAATGATGATATTCGCCGTATATCTTTTTTTCGTATTAATTTCATGTATCCAGTATTTGGAAGCACGCCAATTCTTTTCTCTCCTATTCTTATCTTCTTTATAAAATTATTTGAAATAAAAACGTTTCTTTATCCTGCTGTCCATCGCGCACTTACAACCTTCTGTGGTGAGAGTTGCGATGAATGAACGTTTTTATTCGGCTGAGATGGACGCAAAAGAATCAAATGGGACTCGACTCGCTTCGACTGCAGAAGCGGTTCCGCTGTCATAGTCTACGCTAGGCTTAACAGGTGACAGGTGTTAATCGTGGCAGGCTATGTCCACTCCGGTCAGTAGGTATGAAGCTACAGGTACCTAGCAGCGTCGATGAGTCGTGCGAAATTCAGTGGGCTGCCACGCGCCGGCCGCGTAGCACGTTACTTCAATACTCACTCACGCGCTACGTCCGTTCGTCGCTTAAGAATTACGTTTCCCGTATTTACGTAGTTAGATTACATTATTAATTATAATCAGTATAGTTAGATACTTACAAGGTCAAGTTTAGCTTTGATAAGTATATTTATTTATTAGGACTACAACAACTGATACACATCTTCTATCTATACATCTATACTCTATAGAAATAAATAAAATTGGAGTGTCTGTTTGTAATATTAAAGTAACCGCTTTTTACTTAGTACATTTGGATGTACCTATATATGTTATAAGGAGTAACTTAGTCAAGTTTAGCTTTGATAAGTTTAGGACTACAATAATTTTGTCTGTCTGTCTGTTTGTTCGGCTAATCTCCGCAACGGGTGGACCGATTTCCATGGGACTTTCACTGGCAAATAGCTGGTGTTATAAGGAGTAGGGTTCTGCGATTTGATTTGCATATACCTACCTAGCTAAACACCTAAAAGAGATAGTTTAATTCCAAGGTACACACTAACGTATGGCAAATGCCGGTAGCCAGTGAAATAAAATAGTTTTCTTTAATATAAGTTACATCTACGTAGGTACTACCAGGCTAGGCCCACTCCGGTCAGTAGGTATGAAACTACAGGTACCTAGCAGCGTCGTCGAGACGGACGAAATTCAGTGGGCTGCCACGCGCCGGCTAGGTAGCACGTTACTTCGCTACTCACTCACGCGCTACGTCGCTTCGTCCGTTCGTCGCTTAGGAATTACGATAATATTATCTTTCGATCGATTACCTATTAGGCTATTACACAATATAGTACTAAAAATAACTTAAGTAAAATGAAGGCAAACGCAAATTGCATGGTATTTGGCTGTTATAATAATAACAGGGATCCAAACCTCACGTTTTTCAGACTTCCAAGGGACATCGAAAGGTAAATAAATGCACGTCTACTTATAGGTAATTAGTAGATACTACCAAGTGCTAACTTTTGTTGTCCTAAATTATGTTTTCCGTATTTACGTAGTTAGATTATATTATTAATTATAATCAGTATAGTTAGATACTTACAAGTTCTGTTTACAAGGTCAAGTTTAGCTTTGATAAGTGTATTTATTTATTAGGACCACAACAACAGATAAAATAAATTATAAGTGTCCGTTTGTAATGTCATAATGACAGTTTTATACTAAATGCGTATGAATGTTTACACGGTACTTATACAAAATAAATATTTTTACATTTTTGTCTGTCTGTTTGTTCAACTAATCTCCGGAACGGGTGGACCGATTTCCACGGGACTTGCACTGGCAGATAGCTGGTGTTATAAGGAATAACTAAGTCAAGTTTAGATTTGATAAGTACATTTATTTATTAGGACCACAACAACTGATACACATCTTCTGTAAAAATAAATAAATTTGAAGTGTCCGTTTGTAATGTCATAATGACAGCTTTTTACTAAATGTGTTTTCACGATACTTTACCAAAAAAAATATTTTTCACATTTTTGTCTGTCTGTTCCGGCTAACATCCGGAACGGGTGGACCGATTTCCACGGGACTTTCACTGGCAGATAGCTGGTTTTATAAGGAGTAACTTAGGATAGTTTTATTTTGTAAAAAAAATTAGGAACATAAAGATAACATTAAAAAAGTGAGGTAAAACTACAGACAATTTAAGTTCAAACCTAGTAAGTAGGTACATTTACATTTATACATAAGAAACTACCCAAGTTTGGACCCAACATAATCTGTTTTCTTAAATCTATAAAGTATAAATACAATAATAGATAAGTAGCTATTTTACTTGTATTTAAGTGTTTAGGTAGGTATGTAGTAAGATTTTGATGATGTAGACAAGTTTCATATTTTTTATTTGCCGATTTACGTAGGTAAATAATGATAAATAACGGAGACTAAGCATTTTAAAGTATTAAAAATATAATAGACCAAGAGCTGAGGCAATATTTTTGTAAGCTTGTTTATGACCGTACTACATAGGTTTCCCTTTAACATTATTTTGCTACGAAATCAGTAAGTATGGGTAAGTTGAATCAAACGAAAGTATAGACTATTTTGTAGTACTATTATTCAATCTGTGATTATGCCACGTTTAAATTATATTTTTTTTAAATACGATTATTACGTATTATATCGCATTTTTTTCACTAACCACTTTTCTGCTCATCTGTACGAATAAATAATTGGAAGTAATAGGCACAACTGGTTATTAAATATTTAGATTAATTCTTCTTACAGAAGACAACCTTAACGGCATCAGAACAGATAAGAGTTATGCGATAGAAAGAGAGGCAAGGTTTAGGTTAATATAGCCCGTTTGGAGTTAGCGGTGTGCGATCTGAATTGCACCTTATTTTATCGGAGCAAGAGTCGCTATTTATTTAAATGGTATTGCGAAGAGGTCCTTCTGTACTAGTACTATTATGTATTCTGTGGTACTACTAAGTAAATACTTAGCCTAGGTTTATTTAAAACTTCATTTATTCACAGAAGTAAAGTAATAGGCACAACTGGTTATTAAATATTTAGATTAATTCTTCTAACAGAAGACAACCTTAACGGCATCAGAACAGATAAGAGTTATGCGATAGAAAGAGAGGCAAGGTTTAGAGTTAGCGGTGTGCGATCTGAATTGCACCTTATTGTGTCGGAGCAAGAGTCGCTATTTATTTAAATAGTATTGCGAAGAGGTCTTTCTGTACTGGTACTATTATATATTCTGTGATCGTGGTTTTATTATAAATCGGTGCATATAAACACATTGAATGTATTTTATATAAGCTAATATAAAGCTGAATATGAAGGTGAGCGAATACAAACAACACAACATAAGTCCATCGATTTATTTTGAAAAAAGTAGTTCTCAAAAAGCACATCATATTTATTTGGACAACAGAACATGATTATGTTATGGCTTAACACAACAAATACTATCGCGTCTAACTATTACGTTACATTATATACAAAGTGGCGGTACGTCGTGGCAGCGGGCGCGACACGTGTCACTGTACGTCGCGAGTGACACGCGTCACGCCACGACTGCGTCACGCGCTTCGCTTCCGCTCGGGCGCAACCGATCACGTATCGGATGTAACGAACACGATCGTGAAAAATAGCTGCTCCAGGCTGATTTGCCACCGAGGCCGTGCTGTGCGGCGCACAGCTCTGGTGACAACACAGTCTCGAGACAGACAGAAGGTGACATTAATAATAAATACATAAACAGTACGGAAGACTCGCGTTACAGCCGAAACGTAGCGTCTGTAACGAACGAAAATGTCGCATCCATCACTACAGTATATAGTACAACATCGATTAGCATTGCACTCTGGTAACAGCTCGGTAGCCCCGGACACGTCACGGCTCGGCCCAGTGTCGCCAGGCCTACATACACCCTAACGCCTGGGAATGTACACTACATAAATATAAAACATTTGCTCGTTCAACATTTATAGCGCTTATAATACTCGTAATAAACTAGATACTATCGACGGTTCCTCGGAGAGGTCTCACTCGTGAGGCCGGACGTGCGCGGGGCGGTCGTGCTGCGGAGCGGTCATGCAACTCTGTGACGGCTGTGTTTGACGATTCTAAATTTGACTAATACATTATTGATCGGCAACAGTCGTGGAAACACTTGCATCGCCGGTCGCTCACTCGTCAGCTCCAGTAACACGACTTGCACAAAATATTTATCCGGATAGGATAGGAGGGAATTTATAGTATATCAATTGTAATTATTTTTAACCTACCTCTTCTTTTTTGACCTTATACGATATCATAATGGTCGATAATTATGAAGGTCTCAAACTTAACTATATTTTGTGAAATCGTTTCAGATAATGTGTATGTAGATAGATATTTCTAGGAATTATGTAGATGTAGATTATGTAGATTACAACAAAAAAGAAGGGAACACCCAACTGAGAGACAAAAATTACCATGTGGAAATGTTACCATCTAGAAGGGTAAACGTTAGTGCTAGTTTCCCCTAATTTTTACCCTAGGTACAACCAGGCCAGGCCAGCTACAAGTACGCGGTGGGCTCGACTAGTCGTGCCAAACATTAACGGGGCAGCCGCACGTTAGTTGGGTGCTCACTCACGTGCTGCGTCGCGACATCCGTTCGAACCTAGACTATCGAGTTAAGTTGTTGTTAAAATGTGAATATAACTGTAGGCAATTAGCGCTGTGCGACCTGAATTGCGACTTTATTGTGTCGGAGCAAGAGTCGCTATTTATTTAAATGACTTTGCGAGTAAGACTTCTGTTCCTGTACTATTATGTATTTGTGTTACAACTACGTTCAATTGTGACCACAGACGGCAACAACCGTTTATACATTCATACGAGTGCTCGACACTAGGCGATACAACTGTTTCCTTGGAACTGTGTCCGCGCTCTCCCCGAATTCGACTACAGTTAATACAGGTAAGTCATATTTAACTTTTGACAAAATATAATTCATCATTTTAAGAGTTGTTTTTTTAATAAACACGTTTAAAAATATGTTGGGTATAAAATATTGTGTACACTTTGTGTACAACAGTCTTTGGTTATAGAGATGGCGGCAGCCCTCGATAACATCTCATCACAATATGATATCTAAGTGTCGGTAAGTCCCGCCCCGGCCACAGCGGCTGGGGGCGGGTGCCCTACAGGGTACAAATTATACAGACTAGGTAAACAGTGTAAAAAATACTCAAAAAATCCCTTATAAAAATTATTCTCGGAAGTGAGTAACTACAAAATAGAAGCTCCTGTAACACCCACTAACAACATAAGAGGCCCGAGGCCACCCCTCCCTCCTGGCCGTAGACAACGTACCAACTGGATGTTGACTGTCATCTATTGTTAAGATGCCGCAGTTTAGATTAATCAAATTAGGATAGGATCATTGATATGTTAAAGGTTGTGTCCTTTGTACCGTGGAAGAAAATAATTATTTTGTTAAGATAATATAATAGTTTAAAAAGAAGAATGGAGTATTTTGTAGGGGTCTCATTATTTACTATTTGCCGGTTATTTACTATAGAAGCGATTACTCGTATCGGTTTTAGGCGCTACATTATACGTGGGTTTTATCAAAAGACACATGCGAAGTACAATCGTTCTTTTCAGGAACTTTATGATTTATGAGAACTCAATTAACATTACGAGTGTTAAAGAAAGAAGTATTAAAGCGTATTAAGTGTTTTTTTATAGTTAACTAATGATGGAGGTCGCCAACAAAACGGGGTCGGGAGGGGGGGCTGGCGGGCGTGGCTCGCGCACACACTCGCACACCGGCACACGTACCTACACGACACTCACACAGTTACGACACCTACACTGTACACTACATCGTATTAAACCTTACCGATAAACATTCCCACGTGATAAACTTACATTAAACTAGAACGACGAGACAGACGCGGGGTACAGAGGTCGCTCCGGCCGGTGCGTGCGGTGCCTACGAGTCGTGGTCGTGCTCGCGCTGCTTGCCGTTGGAGTGCGCGGGGGTGGGGGTTGCGGAGGCCTTGTCGTGCGGGAGCACGTCCCGCGCGGCGGCGGGCGCGGCGCGGCGGATGAGCGCGTGCGTGCGCTCGCGCAGGCGCAGCAGCTCGTCCTGGATGCGCTGCGTGATGGCCGCGCGCGTCTCCTCCTCGCTCGCGTTGGAGCTGCGCAACCTGCAACGTCACCGCGCACACCTGTACTATACCGACCGACCGGGGCGTACGGCTCTCGATGCATTGAAGAATCTCATTTTTGTACAAAAATAAAATGAATACTCGAATACTTAGTACTCAGTATAAATTAATACTGACTTGTCGAGCAGGTGGTGTATTTGTATGGGCTCGCCGACGTTGAGGAACACGCGCTTCCGGAACTTGAGCAGGTAGGGCTCCTGGTTGGGCAGCACCCGGTCCATGCCCTCGTGCCAGACCGGCACAATGAGCGGCGGGGCGGCGCAGTCAGCCACCAGCCGCCCCACGCCCCACTTGAAGCGGATGTGCTCCTGCAACCGAGACCTATCGCGTCATCGCTACGAGACGGACAAACACACCAGTCGCGCGCACTTCTGGGACGAGACCGGGAAACAAAATCAACATGTCCACCTCAAAAAACCAATAGTTCCTTCTTTTAAACAAACACATTAGCTCTAGCTTCTCTCATAATTGATTCAGACTCAGACGAATCACGAACACGGAAGTTGAAAGTTTACGACAAATTAATTAATTTTTGCCTCCCTTACTTACCTACTCATTATGTTGACACCGCATCATCATTTATATTCTTCCCGAGACATTCAGTTACGTAGTTTCTAAACATTTATTATGTAAATGGTCTTACAAAGGTGAAATTTAACAACTTAACGTTTTAAAGCAAATCATTAGGTAACTAAAAAAACTTGAAAAAACCTGATGGGACTTATACAAAAACAAATTCAGAGACTTCAGAACTGTTAATGACAACTCACTTCCCAGGATGTCGCATATCAAATATGGAGCACACATGGGAGGTTAACGAGGGTAACACACCAGGCGAATCTGACTGGATAACTGCCCGCAAAATCGTTAATCATGATAAAGTGCATTGGGCGATCAACAGCTTTCTTCCATACAAAGCGGCAGGATTAGTTGGTATTTTCCAAGGCCTGCTAAAATATTGTGATGGGGCACTTATAGATCATCTTTCGATCATCTACAGAAGCTGCCTGGCACATCGCTACGTCCCCCTGAAATGGAGAGAGGTCAAAGTAGTCTTCATCCCCAAACCCGGCAAAGGACATTACACACAACCGAAATTATTTAAGCCCATCAGTCTCACATCATTCCTACTTAAAGTACTGGAAAGACTAATAGACAGGGAAATCAGGAGTACTGCACTAGTCAACTACCCTCTGAACCCCAACCAACATGCTTATTCAATGGGCAAATCAACAGAATCTGCCCTTCATCAAGTAGTTTCATACATAGAGGGCAATCTAAAGAACAAGTCGTCTACCTTAGGAACCTTAATCGATATCGAGGGTGCTTTTGACAAAATTAACTTCACCAGCATCAGCCAGGCTCTGTCAAGACATGGGGTTGATCCCACAATTGCCGGGTGGATCGACAGCATGCTCAGACACAGAGCCATACAATTTACTGTGAATAACGCGACAAGCGGGGTGGTGGCCAGAGGGTGTACGCAAGGCGGAGTTCTCTCACGTCTCTTGTGGAACATTGTGATCAATGAGCTCATTACTCAGCTCAATGACCACAAGTTCCTCACAGTGGGCTATGCAGACGACCTGACCATCCTCATCGGCGGCCTCTTTGAGAGTGTGGTATGCGACCTAATGAGAACCGCACTGAAGGTCGTTGAACAGTGGTGTGAGAAACACGACCTAACAGTGAACCCGACAAAGACGGAATTGATTATGTTCACAAATAAACGTAGTTTAGGGGAACTAAGTCTACCCAAACTATTCAACACCCGCCTAGTCCTTACCAAGGAGGTCAAATATCTAGGAGTGATACTTGACAGTAAACTCTTATGGAACAGGCACCTGGACACGAAACTGAACAAAGCCAGCATTATTTTCTGCCAATGCAAGCGACTCCTCGGCAAAAGCTGGGGCTTATCACCAAAAATCACACTATGGCTATACAAAACGGTCATACGGCCGATCATCACGTATGGTACTATTGCCTGGTAGCAGAGAACAGAGCTTAGCATCGTCAGTAACAACAAGTTGCAGCAATTCCAGAGACTCACATGTGCTGCCGCAACTGGATGCATGCGCACGACTCCCACAGCTGCCCTGGAAGTAGCTCTAGACCTAGCACCACAAGACCTATTTATACAGCAGGAAGCAGCTGTGGCAGCCATCAGACTCAAACACCTGGGTCTGTGGTACAACCGATAGGGTTCCCATTCCAAACTATGGAATTAACTAGTGGAATACCAACTACTAATAGCTGCCCCATGCGATAGGCTCCCCAAACAACATATCTTCGAAAGGAGATACCGAATACAGCTATATGAAATCAAACGAGATCAATCTGGCATAAATGAAGTCCGAATATACACGGACAGTTCTAAGATGGGGACAGGGACTGGAGCAATTTTCTCACAAGACTTGAACATAACAATATCACTGGCGTTAGGGCAGCACAGTTCCATATTTCAATGTGAGTGCGTTGCTATAACCTACGCCGCTACCGCGGATGTATAAAGTAGCGAAGATGTATAAAGTATAACATCCGCATACTGTCAGACAGTATGGCCGTCCTAAAGGCCCTGGAAAGCAACACCATGAACTCCGGTCTTATTTACGAATGCCACCAGACACTGGAACGTCTAGCCTCTGACAGCAGGCTTATCCTTCAATGGATCAAGGGGCATAGCGACTCACTCGGGAACGATATCGCCGATGAACTGGCTAGGAGGGGATCTGCAGCGCCAGTAGCAGGTCCAACGGTACTGCTGCCACTCCCCTTTAGTCAACTTCACTCATGGGTAATACAACGGACTCGGGAAACGCACAACAACCGCTGGGCCGACACACCCGGCTGTAGACAATCCAAACTGGTGCTGACGAAGGTCTCACCACGTTTGACTTGCAGACTGCTCAGTCTCAACCGACTTGACATCAGAATAGTGCTAGGAACTATTACGGGCCATCTGGCCCTAAATCGACACCTATTCACCATCAATGCGACAGACAGTCCTCTATGCAGAGGCTGTCTCAATGCGGAGGAAACGGCCGCCCACGTTGTCCTGGAGGGCGAGGGAGTGGCCACACAACGGGCAAGTACCCTCGCGGGAGCGAGGTCGCTCCTAAAAACCTGTGAATGCCTCAGGAGGCTTCTGCGCTTCTGGAAGGAGCTAGGCTGGCTCAACTAGTCAGCCTACCTGAACGCATAATGGACCGCTTATGAGTCTAAATGCGGAAACAAAGCCCTATACCAATACCAATTAAAATAGGTAACTAAAGAAAAAACAATTAACTAAAAAACATTGAGATATTAAATACTACGTGCTAATGTCTTAACTCACCTTAACTCTAACTGTACACAAAACGAAGTACATTTCGAGAAGATGTGGCAAAAAATATAATTGGGAGGTTACCTTACTGACGTTGACCCGCCCCTCCGGGAAGATGTGTACCCAGTCGCCCTGCGAGAGACGGTCGACGCAGAAGTCGATGGCGGGCTGGTACACGCCCGCGCCACGCACCACGGGCACGCACTTGCCCAGAGCGAAGAAGCACGAGTGCAGCGCGTTCGTGAAGCAGATGTCGTGCGCCGCCAGCGACCAGCGCATGCGCGAGTTGCGCAGCAGCACCCCGCAGTCCAGCACGCCTGCGGGACACGTCAACTCTCTACACAGTCTGTATCTCACCACAATATTATTCTGTTGAAATACAGAGAGCAAAAGAATTTTTATATCGTATACAGCTTGGTTATATTGAGGATTATAAAATAAATCACTTTTCATTAGCACTTGCGGTGACGTCATTTCTCTTGCTCGCAATTGTAGTATGAAAAAACTTAGTGGTGTTCTACCAAACTAAACTTAGAAATTAAATGTTCCTGGCAGAGGGTTTAACGATCTGTTGCTTTGCCAAGCACGTCTCTGGTGGGAGGGCAGCCTGGGGGCCGAACATGACTTACTTGGTACCCGACGCCGACGTTTCCATCGAATTGCACCGATCGCGCGATAAGGTCCCGATTTACAAATCTAATAGCTTATAAAAGTTGTTAATGGCATTATTTATGTTCAAGTCGCAGTTTAAAGTTTGTCATTCAGCCCGTTATTCGACAAGACAAATAAGCGTGTGCGCATATTTGTGAGATACCTACTGTACGGAGGTCTGAGAACAGCGATGTTGGTATAAAATTGCCTCTATTGAAATATTGAATCCTCTGTACATCATGCGTTCCAACAACTACACTTACATATAAGGTTTATTAGAACGGTAGCTCTCCGTTCCGCTACATCGTGTTCTCGTTTTCAGTCAACAAAATCGATTACTAACTCGAGGCTTGCAGATTACGTTTCACCTTTGATTGAATAGTACTTATCGATACGGAATATTGATAGTGGTATAGAAAGTTATTTACATTTTTAGAATATTGTTGTAGCATGACTCCAGTTTTAGGCGTTAATTAATTGATTTTCCGATCCATTACTAAAAAATTAATTGCAATTAAATTAAAACTAACTATATGAAACAATTAAGACTAACAATTAACTTAGCTTTACCGAAATCAATTATAATTATCTTTTAAAAAAAGCATCACCGATTTCAATGTGCTTTTTAGTGGAAAGTAGATGTATTTTGTTTAAATATAATATGGGTAGGCCAACTAAATGCACTGCTCCAAGGAGACAGCGATGTTTCGGAGCAAATGAAAACATCATCGATGTTTACAATATTGTTGATTTTAAGAAACCGCTTGACTGATTTTGATAAAATTTTAATGGGACCATCTGGGAAGTGTACCCTTTGAAACAAAAAAAGAATTTTCAAAATTGGTTCAGGGCTCGGTGAACATACATAAAAAAAATAGATTCCGACGAATTGAGAACCTCCTCGTTTTTGGAAGTCGGTTAAAAAGTATTACAAGATTTTAAAATATTTACCTAAATTAATAATACAGTAATAAGCCGGATAATACTGGAAAATCTGGAAAGTAGTGAAACAGCGGGAGAGCCATGCACACAAGTGGGAGTGCCATGTTTCGGCACGTATTGGCCGGCTCGATCGGTCTGATACCAGCCTCACAGAAAACCGGTCATAAAGCAATTTGCTTTTTGCCGAGTGAGTGACTTGTGACTCTTCAGTTGCAGGTGCCTATGGGCGGCGGTAGTCATTTACCATCAGGTGACCCGTCTGCTCGTTTGACCCCTATAATAAAAAAATATAATATATAATGATAAAAAAAATTGTTTTTATTACACGTAATTTAATTTATTAATTTTTTAACTACATTAAACCGAAAATTCGCGCACATATCATATTAAATTTTAACATTAACATAGATATTCAGTTCAAGTAATCTTTGTAAAAAACGTATACATTTTTTGTTGTATTTTTACATTTGTCTCTAAATGTATTCAATAACACAAATCATTAACAGTTTGTGACACTTCTGACAGACAAACTATCGATGATATACAATTGTGCTGTTTCGCGTGTTGACAAGTCACATTAACACATTAGCGAAAATGAGGACTATCCGAGGCTAGTCTTTTTAAATAACTTACTGTTAGTCAATGAAAGTTAAAAGAAAAAATTAATAAATTTAAAGAAAGTTTAACACTAGTTAATTTTATTGTTTTCGTGATCCAAAATAGTTAGTTTAATTACGTACACAATTAATTACTCTGTGGTGTCATCGGCCCATTGCACGGTGCAGCACCAACCGATACATCGACAACCTTAAACCTTTCTGCTTCAGTAATAGATCACGGGGTATTTATAAATGTTTATTTATTTAAAATTCACGCACATTTGTATACGGGGTGACTCAATGCCCAGGACATACCTACTCTACCAGTCAACCTTGGGTGATGTAGAAATATTTAACGGTAGGTGCAACGATACATTCTGTCAAAAAAGTATCTGGAATTGATAATTTAATTCTAATTCCAAAAAACAGGTTAAGTTGGCACAACTGTTTTCTATATTGGAGCGAAGTTTGAGCAATATCTGTTATTTAGTTTGTTATCAGTACTCGATTTTGTAAGCTCATCTCAAGAATATTTTGCGATTTTTATAATGGATGGAAAACATCAAACAAAGAGTTTCTCTCTCTCAAATTTTGCATTGCAAATGGATGTTCATGTTCAGAGACGCTGAAAATGTTACAAAAAGCATACGCTGCATCGACTTTTCAAAAACTCGTGCATATGAGTGGCACACTGCATTCAAGAGCGGTCGAGATTTGTTGGAACATTTGCCTCGCTTTGGTCGGCCATGTACGTCTTCAACTGAACTTAAGAGAGATAGCCGCTGAATTTCTGTCTCTCACGAATCGATTCGTACCATTTAAACGAGCGCTTGGGCATGAAACACGTTGCCGCTCGACTAGTCCTGAAAGATATGAATTTTGTTCAAAAACTCAATCGCGTAAAAGTCGCTGAAGACATGCTAGAACAAGTCAATTCCGACCCTACATTCGTAAAACGCATTGTTACTGGTGATGAGACATGGGTTTACGAGTTTGACATGCAAACTAGTCAACGAGTTTCGGAATGGCGACTTCCAACAGAACCGAAACCGAAAAAACCATGACAAAGTCGATCAAAGTCAAGGTCATATTGACTGTTTTCTTTGACTATCGAGGTGTTGTGCATGCATTGGAATTCTTGCCAGAAGATACAGAAGGTCAGACTGTAAATAAAGAATACTATTTGAGTGTTATGCGGCGTTCGAGAGAGCAAATCGTCGAAAAAGGCCAAATTTGTGGTAAGAAAATTCTTGGATATTATACCACGATAACGCGCCATCGCACAAGGCCAACATTGTAAACGATTTTTTTACCAAAAACTCAACAAATACCATCGAGCAAACACCGCATTCACCGGCCGCCATATGGCTCCGGCCGACTTTTATATCTTTCCAAAACTCAAATTACCATTTCGAGGTACCGATAGAAGATTGAAGATAGAAGATATCACAGAGAATTCGCGGAAAACTGAAGTCGATTCCGAAAAACGCATTTAAAAATGTATTGATAACTGGATTATTCGTTGGTGTAAGTGTATTATTTCTGAAGGGGCCTACTTTAAAGACAACACAATAAATTTGGAAAAAACAGTTAACATTTTGTGTTTTATTGACCTTTTCCCGGTACTTTCTTGACAGAGTAGTACATTTCAAATAATTAATTAATGAAATCAAGACAATCAGAGCTAATATATCGGAGTAGATGTAAAGTTTTATTTGCTTATCGAGCAATGCGACGGTCGGACGACTGAACAATTGTAATTGTAAGAATTGGTTACTGAACAATTGTAATTGTAAGAATTGGTTACTGAAGAATTGTAATTGTAAGAATTGGTTACTGAAGAATTGTAATTGTAAGAATTGGTTACTGAAGAATTGTAATTGTAAGAATTGGTTACTGAAGAATTGTAATTGTAAGAATTGGTTACTGAAAAAGCGTTTACTTAAAATATATTCACTTACTGTAAAGCATTTTAATGAGTGTAATCTCATTGACTTAATATTTACATAGGTAATAATAATAATAATAACACTATAATATGGCAGTCGTAAAATTTTCACCTCTTATCCAATATTTTTATTTTTCTGTATTTACAAATCCAATTATATATATTTTCAATAGTATTTATAAAAATTAATACCAAAAATAAATATTCATATGAAAAGGAAGTTTTAAATATGTAAAAAACCAAAAATATATGAGTACGACATGACGTTTATAACGTCATGTCTAATATAATTGAAATCATCGATAAACGATGGAGCCATTGAATTTAAAGAAGAAGAATATGACTGCTGATGTTAACAAGATCCAGAGCAAGGACTGCACCCTTAACATCCCCGGACTCGTCGCTCAGCTCCGCCGCCCGGCCCCCGGAAACGGCATCAAGCATACCGGCCGCTGTGGATGCGTCGAGCTCAACATCGAGTGACGAGTTTTTCTCTCCGCCGACGTCGCCAACACCTGTACGTCGGCAGGGGAGAGGCCGGCCACCGACCTGCTTGGGACCCCGAGGCCCACCGGCTTCGAATAGGGCCCCCGCTACCGGTGGTAATGTGCATCGCATGAAATGGACATCCTCGATAAACGAGAACGTCATGCGAGCATATTTTGTGGTTACAGAGGGAGGAACTAACCTCATTGCGTATCGTAATCGTATGTTGTCTCTGTTTCAGGAACTTGAACCAGCTGTTAACGTTACGGCACAAAGGCTATCGGATCAAGTACGGGCTATTCAACGATGTCATTTGTTGGATAACTCCGTGCTTGATAGGCTACGCTTGGACTTGCAGAATAGCATTGTTACTTCTCCCCAGTGTCACAAACAAACAGTGTCACAATCAATTTCTGGGTTGCTACGACCTTACCCAGCTGAGGGTGGAGAGGACAGTGGTACTTCATCTGTAAGTACTCAGTACAATGAACAAATAAGGAACATTTTGGAATGTGCTATTCGAGAATATCGGACCATGAGTTATGACAACAGACCTCGTTTACCGCGTTTGCCAATGCATAAACGAAATAAAGCGCTAGTGTGTGCCCTTGATTCTATATTAGGTATTTATTTAGAAGAAAGCACAGATCTCAGTGATACACACTCAATTCTGTACTGTGCGGCTGTTGCAGCATGTCGAGTAGCTGGTGTTAAATTTCCAGAAAATGATACCGCTACTCGGTCAAAGCTTGCTGCTCCGGCGTGGCAGTGCAGGATTGAACGTCGTATCGCTGAGGCGAGGGCACTCATTGGCAAGCTATCTGTTTCAGATCGGGTAACACACGCCCGAGAGTAATGCGTTTTGTGAACCGGGCTTTTTCGGGAACTGATATCAGTTCCTGTAATTATGCAGCGCGGGTCACAGAGCGCATTGACTTTCTGAAACAGAAAGTTTATGCATGGGCAAACCGTATACGAAGGTACAAAAAACCAGTGGACCGATATACTCAGAATCGTTCATTCCAAAGGGATGAGAGGTGGGTTTATAGAAGGTGGGAGCAGCCTGATTTAGTGAGTGACACACATTTCCCAGATGCTGAAATTACGAATACCTTTTGGCGTGACATCTGGGCGATGCCTGTCACTCACACAGAGGGTGATTGGATGCGAGATGTCGAACGTTCGTGTGAGTCGATTGATACCATGGAGCCAATAACAATATCGAATACTGATATAGCTTATGCAGTTCGTTCGCTGCCGAACTGGAAATCAGCGGGACCGGACGGACTGCATAACTTTTGGTTAAAATGGCTCCGTAGCTCACATGTACGATTGGCATCTCAATTGCAATCATGCTTAGAATCAGGTTCGCTTCCGACTTTTATGACCACAGGCGTAACTCACCTACTCTTTAAGTCTGGTAGTGCCACAGATCCCAAAAATTATAGACCTATAACGTGTTTACCCACACTTTATAAATTACTTACGTCTATTCTGAGAGTGAAGATAACATCTCATATAACTAATAATACTATTATGCCTTACTCTCAGAATGGATGTAAGAGTGGGGCCCGTGGCACTAAAGAGCTCCTTATTATTGACACGACCATTAACCAACAAGTTCGTCGTAATCGAAAGGATTTGGCGACATGTTGGATAGATTACAAAAAAGCCTATGACTCTGTGCCGCATACGTGGCTCTTGAGAGTGATGGAGTTGTACAAGGTAGATACAACTCTATGCACTTTCTTGAAGGCATGTATGCGGCAATGGAGAACGGTACTCTACTATCCAGGATGTCGGCGGTCTCAGGGTTACGGCGAGTATATTAAGATCAGGCGGGGTATATTTCAGGGTGACAGTTTGAGTCCCTTGTGGTTTTGCTTAGCTTTGAATCCTCTCAGCACTTTACTGGAGAGTTCAGGGCTAGGCTATCGTTTACGGAAAGAAGGTCAGGTTATATCCCATCTCCTTTTCATGGATGATTTGAAACTGTTTGCCTGCAACAATTTCCAATTGATAAAATTACTTGAGGTAACTGAAACCTTTAGTAAATGTATCAGGATGGAATTTGGTGTGGATAAATGTGCAGTCATGCATGTAAAAAGAGGCAGGATTGTGGAATCTGAGGGGATGGAACTCTCAGATTCCACACACCTTAGATGTCTTTCCGCCAACGAAACTTACAAGTATCTAGGTATGACACAGGCGTTAGGTGTAAATGAATTGACTATGAAGCAATCGTTACAGGAACGTTTCTTTCGCCTGAAAAAAGTATTGAAAAGTCTTTTGTTAGGTGGTAATAAGGTGCGGGCCTATAATGATTGGGTCATACCAGTCCTAACCTACTCCTTTGGCATACTTAGATGGACTCAGACTGAACTAGATGCCCTGGATAGAAGAGTTCGTACACTGCTTACCGCGTACCGAATGCACCATCCACGTTCATCGGTCATGAGATTGTATATCCCGCGGAAATGTGGGGGTCGTGGTTTTTTAAATGCCAAGACCCTCCATAACCGCGAGGTATGCAACCTTAGAGGTTACTTCCTCTCCGTTGACCTGGATGTGTATCGGGATGTGGTGGCAGTTGACAACGGACTCACTCCGCTTGCTCTAGGAAAAGAGAACTGGCGCAAACCAGCAGTACTTACTATTACAGACCGCAGGGAGATATGGAAGAGCAAGGCGTTGCATGGACGTTTTTATCGGGCCTTAAATGGGCCCGATATAGATTTATTAGCATCAGTCTCCTGGCTACGGTTCGGTGACCTCTTCGGAGAAACTGAAGGTTTTGTCTGTGCAATTACAGATGAAGTTGTTATGACGAATAACTATCGGAGATATATCCTGAAGGACGGCACAATTGACATTTGTCGGGCGTGTCATCGTCCCGGAGAAACCCTCAGGCATATAATTTCTGGTTGTTCTCGTCTTGCCAACGGCGAGTACTTGCACAGACATAACCAAGTGGCCAGGATAGTCCATCAGCAACTTGCTGTTAAATATAATCTTGTGGCTGTCGAGTTACCGTACTACAGGTATGTGCCCGACCCAGTTCTCGAAAATGGTCGTGCAACATTGTACTGGGATCGATCTATCATCACTGACAGGACTATTGTTGCCAATAAGCCTGATATAGTGGTGATAGACCGATTAGAGCGCCGAGCAATGATTATTGACATCACCATTCCCCATGACGACAATCTCTTAAAAGCCGAAAAAGATAAAGAAATAAAATATTTGGACCTAGCTCACGAGATTGTCGACATGTGGGATGTGGATTCAGCAATCATTGTGCCGATAGTCATTTCGGCCCATGGGTTACTTGCTAAGAGCCTCGACCAACACCTTCAGAGGCTCACGTTAGGCAGCTGGATTAAGAGCCTGATGCAGAAGGCAGTCCTCCTTGATACGGCACGCATTGTGAGGAGGTTTCTATCTCTGGAACCCTAACCACCGGTAGCTTGGTCCCTGTACCCGATACCGGTGGGACACTATTTTTTATATTTTTAAATATATTTGTTTTTATTTTTTTTATAGTGAATGTATTTAAAAATGTAATTTATATGTATATTAAGTAAATAAAGAGAATAATAATAATAAATTAATTAATTATGTATATAAAATAAATAAAGAGAATAATAATAATAACTTCACACATCTCACACAAGGCCATCTGATCCCAAACTAGGCAGAGCCTGTACTATGGTAACCAGACTCCTGACAAGCATACTTATAAACTTCGAAATCGTCGATTTAATAAATTATTATTATAATTAAAAATTATAGATCAACTCACACAGAGTCACCGCAACAATAGTTTGCTTCGTCAAATGTAAAATGATTTAAGAAAACAAAAATGGATAACATAATATCACATCTGCCTGTTTCGATCTATAACCGCCCGTTTCCAAATTGTTGAGCCATATATATATATTATAGGCAAACTAGCAGTTCCCGTGCGGCCTCGTTCGCGTTTACATATTGATATATTTTGCGCAGAACCCTAATTATTTTTCCCAAATAAAAGTAGCTCCTTATAACACCAGCTATCTGCCAGTGAAAGTCCCGTGGAAATCGATTAACCCGTTCCGGGGATAACCCATAAAAAGAACAAACAGACAAACAAAAAAAAATTAAAACTGATTTTTAGGCATAGGTATTGTGCAAATAATTTATTTATTTTGCAAAATGTAGGTACAGAGAGTTGGTACAAAGGTGCATAGCAAAAGTATCACCACATTTGACACTCACGGCATGCAACAATATTAGGCAATGTAAACATTTATTATACACTTCCGTAACTCGATTTTTTTTTAACTTGTAATTAAAAAATAGATTAGCAAACGTGTAACAAAAGTCATTGTTTTTAATTAGGTAATAAAATTTGTTGTCAGGTATGCAATCATTTCGTTATAAAATAACTTACACAAACACAGAAAAAAAAAAAAAAATTACATAAAATAAAACAATAACGATTAAGTTCTTGGTAAAGTGAAGAATAAAAATATTTACCCTAAAATCGAAACAATTTGTCATTCATGTATTCATCAACGGAGTAATAATATTTTTTTAACAAGAAGTGTTTTATTTTATTTTTAAACTCACTTATATTCATTATCTGTAAAATAGATTTTGGTAGCTGGTTATAAAGTTTCGATGCCATGCAAAATATGCTTTTGTTGAGATACGATGCAGGTACTATTAACAGGACAAGATATTTTTAGGTGATGTCTTTTGCTAGTGAGATTTCTAAAGAGCTGAATATTTTTTCTCACAAATAACACGGTTTTCAAGATATATATAGATGGCAGAGTTAAAATTTGTAATTTAATAAAACATGGTCTACAGCTGTCAGTGGTTTTTAATTTGCATATAGCCCTTATGTATTTCTTTTGCGACCTAAATATACTTTCAATATTAGTGAAGTTTCCCCAAAATATGACAACGTATTTTAATACTGGATATACATATCCGTAGTACGCTGTTATAACGTTTGACATACTGACTGTTTTGGATAACATATAAAGAGAATAGAAATGTTGCTTTACTTTCGAAGATAATATTTCTAGATGAATCTTCCAGTCCAGACCATCGTCTATATTTAGTCTGTTGTTTAGTAAAATTTAGTTTTTTATACCTGCTCTATCAGTGTATCATTATACTGTTTATCTAAGTTTGTTAGTTTATTTGTCCTGTTTCTAAACGTTATTATGCAAGTCTTGCTTAAATTCATTTTTAGAGTATTCATTGTGAAGCATTTGATAGAATCGTTTAAAGTAGTGTTTATGTCGTGTTCAACCTGTGATTTGTAATTTCCGGTAAATACAATTGTACTGTCATCTGCAAAAAGTATGGTCTCATAATTTATTATCTGAGGAAAGCCATTTATGTTAATAACAAATAAAAGCGGTAATAGCACGCTTCCCTGAGGCACTCCAAAAGCAACTTTCTATGCCCTGGTGAATACTTTATTAATTTTTTGTTAGAACGACATATTCTAGAGATTTGTTGTTGTGAGTTGTTTGTATTCGGTCACTTAGGTAAGATTTTATTCAGTCTAGCACAATTCCCCTCAATCCGTAAGCGTATAACTTATTTAATAAAGTTTTATGATCCACATAATCAAATGCTTTAGTTACATTACGGTCATTAACGTGCTTAAAGTTAAGGATAGTTATAGTAATATTTTTGTTTTTCCGAAATCTAACTTGCTCGTCGGCAAATAAACCATTTAAATCAAAATAATTGTAAAGACACCCATGGATGACCTTTTCGAATACTTTAGATATCACAGCAACTAGACCTATTATTATTATCATATAATAAATAAGAACTAGACCTATAGGTCTATAACAACCCATGTCGCTTTTGTCATTCTTTTTAAAAACAGGATTTATCACGATAATTTTGAGCTCATTAGGAAACACATCGTGAGATATACAAAGGTTGATTATATGACTAAATATGTATGTCAACTCAAGAGACACATGTTTTAAAATTTTAGTTAAAAGTTATTTGTTGCTTTGAGGGTTAATATAATTTTATCAACATGTTCAGGAATAGTAGGAGTCATAAATAAAGAATTTGATTTTTTGCTCATACATATTTTGGTAGTGTAGTTTGTTCTAATTTAGTAACCTGATCAACAAAATAGTCGTTAAATGAATTAGCTATTTATGTAGGATCATTAATTACATTGTTATTTACTGTAATGTACTGTATATATTCTTTGGGAACATTATATTTCTTTGTATTAGATAGATAGATAGATAGATGTACTCTTTGTTGTACACAGAGCAGATTACAATATTTTCTTATAACTAAATACTTACTAGCTAATACTATGTACAATTGGCGACCTTATCGCAGTTTGCGATCTCTTCCAGGTATTAATTACAGCCCAAGTAGCTTTACATTTATTAATTGCATTATTTACAAAATTATCATTTTGGGACTTCTGTGTTAATTGAATAACCTTGTTGAGTCTGGACGATAAGCTCAGGAAAGTTTTTTTATTTTCACTAGTACGGCTTCTTAGATATTTTCATAGAAGTTGGCGTTTTCGTTTACAGCATATCCTTATACCGTTCGTATTCATTTTGGGCGTGTTGTAACTGATTTTTTTTACAGGTAATAATGGAAAGCATAAGTTATAAAATAGTATAATATGAACAGTTCATAAAAATGACTAAAAGCAATATTAGGATCTTGGCTATCGCTATATATACACTTTCTGAAAACTAAGCGAATTTAGACATTCTTTAAATTTTGCAATATTTTCCTTGGAATAATTTCGCTTTTAAACATACCAATATTTAAATGAGTTAATGTGTTTAACCGGTACTGTAAATATATGCCCAGTGTGGTCTGATAGAGCAAAGTCAAGGATCGCGTGTGAACAATTTCGGGTATTGTACAAAAAAATGTCTATACACGTCCCACTTACTAAGTGTTAGGTTGATTAAAATCTATTTTTAAGTTACACTACACTCAGTACACTCAGAACTTTTATGCAGTATGTTGATATTAAAATCACCGCACAGTATTATTAAACTTAGAGTAAACTTATCAAAAACTAAATTCATAAAATTTTCAAATTATAAACAAAAAAACCCAAAATATATCCTTAGAATGTAATAATGAAATAATTAATAATGATAACAATATTAAATTTTTAGGTCTGGCATTAGATAATAACTGCAATTGGAAGGCTCACATCAAATCAATATGCAATAAATTAAATAGATTTGTTTATGCCCTAAAGCAGCTACGCAATACAAGTTATCAAGAAGCTGCTCTCAACGCCTATCACGGTTACGTAGGTTCTATTTTGAGATATGGAATACTTCTGTGGGACAATTCTACGGTAATAAACAGGGCTTTCGTAGTTCAAAAAAATGTTTAAGGGCAATAGCCGGAGTAGCTCCGTATGTCAGCTGTCGACCAATATTTAAGAAGTTTAGTGTTTTGACTTTGGTATCGCTATATATTTTTGAAGTAGGTATGTTCGTTAGAAATAATCCACATTTGTTTTCTAAAGTAAGTGAAAATTGTAAATTTATGAAAAGAGACCCCACGAAATTAAAAATGGAACTCTGTAGAAGCACTCTTCACAATAGAAACAGTTACTTGATGTCAATAAGAATATATAATCACATTCCGAAGCCAATAAAAGATCTACAATTACGAAATTTTAAATTAAAATTAAAATAATTTTTACTTGAAAATTGCTTTTACACACTTTAGGAATATTATAATTATAAAAAACCAGCAAAGATAAATAGCCGTTAATTCTTAGATATATGTATAAAATAAAATAAATCAATATTTGCATACCATTGCTATGGTTAAACATGCTGAACCGTTACATAGTTATAAGATCTTCATTTGTAACCGTGTTTAACGCAAATAAATCTATTCTATTTTAACTATATGAGCTTAAAAAACACTATTATTTTGACATAACAAACAGACACTTCAATTTTATCAATGATTATGCTCATCACACAGTTATTTGACCTGGGTGGGAATCGTACCCACGACCTCTGGTTCAGCAGTCAGGGTCACTAATCACCACTAGACCAACAGGCCAGTCATAGGTCAATAGTTGAATCTTACCCTAGCGTCACTTATATATAATAAATTGATAACAAGCAAGCTTGTTGCCGCTAACCAGGCATTTGGGAATTAAACGTATAAAAATTGGGGTTACATTGGAAAGGGAACGGTAAACAAGAAAGGAAGGCAGTGGGGAGTGTGAGCAGGTCGAATAGGTCAGGCCACTTTTGTACATTCATAATACAGATACTAGACTTTAGACTACAGGGCAAAGCTGATTCAAGATGTACTTTCTGTTTACTTATGTCGTCGATGTGACGCTGCGTGTTATTGTTTGTGAATTATGATAACGATCACTATCGGTCGCTCCCATCTGAATATCAACTGGCCACAATAACAACATTAGAACTTCCCTACATACTTATCGTTATCAATGTTTTTGTTATACTTATAATATTTAACAACACTCTTACACGGTAGTACGCTTTGGCGCGTACGGCCGTATATATATCATTCACTGGGATATTATTTCATAATCATTTATAATGTTACGAATATCCCGCCATCTATTGGCGACTGTGGGAAGTCGTATAGAGCTACAAAATAAAGATACACGCCATCTGTTGAGACAACACGGAACTAAGTAGTTAGTAACCCGTTAATGGAATATTCTACGATGTACGATTCTATTGTTGTGTAGAATTTACCAGAGGTGTAGCGATTTTTCTGGAAGTACCGTTTCGCTGTACAAAGCGTGGCATTGCGGAGTAGTTAGTTAGTTTTCAAGTGAGTGTCAAGTGAATTAACAGCGACTAAAGTGTAAGTGAATTAAGAAGTTTAGTGTAATAGTGTAACAATAATATTAACCGTCACGGAAGTTAAACATGTCATTAATTTAATACTTTTAGTAAAAGTTATTGCATAATGTATATTTGAATAGAGCAGGTGCAATTGCAATTAAACAAAATATTAAACTTAAATGGCAGTTGTGCTTACATTTAGCTGAGTCAAGCTGGAAGATATCAAACTGTCTTCACTTTAACCATATCGATTTTCACTACCCCTTATGGCAACGTTCAGGCGGTTCATTCTAAATGTTACTTGACATCACGAATGGTCCAGTCAATAATGCACAGTGCACAGCCCATGCAATAGAGCACACTATTCGAAAAAGCGTCGAGGTGATCTTATACGTAGGTTAATATCGTTCGATATTAAGGCCAGTATGAACCTGTTAAATGTGAATTTTGAAGTCTTCCAAGTCACTGTGCACGCGTATTGCATATTTGGTCAGTTAGGTAATAATATGAAATTCTAACACTAAGTTGATAATTGTTATTTAACAGCAAGTCTGAAGTTGGAATAAATTACCTTTTTAATTTCAATTAGTAATCATATTGTGTTCATTAGTATTCATGTTGAGCCATGCTTCGGCACGTATGGGCCGGCTTGACCGGTGTGATACCACGGCCTCACAGAAAACCGGCAGTAAAGCAATTCTTTTCGCCGAGCTAGTGATATTACCGAAGGCCCTAACCCTTCCCTCTCCCCATCTTCCCCCCACCCCCTACGCTCTCCCCTTCTTTCCCCTACTACCACCTTAAAGGCTGGCAACCCACTTGTGACTCTCGAGTTGTAGGTGCCCATGGGCGACGGTAGTCACTTACCATCAGGTGGCCCGTCTGCTCGTTTGCCCCCCAATCACATAAAAAAATATATATATTCTTTCTATTGGTGACATTACAAAGTAAGTGTGTGGTGTTTACCCCAGAGGCCAGGGTCGTCGAAGCACGAGTGGTGGTTGGAGACGGTGAGCAGTGGCACGCCCCGGGGCCGTCGCGCCGCGCGGTCCAGGGTCTCGCGGTTGTAAACCGTCGTCTTGTTCAGGAACTCTGTAACAACATGCCACCCACGTTACAATGAATTATAAGAATATGAATTAAACAAATTAAATGAGACAATGGTTCTGAGATACGGCACGAATAGAAGTCGCCCGAATGATGAGGCAATCAGTAAAGTGATTACGTGCTCTTAGGGTTTCGGTTTCGTTGGTCTTCATTTTTAGGCTCGACTTATGGACATGGACAAAGCTAGCACTATGATTTATTTTGTGACATAACTTGCGACTTATTCCCCTACCAAGTATGATAGGGAATGAGGTACTCTATTAGAAAACTAAAGTGGGTAATCTAGTGACGTCATTGACTGTAGCTTTCCTATGGAGTGGCAATGGGCAGAAAGGTTAATGAGGTCGCACCTCATTAACCTTCCGCCCATTGCCACACCGGAATGGAAAAAAGTGCGTGGCATGTTCCTCTAGTAGATCGATCCACGACGAGTTCAAAGAGCCAAGGAGCCGTAAGATGAAAGCTGCGCATAATCGCTCATGGTGTATTCTTTGAAGGAGGCTATATTATTATGTTTACAGTACTTAGAGCTTTTTTATTTTGCTAACTTTCTTTTACTATTATTGATTCGATAGCTGTTAGGGGTAATATTAAAAGAACATTTCTGTATGATTAATATGTCTGAATACATTGAGTATGATGCAACAGAAGAGATTCAGCGGTAGGTGATGGAAGCTAACGCTCATACTCTTTTGTTGTTCCATCATAATGTTGTCTGGATAAAATCACTTAGCGATAATACTGTCCATTACACTTACCACCTATGCTATTTACTTGTGGTGTACATAATCCATTCTGGCCTTCACCTACCAATCGACGAACGAACTATGACCTTTAGTCACACCCTTTAAATGCTATTAATACAATATCCACAGCACACGTAATTTTTCAAGGCTATGACGCGGGAAGACCTCGCAGAGGGAGTGGGGAGCCTCGCAGGGAGATGCCTAATGTGTAATTCAACAACAAACACACTACATAACATACGAGAAAGTTATGAGAGTCTGTCACGATATGCTGAATATAACGCGAGAATTGGGTGCGTATTACAAACATGAACAACACATGGTTATTCAGGTGCGGCGTCGTTGGACCTTCAATAAAGTGGTAGCGGATTTGAACCTTCCCTAATACACCACTCACTCCGTGACTAACAAAATTATTATCAACTAGCTGCACGCGGTTTCACCCGCGTAAGTGCCGGTGTCTGGGAATATCGGGATAAAAAGCCCATCGTTAATCCAGGTCTCGAGCTATCTACATACCAAGTTTCACCGAATTGGTTCAGTAGTTTTGGCATAAAAGAGATATAAACATCCATACATCCTCACAAACTTTCACGTTTATAATAAAAGTAAATATTAGTAGGATGGGCTTTGAAAAACCTCTAACTAGCCGTTACATTCGAAGTCATCTGCCTTAATTGTAAATCTCCGGCTTCCAGTAAAATATCGTGGGTGATGTACTCACCTCCACTGAATGATATGACGATAAAAGATTTTCGGCCCTATGAGTAAAAAGCTGGGATGCCCGTCGCGTCGATTAGATATATTTGTGTGAAAATTTTATTTTAAACTAGATTTTATTTTTAATTAAGTACTGATAATAAAAACTACTGGCCACTGTTCGACCCTAAGTACATCTGATTTGTTTTTTGTACCATAGATAAATTAGGTTCAATGACAGATTTACCTTGTATAATGCGAGAATTGGGTGCGTATTACAAACATGAACATGTTTGTGTTTTACTGGACGCCGGAGATTTACAATTAAGGCAGATGAATTCGAATGTAACGGCTAGTTGGTAACAGCCGCTCTTTTAAAACGATCAAAGATAACTATTGGAAGGCAGCCGTTTGCATTTTAATATAAAACATTTATTTTGTGTTTTTATGTTTAACAGTAATAGAGCCATCTTGGTACGTATAGGTTCGACCGGAGTGATATCACGGCCTCACAGAAAACCGGCAGTGAAGCAATGTTTGCATTGCTTTTGAGTTGAGTGAGGTTACTGGAGGCCGTAACTCTTCCTGCTCTTGCGCCCTTTTCCCCTACTCTCACCTTAAAGGGCGGCAACGCACTGGTGACTCTTGAAATGCAGATGCCTATGGGCGGCGGTAGTCATTTACCATCAGGTGACCTACCTGCTCGTTTGCCCCCTATACCGTAAAAAAAATACTGCTGACACAGATATAACCATGGTTCCTTCATACTTGTATCTAAGTAGGTATTTACAATGCAGATATATTATATAAATACATAATACATCCTTATAAAAAGTTATGCGTGATCAAGATCATACATAAAAAAAATATACGAGTCCTCCGTTTTTAGTCAGTTAATAAAATGCGAAAATGTGTTTGTTTGATTATTTGTTGGTCCTTTCACACAACGGCGGCGGCGCGGCGGGACGTTTCACCACAGAATTTACCCAGTTGCAGTGGGTAATCAAGCGATAATCATAATAATCAAGCAATCAACGAGCACCCTGTTCAAAAGGACATAAAATATGTGTGTGTTAGGTAGGTAGGTGATGTAGTTATTGTGTAAGTTCTGAGCAACTTGTCTTTTGTTGACACAATGGCGGTTAAAGGTCCCGTGGGAGTAGAACAGTAGACAAAGTTAACACCAATTGTGGAACCGCAGCAGACCTACCTACTTATGCACATTACAGTACAATAAATCGTTAAGAAAATATGAAAAATATATATTTTTTACAAAATCCAATTAATTAGTAATTAGTTGCTCTGTTGCTCATTTTATTACTATGGTCGGAATAGACAGAATAATTTTATGTACTTGCATTGTCCTTGCAAAATGATATCCTAACATGGACATGTTCTCGGAATGTAACGGTATTTGCGGATTGACGTAATTATTAAAGTAGTAATTACTAGATGAACTGCCACTGAACATAAATAGCTACATTCCCGAGTGACATAAAGGTTATAATTTTGCCCTTAATGATACGTATCTTCTAACAACTAGCTTCATAGAAATAAAGGGTGTCTCAATAAGAGTGCACACGATTTAAATTTCACGCCATTTTTTTTCTTTGGAGATAGCAGCTCTGATATTCGACAGCTGGCATCAACGATTGTTCCGATTATTAAAAAATGAGCGCTACACAACTGAACAACGCGTTATCATTGTGAAAACCTAAAATAAAGGGTGTCTCAATAAGAGTGCACACGATTTAAATTTCACGCCATTTTTTTTCTTTGGAGATAGCAGCTCTGATATTCGACAGCTGGCATCAACGATTGTTCCGATTATTAAAAAATGAGCGCTACACAACTGAACAACGCGTTATCATTGTGAAAACCTATTACAAAAATGCAGTGACTGTGAATGGCATTCGTTATAGGAACATGCTAACGGAGTTCTTGCGGCCTCAATTGGTTGGTATGGATCTGAACGACATGTGATTTCAGCAGGATGGCGCCACCTGCGACACCGCGCACGGAACAATCGATTTATCGAAGCAACGGTTTCCAGACCGAATCATCTCCCGAAATTCCGATGTCAATTGGCCACCAAAATCGTGCGATTTCTTTCTTTGGGTTTTTTTTTAATCTCAGGTCTACGTGAATAAACCACAAACAATTCCTGAGCTCAAAGCCGAGATCCAACGCGTCATCGGTGAGATAGAGTCACATCTTTGTCAAAATCTCATCTAAAATTTCATGAAAAGAGCAAGAGCCTGTGTTCAGAGCCGAGGGGGCCATATGCCGGATATTTCATTCCATACACAATCGGAACAAGTCTACTTTACAATCCAATATAAATATCACTCGCTCAAGAAAACATGCGTTTTATTTTTAAATTAAATCGTGCTCTCTTACTAGGTCTTAGTGGGTTATTGGGTCCTTTATATTTAAAGATCAGAAAAATATCTTAGTAATTTTAAAATGCCGTAATCTCGAAGGCATGTCCATATTAAATAATCATTTGAGTTCATTCGTCCTAAATCATGCTATCTATTCCCACCTGTGGTAGTGCCCTTCGGGTACGGAACCCAAACAGACACTTCAATTTTTAACCCACTTCAAAAAGGAGGAGGTTCTCAATTCGATTGGTATTTTTTTTTATGTATGTACACCGATTACGCTGAGATTTATAATCCGATTTACGTGATTCTTCTTTAGTTTGATGCGGAATAGTTGCCATTTGGTCCCATAAAAATTTAACATAGTTTGGCCCAGTAGTTTTTTATAAACATTTTTTATTTATTTGTATTGATTAGGTAACCGCAATCAGTCAAACCATGTGCTTATTTACCACCGTAGTTTTATAAAAAAAGACTGCGAATTACGCATGTAATACTTAATTAGTATTTTAGTAACTATATATAGTTAAATAATTAAATAAATGGACATAAGACATAACACACAGACATAATTATCCAGCTTGCCTTCACTACTGCATGCAACATCCAAGTTTCACGCGCTTTCTCTTGTCTCTTTAGTGTCCTTATCAAGTCATCAACTCGGAAACGTTCTCTACGGAGAGGAGTGGGGGGAGGGTAGGTATATGCTTGGTCAACATACGAGAGACAGCAGTGGACGATGTCCTTTCGTGTACCCATGACTACATATACGCAAAATCTCATGATGATCGGTTGAGCAGTTAAGGCGTGAAAGCGTAACAAACAAACACCCTTTCGTATTATCTAACGGGATAAAGTGCCTAGCCTATGTGCTGTTCCAGACTATAATCTATCCCTGTGCTAAAAGTCATCCAGCTATGTTCAGCCACTTCTGCGTAAAAAAGGAACAAACCATCCATTTATCCTCACAAACTTTCGCCTTTATAATATTAGTAAGATTAAGTAAGGATCACAGTTTGTTTCTGTACATAGATACGAATATACAAAGGTTGTGTTTATATATAAGTATATAATTATCTTAAATAGAGTATAACCGACTACAATGCGTCTAAATCATCCCACACATCACTTATAAGAAGATAAAAGCTATGCAATAAAGAATCAATAAACTCTGTTTGCATTTCGTGGAGTTTGCATGTCACGTCACTTTTCTAAGTGGTTAATTTAAAAAGAAGTGCTTAAATCCCCTTGGAAATATTTGTCGCGTGAAGGAACTGAACTGGCGACCTTTCCCTGCTAGTAGGTGCGGCGCGTCGTTTGTGTAATAATTAGGGTCGTGGTTAATATGTATGTGGGTCACGCCAACTTCACCCGCCGACGTTCTAGTGGTTGTAGAGTTACAGATAGTTGTAACTTCATTAGTAAAGTTACATGCATATGTGTACGAACAAGTTATGGAACTGAACGTCAGTCTATCGCACTCTTCCTCTTATTAGGACAGTTGTTTAACTTTATTAGCGATTGCTAAATAATTGCTGATAGACGAACACAAATCAAAGTCCGAGCACACGGCACTCAAGGCGGTATTCGAATAGCCGCGATATTGTTTTGGCTGTGGTTTTCATTGTTTCAAGTTTCATAATTTTGAGCACGTTTCCATAATTACATACATGTATCTCAGAGCCTTTATCACTTTTGATAATTTTGTGTACTTTGATACTTTGTCAACATATTTTAGATACGATATTTTGTCACAAATGATACTTGTGAAATACAATAACATTTATGCATAAGGGCTATCGCATAGGTACGCGATCATCTAGCATCAGCGATTTAGTGTCCAGTGTTATTAGGGACCTTTTTGTGTGGCAGCTGATGAAAATATATGTCACTGATACCATGTTCTTAGACAGCAAGTATTGAAAGAAAAAAGATTAATATACTTTTTTAACATTTTTCAATACGGACTGTTTATATGTTGTAAATAAATGCTGTCTCCTCTAAGAAAACATTGTTTTATTTTAATAACATACATAGCGAAACGAGTAACGGCGGGCGATGGTCGGACCCTCTAACTCTAGATACATCCTATGGACTGATCATGTCCAACATGTTCTGATGGAAAGCGTAAGGAATACTTAAAGATAAACGGATGGAAGTAGGTCTGATTCAAGGCATTTTGTCAAAGCCAACATCGCAGCCGAGTGTATCAACAATAGGCTGTCGTGCTTTATTGGATGTAATCCTCCTGTAAAAATAAATAAATAAATAAAACACCCTATGGACATAAGTTTTACATCATTTAAAGTTAGTTTCTGGGCTATATCGATACTTAGTTTAAACCGACGTTATGAAGATGTTGCGTGTTCTCTAACTGAGATGTTTGTACTTTCGTCCTCTATGAAGACGACAAACTTTATTTTTTTTTAATTTTAAATACACAGTAAGCGAGTTAGGCACTGAAGCATACTGGCTATTTTACACTACGAGCAGATGACATATTTCAAGTAATACTTTGTTTGACGTCGACACACACATAGTGGAACGCCTCGTGTTCTGATAATAACAGTTCCTTTGAAACACACAGCTTTGAAAATCAGTGTGATATTTAATAAACAATCAGGTCACTTGTAATTCCCTACATTGTACTATTTCGATAAAGTTATATGTAGTGATATCATTTATTAATAATGTTTTATCTTCATAGACACTCTTATTTTTATGACTTATCTATTTCTGATTAAATGCATGTGAAGGCACATTTGTATTTTTAACCGACGAAAAAAAAGGAGGTTCTCAATTCGACCGTATAATATATTTTTTTTTTTTTTTTATGTCTGTTCAGCCCTCACTCCGTTATTTATGAACCGATTTTCTTTTTAACAAAAAATTAAACCGACGAAAAGAACTAAAACGCAAAAACTAAATAAACCTTAAGTCTTAAGTATTGAGCTTATTTACATAAACTATCAAATTTTATATAAACTTATTTTGAGGCACGGGTCATCTGATGGTAAGTGACTGCCACCGCCCATGGGCACCTGCAACTCGAGAGTCACAAGTGCGTTTGCCGGCCTTTAAGGTGCGAGTAGGGGAAGGGAGAAAAGAGGAGGAGAGGGGAAGGCGGAAACAAAAAGTTATGTCGGGAATTTGCGGAGCAAATTCCTTCATCTGCCTAAACGCTAAACGCGCACAAGCGCTTGTATACATCGCAAGTATTTGATCTGTGGTAAAAAATCGATAACAGACTGGATCGTCAATAAGCTTATTCAAGCACTTGCAAGCGCAACACTCCTTTCACACGCTTGTGCATTGCGATTTGGCAAACGGATAAACCCAGCATAACATAGGTCATATATAACGTTTTTTTTTCGTGTGGAAGCCCCCACGGGTCATCATCTCACCGGAGCTAATAGTGAAGTGGTATGTCGGAATCGAACCGACTAAAACCGGTGTTCCGTCACAAATGGGCCTATTGCAGGGGACCCGGGAATACCCTAAGAAGGAACCCTCCGGGAACCGCTACAGATCTTGGCCGCCTCTTGGTCAGTAGGCGGTCACAACGTGGAGTACGGGGGCCTAGGTTATAAACACCTAGATAAAACAAGTTTTCGTTCATAATAATTAACTGCTGGCAATATACCTAGACCATTAACCTAAATAACGTTTGGAAAAGTTTTTTTTTATTCTTTGTCTGCCTAAATCTAGTACGCCAGTGTCCTCTACCGTAGTCCTGAGAGGTTTTATTCTACAATGAGTGTGAGAGTGAATGTGTGTAGAGCGAATGACTTAAATAATGTGCAGGATAGGCAAGATAAACTTCATGTCTACCCAAGACTAAATGCTTGTTTAGTTAGTAGTTTAGGTGTTATCAGGTAATGTCGCTAAAACTCGTAACCCTCGCCTGGTGTCGCGTTTGCAGATCGTTAGTATAATTACTTTTTAATGTAATAACAATAAATAAATGAAAATTAAATTATGATCGTAACGGAAAATAAATTGCACATTGTACTTATGTACCTGGGCTGATTGATAACTGGCTCTCTGACATCTTTTCGAAAATAGAGCGCCAAATTTGAATTTAATCGTACTGATGGAATTTCTATGCCTTCTCTATAGTAAATTTTCTTACCATTGGAAAGAAACGAAATTCGTGCAGTGATAAAGTTTTACGTTTTAAAAGAGGAAACAGCAATCCAGATTAAAACCAAGTTAGACTGTTTTAGGTAATTCTCTCTCCTGCATTGAGTACAATTCACACCTGGGTAACTGATTTTAAACGTGGAAGACAGACCTGCGAAGACGCCCACAGGTCTGGCCGTCCAAATGAAGTCACGAATCCGGACATGATCAAAAAAATTCACAAAATTGTATTGAACGATCGGCGCTTGAAGTTGCAATAGACAACAGAGATGGTGAGCATTTCGTCTGAACGCGTTTTTAATATTTTACACCAACATTTGGGCAAGTCCGCCGCGAATACTCACTGTTGACCAAAAGCGACGTCGAGTGGACGATTCATCGGAGTGTTTGGCGCTGTTTAAGCGATATCCTAACGAGTTTTTGCGGCTTTATGTTACAGTAGATGAAACCTGGATACATAATTATACTCCTGAAACAAAAGAACAATCTAAGCAGTGGACTGAGAACGGAAAACCTGCGCCGAAGAAAGCAAAAACGGTTTTGTCGGCCGCCAAAGTGATGGCGACTGTTTTTTGGGATGCTCGAGGGATGATTTTAGTGGATTATCTGCAAAAAGAAAAATCAATAAATGGAGAGCACTACGCAAGCTTGCTGCAAAAATTAAGTGAAGAAATCCGGAAGAAACGACCTCATTTGGCCAAGAAAAAAGTCTTGTTCCACCATGACAACGCACCTGTACACACGTCAAGGCTTGCAGTCGTCAAACTCCATGAATTGCGGTTCTAATTGCTATGACATCCAGCCTATTTCCCACATCTGGCCCCGTGCGGTTCCACTTATTCTCAAACCTGAAGAAATGGTTAGGTGGCCAGAGATTTTCATCAAATGATGAAGTCATTGTTGCCGTAGACGAGTATTTTGAGGGGTTTGAGAAAATATTTTATCAAACTGGTATAACGGCTTTGGAGAAGCGCTGGACTAAATGCATCGAGGTAGAAGGAAACTACTTTGAGATATAAATTTCTTTTTAAATAGATTATTAAAGTTTTCTTTGTCGTTTCAGGAAACTTATCAATCAGCCCTCATATATTTATATGACCGAATGAAAAAGAAAATATTTTTTCAATAAAAATTAACATCCATAAAACTGCCTTTATAACACAGCAATACATCTTGAATCAGTTTCCTCCTCTCTTCAATTTTGCCTTGGATGAAGGGGTCAATTTTAATGCTACATGTATTGTATGATATTGAGTTAAATATCTTTTACAGTTAATTAGTGGCTAATTTACGGCTTTTATTTTACATTTGATATGTTTCCATGCCAAACTCAATTAGGATTATAAAATTGTCTTAGTTTTTTCCTACCAATGAGATAATAGACAACGGCAACTGTACAATTTGAATATAATTATATATTATATTAACATGCAATGCAACAAGTAATAAATTCAATATAATATAAGATCAATCAATCAATATAATAATTATCAAAAAAGTATATATAATTATAATCAATATGTATTACAAACCTTTGAATTGCCTACCAGTACGACCTAGTCGAAACATTCGGCAATACAAAGGTATGTAATACCTTTGTATTGCCGAACGTTACCTATTGATGATTGAAATTACCTATTGATTTTGTTAATTCCTGTTTAAATAATTATACATTTTTCATGGAATGCGAAAGTTTAAAAGTCAATATAATGAATACCAAATAACCCTACAGTATTTAAATATTAGACTTTTTCACTGCTCTATTGTTGTGTATCACTGTTTTTATAAGCAATTTTTGATACATTGGGTATATAACTCAATGGGTGCGGACCTGTGCTTCACCTAGTTTCTACACCTGGGTGAAGCACAGGGACCTATAAGGTCCCGTGCTCCAACTGATGATCAGTACAGTCAAGTAATTAAGAAAAATACATAATTTAATATATAATCAATAGGATTTATTTTAAAGCATTTTATAAAAAAATGGCCCAATGATATTTTTTTTATTAATTAATTGCATTTGCGAATCCCACTAATATTATAAATGTGACCTTAATAAATGTGATCGGAAAAAACATGAGGATGGAGAAAAGCCTTTGAAACTAGAGAAAACCCAAAGAAAAATGGAAAAACAAAAGAAGGTCATTATAGATCATTTAGACAATAATGGGTTGAAAAAATGGGTACACGCGATTTTCGACCTTATGACTAACTTTTTTGTTGTCTTTTAGCATAAAAATAGTCAAATAAGAACTGGAATAAAACTAAAAACACCAGAAAATTTAGTTAGAAGTTAGATTATTATAGTTAGATTAGAAGTTAATAAGATCGAAAATCGCGTGAACCCATTTTTTGAACCCAGTATTGCCTAAATGATCTATAATGATCTTCTTTTGTTTTTTCCGATTTTCTTTGGGTTTTCTCTGGGCCTTCTCTTGTGAAACTGTGAAAGGCTTCTCTTGTTCCATACTCTTGTTTTTTGTTTGTACATATTCACCCCTATTAAATAATTGTTGTTGTTTAAATCTTTTGAATCATATAGGGAAAACAATTTACTGCATCACTGTACAATAACGTAATCAGTTGGAGCACGGGACCCTATATAGACCCGTGCTTCACCCAGGTGGAGAAACTAGGTGAAGCACGGGTCCGCACCCAACTCAATGTATAAAAAATTGCAATTTTCATAAAGATCTCAGTTTTTTTTTAAATAACGTACAGCCTATCTTACTTGCTGATAAAGTTGCTTCCTATAAATTAAAGAACTTTTTAAATCAGTTAAGTAGTACTTGAGTTTATCCATTACAAACAAACACAAAACTTTTCTCTTTATAATATTATTAGTTTACAGTATAGATGGCATCTGTAATTATCATATTGAACAAATGCAGCACATGTTGTGAATGTTGTCCTGATACTTGTTTCATTGTCTGTAAATAAAACAAGTTTTACATCATGTCTGCACCAAGCTCAACTGGACACTACACTTGTTTATTTATTGCACACCAAACATGACGGCTCATGATGCAATGTGCAACAGCTTAGATCATAGTTTTAAAATTTTTCATCCCTAAAAAAGAAGTAATTTAATGAAAGTCTAGTAACTAAATAAAATTGAAGTTAACAGAAGCATTGAATTCCCGAGCTGTTTGATGTTTACGTATAGTTTATGTAAGCTAATGACTTTGAACTGTACAACTTTGCACATTCAATGTGAAATAGACAATTCGATTTGTTGTATTCACTAAAATAAAAACATGCAATATGAAACGTAACAGCAACACGTCCTATGCGACGTAAGCAATAACAAAAAACCTAGTCGATACGCGGGATATTCACTCTACACCTTGAAACGAACGCTAATTACGTGTATTGGATATCACTGTAAACATTGATATATTAGATTATATTTATGACCTGTGGATTGCGGTCGATAAAAGCTTCTACATGATAATGATGGCTCACCTATGATAATTTTGCTAAATAAACCGACGACGGCTGATGTGATCGAGCTCGCACAGGACCACAGCCTCCCAGGATTCCGCAGCCGCGGGATGATCCACCCTATGTCGTAGCCCATGGTTGCGGCCGGAGCGTACCTCCGCGGTGAGCCACTACGACGACATCGTTACTGTGATTATCTTACTATAAAAACAAATTTAACACTTGGAATTCAACGCTGTGCAACCTATTGTGCGAAATGTATGACAATGACACAACTGACGATGACAGTTAAGTGAAATGACGTCTCGAAAATAGTATTGCAAATCATAAAAAAATACTATTCACGCATAATAACATCACAATAACACATTTTAGTATAAATCTACAAAGTAAATTACACACTCAAGTTCTAGTTATATTTAAGTAATGATTACACGTTGATTTTTATTGGGTGATTACCATTGGGTGTGCTGCCATCTACATACACCATTTAGGTAATCGTACTCGCTTAATTCTCTTGAGCATTGCACCACAGAGACCTTTTATAATACTGAAAAACTGCACTGGGCTGCCGCTGTGCGGCGCGGGCGTGCCGGGCAGTCAGAACAAGATGTTGGTTTATTTTTTCGTAACTACAATCGGAACAGACGCATTGTTCTGTGAAAGACAACCAACTTTTTCAATATAGGTATAGGATAGGAATGATAGGATTTATCTAAAACATAGAGAGATTAGGAAATATATTTAATAGAACCACAATAGGTGAACGTCTCACAGGCTAGCATCATACGCCAGTTAGACCTTTACTTAGACTAGACGATCCAAAACAGTTTTTATTACAAAGTTCTTATGATATATGTTTTGGGTATCATTAGTCGTTTATAAAACAGTTTCATATGTAGGCACGGTTTGAAATTATTGTGATGATCATGTGTAATGAGATGAGTAATAAAAATCTTTTTAACAAAAAAATGAAACCGACGAAGAGAACTAAAAAGCAATAAAAAAATAAACCTTTTAAGTCTAAGTTTTAAGTTAAATATTGAGCTTATTTACATAAACTATTAAATTTTATATAAACTAATTTTGACTCGACGCCACTCTGACTCGCGCACCGAGGGCACAGATAAGATAATAGTTACTTCCGAGGGTTCCAACTTCCAAGCAAACAAACTTGTATGTAGCGAGTACGTCCATCTTATAAATCGATTTTCGAAGATAATTGCCCCTTTATTTTGAAAGACAAACTAAACTTTTCCAGTTTTGTAAAAATACTCTCCCATACACCGACATTACGACAAAGTCAATTTTACAAAATTTTAATGTAAGTCTCTATTCCCTAAAATTGTTTTTTTTTATGTGAAAGCCTTAGATTAGATATAGGTCCTATATACCTATATAAAAGCCTACACTATAATCTAAGGTGATAGCCTATAACAAAAAAATAACAACTTTCAGATTTTTCCTTTACTTATGTTGTGGGACATTGCTTTTTACCAAATTACTAAAAATGTAAATTAATTATTACGAATTTAAGGTCTAGGTGAATGGGAAGTATCCTATTGATACGTTTAAATTTACCTGCGAAATATTCAAAGGTTGAAGGCTTAAATGGCCGTATCTTTTAATTGTCCTGACTTTTTGACAGCTGCAATGGACCGCAGACGTAAGTATTTGATGTTAATTTCAACTTGATTACTGAAAAAGGGGTCTTCACAGACCGACTTTTTTCCATTTGATGAACGACACTCTAAAAAGACGTTTCCAAATAATTTTCAAAGCATTTTAAAAAATATATAAAGATTTGACTTTGAGTATGTTGATGTTGCATACTTATTGTAAAAGTTATATGTGTATATTCTTCAAAAGAAGTGAAATTCATTTTAAGGGGTCGACAATGTTCTTGGGGTGTAGTGATTGAACATACATTTCTATGAGGCGCCCATCACCTTGTGTGCCACAATAATGGTATAAACAAAATATCTAACATTAACTATGCAGTATATAGAGGCTGTAGTGATAAATGGTAAAATAAAACTAAGTTTGTTCATAGTTTCGTAATAAGTACGATGAAATAACGAGACGAATAAGTTGTATTAAATCAATGTTTATTTTAATAACTTACGTAAACAAAAGTTTTAGCTGTCTTCATAAGCATTTTTATATATTTTGTTTTAATATTAGTAAAAATAATACTAGTTTAAGTTGGTATGTAATAAATAATATCCTCTAGGGTGTAAACCGGGTATTCCGGGCACAGAACAAACTTTGCCACATACACAATATGCGAAATATTAACTTTGACCGGTCCAGTGTGCAAAGCTGCGTCTCTCTGCGCCCTGCCAGCGAAGTCACTTCCACCACCTCATCGTGTTGTCAAAGAAAATTAATGGCCAACACTTATTTTATATCCACTTATTCATTTTAATCTCACTATCATTATTAAATAAAAACAGTAGTATTTCATATATTTGTCTCTTAAGGCTATTGTCACATGTTAGTCGCAACAAGTGTTCTTTGTCACTGTACTGGGAATAACACTACTATAATACCATACTTAATAAATAATAATTTAACTAGAAGGAACTATGTTATAGCTTACATAAAATACTTGTATGAGCCTAACTGGCAAGTTTGTAAGTACTATAGGTCTAATAACATTTTGGTCCTCGTGTACACTATGTAATACTATTATAGGCATTTGACTAAACCATCCTAAATTCTCTTTGGTCGTATCTTCTCATGCGTTGTTTACTGATCTGTATCCGTTCATCAAAAAGTTATTGACACCTTTGTAACACGTTCACAATCAATAATAGGCACCTCCTTGTCGTCTCTTACTTCTGTCGGTGTCACTGGGCTGAGCATCCACCAGGTCGAACTCATAATACTGGAACCGAGAGCACTTGTCATCATTTTTATCACACGGTATCCTCATGACGAATACTCTTCTTTCATTGCCGATCGCACTATTTTTTATATTTAGAAGTTTTTCCATCAATTGTCCGGGTTGTTGAGAGACACGGTCCGCTTCAGGTAGGTTCATATTGTGTACGGAGGTGGGCGCGGCGAGTGCGCACGTGGCCAGCGCGAGCGCAACGAGAAGGCAGGCAAGCCGTATCACTGCGTCCATCGTGGAGTGCGTCTGCGACTGATCGTGAAGATACCGTTCCACATCGTTTTATACCTACGTACGCGGCGTTCTGTATTTTCCAAATCGCTGTATTATAATGATGGAGGAAACTTTAATAATTAAATCTTCTTTTCTTATTCTAATGTTTGAGGGCTAATGAAATGAAAGCTCCTACTATTTACCTATAAGAAAGAAGAAAAAAAATCCGGGCCCGCAGCAGGCGCAGAGCCCGCAGAGGTAGATTTCGTGTTTTTTTTTACTTTTATCTCCAAAAATATAAATCGCATTAAAAACTTTAAATGTCTACATTGTAGAGTAAAATAAAAAAATTATATTTTCATTTAAAAATATTACTGATTGTAAAAAGGTTTACAGTTTCGGAGCTATGATTTTTTTTACAACAAATTTTGACCCCCCCCCCCCCTCTCTTCCCAAGTTAAGGATGGACTCATTTAGGGTTCAAATTAAAAAAAGTTCGTATTTACTATGGGCATGCTATTAAAGTTAAGTTATTAAAGTTGAAAATCTGCCCCCCAGTCTCCTCCTTTTGGGGAATATCCCCATTCACGAACTTAACCGTCATTTTTGCACTGTTGATTTGTCGTCCAAGTTTGAAAGCAATCGGTGCATAATTGCGATCTCTATCGTGCCAATAAAATTGAGGACATACCCAAAACAACTGCCATATAAACTTTTTAACTGGCGGTTGTTTTGGGGTCTAGGGATCATAACTAGACCTCCTCTGAAGACATTTTTGGAAAACTCGACAACTGGTACACAACCAATAGGTAGACTTTTCTTCGAAATCGACCTAAAAGAAAGAAAATATAATTTATTGCAAAAACATTAGCGTACATTTTTTTATATGAAAGTGAAATGAAGTCTATATTTAAAATATTGACATTGGTGCCGATTCTATTGTACACTCGACTAAACTAAAACCTGACTTAATTTCTTCATATGAAATCAACCTAGTGTTCTTAGTAATAAGGTCTATTAGTTACTAGCATCTATTTCTCAGCGCCGCTAAATTTCACTATAACCTGTCAACGTATACTCAACTTTATTTCCACGTAGCGAGAGTCTTCATTTATTCAAACGCTGTAAAATTGCCGTATGAAAACTTGTTCAAAACGAACAAGGATGACGTGTTTTTAATATACACCTACGAAGACGCTTACTAAAAACACAGAGCAAAAAAGATGTCATTCAACGGATAGCGGCTCTCGCTACGTGGTATTAAAGTTTATTTAAGCGTATCAGACTTTAGTCGACAAATAAATTGCTTATTTCGATAGCGACATATGTTACCTACTTGTTTCAATTTGAAATTAGACCTTGTTTCTGAGAGTACAAGGTTTACTTCTTATATAAAGAAAATTTAGTTAATTTTAATTTAGCGAGTGAAGTAACAGAATTGGGGCCATTATTCAGCTACTTCACAAACATCATATTTTTAGTCTATGCAATATGTCTACAATACGTCATTTATGTCATGTAGAATGTATGTGGGTGACGTCTCATTCTTGACGTGGCAACATGTGGGTATTCCTTTTATTTTTTTATTCAAAAATAATATAAAAGTAATACAGATTATGGCAGGTACTGTAGGTGATTTCTACCTGTAAAACTTGTGTTGGTTGAGAAAAAAATTGTACCTATCACAAGTCTAATAACTTGTCTTGCTTTTTAATGGATAGGGCACAGCTAATTTCTGCTTGAATTGTAATCACTGGAGGGGTTAAAAGAATACTAGTAATGTGTGACCCACGTTACTAGAAGTCTTTTCTAAATTAAAAAAAAATAAAAAATTTACGCATATTAGATTAGTATATGTAAATTGATTTAGGTAAATGTAGTTTGTCTTACGCCTGCTGAGAAATGATTGTTGCCTGTACAAGTAACTATAATCTTGTCTGGGCCTGTACACTGTACACTGTACACTGTACACTGTACACTGTACACTGTACACTGTACACTGTACACTGTACACTGTACAGCTGTAGAAATAAAGTTTGTGAGGATGGATGGATGGATGGATGCTTGTTACTCTTTCACGTAAAAACGGCTGAACGGATCTGGATGAAATTTGACACAGAGATAGGTTATAGTCTTCAATATCACTTAAGCTTTTTATCCCGGAATAATGTACGGATCCCGGGGGATACATTTCACCGTAATTTCCTCGCGAACGAAGTCGCGGTCAACGGCTATTATATTATAATCTTTAAATGATATCTCAAACCATGAGGTTTAAATAATAATAATGTCTCATTGTCCAGTACCAGGAACCGACTCTAGATGATTTGGCCGAACACATTGACGTTTTTGTGTTTTCCAACTAACATAATTATATTTTGGGGTTTTCCAAACTACTAGAGAACAATCTATATCTGTCGAAGCAGTACATAGATAATTGAGGTTAATCTTTTTGATCCTATAATTGTTCTTGTTTTAGATAAACATTGTTTGATTATCTTGACTTCCTACTGCTGTTATTCATTGTTATCTAACCTATCTACGATAGGGAGCACGCTCGTGTCAGTTGTGTGCCAATATTAATGGCCCCGAGTGTAATATTGCGGAATGCGGGAAATCCCAGTGTACGGTCGTGGCGAACTACGGGTGCACGTCGGAAGAAACGCTCCATTACTAGTTAAACACACGTGCTAGTCACTAAATCAGGTTTCATAAAGTCTCCTTACACAAAAAGATGACAATTTGGTGGTAAGGGACAGCTTGCATGCTGGTTCATAGATTGTAGGAGGCTCGGCAATTTCCAACTCGTAGTGTCAATACCGCTATAGGGATTTGGAATAACGCTCGCTCTAAGAATAATGTTCGATTGACTACTTTCCATCCTCTCGACGAAATTGGTTAGCTCTTTGAAATCTAGATACCTCCCAGATAACAAAATTAGACTTGAATCTGCCTTGAGGCAAGTTTAAATCAAACTTTCTAGTTTCCGAGCAACAAGTTTGAACGTTGTTGGTTTTTGGAAACTATATAATATATAGTTTTTTTTCGTAATAATATGCAACATTGACGATTGACATAATACACTTGCAGGATGTTTGTTTTAAACAAATTACGTAAATTCGTGACACCTGTACTGTATAGGACTATATACCACAATCTTGTTGAGATTGGGCGTTCGGATTAGGTTTTTCTAAATCACTAACACATGGTCATGTGAGCTATGGCAATTCCCAAGTCAACAATCAAATTGTAATATAATTTGTAGCTAGGTGGCGTCAACCAAATGTCGAGTCTCGACTTGTCATAAATGCCAGCCGAGTAAGCAAGTTAGTACCACCTTAAAAGCTAACTTGATAATTACTCTTTGAAATATATATAAACATTTATGGCGATAAATGCAAAATTGCTGCAATATTAACACAAACTTGAAATATCAACAAAAAATTTACAAAGTTGCAGCATATCAATTCATGTCATAATAATTTGGATATACAGTTTTACTCACGTGTGTGTAGTAATGTATATTAAACCGTATACATCCTAATTAATATGAATACCACTAACGAATGTTTTTATTCGAACTGTGTCATAAACTTATCCTAGCATATCTGACGTGACAATTCTTTTTAAAACAAAAATCAAGTATACGGCAGACATTTCTTGTTATTATTTTGTATACTTTATACGTGGCTGTATACTTTATACGTTAACTAAACAAAAATGTATAGAAGTAAATAAATAAGAACATTGAGACTGTATGGAAATGACGTGTGACAAATGGACATTGGACAAGGTCGAGGACACCCTCACATTAAGTGCACCAACTGTTCATTGGATTCTTCACGATCATTTGAAGGTACGGAAACTTTGTTCCGATCTTGATGACTGATGCGCTGATATGTTAAAATGTTTAAGACAGCCGATCAACTACGCGAAGTCGACTGTTACATGTGATCATGTGATGCTATATTATTTAGACGTTCCTGCTAAGTCCCACAGTAAAATGTGAGTGTTTGAAGATAAAGCACCGCCGTCGTCTGTGAAAATGTCCCGATCCGTAAAGAAAAGAATGGTTGCTGTATTTTTTAATAAGAGAGGAATATTGGTTACAGTTGTGCTTGATAAAGAAAACCCTGTTACATCATCAAATTGCTGGGACACCCCCCTTATAGCCCGGATTTACCGCCATGCGACTTTGTACTATTCCCGTGTGTAAGACAACGACTGAAAGGTGGCAAGTTTTCGAGCGATGAAAGCTCACAGGAGCTCTTGAGGAGACATGCGGCTGTGCTCCAGAGGGATACTGGAGCAATGTGTTCAACACCTGCTTTACACGTATGAATACCTGTATTACCAGTATACCTGCATGCCAGTGGAAAACACTTAGAAAAAAAATATTCACTATCTACGACAAGACTTATCTGCGAGGCTATTATAAGTTATTATTTTTATAAGTTTTAAAAATCCTAAGACATCTTGTGCGAATCGTCGACGGCCCTGAACTTTTAAGTGATGAGAATGAGCTCCCTGCTGAGGTCTTCCCGTGGGATTACAATATAGGGTTATTCCATTAAGGAATAAAATAGAATAGATTAGGAATGGAATAAGCAAGGTTTTAAAGTGTCGACAACGCGCATGCCCGTCCTCCGGAGTTACAAGCGTATATAGGCTACCATTACCTTACGAAAGATAAAGGCAGAGTAACTTAGTTTAGATATACTCTCAAAGTGTGTCAAATAGTAAATCGTCTGTTTGCTTACGTACTCCGACATTGAAGACCGCTTAGGTTCACATCACAGAACTAACTAGCGTTCATAGGCTGCGGTAACCGCTTACCATCAGGAGGGCCGTATGCTTGTTTGCTACCGACGTAAAGAAAATAACTACCGTATGAAGTTCTCTACAAGGAATGAAGTGAATGAAAAATACTTTAAATTTAATGGACATGATCTATAGTTGTCAATGGGGTTGCAGTCAGGGCATTCAATCGGTAACTTCCTTGTGTGTCTCTCACAACGTCTGGCGGATGCCTTTGAATGTCAAGGTAAGGCACAAGCAGTCGTCAACGCATAGCGAAAGCTGTCTGTTAGGTCTGTAACATAGTTTGCTTGGCTGGGGTACAGACAGACACGTAGGTTGTTCTACAGAGCATAATGATACATGAAATGTTGCCATCTTACGTCTTTGCTTTGATAGTCAAGCCTCATAAACCCTGGCTTCCAGCAAGGTAAGTAAAAATATTTTTAAACCACTTTATAATAACATTATTGTTAATTATCATCTAAATTCTCGTGTGTAATGAGTTCATGAGAGTCTGTGGTAGTTAATGGTATTAAATGAGCCACATGACGGCGTGCGCGCACGCGCAGTTTAATAAGCATGTAGTGATGGATGTCGGCCATGCGGGTCGCACGGAGGCCAACGGAAAACCCAGGTTCTGCCGCACTACTCATATCTTTATAGATTGTAATAACGACGTGCTGTTGACGAACTACTCATGTTGTTTTTCCCCAAAACATTCTAAGAAATGAATTTTCGAAACAACCATATGTGTAATCTTCCTTGGGCTTTTGCCAGGTTGTTTAGGCTGTGGTTTAGGCTTTGTGTCGTATGACATCCATAATGGGATTGCATTTGGTTACTAGTTACGTATCGTTGATGATCGTGATTAGAATATCAAACTAGTTTAACAATGAACTTACAATAACAAACAAGACACGTGTTATGTAATCTGTCGCCAATTCTGCATTTGTTTAAAGAATACAAGAAATGTAATTCATAATACATATAACAAGTTTGAATTTAGATAAAAGTAAGTTGACTAGGTGTTATGCTCGAAAAAATCTAAGAAGAAAGTTTCATTTTTAGGGTTCCTTACTCAAAGGGTGTTAACGCAACCCTAAACTTTTTTTTTTGCTACTTTAATCCTTAATACCTAGGTAGTAATCAAAAATTTGTTATAAAAAAAATAAAATTAAAAATTAAAGGTCCATAATTATAAAATATTCTTTTATTGCGTCAGTCTGTCTGTCACCGGACTTTATCTCAGGTACAGTAATAGGTATATACCATAATAATAATAAAATAAAAGTGGGAAGAAACGTGATTTTTTTCAAATTTTTGTTAAAGCTTTTACGACGACGGTGTGGAATTTAGATTCAATATATTTATTAAAAAAAGTTAAGTCATGTACACATGATTTAAAGTAAAGATGAATTTTTATTTCTTTCCCATGGTGTGGGTGGTGAAAACGATTTCTGGGTTCATGGATTTTGTTTTAATTTGAGACACACTTGTCATTGACAGCTAAATAGTTATTTTCTGATATGTCAAAAACTTTACGGTAGTATTATTATATATAACTAAAATTATAATGAAACCAATCACTAGACTGTATCTATACAATTTATTAAGGTCATTGAACTAATATAGTGAACAGAATGGATGTATATAACTACCTAGTCACCGCTTAACGAAGTGAAGACCGCGCGATGTCGTCGTAGGGATGTGACATTGAGGGAAAAAAAATTGATTAACAAATAATCGATTTTTCTCTGCTCAGTAAAAATCGATTAGAGATAAATCAATTTTTCCTACAAATAATCGATTTTTGTGGAAAAATCGATTTTTTTCTTATCATATGTATGAATGCCCCGCTGTTCTTTCTTATGCGTATGTTACGGTAAGTGTAATGAATTGAAATTTTTTAATAATTATCTATTATCAATATCAATACAAATAAATAAAATTGAAATGTCTGTTTGTAATGTCAAAATAATGGTTTTTTAAGTTCTTACAGTTACTTTTTTAATGCTTTGATGTCTAATCAATACTAATAAATTAACACTTTCAGTGCCGGCGACACACCTGGCGTGCTCTTCCACATTTCCTCCAGCTGCTGAGAACACCCCTGGCGTGTCTACAATGTTTCGGCAATATTTAAGCCATTATGCAGTATTATGTATTAAAAATAACAGTATAGCTTAATTATTTCAGAAGTTAACCAAAGAAGTGGCTCCTGTGCTACAATAATTTTTATATTCCACAAAAAATGTTTTACATACAATGCCGAGAACACGCTAGGCGTGTTCAGCTGCATAGATTGTCAACCATGGCAACTTTTACTTAACTAAAAACGTTGATCTGCATAAAATTTTTTTTAAAGAATCGTGTTAAAAAGATTACTATTTGATGCAAGAATTTTTCAATGATGAACATAATATTTTCGTAAATAATATATTTTTTTATACCTTTTGCACGTTAAAATTTTGTTCAAACAAAAAAATGATCAGCAAAAGATCGACAGTAAAAAGCCACCGCAAGTATTTTACGACCTCTCTCCGAATAAGTAAGAGGTGCTTTTGGTGCTGGGAAAATGTTGTCAATTTCTGCCATAATTACAAAATTTGTATACCCCTCCTCTCCTATATCTCATTTTGTGACATTTTTCTAAATTAAAACGAACTAAACTAAGGTTAACCATTTTTATGAACCCTAATCAAATTACCGATGTATGTAACATCGGCATGTAAGTCATGGAAAAAGTAAGAAATTAATCACTTTTATCGCAACCAAACAAACTGAAAAAGTGACAAATTAAAAAAGTAGACAGTCATGGGACTGCCGACAAAAGTGAAAACTTAAAACGACGTGTCGCGTCAACGGAGTTTTTTTATTTTACCATATGAGTTGTGCACACAATAAGTACTTTATTTTTTTTTATAATAACTTCACACATCTCACACACGGCCGTCTGATCCCAAACTAGGCAGAACCTGTACTATGGTAACCAGACTGCCGATAAACGTACTTATATATTTCTAAATACATACATATTATAGATGAATTAAACCCAGACACAGAACAAATTATCGTGCTCATCACTCAATTACTTGTCCTGGGTGGGAATCAAACCCACGACCTCTGCTTAGCAGTCAGGGCCACTAACCACTACACCAACAGGCCAGTCATATTGAACTAATTATATTTTTAAACATTAATTAATAAGGAGCTAATAGAACTCAATGTTTAGATTAGCGCCCTCTAGTGGATCTATATATGTATTATTAGGGTGACGGTTACGAGTTCAGTGCTTTTTCCCCATAGCAAAAGTGCACAACGTGCCTAAAGACGTTTTCACTTCAAAAAAAGTTATGATGATAATTATTCTGGTTAGTCATAAATAAATGAACCTAACCTAAAAAACTCATTCAATACTATCAACATAAATGACCAGCAAAAACACTACATTTCATCTGTTTCTTCTTTGACTTATTAGAGTATTGAAAGTTTTTATTTGAATTAATTAATAATTTTGGCAATGAAGCTGCAACATTGTTTTATGTCACCTACCTGTATTTGTTGTGTTGCCAAAAATAATTTTTTTTCTTTCTTCTTTCTTTCTTTCTAATTATTAATGATCAATCACCCTTAGTGATGAATGTTCTTCAATAAACTGTTTACTCTGAACAAAGCATAGAAAGAAGGAAGTACTGTCATCGTAGATGCACAGATGGCGTTAAAATTTAATGTATTATAATAAGTGATTCACATCACGCTCCAGACTCAGTCAGTGCAGCGGATTGTAGACGAAAAAATAAATTGACAGTGATCCAAAAATTGATTTCTAATAAATCGATTTTTGGAAATATTAAAATCGATTCGAAAAATCGATTTTTATAGAAAAAAAATTCGATTTTTTTAATAATCGTTTTTTTTTAACATCCCTAAAAAAGCTACCTATTTAAAGTTACATCATTTATGTTATACTCATAATATACGTATATAATGTGGGTTTACCACATCAGGACGAACAGGAAAAAGGCCACGTTATTTTGTTGTAAGATGATTAGATGACTTCACCGAAATATTAATATAACGTGTCCCTGGCGAGAGTCGCGAGCTACTTAAGTGTGTGAAATGACAGTCCCCCGTCTCGATTGTCAATTGTCAGTCATACAACCATGGCTTTTAAGACTGTGATCGACTGTTTTCAACCATGGTGTACTCAGATTATTGTATGTGAGTAGGTTCGACAGTTCTCCTTTCTACATACTATGGAGAGGGTGTTAGGGTTGGCATTGGCACTCAAGAAGTGTAGAAAGAGTGTGCCCTCAAATCATTTGGATGAAGTTTAATTAAATGTTGCGACTGTTAGTAGTTAGTAGGAGTAGTGGTAGTAGGAGGGCTCGTGGCTAAGTGGTAACCGAGTAGGTTAGCACATTACAAGGTTAAGTAATACTAGCCAGGTCAGTGTAGGATGGGTGACCATTCTTAACACATTGAGACCCCTCCGTGCCTCGGAGAGCACGTTAAATCGTCGGTCACGGGTGCCATACTAACATCTGTGGTATTCGTTACGGTTAGTCTGAGCCCTAAAAAGTCCGACAACGTGGTCTAACTACAGAACTTCAATATCGCCAAGTACCGTATCGTAGTTAGACTGAAAGCCGACCCCAACTTAGTTGGGAAATAGCGCGGAGGATGATGACTGCTAGTAGTTACGTCACAGTGTTCCGACTATTCTGTAGACAACACATGCAAAATCACTAAACACACAGTAGTATTACTCAGTGGTGAACTTCCGAGAACTGAGCCGAAAGATATTAAATATGGACTGCACAGATGGTAAAATAATTTGTTCACCAATTGCTACTACGTTGACTAGCTACGGCGTCACGTCAATTCTTTGTTAAATAGGTGATTCATATTTCATTCATTCAACCTCTAAACATGATTCATTACTGGTAATGTTCCAAGTCTGGGTTACATAGGTACGAAGTAACAATTTTCTTATCTGTGGTCTGAGTGTGCGAGGCTTGTGTAATTTAGTTCTAATGTATTACTTAAAATAGCGGCTACTGCTCTACTGGGGGTAAGTTCAATTGCCGAAACCTATGCTATGGGACCGTCAGTAAAGGTCAAGGTCAGGTTACAGGCATACCTATACTTTTCTGTTACCTACCTACTGTAATAAGATATAATGTATCTGTGCATGTTTTGTTAGGTTTTAATCTTCCACTGTATAAATAAAAGACACAATTAGGTACCGTCTAAATGTTTTAATTTAACACAATAGGCAATGTTGAATATAAGCAAAAATGCAAAAATGTGTCGGCGCACTGGTTTGTTGGTAGACCGTGCACCATGCCCCCCCCCCATTCGTTTTCACCAATAGTATTCATTCAACACAACGTTCAATTGATTCTACTCGCTTATTAGTAAATATCAGAATCTAGAGAGATTCAATTGTGAAAATTATTTCTAGGCCTTATGTCGGGCACCCAATTTGGGTCACTTATCTTGGGCTTCATCCGTAGCAGAAGTGCGTTGTTGTCCTCAGTGTCCACATCGCGGTCGAAAAAGCTCCTCCTGCTCCTCAATATACTCAGCTGCAGTGGGACCACGTGTCCTACAGGCTTTATAGCTGACGGTTGCACCTGAACTGTTTGGATTCGAGGCCTGTAGAACTGTGTGAAAACACTCTGTTCCACTTGAGAGTTGGCAAGTATGACGAAATTCACCAGTAAAACAGCTTTTAACATCATATTGTAATATTGTCAGTTCTTGTGTGAGCCGACGATCACTGCACTCAGCCTCGAATGTCCGACTGAGATTTAAAATACCTCCTCTTACCAGGGATAACCCGCTTTAAGGAAAACTTGTTTATACCTAGCGTCAATATCCGTAACTTTATTTAAGGTCTAAAAGATGTAACAATATGTAGTAGGTAAGTTTTATCACATCACTTCACAACAACATTCTTAGATTGTAAATAATATATAATCTAAGCCCTAAATATTGTTACAACGAAAACATCGTTTCTTTCTAGGAAATTAAACATTTAACACTTTTATTTTTTCTTAAATTAACAAACTTATTCAAAACACCCTTAGCAAAATTTAAATGTGGTTTTGAACGACCGATGCTGGCTCCAAGCATTCTTACCGTGCGGTTGGGTGGTCTTGGCGTTCGCAAAATGTCAGATGTCAGCCTTCTAGACAGACGTACAGACAACAAAGTGATCTTATAAGGGTTCCTTTTTTCCTTTTGAGGAATTGAACCTACGACTAAACTCAAGACTCGACACATCCATTTCTGAAAGGTTCGTTTAGTTTCGTGACTTCCCTGTGCGCCATAAATTCTTGTGCATGTAACCTGTCTGTCTTTACCACGTATGCTTGGTAGGTAGTCTGTAAAATACATTTTATTTTGTTTGCCTTTGAGTCGTCCTTAAAGATTGTAAATCAATAGATCAGACGTCAAATGGCCGACGACCTCTTTAAAAGGAAAACATGACAAGTTTTAAATGGGAAATCGCAATCTCAAGTCTAAAAACAGGTACAAATGTTAACATCACTATTTTCCTGAATGAGCATTGCCATCGATGGCTCACCGTTTTATGTAAATGCTTAGAAAAAACTTATTAAGTACTGGTTACATATAGGTATGTATATTCTTATGTCCATGATGATGAAAACAAATCTTAGCATAAATCTTTTAAATTCTTTAACCTCTTTCAGATTTGTAATGTGAGCAACCAAAGATTTTCTGAGAAACAAACATTTGTCATTTCAATGCCATGTTTAACCTCTATTGGAGTACCGTCTCCATATGAAACCCTTGTCACAAGAAATGAACGAAGCATTTGTAAATGTTAACCGAACATTGCTTACTGCTACTACTTATTGATGATTTCGAATAATTGATGATCAATTTTGTGAAATAATGAAACTGAATTTGAAATTTACGTTCTTGACATAAAAGCCACTTAAGACTAAAACAATTCTTTGACAACTTATAAACTAGCAACCTTAGAATCAATAACCTCTGCAAAGTTGCAAACTATGCCGATCTATCGATTATGCAAATAAGTATTTACCGTCCGTTTACGAATGCAAGTCAATAACAGACTCAGTTACGTTATGCCAAAGACTACGCATATCCGAGAAGGTGGCGTAAGGCCACCAATTCGACAATATATTTACAACACAAAAATTTAACAAATTGGCAATTCAAAGAAGCATCTTTAAGAATCATTCCTAACATGACTAACGTCTCGCCGCGTCGTGATTAAAAAATAAGAACAGTATTTAAGCGCCACCTAGTGTTAATAAAATACACTATTTAAATATGCTAACAACGTGGTTGTAGTAACCACTTAGTAATCTGTGGTGGTTGGTTGTAAATTCGATAAATCGTGACCTGCTAACTACAAAATCCTTTTTATTCATAACTCTTCAGAACAAAGTTAACGTTGATTTTTTTAAATTAAAATTCTAAGAAAATTAGTAAGTAGCATACGTAAATCTAACATTAAATGCATAATTGATATGTTATAACTGTCAGGAAACTGGCATTATTCTTTATATCCCTAGTTAATACATAACCTGTTGCGAAGGATTAGGAGGATGGATTAAAATGCCTGTAGTTGACTCAGAACACAAAACAATGAAGTCAAACGATCAAGTTTTGGCAACTGCTCACTAGATGTCACTAAAAGTTTCATAATTTTCAAATTTGAAACAAAGTATCTCAGATTTTTAGTACACACATCAATTTAACAGAGAGTAATTTTATTATAATTTAAAATAGTAGTGCGTAAGCTCGTCGAAACTTAAATAGTTACGTTAGTTAGTTTCTAGAGGTGTACAACTATTTTCCAACACCGGTTGAGTTCTTTTGATATTTGGGTCGACATGAGGTAGAAATATACTGATGTATTTTTAACGTAATGTAACCATGAGTATTATCTATTACTTCGGTTATTTTAAGCAATTTTTACTACTTAAATTTTAGTATTTTATTGTGTTGATACATGCTTACATTAATAAAGATAAATTCGTGTATTACGTTCGTCGACTCCGTGGCGCAACGGTAGCGCGTCTGACTCCAGATCAGAAGGTTGCGTGTTCAAATCACGTCGGGGTCATTTGTATCCTTTTTGTCTTTTATTAATTTTGTATATCTTTTTTCATAATGAATTCCAGACGTAACTGTGTAGGTGCGAAACACTGCAGTATAAGGTTGATTGATAAAATAAATTTCTTTAAAATTAACAAAAGTTGGAGATGCCGGGGATCGAACCCGGGGCCTTTCACATGCAAAGCGAACGCTCTACCACTGAGCTACATCCCCTGACATATCAAGTTGTAAATGTTATCAATACATCAACCACGTAACTCAAGCACACACACATATTTACTTACATTCATACAGTCACGTCTGTATCTCTAAGCACAGGCGTATTAAACACCCACATTTTACCAACTACAATTTATTATTAAGTATTAATATAGGCAAATATGGAGTATATTGGAAGGGAAGGGAAGGCAATACAATAAGAGCCAGGTTCCTGGTTACCTGTTATTCCAACTGACTGTTGCCGGTAAGACCAAACCCTCTTTTTTTGGATATTCTAGGATATTAATTAGACACCGCTGTCTAGACCCAAACTAAGCAATTTTTTTACTATGGGTTATGTTTCGTCTTCATGTTTTTCTTTTCTTTCTTTTTACTTGAATTTAATCTTGTTTGAAAACCAAACAATACAACAACAAGTATTCATATTTTCATATCTTAATTTACTCACTTTGAATCTTAATAACATTGGCACACAACAAAAAAACAGTGCTGCGATACATTCCACTAAATATTGTAAAACTATCTGGTGATGTAAAAGAGTGGCCGTGTATTTGTTTGCCCCATTTCTTCTCACGAGGCAGTCTGTAGACCGACACTGACAGATAGCGATCTTAATTCTTAACTATTTGCAACACGGTATTATTTATTGTTATAATAATTTTATTTTTGACTCAACAACCTATTGCGCGGTGACATTGTGTGAATCAGTTTTTTTTTTGTTTTTGACATAAAAATTTTAGACCATTTCACCGATCCAAGCAATTTTTAAGGAATTTATTTGAGTTTGACTTTGTAGATTGCCCTGGTTTTTCTTAAGTATTTACAGTAGATGCAACAGAATACATATTTGGTTTTACATTTACATACTGAATTTATATGTCTGGTGTTCCTGTCGTAGTGGCTTCCTCCTTCCGTTCCGCATTCGAGACTTGCGGTATCCCTTACCCTAGGTTGCTCTCAATAGGTACCCATTTTACCTTATACAAAATTTACATTCGTCCTTCTTTACCCTCTTAAAAATACTACATTCCAAGGAGGATTGGCGTAAGACCTATTATGTATTCTGTGGTAAGACAGGCGGCCGGCCATATTTAAAAGATGCCTTTGAAATTACACATTGCGTCGACTCCAATGACAATTAGGAAGAGAGAAGCTGATGATGATGATGCAACTGAATTGATATTTGACACACGTCAGTAGTTAACTGCTACGGCTTTGTGTAAGCAGGTTTGTTATAAAACTGTAACGTATAAATATAAATGAAACTAAACAAATGCAATACTTAATCACGAAGTACAACTCCATAACCACTTTTTATTGTAATCTATAGCAAGAGCTCTTCCTATAAAAGTAAACATTTTGCCATTTGCGAGCATTGGTCGTCATTTAGTATCTACAATCGGTAAGGTACGAAATGTAATAAGTTCATTTAATTTAAAATAATATAAATGACCCAATTGTTTGTAAAGAAAGGACACACCATCGTACTGTACTATAGTCCAACTAATCTAACAAGTACCGTTTGACGTTTCAAACTTTTCAAGCCGAAACAACTTTGTAAAGGCGTAACTCACACAATTTTAATAACCTTTTCCGTAAAACCATGGAATTATGAAGCTTTTTTTATTTTATCAAAATATGCACCATTCTTAATGACTAAATTCAAATTTAAATCTTTTTAACAATGCAAAATAACTAAAATATAGAATAGACAGCTTTTTCTTTAGACTTCGTTTCAAAGTCACGTAGTTAGGTCCTTTACCGTAGTGTTGCGACTCTTCAAATTCAGGTGTATACGAAAAATCGTTAAAATATACGAATAATCGAACTTATTAATAAAGAGTCTTTTTCAATCCAGGCATCTTAAAGTATTTAATAATACTTCAATTTCAGCTGACATCCAACTGTCAACGCAAACGCATAATTAAAATTAAAAGTATGTAAGTTAATGTAATTTTAAATAAATCTTTGTAGACAAAATCGCTAATGTCAAAGTCTCTACAAAAACACTTTTTTTTATTCTGGCAACACTGCCAACTATGACCTATGCAGTCTCTCGCCATCTTGGAAGGTGACTGAGCGCGTACTTTTTTGTTTGTGTATTTTATCATAATTTGTGACTTGGCTATTACTTTTCTGGACTGATTCTTCTTTATTCGATTTCAATAAATAAATAAAATACAACAACTACATTATTTATAGTGCCAAATCTAAGACAAATCTAACATTAATAAAAAAAATTATAGTTTTCAACATAATACTTCATGAAAATGAATGATTTTAACTCAAATTAAAATATGTCACCTCTGTTTAAATCTACTTACGTCAACTTCACGCATGTTACTTAGACCCAACCCGCCTGTCTTGTGTAGAGTATATGTTAATCTCTGAACTTCAGTAAATCCTAAGATTTTCCAGTAAAACTGTTTATGGCAAAAGTCCGAACTGCTCTTTGCTCATGTATGTGCACAAAAAGTAATGACAGCGGTCGGCGAGGACCAGGACCGAATCACTTCTATAAAATCAATAATGTACAATGTCGGTTAGGTTAGGATGGAACTGAAAAGCCTGAAAAATTATCTCTCTTATAAAATTCTAACATTTATCTAAACACTTTGGTATATACTAAGATTAACTAGTAAAACCTATGATAAACCAAAATACGGGCAACATACATAAATCTGTAAAACTGCAATTGATTAGTAAAAACAAAGAAATGATATCGATATCTCTTAAGAATCGGATATTGCAGTAATCGATTTCTTTGACCCCATGCCTATTCATCAATCTGTCAGAACTGTCAAACGGTACTTCTTAGATAAGATGGACTATATTTAGTGTTAACCTAAATAAATTGTAGTTATGAACGTTCCAATTTCATTTGTAAATCGATGTGATTTCGTTTATTACTTTGCTTAAGTTTACCTTAATGTTTTACTTTTTATCTTGTATGCGAGTACATACAAGATAAAAAGTAAAGGATTAAGGTACATAATATATATGCCCTTTATCTACATCTCTAAAAAGTAAATCTATTCTAAATGTTTGAACTGTCACAATTTCGTAAAAAATGCAATTGTCTGGCTACTTTATAGTTACTGTGGAGGTCACCGAGTGATCGTTCACCGAGCCTCCGCCTCCATGATGAATTCTGCCAGCATGAGCTCCATGGTGGGAGCAATGTCCTTTTCGACGCACGAGGCCTTGAAACACTCGGCGGTATGAAGTATGCGCACGCAGTGGTCCTCCTCGTGGTCGAACTTTTGTTCGCATAGGTGGATTATTTCGACCATCTGACGCGCTAACACATCACCTGCGTCATACCGAAGAAGAACAGTTGAGTGAGTCTGAATGTGTGTCATTTTTTAATTTTTTATATGTATGAAAACTAGGCAGAGCCTGGTAACTAGACTGCTGAAAAATATACTTATATATTACTAGTATATATTTATGTATAATTTCAGATACATCTCACACATAGCCGTCTTTTCCCAGACTAGGCAGAACCTGTGCTATATATTAGATAAATTACACCCAGACACAGAACAAATGATCTTGCTCATCACACAATTATTTGTCCTGGGTGGGAATCGAACCCACAACCTCTGGAGCAGACAGGATCGCTAACCACTAGACCAACAGGCCATTCTTTCTAACAAAATCCCAGTTGCACCTAAGTGAAAAGTGGTCGCACCGGGTGGCCACCGAGTGGTCCACTCGCTGTGATCCGGTGAGGTTACGGGGCTGATAATTGGGTGAATAACGGCAGCAGGCGAGGCGGTGCTGGTCGGGTGCCGGGGGGTATGAGTGACGACCTCAAACGCAACGTTATTATAAAACAATAAAAATATGTTTAGAGTTACGCACCATTTGGGAACGATTTAATGAAGTTATCCGTATTTTCGTGATGCATGCGACTGGAGTCGGTGAGCAGGTTGAAGTGTCGGCTCATGCACAGGATGGCGCAACCCAGCTCGCGGTGCTCGAACTTGAAGTCATCTTTCCAGAAGTGGAAGAACTCTTCCATCTTGTCCTCAGTCAGTTGACTCTAACAATCATTAAAATAATAAATTCCTTGAGTGGCATTCATAGTTATTAAAGAAACACGGTTGTACTCGCAATCAATGCAAGGAGTAAACCCAAGACGACAGGTAGCTTCACTCCTAGTTAAACGAGAAATTTTGGGCATTGGTGCTGCACTGCTGCACAGCATGTGGATGAATTGTGTAGGTATGTTATACTCAAAATAGTAAGAATATGTGAATAGGGGCCCTTCGTATTTTTCACACGTGTTGTTTAATCGGCTACAAAATGTTGTCAACAGCTCATAATATAGGCACCTATTGCACAACTGTCAGTCTGTCACCAAATGTGATTTCTGATCTGTATAAATATGCCTTTGTTATCTGTATGAAAAACTGTTTGTGTCTGTGTAAGCTCACCTCCTTGCGGCACCTGTCAAGGGCTTCCCCAAACCCCAACGTGACATCCTTCATGACGTTGACATCTGCGTGAACACCCGCCGCCGCCAATACCACCAGCGCTAACAACACCCTCTCCATGTTCACCACGTTCAGTAACCACTGACCCACTGCCGACTGGTGCATCTATGCGTTGCTCATATACTGAGACAAATGACACACTGCGGTTAAGAAGCTGGACGTAATGTGTGGTGTTTAGAGAAGTGGGTGGTGCAGATTGTACGAAGCCTCTATTAGCTTTGTTTGTTTTTTTTACAGTGTAATGTAATTTAATATCTTTGTATGACAAGTTAATGAAGGTACTTGTGAGTACTTTAATCTAATCGGGTAAGATCGAGTTTAGTTATTTTTTTTTAAATACTTCTATCATAATATGATCCACACAGTATATTATGTCACACATATGTGCATTTTGTGGTAACATTATTGCAAAAAGACTGTCCGGGTATATCTTATACTAGCCGTTGTCCGCAGTTTACCTGCGTTAATGGTCACTGCTCCACTCCTAAGGGTAGTACCGTGATGTTACATAGCTTATACTATTACTCATGAATCAGGCTATCATATACAATAAGATTTTTTCAAATCCGACTATTATTTCAAGAGATTAGCGCGTTTAAACAAACAAAACTCTGTAACTGTTATATTAGTATACATAAATTTATAAATTCAAAAGGGTTTTAAGGAAAACTTACTGAAATGTAGAAAGTTTTAATGGTTAACTCACATTAGTTTTTAATTTATTTTGCGACACAGTCTTACTAATGCTTCAAAACTCCTACGCAAACATTGCGGCAATCTGTTGCTCTGCGATCAACAGCTTTTAACAAAACGCGAGCATAACATTAAAAGAAAGGGACCACGAGCGATAATAAAGAAATGGCGCACAGCGTGACACACAATATTCGTCTGTGACCTTTGTATCAAGCAGGATATCATTACGTATGTAGATATGTTTGTACGCCATAATGTAGGTGCTGGCGGTGGTGTAATTAGCCTCCATTACAGTTACACGCACCTTGACCAAACAAGTGATTGCACATGTATTCTGATAACATGTTATTAATTTATAACTTCATTAACGTATTGCTGCAGTGTACATAGCAACATTATTTAATTGTCCGCCTCTGTGAATAGACGCATTTGTGGTTCGGGGTTTAGCTGGATGGGTTAGTAGCCTTCTATTTATACAAAATTAGTATTTTGTAAAAACATGAAGAGAAGTAGCAGTATATGTACATAGAGTTGAGTAGTAGAGTTTTTTGGGTGTAATGATTAGTTCGTAGATGTTTATAAAAGAACACTAGTCAAACCCGCAATACCTTGATCGCAAGATCGATATCTTGGCCAAAGCGGTACCAGTGTAAAAAATAAATTTTGAAATAGAATTAAATACGTTTGCTTGCCATGATTATGAGAGCACACTGTCACAGCTAATTTTCGTTGTTTTCTGATAACACATAACTATTACGTAGTGCCATTAGTCAATAGTACGCATTAGAGTTAAATACTGTGCAGTGTCGCCTCATAACGAGTCCGTAACGGGTTTCCTCCAGGCGTCTGTGTTGCGTGTCGCAACGGACACCTGCTCGTGAGATCGAGTTGATCTAATCAATTGATTAGATCAACTGCACTCGCCGCACCGACTCTCAAATGACATCGTAAAGACAGAGCGCGAGCGTAGCCTCCAAGTTTCCGTTCGGAACTTGGAAGCTACGCTACTGACTTGCCTACAAAAACACTCTGTAACTGCGAAAGCATTTCTAATTGAATGATATGAGTTATTTAGAAAAGCAAAGAATGCTACATTCACTTTACACGTTACGTGACAATTGCGAATTGAAGTACCTGTGCTGAAATTTAAATTTTTCTACTTATTACTTGATGTGCCTGTTTATTTTATTTTTTAACCATTTCTATAAATGGAAGTGATTGTACTTTAATTCCTGTTCTGTCTAGAGATTCGCATATAGTTTACAATTTATTTGTTTGACGTTTGATGATATTCTTAATCTGCGGTGCGATGTAGATAAAATTGCAACAATACGTCGCCACACCTCACGATACTTATCGATGTTATTTATTATCATGATGTGACGTGATATTTAAAGTCTGATAAAAAAAAAAAACTGACGTAGAGGCGCCTCTACTGCGTTTTATTGCAACATTGAGAATAGTCATAGCATGTGAATTGGCAAACGTTTAGGAGGTAGGATACCACAGATTGACACACATATACACAGATATATACATTAAATATATAACACCCCTCCTTTTTGTGTTGGAGGTTTAAAATTTAGCATGGGCGGTATAGACATAAGCTTATGAATTAATACTGTGGTGAATCATTGGAAACTAATAAAAATCATTTTTGTTTTTGTACTTATTCAACGAAGATTTATCTATAGGCAGTATCTGACTACTGATAACTCTGACATGCAGTTACAAAAATAATTTTTAGAAAAAACTATCTTAATATACATTATTACTATAATTTCTAGGTTCACTCCATATTTTACCTCCATTTCTCATAAATGCAAGTGGAATGTGTAAAGTGTAAGTTACTTTTATTTTAGAATCATTCTATGCTATGCTACAGTCGTACCTTTTCAGTGATTCAAGTAATACATTGTCAGATACTCCCCGTTGTGTTCATGTACGCCTATTTTTTAAACTTTTTTATTCAATCATAATCAACCATCATGATATTTTGCAAACACCTTGCCAGGGAAACAGAGGACTTATGGTGCCTTTCATCCAGATAAAAGGACTGTTCCGTGGGATAGGAAAATCACTTTAATTAATAGAACAAATCCACGGGTAAAAGCTAGTTTTTTTTAAACTTACATAATTGTGTAGAAGTATATAATGTGCCAGAAAAATAAATGGCACTTTGTTTAAGTCAAAGCATGAAATCGTATCAAGGAAATAAAAACCCCAAAGTGGAAGTATAAGCCAGAAAGTGAACTGGCCACAAGTTTTTCCAATTATCTCAAGACACCTCAGACCTGAATGAGATTAACGAGATCGATATTGTAGTAAACTTGACTACAGGATATTCTATGGCAAGCTAACCACTGAAGTCATTCATTTTAAATAGATAATAATTATATGTATTTTCAAGTCCTAACTCTGCAACAAGCAACACAATTACCAATCTGAGATCACGCATACGATGCATTATCTCGTCCTGGGTGCAAGTTGTTTTGTTTCCACTGGAACACAATAATTACCGGCAGTTGTTCGGGTAGGTTCGTGTGAACGCGGTCACGTCTCGGCGCGGGCGCGGCGCGGCGCGGCACTTGCCAATCTGCTGTAACTCTGTAACACAATAACGACTATAATCACCTACAGACTAATTGCACGATGTGCGGTACGGTAAGATACGGCACGACACGCCTTCGTTATTAGTCTGACGAATTTATACTGCAAAGGTAAGTCTCTGATCTACCTGGGACTTGAATGCTACAACTTTTTGTGGTGGTAGTGTTCATTGATTTCCGAAAAGCATTTGACACTTTAGAGCACAGCCAGCTGCTACAAGCCATGGACGAGTGTGGAGTAGTAGGATCTCTGAACAGGTGGCTAGGTGCCTATCTCACAGGTAGAACACTACAGACCGTTATTGACGGAGTTAGCGGCGACCTCACACAAGTCACCTGTGGTGTGCCGACCGGCTCGATGTTTGGCCCCGTCGGTTATATAATGCATGTAAATAGTATGTGCAATGTTGTGAAAAACTGTAGCATCTACATGTACGCAGATGATACTTGTCTAGTATACATAGATAAGGAACTCAATATAATCGAAAATAAAACCCAGGAAGATTTTTCTAATATAATAAAGTGGGCACACTATAACGGCATTATTATAAATGCCAACAAGACAAAATGTATACATATTCGCTCCCCGTATCTCAAACGTATAGACCGAGCGCCACGCATAGTAGGGTATAGCCAAAGACTACAATAGAATAAAGGATATAGACAGGCAGCTCTGCTTCTTTTTATTGACACCACAAAACTCCGCCTAGTGGTCAGATACCGAAAACTAATATAATATACATATCTATAGGTATATATATACAATTGAACAATATATAGGTACCTACTTATACGGTGTGTGAATGTGTTTTGTTGTTACCTGTTTCTTGTTTTATTGGTTTTAGCATGAGAATTTTATACTTTAGCTAATTAATGTATGTTTATGACTAATCTCCGATTTTTATATTCAAACCAAAACTTTTATTGCAAAAAGAAAAGCACAAGAAACCGGCAATCGGTACTCATACGCAGCCATTTGCAATATAAGTGAAGTGTTGCCAACCTAATATTAATAAGTTCCAAATATAAAAAAAAAATTGTTGACTGTTACGATTGTATTTTTAATTAATATTATTGTGTGTTGGTGAACAAATTGTTGTTTGTAAAGAATTTGAAGTGGTTTTAGATATTAAATATGCAATATTTTTTTCAAATGCGCAATTTAAATCGTAATACATTTGAGGGTAATAAATTTTCCCTCATACAAATTATAAATTTAAATATTGTAACACAGTAATTTTAGTTCCGATATCTATCCTTGGGATGGCACTGGACTCAATAAAAAAGTGCAAATCTTTTATGTTCCAAGTTGCCATAGCATGGGTATAGCTACGAATGTATGCATAACATCAAACCGTCAACATGCGAGTGCGCAAGCATTGAGGTGGTGGGGGATTACAGGTACCTGGGCCTGGTTATTGATTCTAACTTCTCGTGGAAGATACATATAACGACCTTATGCGATAAACTTAGGGCAGTTCTAGTAAAATTCCACCGCCTTATTAACATTTTGGACAGGGCGACTTTGTACACCATCTATTATGCGTTAGTTGATTCAATACTTTCTTATGGACTGACGAGCTACGGACGGACATTTAAAACTTACTTAGATAAACTAAAATCATTACAAATAAGGTTTATGAAGCTGTTAGTAGACAAAAACACCAAAGAACAATGTAAAATCACCAATTATGAACGGCTATTCTTAGAGTGTAAAATGCTACCAGTCCATGAGAAGGCATTGTTATTGATTGCAATGGAACAGTACGGTAGTGAAGACTGCAAGACTTTAATATAAAACACGTCCGAGACGAAAGAGTAGCAACATGTTACACGTACCCACGTGTAGCAATTATTATGGTGAAAGAAATCGTAGCTACATGGTCCCTAAATTGTTTAACAACTTACCACCAGCTCTTTTGAATAGTATCTATACAAAGCGAGTATTTAAAAAGAAAACACAAGAGTTTCTGTTAGAAAGCGTCAGCAACAAAATAACATTGTAAAACCAAAAATTGTCGTATGTATATTATGTGTGGGTGAATATGCACTTATATGTCTGTGTATGAGTGTAATGCGAACTGTTCGTGAATGTACGTTCATTAATATTAATATTACCTATAATATGTTATTATATTACCTATTATTGTAAAACATGTATTATGTATACTAGGTGTACAATGTATAGTCAAAGGGAGTTGCATCTGCCAACAAACTGTTATGCAGTTTGGCAGAAGTACGATATTTGTTCACTTTAACACACTTTAAAAATGTTGATTAATTTTTTTTTCATTTTCATTAATTTCATTTTCATTGTTATTTACTTATCCATTGTATCTACAGACTAAGTAAGTAGGCATTTAAATGACAAGGGCGTTCAAGGACGAAACATAGAATTAATTTAATTTAAAAGATATAGACCGCTTGGACACAGAGGACACTCTGTGTTGACTAGATTAGGTGAAGCAGTATGTGTAGGATTAAACCATCCATACTATACTAATATAATAAACCTGAAAAGTTTTTGTTTCATTGTTAGTTTAAACGCGCTAATCTCTGTAACTACCAGTCGAATCGGAAAGTTTCAGCTGCAAAGTATTCAAATAGAAGTATTTCACAGAATTTATTTATCATTGCGGCACTGTTTACCTTACTCGTGGCGTATGCTATGGATACCCCCTGTCCTCTCTATAGCAAGCCACAACACATAACATCTATGATAGTAAACAACTGTCGAGATCCAAAATAAAATTTAGTATCAAATATTTAGGTAGGTGATTATACCTATGGAATATATGGTACTCAATTTTATGTCGGCTATCAGCAGATTTCTCAGCATGTCATTGTGTATTTTATTCACACAAAACAAATTGCTTAACGTCTACCTCTTCGTCTTTTAGGTTTACCTAGACATTATCATAAGAATGATTGGTTCAGGTAATCTTGGTTTAATCGATTCAATAAATACTAAAATTGGGTCAAGGCAGGGCTACATTACTCGCTCGAGGTCGCGTTTTATATACCTACGAATTTAGCATGCCGTGGACGGCTTAGTGTCAGTAGGGGCGACAACGCGTAGCTGAAAGCACGCATCGTGCGTGCGTGCTTTCAGCTACGCGATGAACGATATTCTTCGTAAATAAAAATAAAATGCCAAATCGAACTTAGTGTACAGTGGACGTGTTTTGTTATTGGTAAATGTATTTATTATGTTAAATTGCGTTATTGCTAGATGTTAGTGATATATACAATATTATAATTGAAGAATATTTTAATTACTTACAAAAATTAAACTTAGGTTAGATAAATAATTTTATTTACCATTACCTATATAAAACTCAACACCCATAAATTTGATTATCAAATAAATAATCTATTTCATTATTTGTGTATTTTGTACAACCTTAAAGTGTCTGGCAAAGCGGTAACACACACAGACAAAGGTCGCGCGGTGGGCAGAGCGTTCTCAACTTTCGATGAGCGTAAATAAGATATATTTCTGGTCGCAGCTAACGCCGGGTATTATTAATTAAATTTTGTAGGCTAATATAGCGTAGGTATTTTCACTTTTGTATGGGAGTGATGTATCTGTTACGAAGTAACTATTATCTTATCTGTGGTCAAGGTACTAATTAGCATTAAAGCGCACAAAAGTGTCTTTGGCCGAAGAATGCAGGTAGGCGGTGACATAATTATATAAACTGGAAATAATCAAGTTTCGAGGATTTGTGTGACAAAGTCGACTAAACACATTGTACACTGTCACAATAAACATTCCGAACACAGCCTGTTTTCTCAGTTTTGCCAGTAATTGTAACTCTCATCAAGAGGCAAGTGTGCTCGCAGGACACATCAAGAAAACGGAGGTGATAATTCGAGTGTATGAAACTATACCATACATTATCAGTGATTTAAAACCCTTTCTTCTGAGATTTAGATTATATTATTAAAATACACAAATCACCTGCTTACAACTGTTGATTAACGATAATGCTAGCCTTAAATCATTCCAAAGCAATGAGAAACGATGGTCTACGTTTTGAAATAAGGCGTATACTGGATTTTATTTTATAGGATTATATTTCAGGGAGGACGCTGTCATAGTAATATCCGTGACTAATTGTGACAGTCTAGGGGTATTTCCAAACTATAAGAGCTATAACTTCTTTGTTTACGATCTATATTGTTGTTAAAATTAACTGTGATGGCATTTGTTAACTGAGTTGACTGCGAAGATGCCGATAAATCACTGGTCTTCCAGTTCCGAGTTAGCATTAGGATAGCAGTGCCCGAGTAAAGTATTAGTAGTACTTGAAAACGCCTACTTAAGATGCCTGTACATACTGAGAGGTTAGGCGTGCACGACAAATAACCACTACTGGTAAAAGCTGGTACTTTCATACCAGCTTTTTCAGTCGTATTAACAAGGTATATAAGGTATTATACTAAATTTGCAATGCAATAGTTACATGTCTAATTGTCATCTCATCGTTTCCGTTCATAAGTAATCAGAATAAATCTATCAACGGCGTCATTAACTTGTCAATTGGTGACATGAAGCAGAGCTGCAGTCGACATTAGGCAGGTAGGGTCGCATTTGCGCCGCAGCGCGGGTGGTCCGCGACCGGCAACATTACTGCACACAGATAGTAACATAAATAACATTTTAAACGTTTGATAACAGCCGATCTGAGGTGTCCATCTCTCCCAGCGACTAATAACGGACAAATGTATACTAAGATTTGTAATAAAATTACATTAATCGACCCAAAGCTAACATAAAAAGTCTGCTAAATATTGCAGTTGGGACTCGGGCGGTTAATAACAATTTGTTATTAACTTCAGTAAAACTTAAATTGCTTATAACATTTATGCGACAATCTGTAGCATTGACTTTATCGCCACTTTTATTAAACCGACCGAACTTTATGAGTTTTGACCACTTTGCTCGGATGTTTCGTAAGAATAAGCCGTCATAATTAGTTTGCGATTTCAGGAATTTAGACAATTTCTATAATAAACTATACTAATGGCTTGCACAGATAGTGGGGTGATTTAAAAAGCCGTCTCTTATTACGATATTTCCCAACCACGCGCGTCCATCAATGCGGGATGGTTGTTTTGAGGTTTTAATGTTCACGGCAACGGCGATTCCCATAGGTCATCTATTGAAAGAAACAGTGAACACGTCTACAATTTTAAAACACATTTAGGCTTTAATATGCTATAGGGATGTAATATACCGACTCTGCAAGCGACAAATGGGGCTTGAGTCTTTGACGCATAGCAGTTTTGTGACACCTTCCAACGGCTTCCTGTCACCTCGATACCCAAGTTGCTCTCAAGTCCGTGGTAGCAAATCTAAGCTTTTCGGACAACGACTGTAGGTTTTCCAGCCATATCTTAAAATGTTAACATATTTAATAAATAATTTTAAATACTTAATTGTGGAAGTCATGGCTTAAGACATCGATAACGACAGTGGTGAGAAATCCGTAACCATAAGAGATACGAGAAAGTTGCATTAGAAACCATAAGTCAACAGCCATAAAGAAATGTTTGTGCCTGTCGATAATTTTTTATGTAAATTGCATTTTTTTTTATTAGACGAATACACCGAGGCAGCAGAAGTGCATACAAGCAAAAACAAAGAATTCGTTTTTATGCAAAACTGGGTCGATGTGCATAACAAAAATCCAATTTTAAAACTTATACTACATAATAATTATACAATATTATTTTTACAGACGACTCACGCTTGAACAGTTCAACATTTTTATGCCAAATTGCTTTCACAGTGGCGCTCTCTAATTGTTCCTAGTACAGTTGCCCTGTACCATCTATAAATTGGGATTTTCTCAAACGGTCCCAAGAAGAAAACAGTCACTATACATTAATGTATTATAGCGTACCCTTGAAATGGATTCGAACTATAAAATTACTATTAAGCATGCAGGGACCGTTCGCCACAATCCGTGCAAAGCGTCTACAACATATAATTAAATTACACATCCAGATAAAAGGTTATAAAATCAATTAAAGCTGATTATCGACGGTCGCTTCTTGTTCGCTGTAAGTTGATCAACGGCCACCGTAAATGGTAATTAAAATATTTGGTATACATATGCGTGTGTGTGTGTAGACACGTTTGAAAATGTGCGTGTGCGCGGGCTCAGCTCTTTGTAATTAACTGTATAATTAGCGTTAATCATATCGTTTGATGTGGCCGCCGCGCTGTGTGTGGGTAGGTATATAATACTACGCTATTCTAGAATCGCATCGTATCCCTACAATTATCATTAACATACTCTCTCTGACTAATATGCAAGATGTTATCAATAGCTAAAAGGTCTCATATTTTACATGTCTATAGTAAGACAGCAGGCTTTCATTTGCACCTTCCCTGCGTTAACAACCAAACCCAGCTCATCTGTATCTGTTGAAAAAATTAGAAAGAAGTTCATTACATTGCAGATGTAAGTCAGATAGGTCTCCTGCAAATAAGCCTCTACAGATCTAAACTTCACGTTTCTACATAAAACGTGTTGAGAGAAATGTTCCTATTACTACATAATTATACTTATTATAAAGCAAACTTCCCCGTCGCGTCTGTCTGTCTGTTTGCGATAAACTGTAAAAGTACAGAATATATTTTCATACGGTTTTCACACACGGATAGAGTGATTCATGAGAAAGGTTTAGGTGTATAATTTATTAGGGTTTAGTATACATTTGCTGAAATTTGACGATCTTTTTTTTTTAAGAATATTTACTAGTAACGTGGGTCACACATTACTAGCATTCTTGGAGGCCGTGCGTGTGGTACTCCGGTCGAGCCGGCCCATATGTGCCGAAGTTGTATTACGGAGTTATTCCTCATAATGATATCTATTACAATATAGCAAAGCTATAATTATCTATCTTCTAAGATTAACACACAATAAAAAAAGATGTAGGCATTTATGCTCAGTTACCCGAGCGAAGATGGGGTTGCTAGTATAAATATAAGAATTTATCATCTAACTAACTGGTTATTACGATAAATTTATAACTGAAGCATCTTGAACGCCATTTTAGTGGGATATAAAAAACATAAAAGTCATGCAGTTAAATGCAAAGAAACTACACTTATCCCTAAGACATCGGTGAGTGGTACGGTTTAGCCACCAGCTCTACTCGCTCGCTCCAACCACCGCGATTATAGCGCACGTCTTGTTCAACAAATCGAATCTTTTGCACGACGACCATGAACGAATTACAAACATATATTATGTAAAATATCGGTCCATAGCTAGAAGTGACAGATATTTTAGCAAGATCAGGTCCTTCTGCAAATGCTATATTTTAAAGAAGGAGGGTGCAGAAGATGTTAGAGATGTAAAAGTTGCAATCATCGGTAAGCCAATACATCGCTTTGAGAAGTAAAATCTTAGACGTAAAATAATGGCTACTTCCAATCTATAACACTGACCTGAAAGTATACGTATTAATTACTTATAAAAAGTTAAGAGTTCAGTGCCATTTGATTCGGAAACTGGAGGACTAGCTGGTGCGATGCAAATTGGTTTGGTTGAAGCCCAGCAGTCGAGTGCGATAGGCTAGTTAGTTAATTGATTAGAACAAAATGTTGATTGATTTTGTACGGTACACCTACTCTATTCACTCTACTCGCACTAATAAACATGTTTCCAAGGAGCTGATGTTTTGCGCGATACTGCAATCGGTTACGGTTTTTAAGTAAATTGCTTAGAGCTTAAACGATCAGTCCCACCGTTTAAATTAAAGATGTCTTACTAGCACACCATCAATTAATATGAAGCTGATATTAATTGGTGTTATCAGGGTGAAGAGAATCTTGTGAAACGACCTAAACTTGTATTCAACGTATATAAATTGAACAATTATTACTTAGTCCAGAAGCATACGTGTCCCAGGATCAATTCGTGCCAGTGCAAGATCATCATCATCCTTCGAGTCTTTTGCCAACTTAGTTGGGGCCGGCTACGTAGTAGAGTTTGGTTTATGACAGAGGAAACACTAATTTCCTAACCACGATCATTGAGTAAAATGGTTGCATGAATAAACAGACTCTTGAACAAGTTATTTTTCGTCTACTGAAGAGGAAATTAGTAATTTGGTCATCAATCCATAATATATAGAATCAATCATCAATAGAAACCACAGAGCACATACATGTAGCATGTAGTAGCTATGGACCACTGCACTTGTGCTTCAATAATGAGAGACGCAATAAAGACGTCGCAGGAAGTGACGTCATAAATACAGCCTCTCTCAAACGAACTATTTATTATATTTGATTGAGAGCCGGTTGTTCTGCACTTAATTGTTACTAATTAACAAACACACTAACTTTTATAGACATATTGAATTGCAAAACCACCATGGCTTATTTGAGGTTAATGGTGAAGGAACACGTAAGACAGAATATTATCTTAGTTGACGTAAATTATATCTGTTGAAACTCCTTATTTATTTATTAAATAGTACAAACACATCATACATATTAATACATTTAAAAATTATGTTAAGTATTCGGACTGATATGTGTGACACTCACGGTGTACATAATGTTGGCAGACTTGGTTGGCGACTTGTTATTACGAAGTGAAAATCGGACAAGTGCGAATCTGAGTCGCGCACCGAGGGTTCCGTAAGCAAGCCAACTTGTAACTTGTGTGTAGATAGTAAGTCCACCTCGGGAATCAATTCTCTACAAAGATGAACTTGTAGTTCTACAAATACTATCCCATATATGCAAAATATAAGATCGTAATTACAAAAACTGTTTTTCTATGTGATATAACTACAAATTAACGACTTTTGGATTTTTTCCTTTACTTGTACTGTGAGACTTTGCTTCTTACAAAATTTCATGATCCTTGGTTAATTGGAAATGCCCTATAGGTTTTGATTTACCTGCGAATTGAAATTTGGTCAAATCTAAGGCTTATTAAATGGTCTTATCTTTTGATTTCGTTAACTTAGAGTCTTGATTTTTTTACAGCCTCAAGGGACCGCAGTCATACGTCTTTGGTATTAATTTCAACTTGATGCGTCAGGGGGTTCCTGAGAAAATGTTTTAACCTACCTCTTTAATGATAAATAAAGGAGGAGTAGTAGCTTTCTCTTCAATCATAACTTATAAGTTCCCTCGGTCTGGTACTAATTACATATGTGCAATTGTGCCAAAGTGTGTTTCGATACAGTGACCCTTCGGCCCGAAACAGGTAATGAGTTGTTGAGTATGTTTATTTAATGAACATGGCGCCAAGTTCCTTGCGTATTTTATTTGATTTTGAATGTGGATCAATTTAAATGTCAATATGTTATCAGATTCTGTTTGGTTGATGAACGCGACTTATAAATATTTATTTAGTATTACTACTTCGCATCACCATTTTATTTAGCGAACCTGAGTTGCCATGTAAATATAAAATAAATCTTAATCTTAGAATAATAACTATCTATCGGATTATTTATGTTATAAATAGTTGTTTGGAGTCCGATCGTGTTTCAGTGTGGATCCCAAGTTTATTGTTTTATTATAAGTATGTTAATTTAAAAAAGCCTATATGGTATAAATGAAGAAAATTGTTTCAAATAATGTTCTTTATAAACTTCTTTCTCTACCTCTATATATACCTCTATCTTTGGGTTAAGATCTGAATCGGAACTCAGTAATGTTCTTTAACCTATTAAGAGATAAATGTCGGCTGTGGTGTCGTTGTCCTGCAATTATCTCTCGAGGAAGTCTCAAGTCGGGAGCGCCTCACACGGTCGGGTGAAATTTGCGATGTGTAAACATTTCACGGCACTTATTCTATAATAAAGTATATAAAGAGTGCGGTCGGATGTCGTGTGAACGATAAGTTGTCGCTTGTTATGTTATTACCACCGGTTATTATACTAAGTTTAGCTTAAAAGCTCCGCATGCTTGTGTGGTAAACTGGTAACTCGTTGCGTAATTATAGTTTTTATTTACGTTGGTTATTATAGAAATGACGAATATATTAAGGTAACTCGTTGCGTAATTATGGTTTTTATTTACGTTGGTTGTTATAGAAATGACGAATATATTAACAAAGTAATATGTATGACGTACATTTGAGAATTGAGACCATAAGCTCGTTATTGTGCAACTATTTTTGGTACACTCCCGTGTTACTACAAAATGGAAATCACACGCCACGAAAAACATGAAAGTTAAGGGGACCCAAGGAGAGTTCAACAAAAAGACTGTAGGACAGGAATATTTTGAAACGAACTTCCTTATCGCACGTTACACTTCAAAAGACGCTCGGGGCCGCGGCGGCGAGACGGAAAAAAGTGTTGGCGCAACGAAACATGCTCACTCTGGCTGATGCTGCCGCGCGATGCTAATGTCCTTTGTTGTTGGTTGTATATTCATTATCCATATATATTAGTTTGGACAACTTTCACAGATGGCGCAATAATAATTTCGAGTTTTTGCAATATTTAAGGTAAGTAAGGTAAGTAGGTATATTTTAATAACATTTATTCAATCCATCAAATAAGTATAAATATATTTAATGGATTGAATAAAGGTAAAATAATATAAATATATCTAGCGAAAGATACTTCGTTCCAAGCGGGTGACCCAGAGACACCTCACGCGATTTTATTGAATAAAAAGTAAATTGTTTGTATTGTTTTGATATACAACGTTACTATACCTAACTGTAAACTCTCTGGCATCTAAACGAGTGTACGCCATTGACCTACCCTATTATGTCATAAACAATAAACAAAAAGGATCATGATAGGTACATATAATTTAAACTTACCGAATAAACATAATAACATAGCGCCGAAAGCACAGAGGTTAAGGTGGTCAAATCGTCCGTTGCTAATCCGTCGAGTCGAGAATCCTTAACATCTAAGAAGACTACAAGACATAATGACGATGAGTGTGACAAAGTGAGTATACTCAGGTGTACACCTTGTGAAATCACTCAGGATTCGGGGACGTTTTCCAAGTGCCGAAGCATACACGCCTTTACCTTATAAGTACCTATATAAAAATCAATGTTTGTTTGTTCGTATTTTATGCGCTGCCGTACCTGTCGTTCGATCATTATGAAATGTTGCATACCTACTCGTTGCTAGGGATACAGCAAAGGACATAGGGTAGTTTTCATAAAAAAATACTTTTACGTGAGCGGAGAAGCGGAAAAAACATAGTTTGTAATAAAAAGTTAAATATTGAGACATTGAGTGGTATTCGCTCGGTGCTCGCCTCTTGAGCGAGGTAGGCTTCACATAATATCCCTACATAGCCGTGTACAACCACACTGTGTGTTTATTTGTTTGCTTTGCTTCATTGGTCGTAGCGTGATGGTATGTAGCTTGTAATCCTCCTCAATAAATGGGCTAAAATCAACGCACATAAACTCTTTATCTTTATAATATTATTATAGATTTATTTATGAAGCTGTAATTATGGGTGGTTGCAATGGCAGCTGAGGGAGGTGTAGCCTAGTCGTTGACAAATGGAGGCAATGTCTCGCTATTTACAGGTTGCGTGCGCGCAAACTATATATTACACAGGAGTTACATTATCGTAACTTCATGTAATTTAATTCAATGAGAGCTAGCCATCAATCCGCACTTATAATTTTGTTTTGGATTCATCTCGTCCTACTATCATCAGACTGTAAGTGCTTCTGTACAATTACAGTGAGAGTGCTTGAACAGCTTAGAATAAAGGTATTATTCAGAAATGTCCTTTTTGCTAAACATTCTTAAGCTTTTTTTTTCAAAAAAGTTAAGAACCACGTTACTATGGTTCAGAAATGTAAAGTTAAGAACCACGTTACTATGGTTCAGAAATGTAAAGTTAGAAAAAACAGATAGACAAGTATTGAGTGTTGTAGTGTTTAGATGTTTGGAACTTCAAGAATTCTTTAGTTGTATCTCAAAATATTAAGGAATACTTATGATATTAGATGTGTAAATCGATACTTTTTGGAGACGACACGATTACACCGATCGTGGTCACGGGTGGACTGGTGTGATAAATCCTACTCATAAAGGTACGGGATTTATCATCATTATATTTAGTCATTTGAACGCTATGATATTCAATTGCTTGTACTAGCAATTTTCTTTCTTACGACTTTATTCAGTTTTCTGTACTTTTTTACGGATTTTAAAATCTTTTTTACACGCTTTTAGATTTTCTTGTATCTAACTAGGTACGTAGACAAATCTTGGAAGTCAACTTTAACCTACTTCTAATTTTATTGTCGTATCTATCGAAATGAAACATTATCCCACTAATATTATAAACGTGAAAGTGTGTGACCATGTATGGTTATTTGTTGCTCTTTCAAGCAAAAATAATTGAACCGATTGCGATTAAACTTGGTATGTAGATAGCTGGAGACCTCGATTAACACATAGGCTACTTTTTATACCGATATTCCCCGCGGCATCGGGACTTTAGCTGCATTTAAAACAACTGCAACCTATTTTTTTATCTTAATGTTTAGATATAATTAGTCACTTGTCAGTTGAATGATTAAAGTTCAATTTAGTTTACTGAAATGTTGGAGTTTTCTTAATGTTCATTCTGCTTGTGTTTCTATGGTATTAAGACAAAAAATGTCACCTAGTACGAAAGTCGTTCTTGAGTTGTGCGTAGGTACCTAAATGTTCATGATAAACAAATATATATACATCCACAGAAGGGGTATTGGTATTGGTATTGGTGAAGGGCTCTGTTTCCGCATTTAGACTCATAGATGGTCCATTATGCGTTCAGATAAGCTGACTAGTTGAGCCAGCCTAGCTCCTTCCAGAAGCACAGAAGCCTCCTGGGGCGTTCGCAGGCTTCTAGGAGCGATCTCGCACCTGCGAGGATGTTTGCCCGTTGTGTGGCCACTCCCTCGCACTCCAGGATAACGTGGGCGGCCGTTTCCTCCGCGTCGAGACATCCTCTGCATAGAGGTCTGTCTGTCGCACCGATGGTGAATAGGTGCCGGTTTAGGGCTAAGTGGCCCGTAATAGTCCCTACAACTATTCTGATGTCGAGTCGGTTAAGACTGAGCAGTCTGCAAGTTAAACGTGGTGAGACCTCCGTCAGCACCAGTTTAGATTGCCTACAGCCCGGTGTGACGACCCAACGGCCGTTGTGCGCTTCACGAGTCCGTTGTCTTACCCATGAGCGAAGTTGATTAAAGGGAAGTGGCAGTAATATAGTTGGGCCTGCCACTGACGTTGCGGATCCCTTCCTTGCCAGCTCATCGGCGGCGTCGTTCCCTAATGAATTGCTATGCCCTCTGATCCATTGCAGAATCACCCCATTGGCAGAGGCTAAACGCTCTAGCGTCTGGTGGCATTCATAAATGAGACCGGAGTTAATGGTGTTGCCCTCCAGGGCTCTTAAGACGGCCATACTGTCTGACAGTATTCGGATGTTGTACTCCTTTATACCTTTTGACATGACCGCAGTCGCGGCGTAGGTTATTGCAACACACTCGCATTGAAATATGGAGCTGTGTTGACCGAGCGCCAGTGATATTTTTATATTTAAATCTTGTGAGAAAACTCCGGCTCCAGTCCCTGACCCCATCTTGGAACCATCCGTGTATATTCGCACTTCATGTATGCCAGATTGATCTCGGTCGTTTTCAAGTAGTTGTATTTGATACTTCCTCTCAAAGATATGTTGTTTCGGGATCCTGTCGCATGGGGCAGCGATTAGTGGTTGATATTCCACTACTTGATTCCATAATTTTATATGGGGACCCTCTCGGTTATACCACAGACCCAACAGTTTAAGTCTGATGGCTGCCACAGCTGCCTCCTGTTGTATGAACAGGTCCAGTGGGGCTAGATCAAGAGCCACCTCAAGGGCAGTTGTGGGAGTTGTGCGCATGCAACTAGTGACGGCAGTACATGCTAGTCTCTGGAATTGCTGTAGTTTGTTTCTGACAGTGCTTAGCTCCGTTCTCTGCCACCAGGCAATAGCACCGTATGTGATGATTGGCCGTATAACCGTTTTGTACAGACATAGTGTGATTTTCGGTGATAGCCCCCAGCTTCTGCCGAGGAGTCGCTTGCATTGGCAGAAAATAATGCAGGCCTTATTTAGTTTTGCGTCCAGGTGTCTGTTCCATAGGAGTTTACTGTCCAGTATCACTCCTAGATACTTGACCTCCTTGGTAAGGGCTAGACGGGTGTCGAATAGTTTAGGTAGCCTCAGTGCTCCTAAACTTCGTTTATTTGTGAACATAATCATCTCCGTCTTTGTCGGGTTCACTGTTAGGTTGTGTTTTTCGCACCACTGTTCTACGACCTTCAAAGCCGACCTCATTTGGTCGCATACCACACTCTCAAAGCGGCCACTGATGAGGATGGTCAGGTCGTCCGCATAGCCCACTGTGAAGAACTTGCGGTCATTGAGCTGGGTAATGAGCTCATCGACCACAATGTTCCATAAGAGAGGTGAGAGGACTCCACCTTGCGGACATCCTCTGGCCACCACCCCTCTCGATGTGTTATTTACAGTAAATTGTATAGCTCTGTATCTAAGCATGCTGTCGATCCACCCAGCAATTGTGGAATCGACCCCATGTCTTGACAGAGCCTGGCTTATGCTGGTGAAGCTGGTTTTGTCAAAGGCACCTTCGATATCGATGAAGGTTCCTAGGGTTGATATTTTGTTTTTTAGATTGCCCTCTATATATGAAACGACTCGATGTAGGGCAGATTCTGTTGATTTGCCCATCGAATAAGCATGTTGGTTGGGGTTCAAAGGGTAGCTGACTAGTGCAGTGCTCCTGATTTCCCTGTCTATTAGTCTCTCCAGCACTTTAAGTAAGAATGATGTGAGACTGATGGGTCTAAATGATTTCGGTTGTGTGTAATCTCCTTTGCCGGGTTTGGGGATGAAGACTACTTTGACTTCTCTCCATTTCAAGGGGATGTAGCGGTGAGCCAAGCAGCTTACGTAGATGATCTGGAGATGATCTATTAAAGACCCATCACACCATCTTAGCAGGCCTGGGAAAATACCGTCCAATCCTGCCGCTTTATATGGAAGGAAGCTATTGATCGCCCAATTTAATTTTTCATGATTCACGATTTTATGGGCAGTGGTCCAGTCTGAATCATCTGGTGTATTTTCCCCACTGTCTTCCCATGTGTCCTTCTCATTTGATATTCGACATCCTGGGAAGTGAGTTGTCATTAACAGTTCTGAGGTCTCTGAATCTGTTTTTGTATAAGTCCCATCAGGTTTTTTCAAGAAGCCAAGGCTGTGACCTCTTTCACAGCTCAAAATGTTTTTGACTCACAGAAGGGGTAGACAGAAGTTTATTACACGAGTCCTCCTTTGAACGATTGCTCCTATTGGCTTCTACCGGTCACGCTTGGAACCTCCTTGCTGCTTTCTAACAAGAGAAAACAATAATATTGACACAGGACCAAAACCAAGAGAAACCGTTATGCTTGATATGGTATTTAATTTTGTTGTTTAATTGGTGGCGGGGTAGGTGAGTCCTGACAGAGTTTCTCATACCTACTTTTATTCTTCAAAAAACAGCTCCATGGGTAGGACTGAGAGGTCGGCAACACGTTAATGACACCCACAGTGTTGGGTTTATCGCGTTGTAAGGATATACATTACAATTACAACCTAGCCACCGGTAACTGTGTAATGGCACAGAATACATAATTGTACTAGTAATGATGGTTTGTCAACTAAGTTATTTACAAAATAAATAACATTTCTTAACTCTGTCTAACCGAGTTCTTAATGTGGTGAAGGGAAAATGCATCTTAATATTATAATATGATGAGGTAATTTCTTACTTATCTTAAAATGATTGTTATGTACGCACCACACGCAAGCAATTTTCACCCCATATCTATACTACTTAAATACTCTATAACGCTTAAAGTGGTATGTATTTATCTGATATTAGTGGACAATGGGCAATTGTAATTAGAGCAACAAAGGCGTGGGCTCGGCAACGCTCGGCAACACTCGGCTACGCTCGGCGGTGATTGGCGCGCGACGTAAAATGGCGCCGCCCAGTACACAATACCCTGTCGACTACTACATGACGTTTTTTGTATGTTCTATCCGTGGTCACGACTTAATAAATGTTAAGTAATTTTGTTTAAATCACGGCACTACGTGTGCGATTACTATGCGGTAACGGAGTTTCTAAATTAGGAATCGATTTGGTGATCTCATTCATGTATTTCGTAAATAAGTAGGTACCTGTTGTATAGTCTAGATGACTCATAATTTTTTCGTTTGTCCAAACATGAGAGTATAATATTATTTACATACATATAGGTATTATTTCTATGTGCCGGTTTGTAGGTCAGTGTTGTTGATTCTTCCCCAAAGGAATCTATAATAGTCTATAAATTGTTCTTAGGTGTCAGGCGCCGTACCTGCTGACAGTTGGGCATCCCCGAAAAACACACGTGTGTAAAAACATAGGAACGAACATCTACTAGGGTGAGGTAGTGCCAAGCTAGGTATTACATATTTTGTAGTCAATCAGTAACATTTGCTAATAAACTCACATCTTCTAATTACTTTTTATGAAATAGGTGTTTGTCTTCAAACTCATCTGATGGAAAATACCTAACGATGAAGGCGAAGATCCAAGAGAAACCTATTTACTCTTCCCGTGACCGTGTCAGGATTATAAATGTCTGGAAAAATAGAAGCAGGCAGTTCCTTCCAGACTTTGGCCACTCAAACCAAAGGGGAGCTGTCTAAGTGCTTAGTTCGACTTTTAGTTGTAATGTTGGAGATACAATCTATACTAACAATGTAGCTGAAAAGCTTGAATTTGGTAGCCTAATTCTTAAGTAAACTATTTAACATCACGCTATAACCCTGTAGAGCGAAGTAGTGAACATAAACATGGAGGAAACGCGTCCAATGGCTAGCATGTAAGTAAAATGTATAGGTACTCTGGCTTACATCATTCATGTGGTTTAGTGATAGCGATGGTATCGCGCTTCCTGCCTCACACCGGCTACCGACCTGGCTGCAGTGCCCCCACGGCAGGCCCCAGGCCGTGCTCTAATGATGGTGGTACACGCATTGCATCTAAATACGGGACTCAATATATTTATGGCGTCGACTAATCACTCAGATCGTGAAATCAATGTTTGCGTGCATTTTCTGCGTAATGATTCGGATTGTTTTTCTTTACGATAAAACATTTTCTGGTTTATACCAGGTTTACTGTTTATTTAGGTACTTCTCAGACCACATTATTAAAAATAAATAAACGAAATGTAACACTTATGCCAGCATGAGTATTGATATTGAGTGTGGTCACTGAAGTCAGAACTCTAAGAGGGTAGTTTTTCTTTAAAGGCTTTTGGTGCCGCTCAATGCTTGAAAAGTGTGACGGAGGTGATTCGACTGCTGTACATGACATCGTCACAGGTGATGGAAGCTGAATATATAGTTTGTATTATATAAATAGCATTGTATTGACCCCGAAACCAAAAGACAATCTGCGCAATGAATGTTTCCATTTGAAGATTTGCCGACAAAAGTAAAGAAGGGCAGAAGTCAAGAGAAAAAGATGATTGCTTTATTCTTTGGATCGGCTTGTCAAATATTAATGAAGAAAAAAATAACTGCTACTTTATGCCCTAAACGAACACAGATATTTTACATTTTTTAATTTTAGAAGTCGGAAAGTATTCCATGATTTCAGAGTAAGCTCCTAGAATTTACAATTTGTTGACTTTTAATGTCACTCCTTCACACGCTAAAAAGTATATTCTAGTCCTTACCTAATATTGCGGACACAATAATGTTAACCAACAGCGATATCTTTCCGCTGATAACTGAACGGTCGTATTGACTAAAGCCGCGAAATTATTGAACTACCAGCTCGATTTATTAACCTAGATAGACATGAACCTTATTACTATATAAATAAGAACTACATACACGTAGGTGTAAATGAATTTGTATGATAATAAGCTGCAGCGGAAAGTAATGCAATACATTGTCCGTTCATTGCGAAATATTACCTGCGACAGCCTCTAATTATTCACTTTGTACAGGTAAATTATTACGAGCTTTCCGGATTATAATGAACTACAATTTACGAAATTGCATTCACTAAAGACGATGTGGATAAATACGGATCCCTCGCAACTGGATTTATACGTAGTACGAATAATAAATGCGACTTTATATTCCACGTTTCCGACACAATACTTTTTTTTCGGGACCCATTACACGGTGCCTTCTAGCCCTAACTAAGCCCTGTATTATGGGTTCTAGAACACGGATCTGTGTACATACGTATTTTTTTTTAGAAATACCTGCATATTATGTACATTCGTCAAATATTTGCTATGTCATTACACTATGCCCTACTGCGGCGCCGTCGTCGTACAGGTCATGAAAATTTGTGTCATAACAATATATCAAACCAGAAGGGCCTTAACCACCACAGGGAGACTTGGCCATGCCAAATGCTTCGCAAAAACCTCTTGCCCCCTTATCGTTTCTTAACTGTATCTTCTGCAAAGGACCTACTCGGTGATACAAAGCGGCCCAACACGTGGCACATTTTTACCTTGGTAGAACATTCTCGATATTTTAAAGGTTACTAAGTGTAAGTAGTAAGTTCGGTATTTATGGATGTAAAAGTTGGATATGTAGGAGAGTAATTGAGGCGCATAGAAGGAATTATCCGGTTTCCAGCCGGAGTTCTGCATTATTGGCTTCCCTTACTTACACATACCTTTTTTATTATTAATGCATACACGTCGTTAACTGTTTGAAAGCTCACAACACAACATAAACGATAACACGGTATATCCGTGGCCGCCGCTCGGCGGTACATTAAACAATTAGTCGCAATGCCATGTAACGAACGCTGTTCTCTACATGAAGTAACTATCTTCTATATATACGTTATTTGTTTGTGAGAAATCCTGTTAACAGCAGGAACATGAATAAATTACTGAATGGAAATCAGTATACCTAGCACATCGCCTGTAACTGGAATCAGGGTATTACAATCTCCATATTACGTGTTTAAACCGGGAATTAATGGCGGTAATATTTATAAGACCCGATATCTTTGTTAAAGTGACATTTTGATCGAATTGCAACGATCGTGGTCACAGGTGGTCATCAGACAGCTCTTAACTTCTGACCGTAATTAGAGACAATACAAATTCAAATTGAAATACCCAGAAACAATGTTCACATTTAAAATAATAAAACTAAAAAAAAATGTGTGTGTCAGCTCCGACTCTCTCTCTCTCTCTCCCACCCTAACTCCCTCCGTAACTCCCTCCCTCCCTCCCTCCCTCTATATATTCTGTATATATTTACACATATATATAACATAAAGGTATACACATATCTACTTACATGCGTCGAGAATAAGGAGTAAACTCCAATAAAGCATAAAAAGCACAATAAAGCGTTACGCTGCCCTCCGATCACTGAATTTGACTCTTCATATTTTTTTCATACCGGGCGCCTTATATGCAAATCGATTCTTAAGGAGTAAACTCCAAAAACACGTTTTAATACCTAACCGAATTAAGAAGTAAAACGAGTTCTACTATCCATCTCCTGCTTTTATCATCAGACCATCGTTACCAAGCCCAAGCTGTTGGACTCGCCAAAACGAATCATAAGAGTCATCATAAGAGTCCAACCTCGAGGGGTTTACTAGCTACTGAAGAGTTTAACTATCCACCTCCTGGCTCCATCATCAAATCCGCTCCAAGATGTCAAGTTATAGTATTGTCATCCCAACAACACATAGTGTACATAGTGTACATACAAGTGAACCTAATAAAAGCGTGTTAATAGAAAGAGCATTGGCTTCGACGGTGAGGCCCGTACACTTGCTCGAAATTGTGTTTAAGGAATTAAGGGTGTAATGAGTAATTTCACCATGTCTAATGAAATTCTACATTATTACATCGATCTATAACTAGCCTTTTCAAGAATAATTGCCCTCATTACCATGATAAGGGCTCGAACTGAATCATTTTGGAGTCAAAAATGTGTGGTTATTAAGCATTTTTTTTAATATTATTGTTACATTGACTAGGTAGATATTTTGAAAATCTCAATTTACTGTACTTCTTATTGCACCAAGAAGTAACAAAATAAGGCAACTTAGCCTCGATGATACTGATATGCATGTCTTTTAAATTCTGTCGTTTACATATTTACCGCCAAATATGAATTCGGAACTGTCCAATATTCGAATTTGTTACGATTCGGAATCTTAAAACAATTGAAAGTATTAGGAGTAATACATTTGTTTAGTCACAGCGTTGTTTCGAATCTGTAAGGTCACGCAAGAAAATGCATCTTTCTAAAGAAAATGTGCGTGCAATAAATTTTTACAACTTTCGGAGAGGCCTAAAACAGCTTCAGAGCTAACATCTGTATTCCATGATGATACACCATTTCTGTGGACTGTCGAACGCTGGTACTTAAAATTCCAGCGATGACATACCAGTGAAGGTAACACCAATTCTCGAAGATTGTCACGTGACATGTCGAGAGATAGAGGCGTTATTAGGCATCTGGGTCTTCAAAGAGGAGCCAAAGCCGACTAAAGTTGTTCGCTCTCGAAGCACTTCAAAGAAGATGGTGGCCACGTTCGTTGTAAAAAACGGTCATGTTGCGACGATTGCACTTGAAAATCGTAGAACGATTAATGGAGAATGGTATAATACAGTTTGTTTACCACAAGTCATCGCCGAACTTCGGCAATCTATACTAACTTTTAAATCTAACCCAAAAGCGACGCATCATCATACACCATGACAACACAATCTCCACAGCGCTCGTCAAACGATTCAAAATTTGAAGCAGGAAACCGTAGAAATTCTTGACCGTCCTTTTAAGAAATGCCCTAAGCCCATTCCTAAAATTAAGAAAAATCTTCGGGGTCAAAGGTTTCAGTCCGGTGAAGAAGCAGTCGACACTTTCAAGTCAGCCATATTGAACACGAATACTTTGGAGTGGAATAAGTGTTTTAATAACTGGTTCGAGCGAATGGAAAAGTGTATTAAACTACGTGGTGAGTACTTTGAAAAACAATAAAAAGTACCTACTATAAGGTTCTAGTTGTGTTTTTTTCGACAAACGCCAAAACTTAAAAGGCATGTCTCGTATATATTATAGTAATTTATAATTGTCCGATATTTCTTTTAGTTACTGTGCTATTACTAACAGATATTAATATACCTACGCCCTCCCTCTCAGTGCTTCGTTTTGCTTTGTACACCTCTTAGATTTATTACTCAATTCGTCAGTCGAATTATAGTTATTTTCTATAATGATCATTTAGTTAAATTACTCAAATAGTTTAAATTATACCGTTTGCATAGTACCCATAGTAAATAAAGCAATCAGGAAGACGACAAACTATCGGAAGTGGTTTGATGAGTATATTCAAAATACACACTCATTACAAAAGCTCTTTTAATGGTTATAACGGCTTTTGTTGCTGTACGTTTATTTTTTCTAGCATTATGTAGTTTAATTGAGTTATTTTCAGTTAATTTATTTTGTAGTGATAAGAACGGTCTGGTTAAAATATTATGATTTTTATTTGCAAGTAACATTATCAGAATTAGTATTTTTACCAACTACAATGAAAAAAAAAGCCAATAAGGCTCATATTTATTTTTTATACCCTTGAATCATTCCATCAAAAAACAACAACCTGAAAGTTCAATAAAACTCAAGGAGCTCAATGAAGTTTTATTGATAAAATCATAAAAGCCAACTGTGTAAATAAACAGCGAACTAAAACTTACTAACCCTAATCTTACGTTATGTTTCGAACTGTAAACCGTCAGGCGTAAATAACAGTTCTTTCTAGTATTGATATTAATTTTTCAATGATATTGTGTACTATGTATATAAAAATCAGCACACTAAAATTTGGTCGCCGTGTCGGCCCTAGCTAACAGGTGTGCATAACATCGGAGTCTACTAATACTACTCAGTACGACACACTTTGTTTGTCAGAAAATAAATAAGGTCTAGCGGCTCTGGGATTTCGATCTTTTTAGGTTTGACAATGTGCTATAGACTATACTGGGATATTTTTACATAGTGCTGTGCCACATTTATTTATTTCTTAACAGTTTGCATCTCTGTAGAGTGCGTTAGAATTTACAATATCCTTATTTAACCAATAAATGTCATTATGTATTTATAGCTATAAATAAGTCGAAGCGAGCATCAAACCGGTATTTCTTACAGGTATTTTCTTTTTGTACATATCTTCATCTTTAAAATAGACACACGAGAGGCATGCCCAAATATTGGGTATCACCGGAAATCTCAGCGATTTGTCAGCACTATCACTGTATCTCGACTCATTTGTCTTTCGATACAAGATACACTATGTTTTTGGTTGAACATCACGCAACACGGGAAGGAATTTGTCAGACATTCCTGTGACAACTACGGACGGACTCTACTTCTGAAATAGATACAGGAATGAAGGGTTGTAAATTGTAGATGATATCGACTTTAATTTGTTTCAGATGTTTCATTGAGTTTTTTTTTCCTCATTTTATGTTGGTATGTTAATTTTCAGGGTTCCGTCCATCCGAATGAAACAACGAAACCCTTATAGGATCACTCTGTCTGCCTGTCCATCTGTCACAGCTAATTTGCTTCGAATTAAGTTGAAATTTGGAACACATATGAATTCCTGTGACCCAAACACAGATTTACTACTATTAACGTTGCGTAAATAAATGTTTTTTGAATAAAGGGGGAAATTTAACTTTGCAGTTGGAATGTTTGGGAGAACATGATTTTGAACTATAGTGTAGTAGTAGTAAATAGTTCTGGATATAACCGGAACCGCTTGTGTCACTGTTTGTTGGTGAAACAGTTACTCTCTCACGACTGTTTCAGTTCGTTGTGTTTCCTATTTTCTTTTAAATATTGGTGGTTAGATAAGAGTAATTATATGTCCGTATCTGTCCTGATTAATGTTAGTTCAGACTGTGTACCTAATAGAACTTAAGTTTCATGACAGAAGTGTGTTTCTACAAATACTATCTCGTGAAAGTTACCCGGATATTATAGATATGTGGTTCTAAAAGTGTATGTATATTTCATCATATGTGTATTTCTCTATTTTAAATCAATTTATAGTCTCATATCTTATAATTGTAAAATACGATTGGCGAAGCTCGGACATGGAGCCATGCAAGAATAGATATGATTATGATTATGAACACGCCAGCTTGAATAGATATAATTATGATTATGAGATGATCTACAACAAAGTATTTAATTAAGTTTATCCTGACAGTTGCAAGCTCGCACCTACTCCTGAACGAATGCTCGGTATCCAACTAAGTATCCTGATTCAATATCAGTTTGTGGGACACATGGACACTACACTTCATGGTGTATATTCTGAAATTAGTTTTAGTATACTAAGGTTGAATTTTTTATTGTTGTATCACACGCTTTTCGTTAGCTATAGTTTTGATTCCGCCTAATAAGAGAAGGAACTATTCGTTGCGTACTGAAAATTTCGTAGCAGAAAAATTCAATAACAATGTGCGCGTCGAGGGAACCCAACACTCACGATCATGCATTTAAAGCAGATAGCGGACCCACGAATCAGTCATTCAGACACTTTTTAGAGATATGAGTATGGTCACAATAACAATATTACAATGTGTCTTTATTTAAAAGGGAACCCGAAAAAGTTTAGGCTCAACAAATTGATTTGCTATCTCAGATTATACTCAACAGCAACCAATATCAAAGATTCCCAAAAATATTTTTAAAAGATGAATGTTTCGACAGTCGATTAGCTGTGTGTCCATACTTAAAAATCAACATTACATGCGTTAAAGCATTTTGTACTACTAAATCTAAGCAGGGAAGCCAACACGAATAGCGTTGTATGTACTCTTTCTCTGTAGCACTTACCAGTTTGAAATATATTCATAACTTCGCCTAAAGTCCTTTACTGTCAATTATATTCTTAAAATTTATATTTCTAAACGACGTCACTCCGGCTATTCTGTAATCTTACTGTAGGTTAGCGCAAGTAATACAAGAGACGAGTGCACATCTTTATGTTACAAGATGAGGAGGAAGGGCAGGACCATAAAAGCCAATGGGGCAATCATATTCACTGCTACTGTCATTTGTTCTGTAACTTGATGTGTCCCGTAACCTAACATTGTTGTTGCTAGCGATGTAAACAGAGAAGTCACTACCTACTGTAAATTTTTATCACGACCCATAAAATAATAGCAACTTGTTCTAATAAAAAGTGTTAGATTAAATCCTTGATAAGATATTTAGATATGACAATTTTCCAGTTTTAAGTATGTACTAATGAAACTATTCAAGTCATGTCTATTTTAAAACTTAGATAGGATGGGGTAGACAAGTTCGTGAAGGGACCGGAGGCTGTTGGTTGGGGCTGGTCATCTCCGAACTGCTGTTATTATTTACATATACATAGCAGTAGATTGCACGACTGTTTATAGTTTAGAACAATACGTTACATTGTCCTCACATTTAATTTGCGCATATAAGCAATGTAACCAAAGACTTGTAAAAAACATGTTGAAAAAGAGTGTCCTCGGAGTTTCTTGCCTATTCTTCTCCACGGGATCTACGTATTGGAACTAGCTTCAACTAGCTTCACGACTGAGTTAGTCTGACTAAACTCCTGTCAATTCAAAAATACCTATAATATAATGGGTTTAATTGAAATAAATGATTTTGATTTTGACCTCAGAGTGCGGACCTCTCCGTTGTAGATGTGGTGCCAGCACTATTAAAATCAAATATTATTATTATATCGTCAAGAAGGTAAGCAAGCATGGCTACTATTACCCAGTTACACTTTTTTACACAAAGGGTATCGAACCTGTAAAAAAATTACAAGAAAGTTACATGTCTAAGGGAAATGAGAATCCAGTCCGCGCACAGACACGTCCTCTCATCGCATCTTATTTCAATTAAACCCATTATAGGTATTTTTGAATGAAGTCAGTCGTGAAGCTAGTTGCCTGTTCCAATAAGTAGATCCCGTGGCGAAGAACAGGCAAGAAACTCCAAGGACACTCTTCTTTTCTGCTATCAGAGGGCTGAAATCCTTTTGTAACAATAATACATTTGATTTTGATTTTCAACACTTAAAAGGTGTGTGAATGTAATTTAGGTACAGAGCAGACAGGAGCGGAAGAAGTTAACTCTTGATAAAGAGCCATCACGTGAAGAAAGCATGTGTATTGCCTACGTTGTTACAATTAGGTACACCTGCCTTCTAGGTAATTAGGTAATTTCGCAGGTAAATATGGCCATTAAGGCCATATCTGTTGATTACGTTGACTTGGAAGCTTGATTTTTTTACAACTTTAACGGACCGCAGACTTTTGTATTTGCTATTAATTTCAACTGGATGCGTCCACGGGTTCCAGAGAAAAAGGGTCTTGATAGACAGACAGACCGACCACAACGTGATTCTATAAGCGTTCCCTTCGAGGAACGGAACCGTAAAAAAGAAGTAAATGCACATATGTAAAAACAGAGTTGTCAGTGCAAGAATGCGACAGTGTTTACATCACCGCGCACTTAAAGATGAAGTGACGAATCCCTGTATAACATTACTGTGTTGAAAATATTCTAGCCATTAAGAACGAGATCGCATCTGTTGGGTAAAACGTTAAACATAATAAACAAAAATTATTCAAAGTATCCAGTTGACACAGGACCTTATCTGTTAAAGACTATTACATGTTACGTGCACATAGCATCACAAGAATGAGCATAAATAGTAATCATTTTATACGTTTACATCGTCCCTGTTGAAACATTCTCGATGTCTTGAGATAACATTCTACAGTCAGATAGCTGGATTATTAGAGTCATTATTCACTAGCTCGTGCTAGTGTGTACCTGTCGCAATACTCCAGCCACCCTTCCACGTACTTTGGCATGTACGAGTACCTGCAGTCTTGACACGTTAGGTAAGGGGCGTGAATTGTCATGTGTGGCGTTTTTTACGGCATGACCGTGAAACCCTAACTGGGTTATCTGTCGGCGAAATTATTAGCAAGCGTAGGGCTGACACCAAACAAACAAACTTTTACGTATAACACTAAGACTAACAGTTTCAATACCTAAAGACACACGACATACAGAAATTAGTGTGTTTGTGTGCTCTCTAATCTCGTATTACTTCTGTTACTTATAAATACAAGTCTACAAAAGATTAATAGGAATCCAAGTAGCTACATGGCACCACTCTTGTAGTTAATAGTAATAATAATAACTAGACATATTTCACACACGGCCGTCTGATCCCAAACTAGGCAGAGCCTGTACTATGGTAACCAGACTGCTGATAAACATACTTATATATTTCTAAATACATACATATTATAGATAAATTACACCCAGACACAGAACAAATGATCATGCTCATCACACAATTATTTGTCCTGGGTTGGAATCGAACCCACGACCTCTGGCTTAGCATTCAGGATCACTAACCATCAGACTAACAGGCCAGTTAATAAATAGTTGTTTCAGGTTATTATTTTTTTTAAACTTCGGTGCAAAAAGTAGGGGCTTTATACTAATTTTTAATTTTAATGTGTGTATCTGTGTCTGTCTGTGGCATCAGAGCTCCTAAACGGATGAACCGATATTAATTTAGTTTTATTTGTTTTGAAAGGTGACTTGATCGAGAGCGTTCTTAACTATAATCGTTGAAGGGATTTTAGAGTCGGGAGTATTTTTAATTTATACACGTTTATTTATTTTTTGATCTGTAGACCCCGGAGGGTGACAAGGTTGCGTAATACACCCACATTTCGTTTATAATCTTACTAGATTATAAACGAAATGGAAGAAAGTATATCTTACTACCACAGCGTCTAGAAACGTGCCCAGTGCCGAGAATAGGTGCCATCAATCTGGCAGAAATCGCACAAAGGATATCACGCATACTTAAGCGCCGATAAATGCCATGGGACAACGAGGCCGTCCCTCGACGAACTACATAAGTACATACATATATTATGTACTTTTAAACACAGTTCTTCCAAAAATAAACTTTCAAGGGACAACCCTAGTGCTAAAAAGGCACGTCGCGTCGGCGGCGAGCGGTCGAGGCAGTGTCAGTATGCGTTAGCCCAACAACATAATACAACGTCTCCCGGCGGTGTCGGGTTACCCGTGCCGTGCCCGACAGTGCACAACACGTACACGCTCCTCATTTGTACAGGCTGTATTTGAAAATAGAACACTTACTTAAATCACTGAAAGGGGCATGCAGTAACAATAAGAATTTTTGAAAAAAAAAAAAAAAATGATCCGTTTATAAGTTATGACCTTTTGATTTTCCAGGTATTTTTGCTTCCATTTTTTCATAAAAGTATGAATGTGTAAAGTTAAAGATTTTAAACGGTACAATTTTTTTATTTTGGAATTTTACTAAAAAAATCCATAAAGACTAACTTCGAAATTTTTTTAAGTTAGTTTTTATGGATTTTCTGATAAACTGAATGAAAAGTTCCAAAATAAAAACCTGCTTTTATGACAAACCGAGTTAAAAATTCATACCTAGAAATTCAAACGATCATAACTTGTAAACGGATAGTTCAATTTTTTTTATTGTAACTGCATGCTACAGTCATACCCTTTCAGTGATTTAAGTCAGTGTTCTATTTTCAAATACAACCTGTATGTATACATTATAATTTGTAGGGTTTTTTTTTTATGAAAATTACTTGAACCATTTCCAATTCATCGCTTCCGTACTGACAACTCGGAGAATCAATGGAGCAATACGTTGAACATGAACATATTGAACATTAATAAAGTTGAGAAATACATATTTTATAGCATTTCATACATACATGCACGCCTGTACCACGGAGGGGTAGGCAGAGGCGATTAAACACCCACATTTTGCCTACGATTTGATCCCACACATGTCACACGGGGCAAGACCGATCGGACACTTTGGGAATTATATATGAGAAAATTGGGAAGTAAGGAAGGCAATGGGATATTGCTTATGCAGATGGATGGAGGAGTGTCAGCAATAGCTCGAGAAGATCAGGGTCAGGGAGTGCCCGAGCCCTCTGACTAATTATATATTTACAGCATTTGTTTTTGACAAAGAATGATGACAGAATCATTTCTAAGTCGCATCACTCCATATGGACGCAAAGGGTACCTGGTGCTTGAATGAATACATTGAGTGAGATTGAGTTATGCGATGAGATACAAATCTTCAACCATTTGGCGTTCTTGTTCATGTCGTGTCTCGTGTGTCACTTGGCAATTGGAAAGCTATTAGCTTAGAGTAAGTTTGTAATCGTAAAAACCGGTTTTATGATATACTTAACTACGATACAAACTAATTAACGATATTCGGATTTATTCGTTTACTTGTGTTGATCCTTGCTTCTTGCCACATTTCATAATTCTAGGTAAACGGAAAGTATAATAATAATAACTTTACACATCTCACACACGGCCGTCTGATTCGAAACTAGGCAGAGCCTGTGCTGTGGTAACCAGGCTGCTGATAAACATATTTAAATATTTCTAAAACATACATATTATAGATTAATTACATCCAAACACAGAAAAAAATATTTATCTTGGGTGGAAATCGAGCCCAAGACCTCTGGCTCAGCGGTCAGGGTCACTAACCGCTAGACCAACAGGCCAGTATCCTATGACAATACGTTAATAAGTTATAATAAGATAAGTTTCCAAAAAAGAGTATCTCGACACATACAGGCACTGGGACGGGCATCTGATCTTATAAGGGTTGTTTTTTCTTTCGGGGTTTCTAAAGGAGAGCACTCTAAAAACGGCTAAATCGGCCAAGAAATGAATCGAGGGTAATCTTTACAGTTATTTTGCTTTTCAAGTACAAGTGAAGTTAATTATATGTGATGCCAGTGTAGACTGGCTGCCTCTTAATAAGATAAACTGGCGACATTCCTACCCAGATAAGTTATTGAATAGATCAGCACCGACATGACGGCATGCGGCCAACACCTGACCACGTGAACCCGTGTCACAATGGCCGGCAGTGTGGTCAGGCCAGCCACAGCCACACAAAGCGCTCGCCTGATTACTAGAGCGTCGCGGCCGCGTCACTTGCGCGTGCTCAACCCGATAATAACTCATCTCTTTGTGCTTTGAAGTGACATCATTTAATTTATCTTGACTGGTCAGTGGGCTGGCATGAGTTAGGTATATATTTTTAGATGTCAAGCCTTGTCGTTACAATCGAGGCTGTTGCTGTCGATATATAGTCAAGAGAGCGTCTTAGAGTAACTTATAGGATCGGTACCATATATGTGAGGTACAATGTGTATTTGTTCATGATGAAAGGTTTCCTCGTTTGCCATCTTAGTAACAATCTTGACACCAATAGGGTGAACAAAGATTCTACTTGTCATGTATGTAACGGCCGGTAAGTTTTCGTAAACCCTGCGATTATGTGTTGCGACATTTTTACTAGTCAAGTTTACTAACCTCAGCATTACTCATGATGAGAGACTAGTGATGTAATGTAGCTAATAGTTTCTTGGAGAGCATAACTTACGTTCTTATTTATATGACGAGTTATCTGAATTGCTTGCTGGCATCGCACCAAATCTGCATGGCATGGCATCAGGCCAATGACAGATGATGGTTTCCGGCTTACTTAACACGATTCCGCATTTGTCAACCATTGACTCCCTGACTTACTTTGGGATACGCAGACATAATTAAGTCGAATTTTCGTCAGATGGTTAACCGCAAAACAAGTATTTGATGACAGAATAAATTTCAATCATCAATCAATCTTAGAGTTCGTGTATCACATAATTCATTTGAAAGAGTTACATCGTGCGTCAGCGCAGCATCCAAGGTAGCTTATCTGTCGGATTCATCTCGAATGTCCCGACGTCAGTGATAAGTAAGAGAAATAGAGGCGCCTATGTGATTCGGAGATACATTTAATTAAATTGAATTTTATTATCGCTTTATCGTGAACAATTCATTACAACACTAAATACACTTATTTTCTTGTCTTTTCAAAGCAATAGCTAGATTTTTTAAACCATCATTAGTAATCTACATGAAGTTAATTTAATGCCATACGTTTGAGGAACTTATAGGTTCCAGCTTTACAAGGAGAGTTGTATGACATCCCCTGTCCCGTACAAACTCAATAAACCAAGGTTTATAGTAAAGTACACATTTTACACTTACTGTTTGCTATGCACAAGATGTTTGTCCTAAGGGGCCATTTATTATTTACGTAAGAACGATTGTGGTCGGTCCCTCGGACACAAGATCATGTAGATATTTTTTAAACAAACAATTAGGGTTAACAGTAGAACGATACTAGTACCCAGCCAGGTACAAGATGTCGCAATGTGTGCGCAACCGGACATGAAATTGAATTAACGGTGTGAGTGCCTGATGCTTAAGCTATTCGGCTATCACAGGTTATTATAGCATAAATATGAATTACTTTTATATACATTTGTGCAGTAATCTACAATTCTATGGAGGTAAAACGTAGTTTTAATTAAACCGTCCGTCTCCTGATCCCTCACAGCCCTGTGATGAATGGTCTCTGTCATAAAAGAGGAAGGCGTAAATCATACTAGCGGCATTCCACTAAATTAAAATCAATTCTGTGATCTGAATAATATTTACAAAGTAGTAAATCATAAGTGTCGCCATTTTGTAATCGATGGATGCAATGGTCTAATGAAATAACTTAATGCCTTGAAGTTGTAATTACCTATATCTACATAACGTATTGAGTAATGCTATTTTGTCACCTTTAAGGTTTATTTTCGCAACAAAAAGTAGTATATGTCCTTCTCTAAGGTCTTGTTTATGTATATACCAAAATTATTTAAAATTGGTTAAGAGGTTTAGGTGTGAAAGCGTAACAAACAGACAGACAGACAGAGTTATTTTCGCATTTATAATATTAGTGCGGTAAGGAAAGGATTAGGAAGGGTAGATATGGTTGTAATCAAATGTGTATTTAAGGGGATGGGCCGAATAGTTTAGCCTAGACCCGTCTGGTCGCTTCAACCCTTGATAAAGAGCCCCATCTCCGAAACATATATTGTATGGAAAAAGTACCAAATATCTCTACTAAATAACACATAATTATAATCTTTCTGTGGAAATAGCTCCTGGAGGGTGAATATTATCCCCTACTAGCAGAGAAAACCACTAGAGAACAACAGAGATCATAACCATAACTCCTGAAGCTAAATGGTTATTGTCTGATAGCACTCTTAAGACAATTAGCTGTCCTCTAGCTAAGTCAAAAAGCTCTGCAAGCTAAGCTAGAGCGTCATTGCACAGCGTTTTTGAAAAACCTCTTTATACTTGACCGTTGAGTCTGTTGACTTGATAAGCCTTGAGCTGTAATCTTTTCGGCCCCTGGGTATCAAGAGATAAATTCAAAGCATTGCCTATTAATTGCATCTCAGTATGCGGCCGGTTGTGTATGCGTCGTGGGAGTGCAATCATTTTACTTTTATCTGTGGAGCTTTTAACGCAAAAAGCTTGGAGCAGGTTGTGTGCGGGGCAGGGCGGGACGCGGGGCGAGCCCGGCCAGTGCGCGCGCGCCTCTCGCTTACGTGTGACGTCTGTCTGTAGCAAGTAATCGGCCGCAGTTTGAACCACAACTGTCGAAATTCGCGCCCGCGAGTGTCCAATTCACCTGTGTACTTGTGGGCAACAAAGACGAGGTGTATTTGTGCAGTGTTAAGTGTAAGTGTTCTAACAGTCAAGCGCGGCACATGTCGCGCTGACGAGGGCTGTTGCACCCCACACTGCAGCCTGCTGCAGGATGAAGAGATAACTGCCTGATGTAAGAGCGTTGACCGGGGGCAGTTCGATGCCCCAGTATTTATGTCGTGGAATAAACGGTAACTATTCTATTAGATCACCTTAACAAGCGCTAAGGGTAGCTATGTCTAGGTAACTAGCAGTTGTTGAACAGGAATCCGGTTCATTCTGTTAAGATTCCAATTGAATCGGATTTACTCTGGTTTGTGTTGTGAAATAAGCAGTTTGTACGAGAGCTATAAAGAATCTTATCATTTAGTTTTTGATACTTAAGTATGTACATGTTTGTGCGATCTATTAAGAATGAGAGTGCGCGGCGGACGTTTCAGCAAAAAATAGCCTGCGTTGAAGTATGTCCGTAATTATCCCGCAAAGGATGCACGCATATTGTGTTTATGGGTTCTCGGAACATGGTGAACTTTTGGGAGGGTTGGATAACCACGAGCCTTGTACACTGGCAGTTGGAAAATGCAACTTAAAGCAAGCGAGCAAGCGAAAGTTAAATGCGCGGCGACCATTGTTCTTGTAGGTATACAAATTCAACGTAGTCTGTGTATATTGCAATAGATATCGTCTATAATTTATCTAAAAGATTTAAACCTAAAAATTCACGTACCTATAATAATATTCCGGTGACAGTCCAGCTTAGCTGTTGGGCCTTGCGATCAAAGGTTTGCGGTTCTAACCCCACCCAGTACACTACCGAGGTTTTGTGACTTAAGTTCTTCCTACATATAGTGCGCGGTTACTTAGATGTTTAATGTATGTTAAAATCGGAACCTGGTTAATAGATCATTTTGGAGTGATATAGATACTTAAGATGAAAAGAGGATGGAAAGAGTTTGTAGGTGGCGGTTGTCAACTACGAAAGCGTTCTCAAAGAGGGTTGACATCAGGCAGGCGGCCGGTCATACAACATAGCAAAATCCCTCGCAGCATGATTTCTTCTTTCATATACTACGATATCTGGTGGGAGAAGAAAACATGTGGCGCCGACCCCATATTAATAATTCAAATTCAAAATCATTTATTCAATTAAGACACTAAGTGACATTTATGAACGTTAAATTGAAGTTAGAGTTAAAATCATAGGTCAGCGCTAATAGTTATAAGGACAGGAGACTTCTGATGATGATGTTACTTAAGTTTAATGTAATGTTGAATAATAAACTAATAGATTGCTGATAAACAAGTTACAACAAGTTAAAAATAAAAGCTATTTCTGTGACAATTTTTTTTCAATAACTTTACAGGTTCGCATCTTTTTCAGTTACAGTTAAACTAGAGACTTATGCTTTTATGGAGAACTTTATAAAACTACCTACTACCTAAAGAACAGTATATTAAAAATAATTAATAAAATAATTAATTCACAGTACAGTAATATTATAATTATATGTAGATTAGTATAGGGCCTTATCAAATCCGTAGTAATAGTCAAAACTGTCTAGATATGACTATTGGTCCGAAGTCGTTTAAGGATTCTTGCGAAACCAGAAGTCGCGCTTGATCTTTGCCTCTAAAACCTTTTATACCTTTTTGATGAACTTCATACTGTAGTGTCCGAAACTCATGGTATCGGGACCATGCCACAAAGTTCGTTACCACTCTACTTTTAACTGTGAGGATGAAACTAACAAAATTTGGTTGGTTAGAAGTGGCGAGAGTTTATAATAATAATAACTTCACACATCTCACACACGACCGTCTGATCCCAAACTAGGCAGAGCCTGTACTATAGTAACCTGACTGTTGATAAACATGCTTTCTTTCTAAATATATACATATCACTACATCACTACATATTATAAAACAAAGTCGACCGTCGCCTCTGTCTGTCTGTTCGCGATAAACTCAAAAACTACGGATCGGATTTTCATGCTGTTTTCACCATTAGATAGAGCGATTCATGAGGAAGGTTTATCTATATAATTTGTTAAGGTTTTGTGTAAATTGGTTGAAATATGAAGATGTCTCTGCTACCCGTGCGAAGCTGGGGCGGGTTGCTAACTATAGATAAATTACACTCAGATACAAAACAAATGAGCATGCTCATCACACAATTATTTGTCTTGGGTGGAAATCGAACCCACGACCTCTGGCTCAGCAGTCAGGGTCACTAACCACCAGACCAACAGGCCAGTCAGTTTCGCGGTAGAACATAGCAAGGAGTAGGTACCTCCCCATGTAACGCGTCGGAAGATTATGGATCGCCATTTGGATTGTGGCAGGTTCGATGGACGACTAATGTGGCGCGGCAATAAAGCATTCGGCTGCCACGTCGCGAGTCGCAGATTCGATTCCCGCTCAGTATAAATATTTGTAAACATGAATATTTAGATCTATTTTCATTGGTCCGGGTGTTTCTACAAGTACCTATAATTTAAAAATGTAAACCCCCCCCGCCTCAAAACAGCCTTCAAGGATTAGAAAATAGCTGATTTTACTGAATTACAACTTAGAACATTCTCGATCAAGTCACATTTCAAACAAAAAAATCTTAATCCAAATCGGTCCATTCGTTGAGGAGCTACGATGCCAGAGACAGACACACAGATATTATAAACAACCTTTTTGCTTCAGGGGTTAATAAAAAAATTTTTTTTGAGTCTCATCGTTGTCGTTTACAATACCATGAAGCTGCCGAAGTAATTAAAGTTGTAAACATGTTTGTGTTGGGTCTGATACCCTCTCCACCTCTTCCTCCCCCTTCCCCTACTCCCACCTTAAAAGCCTGCAATGCACTTGTGACTCTTGAGTTGCAGGTGTCCATGGGAGGCGGTAGTCACTTACCATCAAGTGACCCGTCTGCTCGTATGCCCTCTATTTCATAAAAAAAAAGATATACTCCAAAGTATGTATTGCCTATGTGATGCGGAGGGAAGAGTGAAATGTGGTAAAACTTTTATGTATGGTACAAGAGCAGAGGAACGAGAACGGTATAGATGGATGGGCTACGTGGAAGAGGATATGGCTCGTCAGCATGACTGACGAATGACAGAGTAGAATGGAAAAAGACAACCATCGGTCGACCTCACAGTTTGTTTGTTTGGTTGAACGCGCTAATCTCAGGAACTACTGGTTCGTTTTGAAAAGTTCTTTTAGTTTTGCATAGTCTATTTATCTAGGAAGGCTATAGGCTATATAACATTACGCTACGACCAATAGCAGGAGCAGTGACCATAAATGCAGGTGACACTGCGGGGACGGCTAGTGTGTAATATATTTACAAAGTGTTCTAGACCCCACAATACAAGGCTACGTTTAGTTTGGGGCTAGATAGCGCTGTGTACTACGTCCATGGACAAAATAAATAAACCATGAAGCGGTGCGGTAGATCACACGCTGGACTACCTGTTACATACATACACCCTACTAGTTCTACTAGTTCTACTAGTTCTACTAGTTCTACTAGTTCTACTAGTTCTACTAGTTCTACTAGTTCTACTAGTTCTACTAGTTCTACTAGTTCTACTAATATTATACGACGATATGACGACGGAGCGCCATTTACGACGACTTACAGCTTGCACCTCTACAACTCAGATTTGATTAATTTAGCACAATAAAAATCTTATCAATATGTCGTAGAAGGCATATACTGCCTAAATTAGGAAATAGCTAGCTTCTCTCATTACTTTGTGCCTTGGTACAGTCTTTTATTCTTGCTGAAAGGTAACCTATGTATATCCTGTTCCGTATCCCTGAGAACCTCTATGCAAACTGTCATGATGATCGGTGGAGACATTCATTCGCATGTATAATATAAGTTACTAGCTGATCCACGCAACTTCGTCTGCGTTTGTACATTTTCCCCGTTTTTTTTAAATAGTTTTCATTGATGCACCGCTTCTATTGGTCGTAGCGTGATGTTATATAGCCTTCATCGGTAAATGGGCTATCCAACACTAAAATAATTTTCAAATTCGGACTAGTAGTACCGGAGATTACCCCGAACATCCACACTCACAAACTTTACCTCGCTATAATATTAGTAAAGATGATTACAGATTGTATGCAACTGTACCTATAGGCTATGAGACAGCCATGTTGAACCGGGAGAGATTTATTTAGAAAACCTCAAAAGGCTACACATTTAACTGAACACCGTTATTGTGAACAATATGACATAACTCTAAATGGCACTAAATGAGTGACAAAGTGGCACTTTGTAGTCCCGCTGCTCATCTAGTGCCATTACAGATGGTGCTACGTCATTTGCCGATGACCGGCACTTGCTCACTCCATTTGACTAGATTATAGAGGAGACATCGATGTCTGGAGAGTGCTCGATAGTGATGGAGATACTATCTTATTAGTCGTTTTATGCACCTCGTGAGGTGGAGGAAGGTATTATAAGTGCTGTAGAACCATGCTGATGAATCTTACAATACAGTCACGTCTTTATCCCCGAAGGGGTAGGTGGAGATGTTGGTAGCAGTTAGTGATTCTGACTGCTGAGCCAGAGGCTTTGGGTTCGATTTCCACACAGTACAAATAATTGTGTGATGAGTACGATCATTTGTTCTGTGTCTGGGTGTAGTTGTTTATCAGCAGTCTGGTTACCATAGCACACGATCTGCCTAGTTTGGGATCAGACAGCCGTGTGTGGGATATGTTAAGTTATTTTTAACCGACGATAAAAAAGGAGGTTCTCAATTCGACCGTATATATATATATTTTTTTTATGTATGTTCAGCCCTCACTCCGTTATTTATGAACCGATTTTGATTATTCTTTTTTTGTTGGATAGGGTATACCTCAAGGGTGGTCCCATGTCAAGGAAGTCAGGACCTGATGATGGGATCCTGATACAATTGAGAGGAACCCTCGAAAATTGTAGGAACGAATAGTGTTTCTGTTTACTTTTCATTACTTTATCAGGTATTTGCGTTTAGAAATCATCACTGCATGTAGCTGAGCTGATGATGAAAAAAAATCATGAAATAAAAATCTTTTTAACAAAAAATTAAACCGACGAAAAGAACTAAAAAGCAAAAAATAAAAAAACCTTAACTCTTCAGTATTGAGCTTATTTACATAAACTATCAAATTTTATATAAACTTATTTTGAGTCGGCGCCAAACTATATATATAAAAATAAGTTTATATAAAATTTGATAGTTTATGTAAATAAGCTCAATACTTAAGACTTAAGGTTTATTTATTTTTTGCTTTTTAGTTCTTTTCGTTGGTTTAATTTTTTGTTAAAAAGATTTTTATTATCTAACAACTTCTCGACTATTTAACCCTTACCTATAGTATCTGATGATGGTGATGTATTCTAGGCTATTTCAATAAGCAGAGTCACAAATTCTAATAACAATGCGATTGTCGGTTTGTTTGTTACGCTTGCACGCCTTAACTGCCTAACCGATAATCATGAAATAGCATACTCGTTGTTAGAAGTACAGAGAAGGACTTAGGGTTTCATTTGTCCAGAAAAAAGCTAATACTTTAAATACTTCATGAAACATCACCTTACGCCATAGGGAAATTAAGTCCATGTGTCGAAGATTCTGAAGGAACTTATCAAACTGGCCCAGAGCATATTTTTTTGTTTTTTTGTTAATCATCAACAATCCATTTGGTGGCTATTGACATAGAATACACAATATTACCAGTACTATTGGGGACCTGACTACATCACGATTGCATTGTCATCGTCAACTAAATTGTATGTAGTAAGCGGGAACAAACCTCACTATGAAACTGTTCAAAGTGTAACTTAGTAGGTAGTACCTACTACCAAACAGTGCTGTTTAGAAATTTATTAAAATGCGCAACTTTAGAAAGCTTATCGCGATGGAGCCTACCGCTAAATAATACGACACGTCCCTGGCAGTATAGTTTATAGTAGGGATGTTATGGATATACAATTTCGGATCTGGATAGGGATGTTTATATGAATAGGGCTTAATTATTTGAAACTTTTATATCAGAGTCGGTTAAGTTTTCGGACTAAATAAATAAATTTAGGTACCCGCCTCACGGGCAACATGGAATTGATTTATTTGAGATACGACCACTACTAATAACGGACGTTGCTACGTCAAATTCATCAACAACATATTGAAAATAAAGAAGTACAATTAAATGGTTAATTAATAAATTAAGTCACTTCATTCTAATTCTCTTTCTCCTCAGAGACTTAATTATCGACGACACACTTAGTACATGATCTCAAACGGCGAAGCGATAAGTTTTTGCAACAATGTTTCTTTTTCAATCAGCTCCTTACTTTTACTTCTTGCTTAACAACCACGACCAAGCTTCTTAAAAATGTGGCCGTTTTCGTATATTGCATAATCATAATAAGGTATTATAATTAATTATTTATTTATTTTATATTCATATATTTTGCACAGAAGGATCATAACAATGCACATTGTAAAAAAACGAAGAAAAAAGAAGCTTCTTACCTCTAAAATAAAGTAATTAAATGTTTAAAATTGACCAATATTGTGTGTTTAGACATATATCGCATCTCGAAAATACACGTACCATTAAAAAATAAGCATGCAGTTGTAATCCGGGTACCCAATATACTAAAAATCTGATCACTGTAGACCTGTGTTATACATTATATCGAAATCCCAAATCTTAAAATGAGTCCACTTGTTCAATAAATCTTCCCTGGCGGGCCTTGATCCAATGGATGATGTCAGGATGGTGTTTGTTCGATTATGTAAGATACAAGAACTCTGTTTATGAAGTAAAGTGCTGGAGAAGTCAACGCTCATTCTAATGGTATGTAGGTTTTGGTGGAAATACTCGCGATTAGTCGACTCTAAGGCAGTGCGCATGAGGACATGCACGGTACTGTGCCACGATTTACGGTAAACGTTTCTACTAAGTTTATTAAAACTATTTTGTAACAGAAGTACGTTAGGTGCTGTCATTTAATCCAAATGAACTTTAAAAAATAAAATGGCACGAGTTTGCTGAAGTAACATATCGGCTGTAAGTAACATATCGGCTGTAAGTAACATATCGGCTGTAAGTAACATATCGGCTGTAAGTAACATATCGGCTGTAAGTAAATTCCCTCAACGCGCTTTAACCGCCTCGTTAAAGAACGGATCGGAGCGCGAGGTATAAGATGTAGTTAACATTTATGCTGTCGGTACCTAAGTCTTAGTACATTAAATGTGTGGGAGGAGTATTACGTGTATATTTTTTGCTTATAATTCGCATGTAGTCTGTTTAGATGACGTTACTTTAACTTGCGATTTACATCCAGAACATGCATGCATTAAAGATTAATACAATTTAGGAATGGTAGTTATAAAAAAAATTCAGCGAAGCGATTTCTTTTCGTTCATTTTTCGTTAAACATAGCAGAAATACTTTTTCTCTTCCAACAAACAAAGCCATTGTGAGAAGCTAGTCATCAATATTTAACAGCTGTGCTACAGAAATATATTCTACGAACTGTTTTTGTCTCGCATCGACATGTAACTATGGTATTTTATATTTATAGTAGCGTTAACAGCTTTGAATAAGTTTAATTGATTTATTGTTAAGCTCCAACAGCTCCAACACCGACCCGTTAGAATGTTCATCGTAGGAAATACAACTTTATAGCAAATATTGTTTTCACGACTAACGTTAACGGCGATATCACATACAATTATTAATATAACAAAACAGTACACGTTTAAGGCAGTATGCGACGTCACATCTCTCTGATGGTAATACAATGTTAGCACAAATACCTCGATGTATAATAGAATAGTTTTTTTTTGTAAACCATTAATATATTGCTTACAGTGACTTTACAAGACAATTTTTCTAAATACCTACTAACTTTTAAACTTTCGCGATCCATGATATAATTATGTATTTCTACGGGAATTAACGCGATCTGACTGACTGACTCAGCCTGTGACTACGGCCAGTGCAAACTGGTCGAAACGTCAGGTAATTCAGAGGTATGTAATACTTTTCGTGATAAAATTTTTGTAAACTCACTGTAAGCAATATTCAATAACAAAAATATGTACAAATGTCGGCCTTATTGCTAAAAGCAATTTATTCCAGATGTAATGCAGTGCATCACTCACTTAGTATAAGCATAAAGAAATTTGTTGTATGATGATGATGGATCTCAAATTTGCATATTGCTCGAATGTAAAAAAAAACAGAAAAAACAATGGAGAATCTGCAGAGTCATGAAAGACCTTGTTTGAAGTGTTTGTCTTTATTTCGTGGGAGAGCCATGCTTCGGTACGTATGGGCTGGTTCGACCGGAACCGGAATGATACCACGGCCCCATAGAACACCGGCAGTGAAGCAATGACTGCATTGCTTTTCGTCGAATGAGTGAGGTTACCGGAGGCCCCAACCCTTCCTTCTCCCACTCTCTTCTCCTCTCCCCCTCTTCCCCCTTTCCCTACTCACACCTTAAAGGCCAGCGACGCACTTGTGACTCTTAAGTTGCAGGTGCACATGAGCGGCGGTAATAATTTACCATCAGGTGACCCGTCTTCTCGTTTGCCACCTATACCATAAAAAAAATGTCCAGTTGTTGGGTGATAGGACTACAGAAACAAACTTCGTCACGTCTTTAAGAGTATCTCAAAATTCATTTTGTTGTGTGACTTCATCAGCTTCTGTGTTCTCTCTTTTTATCCGTATTGACAAAGCTATTATGTCGAAACCGAAACGACCAAAATCACACAGTGTCGTCGAGGTACAGTAGACCTATTGCTGGGTAGAGACGGTCTAAAACCAGCGCGACTAAATCACCAACGTTCTGTCAAGACCTAGCCAGTATTTTTGGCAACTATGACTCTTTGGGCTAGTGAATAGTGTTTTTAGTGTTTTACCTAAGGAAGAAGCTAAATGTATCTTTCCTGAAGAACTGGAGTAGGTGTACTACGGGCAGGGTTATACGTCCTATTTGATTGTGAAATAGTAAATTGAAAATGAGCTAATTTATAAAAATTTTAAGGTGAATTCTTCTTCTATGATAATAGCAGTAACCGTATTTCTTGTTATGATCCGTGAAAGTAGATACCGTTATTTATAATTGTAGTAGGAGAGGGTTTCGTAAGAGTTCCTAAAGAGGCTCCATCGAACTCGAAGGTCGAAACAATTATCCGATTACGCACGCTATTGTGAAGCTCCGAACATCGAATATAATTGAATAGTAAAATGGGCTGTCGCGAATCGCCCATTTTACTATTCAGGTTTTTTGCCACTTCATGTTAGCGGGTAATCGATTGGACTATATGAAATGTGGAAAAAATCAGACATGCGGTTGTAAAAAGCTTTGGATGGCTTCAGGAGGCACTTGATTTGATTAAATTCGTGATTTTATGTTGTAACGAACGTTTTTTTATTTATAGTAGGTACATTTTGCTCTTTCATTTTTATTGGTATATTTCTTCTAAGTAAATTATATAGAAAGTCTTCCTTGAGACGATATGCAAACTGTGATTATCTAGTGGATAGTCTTCTGTTTGAATCTAAACTACTACCACAGCACAAATGGGTGCCGCTCGTTTTATTCTACCTGTAACTACCTGTGCTCCTCCTCGGTCCTGGTCCATGAAAACAGTTCAATCAATCAGCCTATTGCAGTCCACTGCGGGACATAGGCCTATCCCAATGTGCGCCATAGCACCCCATCCTTCACCATCCGTATCCAGTCTAATCCCAGCTACCTTCTTCAGATCATCAGTCAATCTGGCTGTTCCTTCGTCAGACGTGGCGAGGCCAGATACTACATTGCAACTTCATCATATTCTGAAAGCTACGTCGGTAACTTTAGTTATTTTAGGAAGCAGTTACTGGTGCCTAAAAATACTAACTGGCAAGTTGTAACTGACTTTCCAACCGAAATCTAATACAATGCAAACAGATATGTTGAAGTGGATGGAGCAGATACTATCAGCTCTAGTAGCGTTGTTAACTGCGATCTTCTGTAGTGTAGAGGTTTTGGACTAGATGGGCGACTCCACTACAATCGAAAACATTATATTCGATAACTGTACCTAAATACTATAATCAAAGATTTTTTTAAAGTTCAGGAGTACGTCAATTGTCATGCAGCAATAGTGTTTGTTACATAATCAGCCTTACACAATCAGTCGATAGTGCATCGTCTCCTTCCGTAGCCCTCAACTATTCTAAGTCGACGGCGCGCCCGCGCAAGGTGCAAGGTCGTCGTTCGCGCAGACAGGTGCGTCTTTCCCGCTCCCCTCCACTGCGCACCCACGCGACATTAACTGTACAAGTTGATTTTTCCAAACGATAATTAATGGCGATTACATACATTTATATGTAGATTCAGGAAATTTCGAAATAAACTGAAAAACTGAATACTTACTAATTTCGTAAAACCCATTGGTCAAATAAAAATTTTCAAATATACATAAAGTGTAAGATACTACATCTACATAATATGTACACAAGATGTACACTGTATGAAATTATTGGATCTATACAATTCTATGTCTTTTACGTATTTTATAAGGGTTTTAATTTTTAAGATTAACTATTTTTAACTAAAATAAAGAAAGAATATTGAGATAACAAACTTATTTGAATTCGTTTTACTATTACTACGGTAAGACGTTGAGCGGTATCCTGTCCATGTGCTGTAAGCGAGGGTGTCCCTCAGCAGTGTTTATTGTTTACGTTAGAGGCGCGAGAGCGCGACACGACCCGCTAATGGAACGACAAACGTCCCGGCCGGCAGGCCTCCACCATCTCCTTACTGTTTGTTCGGTAAACATATTACATTACATTGTTTTTAAAGTCAAACGAGCCGGCCGGTAGAACTGGGGCTCTCAGACCAAACTTTATAATATACTTGGTTTGAATTTCGTAAGGCATGTTTGTTTTTCGACGAGGTTAGGTATTGGGTATTTTTCAAGAATAAAGAAGAAATAGAGTTTAAAAGAAAATAATCAAACTATATACTCATATAAAATGTGAAAATTGACATATTTGGAATGTTTAAATTGACATTTAACAAATCAATATTATTTCTAATTAAAGACAATGTAATACTTAATTAACGATTTAACGCTAACTTGACTTTAGAACCTTCTCCTGCAAATGGCTAACGCGTAAAACCTATACTTTGTTTTACCTGAAACGGCTATCTTATAACTTCGTTGCTTCAGGCGCTTTGTGAAAACAGATGTCAATTAAGTACTAAAACTTTTTTTATATAACAACTAGCTGACCCGACAGACGTTGTCCTGTCATTAAATTCAAATTGGAATACTATACCAATAAAAATTATTTCTATTGTTGTATATTTTGATATTATATGTTTGTATTTTTTTATTATCTCTATAACATATTGTTTATTGTAATGCAACATTGTTAGTTTTGTTATCTATTAAGTACTAAAACTTTTTTTATATAACGATAATCTTTGGTTGACACATACATAAATGGAGTGATGCCCGATACAAGTCAGTGTCAAAAAAAAGTGGCTTCAAATACACTTTTCTATGAATACATATTCATTTTAATGTACTTCATTTATTGCTTACTAATAGCTGCAGTTGTTGATTCACACAGTTAGACATTTATTTATAAATTATGACTGTAAGACCGGCGCGCGTGTACAACGGGCGCCATTACCTCAGCAAACAGGAACACATGTCATGTCATATCATAATTAGGTGGCGCTAGTGTCGCCGCTTGAGACGTCCGCCGCCATTTTATTGTGCCATCTAATTGCAATTTATTGTGAGCCTATGACTTTAACAATAATACTTTACTACTAAGTACTTATGTTCTTTAACTTAGCGTCTCTATTAATGATTATGAACTAGCAACCTGCCCCGGCTTCGCACGGGTAGTAGAGACATCTTCAACAATCATCATCATATTTCAACCAATTTACACAAAATCTTAACAAATTATATACCTAAACCTTCCTCATCGCTCTATCTATTGGTGACCGCATAAAAATCCGTTCAGTAGTTTTTGAGTTTATCGGGTACAGACAGACAGACGCGGCGGGGGACTATGTTTTATATTTTGTGTAAGGGTTTTATTAAAAAATGTTTGTTGTTTTAAAAAAAGGAAGTTAATAAAATACCATAATTTATATGCATATTATATTTACAATTCAACAGTATGTATTTACAGACATCACACAAGTTCACAATTTTTTTTTCAAACAACGTTCGTGACAAAGACATCATCAAAACTCCTAATTAATTTCACGGTTTAAACCTTATGGCCCCGTAGGACCTAATGTCGATTTTTATGACATAATGATGTACAATAACGTTACGTATCCAAAGTATTTACGTTATGCGTAATGCTTTCACTTCACTATTTTTAAAGTAGCTTGATTTTCGCTCAATAATAACAATAATACCGTGGGACATACGACACGTTGCTATCTAGACCGAAACTAAGCAGAGCTTGTACTGTGGGTTCAGTCAACATACGTAATGCAAACAAACATAATAACCAACATAGCATACAAATGTGTGCACTGACCGGGAATCGAACCGAACAGAAATGTATATAATTACTAAAATCTAGAATATAATGTACTTTTATGCTTAAAACATGTATATCGGACCAGTGGTTCTTGAATTATAAGCCCACAAACAGTTGGAATTACCACGAGGACATCCCAATGTTCGTTTATGTTCAAGGTGTACTAATTTATTGTTCTTTAAGACTATCAGCGGCCCGCGGTTTCACCCGCGTAAGTCCGGATCCCGTCGGAATATCGGGATAAAATGTAGCCTATATGTTAATCCAGGTCTAAAGCTACCTACATACCAAGTTTCATCGCAATCGGTCGAGTAGTTTTGGCGTGAAGGAGTAACAAACATACACACACACACACACACACACACACACACACACACACACACACACACACACACACACACACGCACACACACACACTCACAAACCTACGCTTTTATAATATTAATGTGATACTAGTTGTCCCCTCAAGTTTCGCCACGTGTATGGTCACTGCTCAGTTCCTAAGTGTCGTAGCGTGATGTTACATAGCCTGTTCCTCAATGAATACTCTATACAATACAAAAATATTTTTTTGAATCCGGTTGTTGACTCCAGAGATAAACAACCGCCTTAAAAGAAACAAACAATAAAGACTTTAACTGTATTCTGAATCGCACACAACATGTATTAATTTCCTCTTCTAAATTCGTTCTGATCTGACTGTGGCGCGTTGTTCTATTTGGCCCTTTCTGAGAGTAGAGGGGCCTGCGACTTCGGCGCTCGCCCGATGCGCTCGGCCTCGGCTACGGTGTCTGGCAACTCACTGTTCGCTGTCTCTGGCATGAACAGGGTTAGAGACCCTGATAGGATGGAAGTCACACCGAAGAGAAATGTCGGTAATCCGTACCAATATGACATCTGAGAAAGATACATTTTAGAGTTTTAAGATAATATAATAATAATTTATTGACAAAGCCTTTCACAAGTTGTGTACATATGTTATAACACTAGAAATCTAAGGCTATCATTTACTGTTAACAAAATAATAGGCGTATCTGCAGCTGAACTAGGTTATAAACATGTATCTCGGCATGCAGTGTCACCCCATACACTATGGCACAAAGAAATTATAGTTAACTACCAATGAGATGGTCGGTATTGGTTTCAGACATCGATATAAATGTACTACGTACTAGATATGGCGTTTGGAACACAAAATTCGTCAAACTTAGTTGTGGTTCCGGAGCTACAACGAGCTCATACGCACTTCAACTGTGGTTCAGTGTACACCACAGAGTACTTTATTATAACTGAAAGTGTACACTGGTGCATGTGTTGCTAGCAGCGAGCGTTTCGTATTTGTTAGAAAACGTAAAAATATACTTGCAAGTTATTTTTTCATCATTATATTACATTCGGGTAATTAAAAACAAAAATTAGTACTCATTATAACATGATTTTGTAGCAGATTGCAGTAAAATAAGAGAAATATTTAAATTCTTAGTAGCCTAGTACATGTTTTTCGCCATTAAAACAATAACTCTATCTCACTTCTATCAATGAATAGCACCTCGCGCTGTCTCGCTTTCACTAAGGAAGAACTGTAAGCAGGAACTAATTATCAGAGATTAAAACTTTGCAGAACTGAAATTCGGCGATGTTCGCCTAGAAGTGCTGCCGATGGTGGCGTGTGTGTTAGGTCGTTCGGCTCTGTTTAATATGGTTGGAACTGGTCATTTCGTTATTTACTTGCTATTACTGACGTATAGTAGTAATTTGCGCGACTGATTATATTTTTAAAACAATACGTTACATTGTCTTCACATTTCATTTGCGCTTATAAGCAATGTAACCAGAGATTTGAAAAAAAGGTGTTGAAAAAAGAGTGTCCTTGGAGTTTCTTGCCTGTTTTTCTCCACAGGATCTACTTATTGGAACATGCGACTAGCTGCACGACTGACTTAGTCACTGATAATTCAAAAATACCTATAATTGGTTCAATGGAAATAAATTATTTGATTTATTTTGTAACATTACATTAGTAAAGACCAGTCAAAGTTAAATACTTATTTATTTATTGTCGTTTTTTTTAAAGTTTTAAATTAATAAACAAATTCAATATATTTTTTGTATATTTTAACACGAGTTCTTATTTAAGTTAAATGTCCGTTCTGATTTTTAATTTAGTCTATATTAGCTCATCCAGCATAGGTTCGATGAACGAAACGCATAAGCGCCATGAAAATCACGGCGCTTGCGACCTTTTAATCTAATTGTCTAATTGTGTGTGTGTGTGTTTATATGTGTATAAGCGTGTGTGATGTAATGTGAGTGACCCAACATATTGTCTAGTTTTTAATACCCATTGGGTCTTCAGTTTCATCATAAACTTTCTTTTTGCATTCCGACTTACAAAGAGGGAATATGTTTAATAATTTATTCAATTTATTGTATGAGACTGAACCCAATAATACTATATACTTTAATAAGAAGAGAATTTTAGTGCTTCAATTTTTGTTTTGCGAAAAACATTTTTTTAACGGGCTTAAAAAAGAAGCGGTTTTCAACTGATTATTGTTTTGTTCTGTGCATGTCACGCGATACCTTCGCAACTTGTGAACCGATTACAATCATTCTTTGAGTTGAATTGTGTTCTCAAGGTTGGTCAAATTTAAAGAAGTTATTCCATTTTTAAGGGTGGAATTAAGAGAATTAAGAGATGAAGAATACAGCTTATTACAATTTATCATGATTTAGGCGCATTGAAGTCGGTGATACAAAACCGGCAGTAAAGCAATGCTTGCATTGCTTTTCGCCGCGTGAGTGAGATTACCGGAGGCCCTAACCCTTCCATCTCCCCTATTCCCGTCCTTCCCCTCTCCCCCTTCTCCTGCCCTCTAATCCCCCTCTCCCGTGTTCCCGCTCTTTCCCCCGCTCCCTCTCTTTCCCTACTCCCACCTTAAAGGGCGGCAACGCACTTGTGACTCTTGAGTTACAGGTGCCCATGGGCGGCGGTAGTCATTTACCATCAGGTGACCCGTCTGCTCGTTTTCCCCCTATACCATAAAATTTTTTATTAAAGAGTCAGCACTCTCTTCTATAGAAAATATTTCAGTTGCCTAGGTTCCTCCTGGATCCTGGAACATATGACACAGCGCTATTTAGACCCAAACAAGCATAGCTTGTCCTATGGGTTCTGTCTGCCGAGATTCTCAGGAATTTACTTTCGAGGGTACACCTGAGGCCCTGGCAATAAGACTGCAGGACGGAACACCGTATGGTTTCTGTCGGCTCGAGTCCCACATACCACCTTACAGTTTAGCCCCGGTAAAGTGTTGACCCGAGAGGGTTTCCACACGACAAACAAATAAGCTACTATGGGTTCTAGAACACGGGGTACACAAACTTACATACCTATTTTACTACTAAGCTTTTTTGTAAGTACACCTAGGTACATTATTAAAGTTTTGAAAGTCTTCACCTGTCTAGTGAGCTAATACTTACTAGTAACGGTGTCTGCGGTGCGAGGAGCGATCCCACCCGTCCCACAGCTGAGCATATGGCGTGCATGGAGTTGCGTGTGTACGTGGGGAACAGCTCCGAGGTGTACATGTATACGATGTTGTTCGAGAACGTGGCTAGCATCTCGAACACCATGAACAGCGCCACGCCCAGCCAAGCGTAACCTAAAGCAACGCAGAACAACTTATTGGTTATCAGGCTTTGAGTATTATGTATAGCAGTGGAGCTTCCCTGGTCAGTCGTTAATGTAATCTAAAACAATTAATGACATCAAATGTATTTATTTTACTGCAAGAAACGACTGTTGTCCAAAGTATATACAATTGAACAGTAGTTTTTAAACTTATGCAATTTGTATGCATACTAAACTAAGTCAATATATATATCAGGAGAAGTTTAACGCGGGCTCACGGAAAACGGCTATTAATATTTTAAAATCAAGTCAAGGAAACAATCAAAACAAGTCTCAAAAGCTTCATAATTAGTTAATATATCATAAAATGGTTCAATGTTACCTTTGGGAACAAACGGCTGTGAAATACAGAACACTCCTCCGACCAAAAACGACATCAACAATGGCAGTTTCCTCTTGTACTTGGAGAGCACCAACCAGTAGAAGACGTTGGCGGGGATGTCCATCAGCATGAGCAGGGCGAAATTCACGTACTTGTTACCAGCGATCAGCACCGAGCTGATCATCATTCCGTAGTTGATCAAAGTGATCGTAAAAAACCACACCATGCAGATGACAAACCTGAAAAGAGATTAACTGGATTATGGAGACATTGGCGTTCGACTTTGTATTTTGGTACTTAGTAAGCGTTACCCACCTCTTCATCATAATCCTCGATTTAAACGTCTTCAATAATACCGTCTTGTCACTGACTTCACCACTCTTAGTCTCCTCATCGAAGTAGTCCAGTCTATCTAGCTGTCTCTTGTCCAGTTCCACACTATTTCTCTCGGCAATTTTCTGTATTAGCTTAATAGCTCTGTCCTTCTTCCCCTTGCTGTACAACCATCGAATACTCTCATCAAGGAAGAAAGCGTATGCTAATATTAGAAGGGTTGGTGCGTAGATGACTCGGAGGAAGCTCCTCCAGTAGGGCACCATGTACGCTATGAAAGGCATCACAATGAGCCCGCACGTGTAACAGTTCAGAAGTATCATCTGAAAGAGTACCGCCCGCTTCTTCTCTACTATTTCTATACCTGGAATCAGAGAATGCAAATGAGCAAGGACCTTCAGCCAGTTAGTTAGCTTGCCTTATATTGATTTTCCACCACAGTTTAATAGAAAAAGAACACACATCAGTGTTATTTGAATGCAAAATGTATATTTTTACCCAATAACGACAATTGAGACACAAGAGTGAAAATTATAATAAGGTATATTTGTATGGAACAAGTTCCCGGACCAGTTATTAATTACTACAAGCTAGTTCAAATCTCTTTTTAAAAAGCATTGTTTGTGACCAGTTAAATTTAAGTTGACGCTTAATGCTTTAGCGACATCTACGCTAGACGTCCCTCATAATGTCGTAATTTATTCAGACAATTGAGTGTCGGAATCGTGTGAGTTTATCAAAATCATTTAAAGCACGATATAAATCTTGTTAACGCTAACAAAATATGTGGCCCTAGACACAAGTTACGATTACAACATTACATTTTAACATAAAAGCGATGTTATACAGTATTCAGCAGTCAATGTTTACAATTTATCGAACAAGTTTCGAAAAGATTCATCGAGCGTTGATGTAAGCTTGCGTTGATGTAAGATATGTCATTGAGTTGTCTATCTCTACGGCTTACGGAATAGTGGAGTTCCTATCATGTAGTTACAGAATGTAGACTTTTAAGTGAAAGCAAACTGCTTTTGCTCTGGTTTTTTAATGAGATTACAAACGTTTTTTTACAAAGCTGTGACAAGTTATTCATGTAAACGGACTGTGTAATAATCACTGTACATATACCATGTGTAAAGCGATATTTTACAAAATGTATCCTGTCAAATTTCAGTTTATACCTGATCGAAAACATGGAATTTTGTTCATGCGTTTTTGGACCTAGAATCGATGTTCAATTTCGGCTAATCTCAGTAGTGGACATCTGTGTCTAATAAGTAGAGATCGGATAATCGGATGCATATTTACCTAAAGTTATTTTTTTGGATAACAAGTTATGGAAGCGGCTTCTAAGTATATTTTTATTTACGAATGCAGTTGTATTGTCGCGTCGCTACTTGCGCACAAGCAAGTATAATTTGCCGTCTCACTCGCACTCTTACAAAATGCTTACATTTCCTGGGGTTTAATAGGCCCGATTTGACACTTGTTACAACTTAATAAGGTTGTTTTTGCTTCGTCAAAAATCACTGACAATAAAAGTAGGGAAAAGCAACCATTATACGTTGTAACAGAGCAAGTGTCATTTGTGTCAAACTGGGGTTTATTACATCTCACGGAGTATAGGTACACTTAAATTTGAATTTCCTGGAATCGCGGGATTCTTTCGATAAAAAAGTGCTTTCCATAACAGCCAACATCTCAACTTTAGGTAAATATGCATCCGAATATCCGATCTCTACTAATAAGATTAAAAATGTAAAAGAGAAGAAGCATAGAAACGAGAAGAGAAGAAAGAAAAAGGCCTCACAATCTGTGTATAGAGCGAATGTTTCTCTGCCTAAAGATGTAAATCACTATGAATGCCTATATTCACAATCACAATTGTAGCGTTATTTATCATCTTTTAGTCCTTTTGTTTTATTGACTAAAGTTAGAGATTTAATTTTAGGACACACTCCATTAAGTAAGAATCATAGTTTCTAGTGCTTATGTTCGTTGGGATCTTAATATTTCAAGAGAAGGATCACAAGTATTAGGCTTTAGCTTGTTTTATACATGTAAGTAGGCAAACAAGTGGCGTCTACACTAACCAGACAAAATACAACAGTACTGCTACTTGTATAAGAAATAGTTTTCATTATTTTCTACTTCGAATATAAAACGGTTACGTACTCAACATGAACAAAGGTGACAGAGCGTCTCCGATGGCAGCCTCGAGCGCCTCCAAGCTCACGTAGCACCAGAAGTTGGTGGCGAAGCTCTTGGTGACGCCCAGCACTGCGCCCATCGTGCCCGCGAACACCGCCGCCGTCTTGCGTCCAAACCTGCGTATACATTAACCATGAAATATCACATCAAACAGTGCAAGACTACGGCTAAGATTTTTTACAAGGCCGGCAACTCAATCGGTCCTGGAGTTGAAAACAGCCTTTCATTAGACGACCCGCATTTGTTTCCTACCAAAAAAGTTTAAAGCATAGCATATACACATACCTAGTTACGGTTTACGAACCCTTACAATAAGTTCTACAATAAGGATAAAACTTAAAAAAATCTTATAATCAGAATCATTAACGAACATACAACAGCAACATAATTATGTACATATGTAGCAATTATTCATCATATTACATCAAATTAATTTAAAACTTACCTTAAGTCGTTCGTACCGACTAAAGTCTGAACAAGTTGTTGGGGGTGGAGTTTTGCTCGTGAAGGTGGTCATCGCTCAAACGCAAGTTAGGGCATGTTCGTACTGAGCAAATTATGACGACACAGCTCACTACAATGTAAGTCTGTATCATCTGAACTTGATTAGCGATATGGAAGTTTAATATAAGATAACCATAATCAGAATGCTGCCTTCTTTGAAAGCGTATGAGACATGAACAGTTCTTGAAACTAAATTCTACAAGACATGTCCGATACCAATGTGGTCAGACCCCGATCTTGCCGATCGGTGGCCGTTTCCTTATGTAAAGCTGAGTACGGTGTGATGAAACCGTGGTTTCGTAATGTGATACTTTTTTTTTATGGTATAGGGGGCAAACGAGCAGACGGGTCACCTGATGGTAAATGAATACCGCCGCCCATGGGCACCTGCAACTCAAGAGTCTCAAGTGCGTTGCCGGCCTTTATGGTGGGAGTAGGGGAAGAGGGGGAAGAGAGGGGAGAGAGTAGGGTCAGGGCCTCTGGTAACCTCACTCACCCAGCGAAAAGCAATGCAACATTGCTTCAGTGCCGGTTTTCTGTGAGGCCGTGGTATTACTCCGGTCGAGCCGGCCCATACGTGACGAAGCATGGCTCTCCCACGTACTAAAGTAGCTGCTGCCTGTAGCTTAAAATACCCTCAGGGCACATCTGCCATAAACTTTTTACAAAGTGTGCCTTATAAGCACGACTTTAGCCGATACGCGGTAAATCGTCCGCAAGGGGTTATTAAGACACAATGATCACTTGGACGTAACTCTTGGGACAGACTTACGAGTCGACTAATAGCCCGGACACGCCACTTTTATACATGTACGAGTACTTAATTTGAAGCGGACTTCATTACGAAGACTTATGTCCCGGCATACATGTCTAATTGAATATGAATAACATTAACAGAGCTATTAAGCTGCAGAATTGCGAAGTTTCTCACGATAAATATGTGAAAAGGAATAATTGAATTTATGAAGGCATTTGTGGTACAAGGACCTTCATTATACCTTATAATATTAATATAAATATATTTTAGTTCTCCTCATTCTATAGTCCTAGTATAAGTTTCCGTTTAGTCTTGTTGAGTCAATCATCTTTATTTTATAAAATCTTTTAAAAATTGTTACAATCGTCTCTTTTCTAACTCAAAATTATAGATCACATTCACACACAATGTCATCGCAACAATAGGTGACTGTTTTTTTATGTTCACACACATTTCGTTATTGTTTCGGCACTTAATCGGTATAGATTCGACGATAGAGATAAATAATGTATTTAACTTATGTATTTTGTAATTATTTATTTACAAACTAACTAGATATTATCGTAACAATTCCGCTAAACTGCAGCCAAGTGATTTCAATGCTTTTTTTTTTTTCAAAGTTTAATTTCCTTAAAAAGTAACTGAACTTACCCTTAAGATTAACTATCATTAACCTATAGTTATAGCAGTAATCATTTGGAATATTTTGCCTCCACATTTTGTGAGCGTCCGTTTGAGAAATACTACGTATCATTTTCAAAATATTATTATCTTTGAGTGTGTGATTGTTTCCGTAGCGTCAACGTATAATTTTTAAGTTATGGCGGCGGCACGACAATATTACGAGTCTTCCACATACATGATGACTATTGGCATACCTGTCAGAGATCTGCCCTTGTACGAGTAGACCCAGCATGCTGCCGAAGCTGTGCGCGGTGCCCACCAGCGTCGGCTTCCAATCCTCGCAGCCTAGCTCGAACTACAACATAAATTACAGATGTACATAATGTATCTCATCACAAGGTTAGAAGCACATTACCTACACTTAGAGTCGACCGATACAGCCAGTCAGCGGTGATGAAAAATAAAAACGTCTGCGAGTTCTTTAATGTTATTGCTTGTAATTAAATTTTGACAATCTCTAGCACACACTCTAGGCCAATTGCAAACGTAACTTAAAGACACATGAACGAGTCGAAAAAACAAATAACTTAAAAAACCGGACACGTGCGAGTCTGACTCGCGCACCGAGGCGAGGGTTTCGTACAACTTGTAAGTAGGCAGTTCGTTCATCTCGGCGATCCCTGCTCGAAGAATTCTAAAAATTCGGAGTAATTTTAGAAAAACGTCGATATACGTCACAGTCAATTTTCCAAGCGCAAAATATATAAATATACTTTTTCATGTGATATAAATACAAATTAACGACTTCCGGATTTGATTCCTTATTTATGCTTTAAGACCTTGCTTCTCGCCAAATTTAATGATTCTAGACCAATAAAAATTACCCAGAAATAGGGTCTTGACAGATAGAGATGCAGACGGATTACGAAGTGAACCTTTTGAGTTTACCTTTTGAGATACGGAACCCTTAAAAAGGAAGAATGAAGCTTAATTGATATCTTCTTTAGTTTAAATTAATATTCTGTTACATTATTACTTACGCAGCGCTATCTAGACCCAAACTAAGCATACCTTGTACTTTGGCTTCTAGAACATGGATAAACATACTGAGATACAATTTTGTAAGTATTCTACAACTATACGTAGTAACAAACATATATTTGCACTGAGAAGGAATCGAACCGGTGACCTCCTGGCAGTCGAAGGCTCTACTGTCGCGCAACTTAGCTTGTCAAATTACTTTAAATGTAGATTAAATTATCCTAAGCTATATCGTCCACTATTACATTAATTATTGCGCGGCATACCTCTTCCTATCCCAGACGACGCTATGCAGTATGCATAACATACATTACGTCAGACTCTAGCCGTGTATATTGCAGAACATTAGTTCGGGAGTGCAGAGCACTACGGCGCGAGGTGCGTGCGCGCAGACCGGTCGTTCGCCGGCGCTCACGCAAAAACTATACAAATAACTTCCCTCCTTCCTCCAAGGATACCTGTTCCCGGTTGTCTTAATACACTTTGTGTTAAATACAATTCATGCTACGTAGGTTTAGGTTTAAAGAATTTATAATATTACAACTTATAATTGTTCTCCTACCAATGATCAAGTTTCTCGCTTTCTCAAGATAAGTTACTTAGGAACTTACTTATTATCTTTACACGACTGAGCAAAAAGGATGTTTATGTTTTCAGTGTTCAGGTATGCATGTTTGTGAGTTTCTTTATTCACCATAACTTCTAAAGGCCTGAACAGACTTGGATGCATGGGGTATCGTTAGAATCTCGTATGATGTAGGTAAGATCATAGAGTGGTACTGGCTATAATTTAAAAAATAAATTAATATCTATGGCGGCTGTGTATTACGAACAAGACTTATGATTAACTTGAAAATTTGCAAAATAAAAAATAAAATATAGTTTAGAAACCTAATAAACACGTTAAGTACTAGTAAATCGAACTAAATAGTAGAAAATATTTTTTTAAATATGAAGAGTTTGTTCTATACAATCTATGGTTCATTATAATTTAAAAAAATGTTATAATTCTAATATAAGAATTAAGTTATAAACAAATAATTAAGTTGATATTTAAAAAAACATCGGGCATCAAATGTTACAAAATATAGTTCATTGGTATCTTTAAAAGATATTAAATAAATAAAAAAAAAAAAAAAATATAATTGTACTAGAGTTATTTTAAAAATAATACATTCTTAGTAAACATTACCCGTCATTTTTTTTTTACTATGTATAAGTAGTTATGTGCATGTTAAATACGAATCATTTACTTGCATATAATTTAGGTTTGATGACACTTTAACTTTATTTCATTGAAATTATGAAAATACATAGATATGTACATTCACAGTATTATGATTATTGATTCCATGATTATAAATATAACTTTCTATTTGACAATTTCTAAATACCAAGGTAAGAAGTTATTTTAATTACAATGACGTAACTATATTCCATACAGGTGCTATAAGAGCTGTGACTGAGTAGCATTGGTCATAGACGCGCTCTTAAACCTTAAACCACTTTCCTTTCCCATGTCTAAATAAGGATATTAATGGAAATACAAATTAAAAAAAATATCTCGTTATGTTTTCGGGAATTAACGCGATCAACTAATAGGTATTACATACTTTTCCATTGCCTGACATTTTGACCAGGTGGAACGGGCCCTGGTCACAGGCTGACTAGCTCGCTCAGTCGTGCACGCCCTCCGTGAATCCGTGAAGTAGAGGGTTCTTCATCCACCCGCACATTTTCGATATGTTTGACAAATGCTTTTTACCATTTTACCTTCACGTACTACTAACAGGGTCCCTATACAACACTCAATGGGGAAGGTGGATTCAAATTATTATCTACAGCGTGAAATCCAGTGATAAAAAACATGCCACTTCGTATGGGCAGTCGCATAAACACCAGAATAGGGACACGTCGGGCTACTTACAGAATAGGGACACTGTAAGTGGTGATTATGAGACGGTACATGGTGAAAAGAAAATATTAAAAATATCGAAAATGTGCGAAAAGAACCTTCTACCTCACGGATTCGACGACCGAGGACGTGCACCTACATATTACGTGATCGCTTTAATCCCCGTACATATACATAATTATATATCTATGTAGGAACTACCGCAGCTGCAGTTTATTTTATAGACACCTGGAGTTTATAACGGCAAGACATCCGTCGGTGTGCCAACGATGTTGTAAACCTTCTGGTGTGTATATTCCCGAAAACACCTTGGAACGCGAAAGTTTAAAAGCTAAATTTAAATTAAATTATCTCGTTCCTACTGTGGTCGACTAGCTTCACTACGTTTGAAATAACTTGAAATAGATCAAATGGCCGTTAAAGTGAGTATTGCTTGCGTTTGATAAATGAAAAACTAACTTTATCGGCACAATATTTATAACACTCGTACAACTTCTTAGCTATCAAACGACATACAATAATATACCTATTGTCATATATCAACATCATAGTTAAAAAAAAAAAAAAATAACGTCATGATTTACGAAAATTTCATGCCAATTTTTGGCTGAGCGATGAGACAGAAATAATTAATTTTTCAAAATGACGTCATCATTTTTAATTTCCTGAACAATTATTATTTTATTATATTTAATTACAATTTAGTGAAAATAATAATAATTTACTATTTTCACCGAATTGCATTTGGTTCATCCAGTAGTATAATAGATTTCCTACAAACGAAGTGGGTAAAAGAACTTAGGTCAGATGTTATTATCTTCACAACAGTCTGGCAGTTTTGAGCATTTTTATTGGCCAACCAATTCCCATGTCCGACTGCTTTGGCTGGCTGGTAGGAGTCGTTGAGCTCCCTAAGATGTGGTTGAGTTCTATGATTACCGACTTATCTAGTCTACTAGGTGTCGTGACTGAGCAGCTCAGAACTGAAATGTTCTTTCATTTAAAGACCACTCTGCACAGTTTGAGTTAACGTGGACTTGGACCCTTGAGTTTGATCCGGAGTTTCTTCTTAAGGCTAGTCATAGGAAATGCCGACACCGTCTAGCTTTACAGAACTATTTTTTTTATCGCAGCCATAACTTTTAACTTACCACCTATTATCAATTGTTCCTAATTATGTTTAATTTCTGTCTAAAATGTGATGTACAATAAAGAATGTTCTATCTATCTATTTATCTATATCAAAACGAATATATTTAATTAAAGAGAACTAACAAAGTAATAACACACTTCCGACTATTTAATCTCAGCTATTTCTTGTTATTTATGTTATCTGTAGATTCAACATGGGGCCACTGAAATTCCTTAACTATCACATTGTTTGCGACTGTCAAATTAAAATATTAAACGTACATAGTAGACATTGAAATGTGTACATTTACCCTAACAGCAGTGAGTTGAAGGTTAAAGATTTGATGTCTTTATTTTTTTATAGTTAGGTAAGGACCTAATATTTTTCACTCTGCGATGACTATACACGGGGTTGTCTTTGAAAACGGCCTCAAACAAGGGTTGCCAACTGTAAAATTGAAAGCAAAACTAAAGGTAGGTACTTATTTTGTTTTTTTATTACATCTTGTGTAGGGTTTTATAAACATTTCGAAGTAACCGTCACTCTATAAAATAACACACTCATTTTCTTAATTTGTTTCCACTGATAACAGCGCTGTATAAATTAATTAACGGGCCATATTGGATTCTTAATGATTAATTAGTGGATTGCATTTTTATGTATTTCAAGATATTCATATATATTAACCTCATTAGGTGCACATCAAGTCGATAATGTTAACTTTCATTTTCGTGTTTTTGGAACGCAGTATAAAATATTACGCCAATTAACTAATGCCTTGTCCGCCTTGCTTACCTTATTTATTTATGATTTTAATGAAAACCAAATAAAAGCTAAGTGCTCAAGCGCTTTAAAATAATCACACAGTAATTATATAGAAGAGTCAATTAAGGAGTAAATGAGGGATATTAATACGTGTCTGACGTCCGTGTAAGTCTCACAGGTTTTGAGCTTTGAATGCGTTTTAAAATGATATTAATAATGCTCTCGGTTAATTGCAGTCATCGTTAGCTGGGCTTACAGGTGTAATTAAACAGTCACTGGAACTACTTAATACGCCCTTCATTCACAGCATACGGTCTTTGTTTTGTAGTTAGGTTGATTAAACAGTGCGACGTGAATAGTTTTAACTATATTCGCAATAAAATTGTTATAATTGATGGTTATAGTAGATGACGACTACCCATTCGGTTGCGGTTTAATAAGGTCTCAAATGCTTTTTGAGGAGAGATTAGCAGATAACAAATATAATGCAGTTTTTGTTCGACTGAGATTCAAGCTACCGGAGAACAACCTCCATACTAATACATAATTATGAAATTGAGTAGGATCATCAGAGGTTCAAGAAATTTAGTTAGAGGGGAGGAAGAGCAGGGTGCTAGCGATGCTACCGCGACCCTACCAAGAGTATCATGCTCGCCAGCAGCTATACTTGTATTGATATCGTGGTCTCTTATAACAAGGTAAACATACCTCAGCTATAAAACTGTCAGGAATATCATACACCCATTCTGTACACCTCGTATTTTCCTGGTAATGGAACACTTGGCAGTCCGACGTGGCGGGAAGAAAGCATTGTTTGACAGGCTCACCCCATTGTTGGGACTTGTTCAACCACGGAGCGTAGAAAGTTGAGTTATCAGTTTCACAGGATGGGATCTTGCATCTGTAAAAATTCAATCACTTGTCGGTGTGTTATTGTCATAAGTCCCAGTAAACGGAAGTTTGAAGTGTTTTGTCCTCGTAAGTGAGTCACCTGCCCTTTAGTTAGATATATTGACTTATTGGCCTAAAATATGGTAATTACGGATCTTATAAACAAGTATAAAGTTACGTATTGTGAGTACTAAATTCGGCATGCTTTTAACTTGTGCAAAAATTAACAATATTGCCACAAAAAGTTGAAACAATGACAAATTAAATTACTTATAACTGGTGTGAAAATGAAAATTGATGTCACAAACACGAAACAATCAGTTATGTAGTAGTTTACTAACTTAACAATAATACTTGTTTTTGTTGCATTTATTTCAGTAATTAATTTATATAATTTTTCCATGAAATGTTTGAAGAACCCGTGTAAATTCTAAGGAATGCAATGTCAAATATACTATTCATCAATCTTTTATTCATATGTAAGTTCTTGCTGGAACAGAATGTTAATTGTGGGTGCCATTGACTAGATGGCTACTTGCAGTTATTTACCTACGTGCAAGTGAATGATACTGATGACAGTGCAATGTCATTAACACGGTTTTCACAGCTTCACTTATAACTAACTTACAATGTAAACAAATCTTGGAAGTTATTTTTAAATCACTTCTAATTGTCGTATCAGTTCTTTTAGTAGATCTTCGTAATGCGTTGCAAATACTTAAATCGATATGTCAATCGGGACTTATTCGCGGTTCTATTTATAAGGTGCGATAGTCCACCCGTGACCACGATCGGTGCAATTAGATCGAAACGTCGGGTAACATAAAATATATCATAAGTGTAAATTCTAAGGTCTACCGCGATTAAATCCCAATTCACTACATGGGTACATGGTATATGGGTATAAAAGTAGCTAAAGTTTAATTAAACAAAATCAAGTGTTACTTTGTGGTCTTGAATCAAGATAGTTTTCTTTATCTTGTCCTTCATGAAACGTCAGGTAACATAAAAGATATCATACCCTCTAAAGTCTACCGCAAAAACAAATTTCCTATGTGTTACTTTGTGGTCTTGAATCAAGATAGTTTTCTTTATCTTGTCCTTCATGAAACGTCAGGTAACATAAAAGATATCATACCCACTAAAGTCTACCGCAAAAACAAATTTCCTATGTGTTACTTTGTGGTCTTGAATCAAGATAGTTTTCTTTATCTTGTCCTTCATGAAACGTCAGGTAACATAAAAGATATCATACCCTCTAAAGTCTACCGCAAAAACAAATTTCCTATGTGTTACTTTGTGGTCTTGAATCAAGATAGTTTTCTTTATCTTGTCCTTCATGAAACGTCAGGTAACATAAAAGATATCATACCCTCTAAAGTCTACCGCAAAAACAAACTTCCTATGTGTTACTTTGTGGTCTTGAATCAAGATAGTTTTCTTTATCTTGTCCTTCATGAAACGTCAGGTAACATAAAAGATATCATACCCTCTAAAGTCTACCGCAAAAACAAATTTCCTATGTGTTACTTTGTGGTCTTGAATCAAGATAGTTTTCTTTATCTTGTCCTTCATGAAACGTCAGGTAACATAAAAGATATCATACCCTCTAAAGTCTACCGCAAAAACAAATTTCCTATGTGTTACTTTGTGATCTTGAATCAATAAAGTTTTCGTCAATTTCGAATTCAATGTATTTAACAGCTAGCTAGCTTGTGCCCACGTCTTCGCTCGCATTGATGTAGATATTCCTCAGTTTCAGTACTTTTATCGAGATGAAAAGCACCCTATGCCCTTTTCTGTACCCCTGACAACAAACAAACAAACAGACTCACTCTCGCATTCATAATATTAGTTAGGACTAGCTGTTGCCCGCGACTTCGTTCGCGTAACCATTTTGGTGGAATCTATTCCACGGGAACCGTACATTTTTCTGGGATAAAAAGTAGCCTATGTACTATTCCAGCGAAGTTTTCGCGAAGTCGCTGGTTCCCACAACAGATACACACACGTGTTTTAAATTCCTTAAGGAAACTACTGTTTCCTTAAGGAACACTACGGTTTTCTTACGGAATAAGGAGGCCGCTGGTATTGTGTGTAACTCCACATAATACCAAAATACAAACATCGAAAATGTGCGTATGAATGAAAAAACTTCTGCTTCACGAAGCTTAAGATAATAATTATTTATGAAAATTAAACCGTTGACAGGTATTCTTGAATTGTGGTCAGAAGTCAGTCAGTCGTGAAGCTAGTCGCCTACGCACGTAGATCCTATGGGGAATAACAGGCAAGAATTTCCAAAGATATCAAAACAGGTCACAATTTTCTGGTTACTAGCTCGGTAACATGGCTTCGCTGTACCAGTCAGCCACTTTAACGTAGTGCAGTTTAAAGGTATGCAAGTAGGAACATATATGTGTAGGTTCTTCTGATTTGTATGGATCGTATTGCCATAAATAGCATAAAGAAAATAGTACCTGCCATATGTTCTTATCAACATATAACATAAGCAATGAGTGAACTATTTATAGATAAACTAAACTTGTGAGTAGTGCGTGCGTTCCTAGGCCGGGAGCCATGATGAGTGACATAACGCGGGGGAGGCGGAAGAGGACATCAACTATTTGAACAAGGACTCTAAGGCGGGGCACGAATGTCGCCGCAGCTAGTACCGACACAGGACCATCTCCTTTGAATAATTATGACAGCACTACGGTTTCAACAACCTATATTTATCACTTATCAACAGAATAAAAGTTGACACATACATGAATATAATATACTTACAATAATAAAAAGTTATCGATGTATTTAGTAATTTTGAATGACGTTAACAAATTTCCCAATGTTATTACAATGACACCGTTCGATTAATGCGTTCGAGGTTGGCCATATCAACTTAACTATAACAGTATAGTTTTTTTGTTTTTATGCGATCGAAGCCGCGGGGAAACTTTAGTACATATTAAAATAAAGAAATAAACGTCGAAAGTTATATAGTGTCTGCATCTGTGGTGCGCCTTAGAGTCAGAACTCTAGTTATTGTTAGTCATGCTCTCAAATTATATAAATGTTCATAATGATTGTCAAACGATCAATTTACTAAAAGTACTTATTTACCTTGTGTTTGGGGCTTCACTTTCTTCAAAGGAAAACTCCAAAACGAATTTCTACTTGTTTTAATGTCCGGTAAGTGTTTTTACAAGAGCGAGTTAAAAGTAAAGTTTAGTCGCTACATGTAAAAAATATTGTTAGATTAAAAATGAACGTAGCCGTTAACACCTTGGTTAATATAACTGGGCGACTGATAATACAACTGCTCATATTTATATTAAACAAAGTTAGTTTATTTGTATCGAAGATAAAGTAAAAATTCTCTATACTACGATCTCAAACAGTTAAAAAATAATTACCTTTAAAATTTTTTGACACTAAATGTGTAGGTATCAGTTGGATTGGATGATTGTCCCAAACCTTAAACATAATACGGTGGTGATGGATGGTAGTCAAGGATGTTCCTTACTGACAGCACCGTGTATTGTCAGTAAGGAACATCCTGAATTTAGTCCGGTGCATAGCACAGGAACACAACATAAGAACACTGCATTCATGAACCCATAAAGACATAAATATTCAAATGCTCGAGTGACTTGGTTTGAAACAATAAAATAAGAAAGCTTTGAACGTTGGTTGTGTACATTGTGAAAATTAAAAAGAAACGGGGAGGAATATTATTTTTTTTCTCACTGATATAAAACTTTTACTGACCTGTATCCGACCTCTTCGACCGCGAAAACGTAGTTGACGTTGTACATGGAGTTAGTGGCATATACCAACGCCAGCATGGCCATTGTCACCAGCTGGTAAGGCCCGAACGCGCCCAGCTGACCCAGCACTTCGTCGAGATGCACGCGCTTGTTTTCTGAACACTGGTCTTCCATTGTGAACTATCGATTGAGGTAATGTGGCGCTAAGTTTATGGAGGCACTTGTTAGAAATAAAAAAAAAATGTTCACTTATTAATGAAAAAAAATCGAGATTATATTACTTTTATTTTAATTTATTTATTTATATATTTTAGAATAGAAGTAAACTGCAGTGGTTTTGTATGTAGGTACATAATGTGTTTCATTGATTCGTCGTATATAAAATACGCGCACTAAATACTAAAGGCCTCAATTCACTGAAAATGTATCCCATTCGTCTAATTAATTTAATATAACAAACACGGCCGTGTGGGGTGTCTAAAACATAAACAAAAAAATCATCGAAGTTAAATTTAACACACACTTAAGATTACGGCCACCTTGTACACATTAAAAATCATATTAATAATATAAATAAAACTGTATCTCATTCGGTTGAGACGCGCGCGCGCAAGTTTTCATGTGATATCGGAGCGCGCGCGCATCAGCTGTACCGTAGGTAATACGCACTGGCTCATCTTATATACCGACTTTTATTAAATATTTACTATGCGCTGCTACAGGGCTGATAATGATAAGCAAGTTTCAGTACCGGTCCTTGTCACTTGTCTGTGGTGAGTCAAATCGTGGTCAACAGTAGATACAAGATGTCTGTGAATCCTTTGAAGGTTTTTCTGTTTTTGTTTTTTTTCTCGCTATTTAATTTGACACACAGAGTCACCTTAACAATATGATGCTTTGTCAAATATGAAATAACAAAAATGGATAGCAGATAATATTGTGTCAGCATGTGTCGATCTATAACCGCTCGATTCCAAAAGGTTTGAGTCTTGTGAGAAGAAATCGGGTAAACAAGCTCACGCCTACTCATTAATATCACACAAAGATCAACATATACATATAGTTATCTATAACAATATTTAGTAAATTGGATTATAGCACTGTTTTCTTTTATTTTATTAAGATTAAAAGTATATAAACTATAAGGAAATCCTACGAGGAAAAAATCTACATCAAAGACTATAACCGGTGTATTAAAATAAAACTTGACGAGACACTGCAAAATGCTAATCTACAATTGACGTCATTCATAAATTGTGTAGTAATTCTAAGTGAACATACAGTTAACAGTTTTATTCACGTGTGTATTTCGGGGACGCCCGACTAGTTTCCGACTCGACGGGGGTCCTTTATTAAGAGGTAAAGCGTCCCATCGCGTCCGTTGCAGACGCCAGACTGGACTGGTATCGTTCTCACCGATTTTACTAACGTAACGAGCGCTGTGATAGGTAAAATCATATATCCTTAATTAATATGAATACCACTTACAATAGTTTATATTCGAAAAATAGCACTTTATTTTGTGTTTTTTAGTTACAATAGGCTTATAGCAGATCCCCCCCGAGGTATCCCCACGTTGCCGTAGTGGGGGGGCTTGCGTGCCTCAATGATCTTTGGAGCTATGCCGGTAGAGCCACTCATGCCGGAAGGTTCAAAGTGAGAGACCAGACTAAGAGGGATACTCGACGGAGTCCATCCATCTCGGACTACCAGTCGGCGTAGGGCATCCGTTCGATCGGGCTCCTACTTTCCGCTCTCTGTATCCTCTGTTTATAAGAGGATATGGAGAGAGCGGTGTACGACGGGCCCTGTTGATCGCGGGTTGTGTTCGGCAGGGCAGGTAATATCTATTGCCACCGTCGTTGGTCTTGGCTTGGTCGCCCGGACCGAGGAAGAAAACCTCATTAAAAAAAAATTACCCTGAATTCCAAGTTTTGGTGCGCGGCGAGGGAATGAATGGCTGACAGGCTGTCCCCTTACTCTGAGTCCAGTTTAAGGTGGCATCAGTCGCTAGCACACCCCAGGCTAGAGGATCAGTGGCCCCTCTGGTCTGGTTCAAATGTACACTTGCCCGGGCAATACTGTGGGGCTCTGCACGGGTCGACCGTTTTTTCCCCCAGACTCGTGGGAATCAAATGGAAATTTCAAATTTTAAAAAACCAAAACCAATAACAGTGGTAGAGAGATGCTTAGGGACGGGCCGAGAAGGCCGAAGTGAGGAGGCTGGCGCTGACAAAGAGTCCGACTGCGAATCTGTCGCTAGCAGTTGGTCAGCAACGAGTGTCGGGAGTGGAAGTGCCAGTGCTAACGTGCCTTCCAAATTTTGGAGGGGTGGCCGCAAGCGGTCTCGCTCCGAGGTGGTAAACTCGGAGTCGGAGTCGGCTTCGGATTACACCACGGTGCCGGCAAAAGTCGGCACGTCAAACAGAGGACGAGGGCGGCCCCGAGGGACAGGCAAAACCGTTAGGCCAGGCAAAGCCCGAGCGGAGCTCCAAGCTTCAAACCAGGAGGGGCTTCGCCAAGTGATAGAAGGGGACGTCGAGGCGGAGGTGCATAAGCAAGTGGAGGCGGCAAAGAGGCTACGCCTCGCCCGATTGGCGGAATCTAGCCACACACTGTCCGAAAAGGGAGTAGATGCCAGGACGGCTGGTGCTCTTACCAAACAGGTCCAGGACAACTTGGAAACCATACTAACGGTTGCAAAGAAGTCCAAAAACCTGAAGGGCTGCTTCGTTAAGGCCCTCAAGGATGCAGCGTCCGCAATCCAAGAGGCGGCGGAAGAGTTCTCGGCCCGGACAGCCTTCGAAGAGACGGCAGCACTCTCGCAGGAGAACGCGACGCTTCGAAAAGAGGTGGAAGAAATGCGGCAGGAAGTCGCGGCTTTGAAAGCCGAAATGGCTCTTTGCAAAGAGCGGCCGACGCCTACTGAACAGCCACCACTCCCCGCGATGAACAATCAGCAGCTTCCCATCGAGGTTGCTGAACTGGAGCGAACCATCATGGTCCAAGTAGGGACCATGGTGAACGCCCGTCTAGAGGCTTTTGAGGAGAGACTCCCCCCCCCTGTAAACATCCGTCCACCGCTTGCAGCGGACAGAAAGGCCGCTAAAGCAACAGCTAACGGAAACTCCCTAGGCTCCCAGTCTGGGAATAATGCCATAAAGGGGAAACAGAAGGGAACAAAGGCGTCGGGAAAACAATTGACGGTGCCCAAGGATGCTCCAAAGCAGAGGTCTACAGCTGCAGCGCCTACTACCACCAGCGCAGCCGCATCTTACCGACCATCATCGGCTACAGACCTACCGCCGCCGGCAAATTCCGGGGCTGAAGCCCAAACCTGGTCGAAAGTGGTGGGTAGAAAAGCCAAACAGAAGGCTGATAAGGAGAAGAAGACCCAATCTCCGAGTCAGACACCTGCTAAGAAGTCCAAGACCCGTAAGCTCCGCGCCCCACGCTCCGCAGCTGTAGTCATTACACTACAGCCTGCGGCGGTGGAGATGGGAACTACTTACGCCTCAGTATTGGCCGAGGCCAGATCCAAAGTGGATCTGCAAAGCCTAGGCATAAAGGGTCTTAGGGTTCGGGTGGCGGCAACGGGTGCCCGAATACTAGAGATCCCCGGTGCTAGTAGTGGGCAAGCGGCGGACCAACTGGCCTTAAATATAAAAAATGTCCTCCAAACGGAGGACGTCAAGGTGTCCAGACCCACAAAGTGCGAAGAATTACGCATTAGTGGGCTAGACGACTCCGTGTCTGCCGCAGAGGTACTAGCGGCCATCACCCGCGACTGTGGCTGTCCGGTGGACTATGTAAAGGTGGGCGAAATCCGCCGGGATGCCACTGGTCTTGGCACAGTGTGGGTGCGCTGCCCTGTCACAGCAGCCAAAAAACTCAGTGATAGTGGCCGTCTACTGGTTGGCTGGGTGTCCGCCAGAGTCAAGTTACTGGAGCCCAAGACGATGCGATGCTTCCGCTGCCTACAGGACGGTCACGTCCGGGCTAGGTGCACCGCTGAGATTGATCGCAGTGACCATTGTTACCGCTGCGGTAAGCCTGGCCATAAAGCGGGCCAGTGCTCTGCTACACCGCACTGCCCGGTTTGTGCTGCGGCAGGTAAATCGGCGGGGCACAGAGTGGGCAGTAAGGCATGCTCTGCAACCACTGCCAAAAGTAAAAAGAGGAGGACGAAAGCTGTCGGGAACGAGAATAATCCCGCGCAGCCGAGTCACCTACTAGCCGAATCAGTGGTTCAGGAAGAGCAGGCAAAGGAAATGGATTGCCAGTAATGGCTCTCCATTTCCTCCAAGGGAATATCAATCACTGCGCCAGGGCTCAGGATCTTCTTCTCCAGAGCATGGCGGAGTGGTTGATCAGCGTGGCAGTAATCGCCGAGCCCTACTTTGTCTCTCCCAGGGACAACTGGGCAGGTGATCAGGACGGCCTAGTGGCTATTATTGGCGGGGCTCTTGAGAAGGTGTCCAGGGGTCGCGGCTGGGTGGCTGCATCTATAAACGATATTACCATCTTTGGGGTGTACTTTTCGCCCAACAGGAGCCTCTCCGAATTCGAGGACTTCCTTGTGGAGGTAGGCGCCTCAGTTGGTCAGTGCTACCCTCGACAAGTGTTAGTGCTGGGGGACCTCAACGCCAAGTCCGCGGCTTGGGGTTCCTCCATCACAGACGTACGTGGTGAGGCTCTCGAGGAGTGGGCGCTGACCACTGGTCTGTCCCTCCTGAATCGAGGTTCGGTCAGCACGTGTGTGCGGCAGCAGGGCGAGTCCATAGTGGACGTATCGTTTGCTAGCCCTGCTCTCGCACGCCGTGTCCAGGGTTGGACTGTCATGGAGGGGGTGGAGACACTGTCAGACCATAGATATATACGGTTCGACGTCTCCACCCAGTTGCAGGGCAACCACAGCCCAACAATCCCACGGAGGTGCGGCCCTCGATGGGCTTTGAAGCGAATAAACAGGGAAGTTCTTGAAGAGGCTGCAGTTGTTCAGGCCTGGTCTCGGGAGCCTATCGCAGAAATGCCCGTCGACGTCGAAGAGGAGGCGCAGTGGTTTCGAGAGGCAATGACAAATATCTGCGACTCGGCGATGCCTCGCGTTTACAAACAACCAACGATGCGTCGGGTATACTGGTGGTCTGCCGAAATCGCGCAGCTGCGCGTTGCCTGTGTGACAGCTAGACGTCAGTACACCCGCTACAGGAGGCGACGTCGGCGTACGCCTGAAGAGGAGGAGCTCCTCTATGAGGGTTACCGCCAGGCAAAAATGTCTCTGCAGATAGCCATCGGTGCGGCCAAGACTCGTGCGCGGGAAGAGCTGCTGGAGACTATAGATAGAGATCCGTGGGGGCGCCCCTACCGTATGGTGAGGGGCAAACTTCGTCCTTGGGCTCCCCCCCTGACGGAGAGTCTCCGGCCGCAGATGCTGGAGGAGGTGGTGGCAGTGCTCTTCCCGGAGAGACCGGAATATACACCACCGCCGATGGCTCTGCCCGTTGCTACAGGATTGGAGGAGGATCACGTTCCCGAGGTGACACAGGGGCAATTGGGAGCAGCGGTACTGCGCCTCCGGGCCAAGAACACGGCTCCGGGGCCAGATGGTATACCTGGCCGAGCTCTGGTCCTAGCTCTCGAGTCCTTAGAGCCCCGACTTAGAGGACTCTTCACGGCATGTCTAGAGCAGAGCCGGTTTCCCAATGAGTGGAAAACTGGCAAGCTAGTTCTGCTTAAGAAGGAGGGGCGTCCGTCGGATTCGCCGTCCGCGTACCGGCCTATTGTGCTGCTGAACGAGGTGGGCAAACTGTTCGAGCGCATCATTGCAAACCGCCTCGTCAGCCACTTGTACAATGTGGGCCCAAACCTAAACGACTGCCAGTACGGCTTTCGCCACGGACGCTCCACTATTGATGCTATCATGCGCGTGAAGGTCTTGGTGGGGGAAGAGGTGTCCCGGGGTGGTGTGTTGTTGGCCGTGTCGCTCGACATCTCTAACGCCTTCAACACTCTGCCCTGGAGTTGTATAAGAGAGGCACTCATATATCACCGAGTGCCCCCCTACCTCCGCCGCATCGTCGGGGCGTACTTATCTGAGAGGTGCGTCACCTACGCGGGACGTGACGGTGCAGGTAGGCGCCAGATGTCGTGCGGTGTTCCACAGGGCTCGGTCCTCGGGCCGCTCCTGTGGAACATTGGTTATGACTGGGTTTTGAGGGGTGTCCTCCCCCAGCGCGTGCACCTGACGTGTTACGCGGATGACACGCTGGTCACGGCCGGAGGAAAAACCCACAGGGAGGCAGCGTTGCTGGCCACGGCTGCGGTAGCACAGGTGGTGGGCCGCATTCGGCGCTTGGGCCTAGAAGTGGCACTCAGCAAATCTGAGGCCATGGCTTTTCATGGACCTCGGAATAAGCCGCCGCCGGAGTCACATATCGTGGTGTGTGGGGTCCGGATAGCTGTCGGGTCAACCATGAAGTATCTAGGATTGGTCCTCGACAGCCGATGGAAATTCGAGCCTCACTTCCGGCGGCTGGTACCAAAGTTGATGGGCGCCGCGGCTGCACTGTCATCGCTGCTTCCCAATTTAGGGGGGCCGAACGCCGCCTGCCGACAGCTATACTTAGGGATCGTGCGATCCATGGCTCTTTATGGGGCCCCGGTGTGGGTAGACAGTCTAACGGCCAACAACATCGCCATCTTGCGAAGACCGCAACGGGTGATGGCCGTTAGAGTCATTAGGGGGTATCGCACGATCTCCTTCGAGGCGGCGTGCGTACTGGCAGGGTCACCGCCCTGGGATCTTGAGGCGAGGACGGTCGCATCACTGCGACGGTGGCGCAACAGTACGGCGGAGGAAGGAGAACGACCGGTGCAACGTGAAATCGAGAGGCACCGGTCGGAGTTGCGCCAGGTCCTGGTTGCAGAGTGGCAGGAGCGCCTTTTACACGCTTCCGCCGGCCTCAATACCATCGAGGCCATCCGGCCAGTACTGACAGAATGGCTCAAGAGGAGGCATGGCTCCCTAACGTTCCGGGCGACGCAGGTGCTTACCGGCCACGGATGCTTCGGGAAGTACCTGCACCGCATAGGTAGGGAGCCGGACGCCCGGTGTCACCACTGCGTCGGTTGCCAAGAAGAAACGGCGCGGCACGTGGTGGCCGAGTGTACTGCGTGGGAAGAACCGCGCCGTACCCTCTTCGCAGAGATCGGAGGAAATCTTTTACTGTCAGCTATTGTTCAAAGTATGGTTGGCAGTGAGAGTTGTTGGGACGCGGTGATATCCTTCTGCGAAACAGTGATGTCGCAGAAGGAGGCTGCGGAAAGGGAAAGGGAAATATCAACTACCCTCCCGATCCGCAGCAGGCGCACCGGGCGTCGCAGAAGGGCTGATAATGCCCTCTTTCGGCCCCCCTAAACTGACCCGTGAGGGGCGGATTTGGGGAAATCCGTCTTTCTGTAAATGGGTCCGAGGTGGCAGTGCGACGTGTTCCACGGGCGCCCCTCTATGGAGGATGGAGGAAACGAGGGGGGTTAACATTTAACCCCCTCAGAGACGGAGCCTGCACAGGCGGGCTAGCACCGCCGGGGACGCGGACGAATTTGATTCCCGTATCCCCGGCAGAAGATGTAAGATGGAACACACTGGTGGTTTTAGCCGGTAAGAGTCCGGCACACCCCTCTGCCGCACCCCAGGTGGAGGATAGTCCATGATGGATTTCCCCAGTATAAAAAAAAAAAAAAAAAAAAAAGGCTTATAGCAGATCGCATCCTCGTAAGTTAACGGGATTGAGAAAATAGTTGCAAAATCTCTTCTTGGCTTTGTATATTAATCGGGATTTTACTGTATATATTGCCTCTCCTTCCAATAAGTCTCTGAGGGTAATGTTTTTCGTGCGTTTGTATGTCTTAATCTTTGGCACTCTCTACTGCCTAAATCGCTTGACGGATTGTCACATATGAGGTGTCATTAGATTCGTCTCAGAAAGCGAAATAATATACCTAATATACCCCAAGTCACTCCCACAGTGACATTGGGTATAGTACAAATTGTAAATAAGGAACCCTTATAAGATCACTCTCTTGTGCGTTTGTCTGTCCGTGTGTCACCACTGATTTTCTCAGGAACTAACAAGTTGAAATTTATACCAGATACTGAGGTCTATAGTCCCTGTTAGGTGTATAAAAATCAAGGTCCTGAGTCAACACGATAAAAAGATATGGACAAATCTAGATTTTCGCGAAAACTTGTAAGTACCAATATTTACCTTAATTTTCAACTTTTGAATTTTTCGGAATTTTCCCTTTACTTGTTCTGTAAGACCTTGCTTTTAACCAAAATAGACAATTCTAGGTCACCCGGAAGTACCGTATAGGTTTCGAAAACCTATAGGGTACTTACCATTTACCTAGAATCATAAAATGTGGTAATAAGCAATGTCTGACAGCACAAGTGAACAAACAATCCGAAAGTTGTAAATTTGCTGTTATATCAGATAACAAAAGTTTTTATGATTACAAACTTACATTTTGCGGTTGGATTATTTGTATCGTGGATATCGTACATCGCAACCGCAAAGTTCCTTTGAGAGTCTTTGAGAATTGGTTAACGAGATGGACGTAGTATACAACTTGCACTTGTCCGGTTTTTTATTTCTATATATTATGTAATAATTTTGGTAATTTAGTCAATGTCAGACTTGCGAGAACACTTTTTTACACTTCAGCTACGAGGGACGCTCAGGGACGCCATTACTTATTTGATTATACTATATTTTTATTCTATTGTTAACATGTAGTTTAAAGAGAATTAAAAGCATGACAAATGTTATCAGAGTTAATTGACTGAATACTCTATAACAGCACGTATATGTATTTTTAAAGCATTCCGGTTTTTTGTTTTATCTAGTATTTTTTGTTCCGAAATTATCTGTGACGTCAAAAAATAAACAAGTGTAAAATAAGTCACAGAAGAAAGACATATAGCTGCTTAAAGCTGGGCACCTTACAAACGGAAAGTAATGAAATTAATCAATTAAGTACATACATCTCTCGAAGGGCAATAAAGTGATAAGTAACGCGCTCGCATCGAGTTCCTGGTGCTTTTTCTTTGATGGTACCTCTCTTCCTAACTGGGCGCTGATAATGGCGGCGGTTTGCTGTACAGCTTGTTAATCCAAGCCATCGCATCAATCTGCGCTGCTGTACGAGGAAATCAATTAGCATAAATATCTCTCAAGCCTTTTACTTTGTGTTAGATATGTTTACTGCAGACGATAATCTCTGCATCGAGTGGAGAGGGTACGAAGATCATGTCCATGTACTTGGTTGTGTACACGACTTGTGGCTTTAGCTTCGACTTCTATTTCAAAGTGTTATTTGCTTGATGTTGACGATAATGCTCGTTATTTAATTAATGCAGGTAGTAGGCAATAAACACAGTCAGTAAGACTTACGCTTTCGTGTTACCGATGCTGTTCAAACGTGTTGTTATCTTTGAAAAAGTCTCTTTTTAGTTATCTTGGAAAATGCCAGGTGTGCGCTATTTAAACCCCGTGTTATGTGATGATTCTTGCGACCGCTGTGATTATATCAAATCAGCTCTCAGAACACAAATGACGTAGCCAGCCAGAACAGTCATGAAATTGTTTAGATTAACGACCTTGATTTCATCAAAAATTACACCGCGATTTATTCGGTATTATATTAAAGAAATTTGTGTTAATAATAAAATACTATTTATAAAGCCATATAATAGAACAAATCGAAATGTTGCGGTACCTACTACACGACTCTCTACATTATATACTTATTTAATTGTCTCATGTGTTTTCTACTATTTATTGTATAAGTCGAAACTAAGTTATAGAAGTTTGTTTGTTTGTATTTCTATTCCTTAAGAAAAACAGGGTTTATACAAAATTTATATAACATTTGTAATACATTTTCCGAAGCTTGGGATAACAAGCCCAGCACTAATGTTTTATCTGTGCCCCAGCTTTTAGTTTTTATAAGTGATTAACAGATGTGTTTACAATGAACTTACTTTTAATTGAAAAAAGCTGTTATGTGTGTATTTGTGTATATTAAAAGGCCACAACAAAAACATATTAAAACTAAAATATGGTACAAAACTATAAAAAGGCCGACATATTATTTTAACAACATGGTTACAAAATGGCACTTATATTACAAAACGTCATTTATGTTACAAAACGTCACTTAAGTTACAAATCCTCATTTTACAAAACGTCATATTACTTTCTGTCACGTTCGTGTTCTTGTTTTTTGTTTTAAACATGTGAAACAATTTAAGCAATCAATTCTGCACACGCTTAGATAAACATAAGAGCTAATACCAATACAATATACAATACGGAGCCAATACAGTTACAACACATGAGTGATATAATATAACTATTTTCACAACTTAAAATCGTGACCTACGGTATTCCATTGTAGGGAAATTACATACAATCACGCCTATATCCTCGAATGGGTAAGCAGAATTGTATTAAAGAAACACTTAAATAGTTAATAGTATAGTGTCTGTAAGATTATTCGGCTCCACATTTCAATTAAATCTACGGTTGGCAAAAACACTAAGAATTCTACGGCTTTATGATGATGCTCTAACATACAAGCTAACAATTATTCAGGTAATTCTAGCAAAGCTATTACAGAGTAGCTTATTTATCCTGGAATTACAATCCGTAATTAAAGTTTTCAATTACACTTTTATTATTTTAAACATATACAGTGAGTTCATATTATTTTCTTAATATTACTTCTCAGTTCTAAAAAAATTATGTGTTTTAATATACCTACTCAATGTTGGTGGTAAATGAGATATTTTTTATTTTTCCCGTGGCGATATTAATTTTGTTACTCAGTAGTAGTGTAATGGGATTTTCCTCACTTTTAGCCTCCGATATGGGGAAAAAAGCATCGCCTGTACTTAATACTAAAGACCTCAAGATTGGTAGCATAAAAAGAAAGTGACTCTTCCGTATGTATCGCTACCAAATGAATCTATTTAATCATTATTATTTTAAATGTGTTTCGTCACCTCAGCGATGATGATCTTGTCCTAAAGCGTTAACGTGTTAGTAATTAATCACATTCGTATTCTGTACTTGGCTAAGTCTAATATTTTTTAAAGTGGTGTATATCATTCAGTAGAGTCACGTGCCTTGGATCTTGGCGTATCTATTTCTTGAAGAGGGCAGGAAAATCCCCATTAAACTGTTATTTAATTAAAAGGTCAACGGGAAGAATTAACACTCACCCTGACATTTGTGGTGTTAAACAGGTAAAGAGACGTGACGGAAGAAAAAAATCTATCTCCCCTTACACCACTACTAGTGCTAGAGTAAACTTTTTATTAATTTATGAAAAATATAAACATACCTATTTTATTAATAAAAGTTTAGTTCTTCGTTCTGACTTTCGTGGAATTTCGAGATACTTCTCTTATTATAAAAACCATGCAGTGAGATTGGAGCATGATCATTTGCTTACAAGTTACATTTTGGTTTTAGTTCGATTAAATACGTTTGAGCCTGTAGTCATTGCGCACAAGAACCGGTCTCAATAATGTACACGTGCTTCTATCTCGTTAGATAGCAAACATGTGAAACGTGAAATTTCCATTTACTTACGTCCAAACCGGTACGTTTTTGACCTTGCCTTGGTGTTATAATAGGGAGACATTCTTTCCGGTACCATGGGGTTCCGATCTACCTCCTTCGTATTATCAGGGCCTATTTGGATAACACGGCCGTCTTATGTGGAAGGTTATAAGGAAGAGACGTCGTGCGGTGTTCCACAGGGTCCTGGGCCCATGCATGTAGAACATCGGTTACGACTGGGTTCTGCGCGGTGCGCTTCTTCATTCATTCGACACGCTTGTGACAGCGGTTGCGCAAGTCGTTTGTAGGTTTTGGGTCTTTATCTTACATGCGTCCATGAGGATCTTCCACTCCGTCACCAAAAAAATGAGGTTGTTATGTGAAGAAATGTAAGTACAAACTTTAATATTTGATAAATCCTAACTAATCTTACTGTAAAGGCGAAATTTTGCGAGGATGGATGGCTAGATGAATGGATGGATGATTTTCTACTCTTTTACGCAAAAAGGGCTGAACGGATCTGGATGAAATTTAGAACAGAGATAGATTATAGTCTGGAATAGCACATATGCTACTTTTTGTCCCGGTAAAATGTACGGTTCACTCCTCAATTACTCAAACAATCTTCATTAATTTTTGTACACATATTAGATGTGTAATTCCTGACTTAATCGCGATAATATTTAAAAGGTACAATACCTCTTGGTTACCCGACCGAATTGCGCCGGATTGACCACTCATGACCACGATCGGTGCAATTCGATGTAGGTAGGTGTTGTACCTTTTAAATATTATCGCGATGAAGTCCCGAATTACACATCTAATATGTACTCGTATCTACGTCGCAAAAGTTTAAAAACAATTTTTGTACACATGTTGTCAGGGGTACAGAAAAGGCTATAGGGTATCTTTAATCAATTAAAAAAAGTCTCGTTCTCGAACTGTTCCCGAAGATATTGAATTGATGAACTGCACGGATAGCCCAATGGTTTAAGTGGTCACCTCGCCACTGCGCCGCGCCGAGTGTTGTGGGTTCAAACCCCACACGGGACAAATATTTGTGTGATTCACAAATAGTTGTCCCGAGTCTGGGTGTTCTTTGACCTGAATGCACACATAGGCTACTTATAAGTATAGAACTAATCAATTTACTTATATGTATGTGATTCTGTTTTCACAAAGGCTGGCCCCTCGTCTGCATTAAGTACCTACTTTACCGGTACGGTACCTACTTTGACGATTTCAATCAACTGATATGGATTTCTTTAGTAAATAGGCATGCCTGCACAAACTGCAATGAAGTAGCAAGCTACGCCATGAAGTTGTAATCACTTGTTCAGTTTTCACTCTTAATTACCGCTGCTCATCATAGGCGCTGTGATAAATGAACACCTAGCTCTGTGAATATCTTCATCCACTTATAGGAGCTGTGATTACACCACCATTAGTGTTTGATTGATCTGCTTGGAGTAAGATCGGACCCTGCTCCAATCACCATTTATGTGTAATCTTCAAGTTTTTTATCAGCGAAGATGATAGATTTGCGAATTTTCATTAGGTATGTTAATAAAATTGTCAATTAACTGGATTTTACTTTGATCTATATAATGTATATGTATGTAGAGTAGTTGAGGGACTTACTAGATTACTAACAGTACATTCCCAAATATATTATGTCGTAATACTTTCATCCCGTTAAATCGACTTCAGTTCGGATTAAATTTAGACATTAACAATTGCTCAATATTTAGACATATACTATCTTTTAATTTCTTTCACGTGGGAACATTGACAGATGGAAAATAGACACAATTGGTCGGGACCATGTGGCAAGAAAGCTAGAAAAGACTAGGGGTTTTGAAATATTTATACTATGTATGTTAGGTAAATAAAAGGCTTTATTGTTATTACATAATTAATTAATGTCGATGTTGTCGACTGATTGTTACTTTTCAATCCTTCGGGAACTAAACTTTTTTCTAGATGGAAATGTATTTTTTGTACTTGTAAAGGGCAAGTACAAAAATACATTTTCTTCTGACAAGTACTTCTGACAAGTACTTCTGACAAGTACTTCTGACAAGTACTTCTGACAAGTACTTCTGACAAGTACTTCTGACAAGGTGTACGATCAGTGTAGTAGTTAAGGCGTGGAAGCGTATCAAACCAACTCACATTCGCATTGTAATGATAGGATTAACAAAACGATGGTCATCATTACTTTTGTAAAGAATTTTAATAAGAAAATATTAAGAAAGAGTTTCAGTGTCTTGTTGTTTAGTTGGAATGAGCTCATAGATCAACTGACAGTGTTGTTTTTGTTCTCAGTCGCACAAACAGACTGACGGACGTCAGTAATGGTATTTGCGATGCGTAATGAGAGTGCACGCGTGTCTCAATGAGAGCGCACGCGTGTCTCGTGCGAGGGATACAAACATACTACACAGACTTACACAGTAGACAACAGGTGTCACTTAAATTATTTTATTTTTTTGTAAAGGTTCTCGTCCACTAGGCTCGCAGAGTCAAGGCAAATCTTGTCTCAGAAACTCACCTAATATTTATGTTATAATATCGTGTACTCAGTATTTCGGAGCGCGCTGTTTCTTGTTTCTCTTATTCTCTTCTTCATCAGAAATTATTTGAAATAAAAACATTTCTTCATCCCAGCTGTTTATCACCCACTCACAATCTACTCTGATTAATAGTTGCGATGAATGAACGTTTCGATTCAATTCGGCAGAGATGGACGTACAAGGAATAAACGCGACTCGACTAGGATCGCATCGATTCGACGCGGTTCAGCTGTAGTCGACGCTAGGCTTATCACTACATATTATAAAACAAAGTCCTGTCTGTCTGTCTGTTCGTGATAAACTGAAAAACTACTGAACCGATTTTCTTGCGGTTTTCACCAATAGACAGAGTGATTCATGAGAAAGGTTTAGATGTATAACTTTTTAACGTTTTGTGTAAATTGGTTGTAATATGGTGATGATTGCCGAAGACGTCTCTACTACCCGTACGAAGCCGGGGCGGGTTGCTAGTAATTACTAAACCTTAGATCCGACCAACGGATTTTGAGTGAATGTGATAAATTCTGTACTAAGTTAATTACCTATTGATAACGAAATGTCATAACTATTTCTAACCGACTTCCAAAAAGAAGGAGGTTCTCGTTTCGTCGGATTCGTCGGAATCTTTTTTTTCATGTATGTTTACCGATTACTCGAAGACGCCTGAACCAATTTTGAAAATTCTTTATTTCTTTCAAAGGGTATACTTTCCAGGGGGTCCCATTTAAATTTTACCGAAATCAGTCGAGCGGTTTCTTAAAAATCAACAAATATCTAAAAATTGTATACATGATGTTTTGCATCGATGAGGTATGCAATATTTATCGGTTGAGTATTTAGTTAGGCGTAATAGCTAACAAGGAACAAACTCACTTTAGCAGTTATAACATTAGTCAGAATTAACCTCTTTATTGTACCGATAGCCGTCCCCGCAGTTTCACTTGCGTTTATGGTCACTGCTCCGCTCCTAAGCGTCGTGTGAAGTGAATAAATATATTTTTCTTTCTTTCGTCGTAGCGTGACGTTATGAGCCTATAGTCTTCCTCGATAAATGGGCTAACCAACAGTAAAGTACTTTTTCAATTCGAAAAAGTAGTTCCTAAGATTAGCGCGTTCAACCAAACTAACAAACAAACTCTTTAGCTTTATGGTATTATTATAGATTTTAGTAAAACACAGACATGCTACAAACATTCAGGTGTGACAAATGGCCGTCTTATCAGGCCGATCTCTTCCAAACCACCTTTGTATCGATAGTGTCCAAAAGGAGTAGTCTGGTGTTCCTACTTCTATACACTTAATGCTTTATTCACATTAACTAAGTAATACAAATAGGATATATCTCTACAGAGCATAAAACGTTTTTTATAGTGAATTTATTACAACAAGACCTTCAATCGCACTGAAACCGGAGTAACCTAACCGGGCCTGCTGCACTGGCCGCGAAACAACGAAGATAGAATTTCTTCATCCTTCCACCTGGTAGTTAAATTAAGTAGCGAGTAGTGATTTAAGTACCATTTACCTATCTAGCTGTTTAACTACCGATTACCTACTCGCACTGCATATAACAAAATGCGTGCTTGCAGTAGTTATAGGTACACGGCGACTGTAGTGATTATTTGACTCATTGTTGGCAACTTTTGAAATAGTTGCACTTTTTTAAAAGAATTTAGCCTTTTCAAAAACATCTGAAACAGTTTTAAACAACGGCTGAATGGATAATTTTTTGCTTAAAGTGAATTTAATGTTTGTTTTAGATCATTAATCATGTCACAAAACTGTGTGATTCTGTGAATCATGCTATGTAGCGTACACCCCTTACCATCATATGCAATTTTATGGACGCTGAAAAATTTATACCAACATTAGAAAATAAAAATAAATGTTGGATAATACATACTTATTGAATTCCGGTGTGCGTGTGCTTATAACTCTTCTCCTAACGGCTTGACCTATTTTAATTTTTTTTTAACTTTGGGACATTATAACGTCTGTTCGGTCAATTAGATTGATATAATAATATAAGCTTTAGACCTTTGGTAATAGAATTTACATTCACATTGGTGATCTATCCGTCTGCGATGAAAAGTTCATCTCAAACATGAGATATCGTAGGCGTCGTAAAACGTACTTATTTAAATAAGTCTACACTTATACAGTCCCAGTTTTGTTCCCGTTGTACGATGTACGAGTCACATGACGATGTGCTGAGGTGAGGTCACAGCACACACTTGTACACAAGCTAGGGCACGACCTTTCGCGACCTTGCCTCGTCCTTCCAATATTTCCCGTTAGTATAGATCGGTATTACTACCGTCCTAAAGGGTACCTAATTAAGTAATATAATAACAAACATATCGATAGTAAGAGTAGATAAAATTGTTAGCATCTTGTGTACATTACTTGTCTGAGCCTTAATGAAACCAAAATGATAAACTTAGTCACAAGTAAATAACTTCCAAGCATTAAGAAGCACTTATCGAATCAATACAAATAAATAAAATTGAAGTGTCTGTTTGTAATGTCAAAATAAAAGTTTTTTAAGCTCATACAGTTTATTCGCAAGATACCTATGCCAAAAATCAGTTTTTAAATTTTTTGTCTGTCTGTCTGTCTGTTTGTGTCGGCTAATATCTGTGGTGTTGTAAGGAGTAATTGAGGCTTAGTACTTTAATTTTGGAAAAAGAATCAGGGTACTGCGCAAAATATATAAATATGTACACGCGAGCGGAGCCGCGCGGGAACTGCTAGGTTCCATTATAACTGATTAGGTACCACAACGATGACACGACGCTTAGAGGCGGGTACTTGACCGTGAAACAGTTCCGATGCAATATTTAGTTAAGATATGTCCTTATCGCATAGAGTTTGAAATTAAAATAAACAGAAATAAATACCAATCGATTCATAACACGTAGAAGTTTTTTAAATTTAAACAAGAGTAAGTATATAATATATTTTTTAAAGTGTAATTCCTGTGTCACGGGGGCTTTACATACATTCAAACAATAGACACAAAGAACTCCCCGACTCGTGACAACTATTTGTGGATCACACATATTTTTGTTCCGTGTGGGTTGCAACAAATGCAATCACTTTAACCATTCACACATTCGGGCATACATTCGGGTCAGAAAAAGGTAGTAGTGCACTCGCCCGACTGGTCGGCGATTGTGGCTTCTCCGACAAGACTATTCTCAAACAGAGTCCCTTCTAACATACATCGCCTAACATTATACCAATCATACGTCATACACACACGCACACACACGCACACATACGCACACACACACGCACGCACACACACGCACGCACACACACGCACTCACACGCACACACACACGCACACACACACACACACACGCGCACACACACGCCCACACACACACACGCACGCACGCACACACGCACACACACACGCGCGCACACACGCACGCACACGCACACACGCACACACGCACACACGCACACGCACACGCACATACGCACACACCCGCACACACACGCACGCACACGCACACACACACACACACACACACACACTAAACTGGTCGAGCGACTCTGCCCACTTTTGTAATATGTAGTTTTCTAAAATAAGCGAAACACTGTCTCTTATCATACAGGTCGCCCTAGTGTAAGAGACAGGGTCTATAACGTTTGTTAACATTTTCTTGACTAACTAATCTGTCGCATCGCATTCTAATAACATTGTTTTACCAAAATGTTTAAATTTATATTTTTGTTAAATTTATATCCTTTTTATTGTGTGTTAATAAAGATTATTATTATATTATAAGGTTTTGAAGCCCCAGACGGTTTAAAAAGTGAAAAAAAAAAATCAAAACTTGCAGTCGGAGACTAGAATCTTATACCTTCGACTATGACTCGCTTTTATTTTGAACTGAAGTGTCGAATTTAGATTAAGTCTCTGACTTGGCAAAAATTGCCTGAACTCGATGATTGTAAGTTTAGGATAAGAAATAAAGTTGTAACAACAAGTTGAACACCGCTATTACTACGATACGCTCTGTTGTAAGTTTACCATACAGGTGGTAAATATCACAGGTAGGTGTTAGGGAGCCGTAGTGCGGAGTGTGAGGGCGACACATCGTTATTTGTACACGTGACAACCGGATGAGAAAGTCACTAATGTACTACTTACTAATGACGGACCAACTTTATTTTAACCCCTATCTGTGTAAATGGCATTGTAACTCCTAAACGGATCTACCGATTTCGATTTACTTTTTTCTTTGAAAGGTGACTTTATCGAGAATGTTCTTGCCTATACTTAATTGAGGAAAATCAGATCAGCCGGTCGATAAGCAGAAGCTCTTTTCGTTTTTTTGAAGAGATTTTTGAGTCGGGGGTATTTTAAATTTCGGACTTTATGAAAGCAGGAAGCTTGGTGGTAATGTAGCTGACCCTTGTATCATGAACCTGTATCTACTAGTACTCTTTGGGGAAGGAATAGGAGAAGGCTGGCTTTATGCTTACATCGTTTCCTTGACCTGAGTTGTGGAGATCATCAGCGTTTCCATTTAAGCGTTAAGTCCTGTTGTGGTTCGAAAAGATTTGACTGGGCAGTAACTAGTTCCACTTTCCACCACTCTGTAGTTTTATATCAACTTAAATCGAAAACTGTCGTATTGTCCTAGCAAAGGGCCTAGAAATTACTCATTATAGTAGTCTATGTAAAAACATATTAACAGTATTTACTTATTAAGTGTTGGGAAACACAATTGATTGCTTTTTAACTGACTACAAAAAAGCAGATTCTGTATTCCATCCGTCATTTATGTATGAATGTCCGCGACTTTCTTAAAAAGTAATTCATCAATTTTCATGATTGTTTTACTATGTTTTCTACATATTTTCAGGAAGGTTTTAGTATACATAAGGTATTTATTAGATGATAATAACATTAATATTCATTGTTTACAAGACAGAGTTTGCAAACATAATTTCATAGATGGAATATTACAAATAATCACAAATAATGCACTGCTGGTACTTAAGAAGGGCGTCTTGTGCTATAAGTACCAGCAACTCTGTATGTGGCACAGTTTGGTAATACCATGCTTCAATTTTATCACAAAACATTAGAAACAGAAGTTCTGTAGTTAACAACGCTGAACGAAAATACAATAAAGACTAGTTGGTTAGTTATTAAAATTAAAGTGAACATTATAATTATTAATATTATTTGTGAAAACAAATGTTCATTAATTTATTTACTTTGAGTTATGGACAATAAGACGCCTTATGCAATTGGTAGTGAGAGCGTGTCCGCGTATGTGTGTGTGAGTGTGTGAGTGCATGCGTGTGTAATTTTTTTTTTCACAATTAATTTAGTAGAAGTCTGTTTGTTTTTGTAAAAAAAATATTATTTTAATTACTTAGGTACACATAAAAAGAGTGTTCCAGATGGAGTACGTGAACACTCTACCAAATAAAGCTCGCTAAACAATGACGCAACAAAACACTACAACGTGATGAAGCTTCACAATCGGTGTTTAAAGTTCCAACGCTCACTCGCACCATTCAAAACGAGTGAACGTCAAATTGTCCACACCAAAGTCACAAGTCATTTAGGCGCTATAAGGCGCTTTCACATTTGGTAACGATGCCGCTGCGATACCCGTAACACATAAAGGAAGATTGTTATGAGTAGTTTGGACTACATACGTCATATTACTAGGTGTAGCAGGCAAAGTAAAAGGCAAGTCGCTAAATTGTAAATACTGCTTGTCCTGTATGTGGCACTTGTCGATCATTATCCTTAGCTACTGTTATCGTCGAGGTTACAAACCATGGATGGGTTTTTCTCTAGTTTATAATTATTCCTGTTCCTTTAATTATTTTTAGGGCTTTAAAATATCTGCCTACCTATAATACTCTTGATAATGTCAAGTGTTCATGAGCTATGTTAAACGTTTACCGTCAGGCACCTGATAAATAATTTCCGACCATGATAAATCGTTATCGCCTCTTGCAAGGTGCATGGGTAGAAACCAGTAAATGTAAGAAAGAACATTGAAGTATTTTTCCTCAATAATAAATTCTTGAAAGACGGTAATTAAACGGAAAGCTAAAGCCTTCTTGATGTAAGTGTAAGGGCACCGGTATTTTTCCGCACCGTACTGAAACTTTTCATTTTGCCCTGACTCGCATTCACTAACTCATTATAAGTCGGAACTGGCCTCAGAGCAGGAATATTAAATGGGAATTCACTAAGTGTCACCATGAATCATGCAAAAGAACTTTTAAATCTACTTTGCACATTTAGTGAGAATGCATTTTCCGTAGCTGCTTGCTACCTACGGTTGTGAAAGTTCAAATATCAGGAATAAAATTTTCAACTCTCACTCTCAATAATAGACTGGTTAAGTTTCTTATGAGGACTGATAAAATAGCTGTGTTCTTAAGCTAGCTACTTCACCTCTATTCAGCTCACCAGTAGAAAATATATTTTTGCAATAATGACCTCATTTATGTTTTTTATTTGAAATATGTGCCGGACATAACGGGCATTATTGTTTTTCGGTAATGATTTGTCTATAGTTCAACTCGCGACCTATCAGTTGTGAAGTTCAATGCTGTAGCTATGTCGCTATCACCAAGTCCTTATGCTTTAGAAGGCTGGATTCTCTTCTTGCCTTGGATTGACTCCTCAAAGAGTGGATTTGCCGTCTGCTTAAAGGGCTTTCTGAAACTACCTATGATCAAGTCGGCCGTCCGTCAGTCGGTAAAGTTTTACCCTTTGTTTCTAGTTCGTGGTCTTCACTTGGAAACTTTTTTACTAGCAGTTGTCTCTACCCTATATTGTCCGCTCTAGAGAATTTGAAAAAATTGCTCCACACCTTGTGAATGAAAGTCAAAATTCATATTATTTTACTTTAGCGCATATAATTTTGTTATTTTTCATTGTGTTTTATTTTGTTTCCAAGCGTGCTCACAGCTTACAGGATTTGTTTATCTCAAAAGAACACTTCAGCCTCCTTTAAGATATAGGTACATACAGGATTCCTGTCGGCCTCGAGGCCATCCACTAAAGATTTAACTTAAGACTTCTATGCTACAAGTTTTCCTGCAAATTTAAGAGTACAATAAAGAATAACTATCTATCAAAATCATACGTAATCAATTTGTTTCATGTCACTTAGGTCAGGTAGATAAATTATGGATAGAATATTCATTTCCTATAATAAATAAGCTAACAGGCTGCACCTTCTATTCTCAGTACTCTTAAATGTGTTCAGCTTCCTTATGGACCGTAAACTAGAAAGTAGCTCGTCCATAAATCATCATTTACGTTCAGCGGCGAAACTGTTCCTCATGTCTGTTATATAGTGCAACTTGCTCCACAAACTGTTCCTCATGTCTGTTATATAGTGCAACTTGCTCCACAAACTGGACGCACGTAGCGAAGTTAGTTCGTAGTAGTTTCATGAGCGAACACTTACAGCTTTCCACAAAACCTGTCGCTTTCGACAAAGCTCAAGTACGTACGTGTGCGTGTGCGTCGTTTTTTGTATTTCAACTAAATACATAGTATAAGTGGTATTTTTTTATACAGACTATTAAACTTGTATCAAAATTTGGTTGGTCAATTGGAAACACAGTAGAATATTATTGGTATTATTTTATTCTTTTTTTTATTGCGGAAGATTTTATTTATATAAAAGAACAGTCATAATTAGTGTACAAGAAATAACCCTTCTTTAGTATAAACTTAAAAAAATCTTTCACAAAAGATGCCTTTTTTTTTGGTATGTAAATACTAACCCATGGCTTTGAAATTTAGACAAGGACTTTAATAGTTTAAGTAGCAAAAGTAATATTTTATACGTCATTTCGTTTTTTGAAGCCAATTAATTTGGTTTTAAACACACATTTTGGTTCATGCACTATAGGTTTCGCTTGCCAGATGCAGCAGGTATCCCGTAACGCAGAATCTTTCAAGGAAGAATTTAAGGAAGTAGGGCAGAAGAGATTTAATTCGATTGCAGCCACACTCATCTCTTAAAAATATCGCACTTAGATAACACTTCTTACTTAGTGCTTAGGAAAAGAGTCGCCCGAGAAAAGTGAGATAGGGTTGCTAGGGCACATGTATATATAATATATATAATAATCGCTTACCTATACGCGCTGTCTCCTTGCTTGCCAAGTTGAAAGTATAACAAAGCCCCAAACGATAATTCCGCAAATATTTGTTCAAACGCAATCGCACAAAGCCACTTGGATGTCCAATTAAGACCTAGTAACCCTATTTAGGCAGCAATTGGTAAAAATCTACAACCTACACCTTTATCTAAACTAATATTATAAAGAGGAAACATTTGTGTGTATGTTTGTAATGTTTTCACACAAAAACTACTGGACCGATTGCGATGAAACTTGGTATGTAGATAGCTGGCGACCTGGATTAACGCATAGGCTACTTTTTATCCTGACATTCCCATGGGATCGGCACTTAAACGGGGGAAACCGCGAGGCGCTGCTATCTGTCATAATTTCGTAATTAAATTTAAAATAACTGTTTAAAAAAAATTAATCATTTGTTATCTACAAAACGATTTAAACACTCGACCTAATGTCTCATTCATCATATGCGTGGGCGCACAACTAGTTCGACAGCTAACTCTGTACAACTCATTAATATGTTAATTCCGTATAATGATATCTTTTTTGGCGTTTGCTATTGACGCTATAATATTACGTCAAGTACAAGATTTTACTTTTAGCCTATTTAATTTGGTTCGGTTTAGAAGGGTCTAGAAAACATTTCTCAAAAACTCATTACTTGAGAGTGGTTTTTAATCGTTTAAATTAATCGTAAAAAGCAGCTCCTTATCTAACGTTTTATGTTGAATTATTTGCATAAATTTGTAGTAGATTTACTGCAATAGATATTTACTCTAAAAAAACTAATTTAATTGGCTTGCGTGTTAAAAAAAACGTTACTGATAATTCGTAGCAATAAAATAATGCTAATCGCAATTAAAATCACACGTATAATGTAAGTAACTACCAAATCGTAATGATACATTAAGAAGTTCCACAAAAACATTTCAATAATTGACATTAATTCCTAAAACATCCTGTCTCATAAACACACCCTGTCGCAAACATTTCAAAAACACACACTCACAGGAACACACATACTCACACAGTAGCTATAATAAAATAAAATCAACATTAATATTTTAGTTTCAATATTTTGTAGCATATAAGATAAACGAGGTGTTTGAGAGCAAGTGTCTCAGAACTCTCACGATAGTGATCTAATCAGATCAAGTCATTCAAACTTGCTTCATTTAATTACCGTTTAGGTTGACATCTCACACTAAAATGTTTACATTTGTCTTGGTCAAATAGTCACATAAACACTTTAATTGCATTTTACACATATTTTTTTTTTTATTTTAATCATTTAAAAAGCAATATTCTTAAATTTTAAAATATAAAAGACGTGTATTATTGGATGTAAAGTTTCGGATCTCACCTGTTAAGCAATCTTCGTTGCTGAGGAAGTCGCTGTATGCCGTAGGTAATTACTATATTTTAACCGACTTCAAAAATGGGGAATTTATAATTTTGACTGTTTTTTCTTTATGTGTATTCTTATGTCTTCGTCACTTGTGAACCGTATTCAAGTTTTTTTTTATTGAATTGATTGTGCTCAAAGTTGGTTCCACTTAAATTTGAAAAATATATTCCACCTCTAAGAGTGAATAAGGGATGAAGAAACTTATTACAATTTATCATGATTTAGGCACATTAAAACTTGTGACCATTTAAAACTTTTATAACAGTTGATTACTATCGCAATTCGTTAAGGTTTATTCGTAAATTAGTTTCAAAAACCCAAGGTGAGTGAGAACCTACTATTTTGCAATGGATTTCCGAAAATTTAACACCGACTAACACCTAAACATTAAATTTTTGGCATATGAGTGAACCTTTAAAATCCCTCAAAAAAAAAATCTTCAAAGTTATTAAGAAAAACTCATGACATTCTTATGCGCCCAATGATAACATCAACACTCATTTGCCTGTTCCGCAACAGAAATAAATGACGCTTGTCTAAACATTCTTAGCTCTGTGGTATTTTTCTACGACAGGTGAACCAAAGTCTTAAATATTATGAAGGTACCACACATTTACATCGCTCACCTCATGATAAACGGTACATTTAAATATGTTCATAAAAATGTCTTCCGTTTGTACATAATTATGTGGTTAGTTGACAGACAAATGCTTGTTATAATAAACATAATTTAACAATTAGAACCGATGGTCTTTTAAAAATTTAAGTGATTATTAATTACTTTTAATAGCAATTTATTTGCAGTAAGTACGCTAATTTCTATACAAAGGGGTTTCTTACAGTGAGTACGCCAATTTCTATACAAAGGGGTTTCTTACGTCTGATTGGTAATAAATAGTAGCTTTTCTCCTCGACTTCGCTTGCGTAAACGTTTTTTGAAATTGCTAGCACCCATTATATTCAAAGTATTTGTCCGCTGGTATACCCTTATACGAGTATTTATCAGTTTAAAACTCGATTAAAATACCTAGAACGAGTGTGTCGACGTAAACTTTACTTACATGAAATTATACATAATATGTAGATGTATATAATAAGGCATTGCCACAAAGATCCTCCTTTTTAAAAGCATACACGTTACGGTTACCATATGTAAGAACCTCGGACTAGGCACTCGAGACAAAGAGAGAACAACCTAATCTGTCTGAAACTATAACTTCAAAAACGATGTCCCTTGTTCACTTCACTTTTGGCTGATTTTCATGAAAACCTTTCGTGATTGACACATTCAATAAACAGTTGAATGTTGAAGTAAATTTATTTCTAATATTGTATTCTGTGACTAATTTTCGTTCTGCAGTTTAGACACGGTTTAGATGAGTTAAGCGCAATATAATGAAGTGACGTCGAAAGAGTTATAAAACTTTTCTTTCCACTGATTTACAACGCAGTACAGCCTCCATATATAGTGATTATATGTATTTGAAGTATCTAAACATTATTAACTCTATTGAGAGATAAATATCTTTCGTGGTTTTATACAAAATACAAAATCAACATATCTTAATTTTGATCAAATATACCACCACCTTTATAATTCTTTAGTTTGAGTTAGAGAATATTTTCACTCTGAATTTTCGTTTAAATTATTAAATTGGTTCAATAATATTAAATTAATGTAATAAATTATATAATAATTATGAAACTTTTGCGTTTCGTGATATATCATTAAATTATGTTAACGGGAATAAACGCGATCGCGTAATAGGCTGACTGTCAGCCTGTTACCAAGGCCAGTGCAACCTGGTCCAAACGTCAGGTAATTGAAAGGTATAATTGAGTGATCACATTAATTCCCGTTAACATAATTATATTGTTTGATATAGTTTCGCATAATTTTACAAAATCATAATATTATTGTAGGAACATTATCGCTCTCTGCTTTTTTAACAATGGTTTAAATTAGAGAAATAATTCAATGCAAAGTGGTGATTTGTTGACGGAATGTCCACAGTTTTGGTTTGTCTATTTGTCAACGAAGGTACGACGTCTTTTTTTTAAAGAAAATGTTGTGTTCTTTTTTTGAAATTCGGAAATGAAATAGTACGCTTTTAATCATTAGTAAGCGCCTAAAAATAGGTAAAAAGGAATCTCTTCACTTATTAATATATAGAAGACTAAGGTACGGGTGTAGGTACAGCTTGACCCACGTCCACGTCGCGCCCGTCATGGGATGGGACGAAACTAAGAAGATTTCGATAGAACCGCAATAAGCAGATAGAACATATTAAAATATTATTTTTTTGTTACAAGTCGATCATAGCAATCAAGCACGGAGATATGCTCATTATCATCATCTCCTACATTTTAGGTAATTTTATTTATCACTAGTCGTGTTAAAGGTTTTGAAACTTTGGTTTATAATTATCTTAATTAAATTATATTTTTGGTTTATCGCCGTGTTTTAAACTTTAATTATGTTTTCTCTTTTTTATGTTTTCAATTCCTATTGCTTCGGTCACCCGACATAGAAGTTAGTCTAAGTGACTTCCTTTGTTATTGTAATGTTTCTGAATAAAACATTTATGAATTGGGCACGTGACTAAAACAATATCATATTTGTTAAAGTAAACAGACACGGGCCACTGTTTGTTACAATTAAACAACATAATCTCTTTGCTCTGTGGTCACGTGAGATCCATCTCAGGACATGCAATGTTCTTTATATACGTATAAGATACAAATAATAATTAAAATTGTATAATATACAATAGTAAATAAAATTAAAATTGAAGTGTCTGTTTGTAATGTCAAAATAACAGTTTTTTTACTAAATGCATGTAAATGTTTGTACGGTTGATACTTATACCAATAGAACAACTTTTAAGATTGTTGACTTTGTGCTAATCTCTGAAACAGCTATACTAATTTTGATCTAATTTTCACTGGCAAATAGATGATATTATAAGGAGTAGCTCAGACTACTTTTATTTAATTTTAAATAGGTTTTATCTTAAAAAATACAAGCGATGCGAACTGCGGGCCCAGCTAGTATGTAATAAAAAAAAAAAAATGCAGTCACGGGTAATAATAATTTATTTTATTTTTAACGACGCTGATGCTGACGTTTTATCCCTACCGTTCAACGCGCCTAAAGAAGTTTCCTATTTAAAAATAATCTCGAATTACGAGATTGTAATGAGGGTCCTGTATTCATTCAACACCTAAATAACTCATTTAAATCTCTCTCGTTGCAGGTACTCGTCGCAACACAAGACTAGTCTTCTTGCTCACCAAACTATTCGTTACCGACTCCACAAACACTCCATACTTTGTTCAGGTGTGTCTCCATCTTTAATTCTGTCGGGTTGTTCCATTGATCAGTGACGCTATTGTATAACTAACGAAGTGTGTGCTATATGAACTTATTTGGTGTGGAATTATTATTGTTTGTGTGTCTGATCGATCACAATAGAGTTAAGAATTTATTTTGTTTGTAGACTATGAATATCATTGAAAATAGTTAAAAGAAGAATATTATTTTATTTTATATTTATTGACTGGCCTGTTGGCCTAGTGGTTAGTGACCCTGACTGCTATGCCATAGGTCGTGGGTTCGGTTCCCACCCGAGTCTAGGTGTTCTTTGTGTCCGTTGTTTGTATGTTTGTAAAGTCCCCCGCGACACAGGAGTCATTCCTAATGCGAGAGTTGTTTTAAAAAAAAAAATATCTTGATTTGTTGTTGTTGATACTTCAAACCAAGAAGTCTCCTATTATTAAAATCGTTAGCAGCCTACCAACCAGTAGGAGTAGTTTGTATTCAAATTACTGTTAAAGTGTAAAGCAACACTGTGGTGCTGGTGGTGAGGAACCACTGGTTTCTGTCTATTGATTCCACATTACACTTTTGCTACTATTATATAGTTATTTTGAAGTATAATAAGTGTAGTAAAAGAACAACCCACTCTTCAATTATATAGTATTTTTTCTTTATTACAAACGCATGTAGCTGTCAAGAGGTACCAAGTTATTTTCCTACACTCACATAAGCACACAAAAACTTGTATTACCTACTAATATTAACATGTAGACGTAAATTGTGGAGCTCACAGCGATGTGTGCTCGAGTGCGGAACTCTTAGTGAACAACCAGTTTCACAACACTTCTCCGACGTCCATCCATCGACTGACGGCAATTTTCTTCGATGAGAATACAAAATGCTGCTTTACATAGTTCCGTACAATAATAAACCATATTTGTATTAGCAAAGCGTTTAAACTTCGTAACTTTGTGTTTGCAAGGCTCTATGATTGAAAGTAAGAGATTTTAATGAGTGGAAATTAATTGATATTTTGACGCTTACGTCTTGAAGCTTTACGTGCATGTGTCGAAACAAACTAATAAGGGGGATATTTGTACTCTTTGTGGAGGGATGACGAATAGTTCGGTGAGCTTCGTATCAGTGACTAGTTTAATAAAGTCTTACAAAACTAGTTACAGTGGTAATACTGACTACTAAGCAGTGTACAAATTATAACTCAAATAAAAAAATATCGTGATAGTGTAATTAAAATACAAGTGTTCTAAATGTGAACAAGTAGATTACTTCTTCATAATTTAACTGAAGTATAAAGTAACACCTTTTTTAGTCCAAGTGTGTAGTGTTAATGAAAAAAGTTCCAAATTAAAAAAAGCATGAAAATAGTGATGTGTAACTAACACGACTTCTGAAGCGTTGTTGTTGTTATGACGTGTCAACAACCAGTGTTGTTAAGTGTTGATGGGTTGTTGTTATGAAGCGCAGCAAGTCGTACACGTGGCTGTCGGGGCTGCTGCGGCCAAAGCCCGAAGAGCGGGAGGAGCAGGACCACGAGGAGTGGGGTGCCGTGCCCTGGGTGCGGGCTGACGTCATGCATCATGACAGGTCAGTGTTAAAGATTAATTTCCAGATTATATATTTCAAATAAGTTATTTTTCCCAGGTGGTAAGCACATGGATACCCGTTGTCAGTCACACTAAAGCATTATTGTCTATTGAGTTTAATTTAATTTGTGATGGGAGAACATTGCTTCGGCCGGCTCGACGGAATGGTACCACGGCCTCACAGAAAACACCGGCGTGAAGCAATACTGCGTTGTGTTTCGCCGAGTGAGTGAGGTTACCGGAGGACCTAAACCCCCCCCCCCCCTTCCCTCCCACTACTCCCACCTTAAAGGGTGGCAATGCATTTGTGATTCTTGAGTAGCAGGTGTCCATGGGTGGCGGTAGTCACTTACCATCTGGTGACCCGTCTGCTCGTTTGCCCCCTATCCCATAAAGGAAGTGTCTTGTATCGGTAAGCTTTTTGGGATTAATGTCATCCAGACTTCCACTGCTTTGATGGTCCATGAAAACGCGGAAAATAACAACACTGACGAACCAATAACTAACTAAATTAAAAAAGTTAGAAATATGATACGTATTCCTTATTTACCGTAGAACTGGCAAGCAAAAATAGGCAAACGATTAATGACGATAATTATCTTTTAAAAAAAGTATCACCGACTTCAATGTGCTTTTTAGTGGAAAGTAGATGTATTTTGTTTAAATATAATATGGGTAGGCCAACTAAACGCACTGCTCCAATGAGACAGCGATGTTTCGGAGCAAACGAAAGTATAACTTGTGGATTTTTCAAAAACCGCTCGACTGGTTTCGATAAAATTTAGTGTGAAAGGTGAATCGCCTATAAACACTTATACATTTAACATTTGTCGTCGGCACAGAATACATTTGCAGAGTATTTGATGATGATGATAATAAAAACTGACTATATCCCTTATGTGCTAATTTTTCACTCTTAATGTGTAATGTTTAAATTAAGTCTTGGGGTGTTATAAGTTTGACGGGTCGGTGTGTCTGTCTGAGGTATCGTAGCTCCCAAACGAATGGACCTATTTAAGTGCGTTTTTTCTTTGTTTGAAAGGTTAGTAAGGTACTCGAGCAAGACTGTTCTTAGATATAATTCAAGAACATCTGTTCAGCCGTTCGAAGATCATCAGCTTTTTTCTAATCTTTGAAGGAATTTTTGAGTTGGGGTATTTTAAATTTATGATTATTTCCTTATTTCTTAAATTATTTGTTAGTAATAATAGAACGCAACAATTTTAGTACCACATTTGTCCGTTTGTGGCGCTCATTAGTGGTGCATATTTTTTCTCTGTGTCTGTCACTTCTTGCTCAACACTAAGTTGTACGGAATCGCATATATTTTATTTTCCACAATCACGCAACTTTTTCCTATAGTTTGTTATATACGTATTCATCCGAATCCGAATATTGGTCGTTCTATTTTCTAGGGTTCCGTTCCTCAAAAGGAAAAAAGGATCCCTTATAGGATCATTTCGTTGTTCGTCTGTCTCTCAAGTCCCTTTTTCTCAGGAACCCGTGGACGCAACAAGTAGTGGTAGCGTAGCGTATTCGCTATTAGTTTTCTTACTGAATACGCTACGCTACTAAAAAAGCTGTCAAAAATCAAGCATCTAAGTCAACGTAATCAAAAGATACTGGCATTTGAGCCTTAGCTTGACTGCACGGATGACGCAATGGTCACTACGCCGCGCTGAGTGTAGTGGGTTCAAATCCCACACGCGACAAAAATTTGTGTCAATACTATAATTTATTGTCTCAAAAAAGATACATACAAAGGAATAACACATGAATCATACCAATCTTAACATGTACTATAGTTATGTTGACCACTGGTACCCACAATAAGATTTAACTTGTGGTATGCATACCAGGGCTCTCGTACTTAATTGCAACAGGTTGTTAATGAGAGTTGGTGGAGCACCAATATATTTACAAAATGCATACATAATCGCACCATAATATATTTCGTTATATTATTAATTTCATAGTCTTTATGTAAACCACATTCTGTTTGTCGAATGCAATTAGTGCTGGTACTGCTGTAATATTGCCAATGTACTCGACGATCTCAAGAGATGGCGTTAGCAGTCTTCAAATAATGTAAACGCGCTGCACCTGATTGGTGCAAGAAAAAACGGACATACCCTGCTCTCATCGCCTTTCGCTAGAAGACGCCTTTAATATAAAAATTTTGTTCCGCCACGGACATCAGTTATATTTCTCGTGAAAAGAAGTTAGTCCTATAGCCGTGTAGTGTTTGGACTCGCTTGTAACCTTTACAAGGTGTATGTGGAGTGCTCCAGTCTACGATCGTGACCGGCCGGTCAATACCTTGCAAGAGACCGTAGAAACCTCGCCGCTGCTCGCTGCCTTCTGGAGGATCGGGACTTGGTCGGTGTTGCAGGTTAGTGCTGGCATGATTGTTTTGATCGATAGAAGTGGTTTACTTCCCTACACCTCGTACGCTAACTGTTGAGCAATCACACCCTGGTCGGGCTATTTACACGCCTGACCATATAATTTGGTCCTTACGAGTACGGATAGGCCAGTGATTCACGTAAATATTGGTGAATTTACTTTTCTATTCATATCATAAAAAAGATTCACGTAATTCTAGTGAATTCTGGCCGCCATTTTTCCTCGCTCACAGATTTACGTAAAATTGGTAAATTCTGTGTTTAAAACGCACGAGAACTACGTAATTATTGGTAGACTCGTATTTAAATATAATTAATTGTTAGATTTGGTGAATTACGTATTAATTGGTAATAATATCCATTATACTCAATTTAGTTGAACTTATTTATACCTACCCACTTATTAACCGCTCCACCACTGTACTTTACGCTAAGTCATTTTAGGATTTAAATTTAACTTGTGTTTTTACACTAACTAGGTAGATATACCTATCACTTTGTAGTTGTATTGTGATATTATTTTATAAACATGACGGAAAGCGAATCAAGCCGCGAAGTCATGTTGGTTATGTTGAATCAAAAGAAAGAATTATTATTTCAACGTATTAATCGTATGTACACATCGTCGAAAGGTATAATTTCTTTCGATTCATCAACGCGAGCTAACGAGAATTTTCTGGCTGAAACGGAGATAATAGATGAGTTACGCGATAAATTTGAGTCCATTGTTGATAAAATAAATAATATAAATTTGTTATCAAAGATTACGGTCAATCCCGAGTATTCTTGCCTCGATTCATTTGATGATTTATACTCGAGAGTTAAACGCGTTAGAAATAAAATATTAACCACTTCTAAGGTGCGTTCACTCGAGACCAGTAGCTCGATCAAGTCCGTAGTGAAATTAGAACCTTTAGTAATTCCGAGTTTTGACGGACGCCCTGAAAACTGGAATACCTTTTATCAGTCTTTTAAAGCTAATATTCATTTGAATCAACAGCTTTCTGACTCGCAACGTGTACAGTATCTAATTTCTAAACTCACCCACGACGCACTAAAATTCACTTCCGGTATTATTCCGTCAGGTGAAACATATAAAATACTGTGGGATAGTTTGGTTAAGAAATACCACGACAAACGCTCATTAGGTACATATTATCTCAATAATATACTGGACTTAAAAACTTGCTCGCACACTGCGAACGCTCTTGATACCTTTGTTAGTAAATACTCCGCTTCGATTTCAGCTCTAAAAGAATTAGGCATAACAGATCTAACTGATTTTATTTTTCTTCAATGCGCTTTGAGAAGGATGGATCCTCAAACCATCCAAGCCTTTGAACTTTCGATTCGGGATGTGGAAGTGCCTACGACACAACAGCTTATCGCTTTTATACAAGATCAGGCTAAGATTTTGGAGCGCTCAAACCCGCGAAATTCCTCATATACGAAACCCGCTGCTGTTGTTACGTCGCCCTCACGCGACCGGCGCGTTCATCACACCTCCAAATCTTTTGTCGCCAGTGAGTCCGCTAATAATGCAAATACTCTCACATATTCGGCGCCCGCAGCAGTTACCGCGAATTGTTGTTTGTGTAGTGGTAACCATCGACATTTATATGATTGCGCTCAGTTTAAAAATATGCGAGACGCAAGGGCTAGATATGAGTTTATTAAATCGAAGTACGGTTGCGTTAATTGTTTAAGCACTTTACATAAACTTCCGGATTGTAAGAGTACGTCAGTCTGTTTCTGTAATAAAAGACACCATAGGTTATTGCATTTTGATAGTAATAATTCGCAATCGCATGCGGCTATGGTAAATACCGCCGTCGCGTACTCGCCGCCGCCCGCTCATCGAGCGACCGTTACTTCGCCCGCGCCTTCTCATCGCGCTCACACGACTTCGTCATGCATTCGAGCGCCCCCGCTTGCTACAGAACCAGTTACACATACACAGTCTTACACTTCTTGTCATAAGGGTGATATACTTTTGTCAACCGCTCAGGTATACGCGCGCTCTAAGGGTAGCGCTGGTATCAAATCTGTAGTTAGGTGTTTGATAGATAATGGCTCGCAGAATAATCTAATAACATCTGCTTGTTCTAGTTTATTAAATTTACCGATAATACCGTTAAATAATTCCTATGTTAAAGGTGTTGGTTCCGCTTCAAGTCCGATAATCGGTTATGTTCATTTAGACATTGAATCCCGTATTTATCCGGATCAGAAATACACTATACATGCGCTTGTTGTAGAATGCATTACGGATCAATTGCCTTCGAAATTCATCGATTGTGATCGCGACCTAGATTTTCGTAACCTTCCGCTCGCTGACTTAAGCTGGAATATTCCGGGCAAGATTGATTTATTGTTAGGTGCCCAGCTATTCCCATTTATATACTTAGGAAATATGGTCGAGTGTGGGCCGCGCGCACCGTGTGCTTTATCTACAACATTTGGTTACGTACTTATGGGAGATTACCCGCGTAAACATATTTTACCTACTGCCGCGTCTTTTTCTGCGTTAGCGCTTAATGATATAGTGCAAAAGTTCTGGGAACTTGAAGAAGTACCCATGAAACGCTTGTTGTCACCAGAGGAGACAGATTGCGAAAATATTTTCACGGCTACCGTGACCCGTGACGACGTAGGTCGTTATACAGTTGCATTACCGTTCTGTAGGGACCCTTCGGAATTAGGTAATTCGCACGCTACCGCTTATCGCCGTTTCGTTTCACTCGAGCGTAAGCTCCGTCAGGCACCGATAGTGCGCGAAAATTATAACAAGGTTATTCAGGATTATATTGATAACAATTACCTCAGTCCTGTTAAAGAATCTGAGCTGTCCTCTGATGGTTATTATATACCGCATCACGCAGTAGTAAGACCTGATAAACCGATGCCGCGCATCGTATTGGACGCGAGTGCTAAAACGCATACAGGACTTTCGCTTAACGATATATTACATATTGGACCCAATTTACAGGCCGATCTGTTTTTATTATTGTTAGGTTTTAGATTATTTCCTATTGCAATGAACGCTGATATAAAACAATATTATTTACGGATTGGTGTACCAGTAGACCAACATAAATACCTACGCATTTTATTTAGATTCAACGAATCGGAAAAAATTCGAACTTATGCCTTTAATAGGCAACCTTTCGGTCTCAAGTCAAGCCCTTACATAGCTATGCGCACTGTGCGACAGCAGGCTACTGACATGAGTCCGCTCTATCCTGATGCCGCGAAAGTGGCAGAGACCTGTCTGTATATGGACGATTTGGTTCTTTCTATTGCAAATGAGGATACTGCCACGCAATTAGCTCACAACTTGATTAAGTTTTTCAAATCGGGTGACTTTGACTTAGTGAAGTGGTCTAGCAATTCACCAGTGCTACTTGACTCGCTTCCCGACACGCACCGCAAGTCGCTTGATTTTGATGTAGACAATAATGTCTCTAAGGTCTTAGGTCTCTCATGGGAACCATGTGAAGATAATTTTCATTTCACATGCGCCGCAATTAATGAAAGGTGCACCAAGAGAAACATACTCTCGATGGTTGAACGACTATTTGACGTGCTCGGATTGGTCGCGCCTGTGATTCTCTATGCCAAGCTGTTAATTAAGGAACTGTGGCTCAGCAAGTGTGATTGGGACGATCCTGCACCGGAGCACATACGCACCCGTTTTTTCGCTCTTGCGCAAGAACTTCAAATGCTTGACACTTTAAGGATTCCACGTCATGTAGGCGTCGAAGTTGGTTGTGAATTACGTCTTGTTGCTTTTTGTGATGCTAGCATGAATGGTCTGGGATGTGTCATTTATGCCCATTGTACCTACCCGTCTGGCATTCAAACTCGCATTCTTTGCGCTAAATCAAAGGTTTCGCCAACAAAAATCACTACGCTCGCTCGCTTAGAATTATGCGCTATTTTACTTATGTCAAAATTAATAAACACTGTGCGAGACACATATGCAACACGTATGACCATTGCCGGGATATACGCATTTTCTGATTCCACTATTGCTTTATCATGGGTTCATTCTTCACCACATCGTTGGTCAGTTTTCGTCGGTAATCGCGTCGCTCAGTGCCAAGAAAACTTGGACTCTAAACATTTTTATCATATTGCCGGAGCTAGTAATCCAAGTGATTGTCTTTCGCGTGGTATGCTTCCATCGCAACTTTTGACCCACGATTTGTGGTGGAAAGGTCCTCCGTGGATTCGCAGCTCATCTGAGAAGTGGCCGATTAAGCCATTCTCGCTTAATAATTGCTCTGTCTTGCCTGAACTCAAGGCAAATGTGTTGGCTGCCATTACTCACACAGAGCCGCCGTTGCTGTGTACGTTAGCACAACGTGTTTCTTCTTGGGAAAAGTTGCTACGTATCACCGCATATGTATTAAAATTTGCAAGACCTAAAGTTAAGGTCGAACCTCGTTCTATAGCAGGGTTGACAAGTGCTGAGAATGCGTTAATTCTCGCCGTTCAATCTGTGCACTTCTGTGAAGATATCAAATTGATCAAGGCTGATAAATTACCTTCAAAAAAGCTGCAAAGCCTCTTCGTCTTCTTAGACAAACAAGGGATTTTACGCATTGGAGGAAGACTTTCTGGATCAATGCTTCCTTTCGAAGCTAAACATCCGGTTCTTATCCCTAAACGCGATCATGTCGTTGACTTAATAATACAGCATTTTCATGTTGTTAATTGTCACACCGGACCTGGACTTCTTATGTCTATTATACGACAACGCTACTGGATCTTGGATGCCAGGACTGTTATCAGGTCCAAGTTGCGAAAGTGCAACACTTGCTTTAAATGCAACCCAACGCATCCAACGCCTATAATGGCTGATCTTCCTGATTACCGTGTTTCAGAGGCCAAGGCATTTTGTCACACTGGTGTAGATTACGCTGGTCCGATAAGGACAATCCTTTCTCGCCGCAGAGGTCAACATGCGCAAAAGGCGTACATCGTTCCTTTTGTTTGCATGGTCACACGTAGTCTACATATTGAAGTGACCAGTGATTTAACTACTGAAAACTTTCTAGCCGCTTTTAAACGCTTTATTTCCCGTCGAGGACCAGTTTCATGTCTCTATTCCGATAATGGATCTACTTTCATCGGTGCGAAGGCACATTTAGATGAGCTGTATAGTTTTTTATTGAACTCTAGCTTCAAAAACGCGCTGTCGAATGAGTTGCTCTCTCGACGCATAGAGTGGAAGATGATTCCCCCAAGATCACCAAATTTTGGTGGGATGTGGGAAGGGAATATAAAGAGCATGAAAACGCATTTATATAGAGTAATAGGAAGTCAGTTACTTACATACGAAGAACTGCAAACTGTTCTTACTCAGATAGAGTGTATTCTTAACTCTCGTCCATTGAGCGTATTATCGTCAGACCCTTATCCTGAGCTGTTAACTCCCGCGCATTTTTTGATGTCTACTCCGTTGCAATATTTACCCGCTGCTGATTTGTCAGATCAACGATTGAGTCTGTTAGAACGTAAAAAGTTGTTAGATAGTATGGTCCAATCCTTTTGGAAGAAATGGCACTTAGAGTATTTGCACACGTTGCAAGTTAGGCAAAAATGGGCTACTCCCGACAAACCGGTAGAAATCGGAACTGTTGTTCTTCTTGAGCAGGAGAATTCTCCACCGTTGCATTGGCCGTTAGGAGTAATTACGGACGTGTTCAGAGGCTCTGATAACGTTGTACGCGTGGCGATAGTTAAAACGCAAACTGGAATTTACAAACGCGCTGTAACTAAATTATATCCTATTCCTACACAATAAATTCAACTTAGTTTCAACCTTATTTTTTAGTTTAGGCCGCTATATTTATCATATTTATTATTTAATCGCATAATGCATGTGTTACTCTCAGTCAGTTAGAAAATTCGCGTGTTTTGAAACATCTTGTGATGTTCCAAGGCGGGGTGCATGGTGGAGCGCCAATATATTTACAAAATGCATACATAATCGCACCATAATATATTTCGTTATATTATTAATTTCATAGTCTTTATGTAAACCACATTCTGTTTGTCGAATGCAATTAGTGCTGGTACTGCTGTAATATTGCCAATGTACTCGACGATCTCAAGAGATGGCGTTAGCAGTCTTCAAATAATGTAAACGCGCTGCACCTGATTGGTGCAAGAAAAAGCGGACATACCCTGCTCTCATCGCCTTTCGCTAGAAGACGCCTTTAATATAAAAATTTTGTTCCGCCACGGACATCAGTTATATTTCTCGTGAAAAGAAGCTGATTTTCCGTTAGTCCTATAGCCGTGTAGTGTTTGGACTCGCTTGTAACCTTTACAAGGTGTATGTGGAGTGCTCCAGTCTACGATCGTGACCGGCCGGTCAATACCTTGCAAGAGACCGTAGAAACCTCGCCGCTGCTCGCTGCCTTCTGGAGGATCGGGACTTGGTCGGTGTTGCAGGTTAGTGCTGGCATGATTGTTTTGATCGATAGAAGTGGTTTACTTCCCTACACCTCGTACGCTAACTGTTGAGCAATCACACCCTGGTCGGGCTATTTACACGCCTGACCAAGAGTGTTGTGTATCGTAGATGAATATGCATGAATGCTTAAGGTAGGAATAACATATATATACACATTAATATTATAATTATATACTCATTTAATGTTATTAGAATAATAACACTACCTGTGTACACAACTGTAGCCTTAATAAAATATAATTATTATTATTATATATATAATTAAAAGTTTTTGTATAGCAAGATTAGCAAGTATCATCCTGTTTCAGTAATTTTATAATATATAAGAGTTTGTTGAGTTCGTTCTATATCGTCGTCGTATGTTGTTGTACGATCAATAAAAAGGAATTGAAAAAGTGGTGGTATTATTTAAATACCAATAAATAAATGTAACAATTTGACGACGAGGATGGAACCATAACCAAATACTTAAATAATCACTTCCAACTATTATAGATAATATACTGATGCAAGCAAAGAGGGTACCAACACTACGTCAGAAGAGTCGGGACCATAGAAATAATATAATAGAGGAAGCGAACTGTATATTCCGCTGTAACTGGAAGCGTACGGTGGGTAGGCAAAGAGAAAAAATACTGTTTTGGTCTTGCATCTCTCTCTACTCTCTGTAGAATTTATAAAAAGTAGATTTACGAAGGAGGTTTGTGATACATACACAAACTGACGCCTTTGCCCTTAGGGATAGTCCGAGACAACAGCGCGCCTCTTGATTCTATCCTCACATAATCTCACGAGCCCTCGTCGTAAACCCTCATATACAATCATCTCATAAGACCACCGGTTTCACTTCAGAACAGGGTATGTTCTGCGTGGTCGACGGACCATACTACCTCTACATGAAATTATTAATGTATATATAATAATCACACTACATGTAAGTTAGGATTAACACATTGCAAGGTTAAGTAATATTAGCCAGGCCAGTCTTAGGATGGGTGACCATTGTCTTTTTTTTTTAGAAGACGCATCCCGCATTAGGAATTACTCTTGTGTCGCGGGGGACTTTACAAACATATAAACAACGGACACAAAGAACACCCAGACTAGGGTGGGAATCGAACCCACGACCTCTGGCTCAGCAGTCAGGGTCACCAACCACTAGACCAACAGGCCTGTCGTTGTTTATACATTGAGACCCCACCGTGCCTGGGAGAGCACGTTGAGCCGTCGGTCCCGATTGCCATACGAACATCTGTGGCATTCGTTAGTAGTAGTAGTTGGAGCCCTAAAATGTCCGACAAACTGGTCTGACTATAGAAATTCAAAATTGCCTAGTACTGGGGTTGTGGAGGTTTGATGGCAGTACTTCACGTAAAATATCGAAGTTCGGCTGAAAGCCGACCCCAGCTTAGTTGGGAAAAGGCGCGGCGCGGAGGAGGTACGTATATCCAACCCGCGATCTCCGAGTGACTAATGCGTCTCATGCACAAGGGTTTTTTTGCAATCATCAGAAGTTGCAGCTAGATGCGGATTCAGATGCAAAAGATAAATAATCCTTTTTTTGCATCTAAATCCTCGTCTAAACTGAGATTTAGACAGATTTAAATATTAAATAAATAGTAAGAATTAACTAAGAATAAAATTGTTGTACTCACGTGAGTGTTTCGGGAAAGGCCAACGAGTTTCGGGTACGACAGGGACTCCTCACCAAAGGCTGAAGCGACCTGTACCTCAGTGTCAGAAGTGCAGTGCAGTGAAGCTCAATAATTAATAAATTCACTTTATTATGAATAAAACCTAATGCTTTTAATTATACTTCTTATTGTTCAAACATATTGTTGTACATTTTTTGACACATCTTTGAATATAATGAAGTTCAATGTATTGTTCTATAATTTTATCAATCATTACTTATTGTGCAGAGATTTTATTAAATTGCAATCAAATTTATAATGTAGTCAATCGAGCAACACAATCTAGATACGTCTATAATGTTGTCGAGAGCTCTAAAATAATAAAAGTAAAAAGTCTGAACAACTTAATGTTGTCAAACGAAACAACATAAAATCTAGACCGGTTATAAATATCACTAGATACTGGTACAAATTCATCGTGCGTTAGTTTAACTCAAGAAGGTTATAAATCTCAACTCACTCATTAAATATTGTAATCCAAATATATTAGAGCGAATACACAAAATCATTTTAAAAGTCCCGCTAGCGTCCGCATGGTAGATTTAACATGAGATGTTTATCGGCCACGGTGTTGCCATATCTATAAAATATTTCTCTAAGCATTTTATTAAAAACGGTGCCCATTAATATGCCAATTACACAAACACTAATAAAAACTGTAAAAATCCAAGAACTTTTATTACACAAGATTATCAATTTCAACTCTGTAACCTTTTAATGTCGCTTACCACAAAATAGTTTTAAATTTTATTGTCACATTATTTACTTTATTTAATAGTAGAAGATTTAAACACTGCAAACCTAGTTTGTAGAAGATTAATTCTACCTTCCAAACTAATATTGCAAATGCGAAGGTGCGTTTGTTTGTACATTAAGTTTTCAAGCCTTAACTACTTAACCGAATCATAAAATGCGTTCACGTTGTACAGAAAAAGACATACGCTACCTTTCATCCAGGAAAAGAAAAGTAATGTTCCCGAGGGATTGTGAATTTATTGACCAAATCTACGTATATTAACGTGAGCGAAAGCAAAAGCTAGTTAGAACTAAATTATACTCCACAACAAAGCCGAATCGTAGTAAATCTACATGTAAATATATATCCATGCCTACACATTAGACGAAAAACACCATAAGAAGAATGTTCCCTACTCATGAAGTAGTTTCCTAAATCTTTGGAAAATAAAACTAAAATGGTAACACTGACTGGTCACTTAGAGTAAGAGAAATGCGTTCTAGGTAAACCAGGCTGTGTCGATGCGGGGAATTTGAGCAAAAACTCACCTCGGTTCCATCTGTAGGTGACACCGCGACGAACGACAAGAACTCACAGTAACTGTGCCCTTAGGTCAACTCAACCATCATAGGCCATCTAAAAACATGTTGTTAATATTTATATGCGTTGTAAATCTTGTAGCGCGATCTAATGTTTTTTGCGTAACATAACTTCTTATATCTTAGATCTCCTTATAGGACTAAACAGATGTTATGATTTTTTAGTACATCGATAGATAAATATACGAACAAGTACCAACGAAATACGTAATGTTTTAGTTTAACAGGACTAACAATTTAGTGTTACTCCACAGACTATACATAACAGTAATTTATTAACTTTAAAATTTACTCAAATTAGTTTCCATATAAAGTTGTATTTGCGATATGTTCAGTACAATAACAACAAAAAAAAAAAACATACAAATACTTTAAAACAACATAACCCATCAGTACAGGGTGTTATGGACATATATATCCGTCTAAGTGCTAGTAATAAGTTATTGTTATGACAACCCGGTATTTCCTAAAAAATGCTAACTAAAAGATAGACAGGAGAACCCGTGGTCAAATGTTGGAGTTGCAGCGAGTCAGTGTTTAATAGTATCAACGCCAGTGAGTGTTAAGTGTCCGTGAAAATAAATAAATCTAAAAGTGAATAAAAATAAACCGCACAGGTACAACAGATAGACTGTTAGTTATTTTATATTAAAAGTATGAACTATAAAATTTTTCTCTGAAAATTTGTTACAGCTATATAACTTGCATGCGCCCTTGCGATGTACTAAAATAAAGCATTTACCAGCTCCATGGCTTACCGACGAGATACGGCAGATTATGACAAAAAAATCTACAGCAAAAAACAAATACAAGTGGTAACTGGAAAAAATATGTATCCCTGAGAAATCACTGCAATAAGATGTGTAGAAATGCTCAACGCCAACATATCCACTCATCCGTAGAAAACGGAGATCCAGCCAAAGTCTGGAAATTTCTGAGAACATTTTGAGTTGGAAAGTCGCGCCAAGACTCTGTTCCTAAAAATATTGATATCTATTCACTTAATAAACATTTCTCTACTTCGTCTAACTTTAATTAGACAATTAAAGCTAATACTCTTAGATATATCTCTTCTACACCAGCTCCCGACTAACGTTTTATTATTATTATAAAAGAAATCAGGATATATTAAAATAGGACCAAGTAAGAGAAAAGGTGAAATTATTCTTAAAAAATTCGAGAAAGCCAAAACAGTGTACAAAGAATATAAAAACTTAATAAATATTTTGACATAGCAAGTTAAGCAAGGGACGTTAGAGAAAAAAAAAACATACAAAAAAAATAATAATAATAATATTAATATAAAAAAATTATGAAATTAGCGGGAAACTTATTGAATTATATAAAGAGATAATAGGATTGTGTTAAGAACCCATAAAAATGGAGGGATTCGAATTAAGAACCGCATTGGGCTTATTGCCACAAATGACGGATGAGAAGACAAGTATTAAACAGTTAATAGATAATATTGAATATTATGCGTCTACATTAAAAGAAAGAGACTGTAAACAAAAGCTAAATAATTTAATTCTTAAAAGTAGGTTGTCGCAGAGAGCAAAATTGAAATTAAATACGATACAAATAAAATTAAAAATATACACTAAAAAGTAATTCGGTAGCGGACGCGTTATCTAGAATTAATGTAACATCGGAAGAGTTGAAATAAATGAATGAATGTGTATATGTTATGACAAGGAGTAAAGGTATAAACAAAAAATAAACAAACTGGAAATGACAAAAATATGTCTCCTAAGAGGGACACTACTCAAGATAGGTCTGATCAAAAGTAGTAGAACTTACTAACCGGATAGGAAAATCAGCTGAAATGAAATTTATAAATAATGCGCAAATGAATAAAATAAATAATGATAAAAAGAAGAAAAAAGTAAAAGAATTGAAGACATGAATTTATGATGAAAAAGAAGGTATGTTATATATTAAGCCAGTTACTCCATCGCAAATGACGCGAGGCGCCTTTGTGCGAGAACTTGGTATCCGATGTACATTGTGGAAAATAAATAACATAATAATAATAAAGAATAAAAATAATGAAATATTTATAAAGAAGTTTGAAAGCGAATAATGTACAATAAATGACGTAATGAGAATAACCGATAAAAACGGGGTATACTAAATAGATAAAAGGGTAATACCAAATGATTTCCAAATGAAAAAATATTTTTGGTTAGCTTTAGAAAAATATATTAAAGAATACCTTCTGAAAAGTGAAAAATGTCAGGGAGATTTTTATTTTCTTTGTTTTTTTTTGTATACAAAGTTAAGAAAAAGTTTAGAAGTAAAGTAAATGACCTAATCACTTCGAAAATCTATTACTATCTATTACGAAAACAGTACCTAATCCAAATAAGGAGTTCCATCTCTTTTATCCAGAAATACCTTAGTACATACGCTCAACAAGTACATAGAACAAAAGCCGCATAATTTAAGATCAAATGTATCAGCAGCAATATAATGTATCAGCGGTAATAGACAATAGCATGCCACTTACACAAGTGTAATGTTATGGAATGTAACTTATTATGTTTCAAATGTAACTACCGAGATTATAAATAGAAATTATTATAAACTATAATGTATAAAAGTATTTAATATAATATAATCATAGTAAGTTAAATATCAAATAATGAAATAAAATAATATAAATTGTATAATTAATATTGTAACTCGTATTAAATTATCCAAAAGTGTAATTGAAACTGTTATTATTAAGGAATAAATAAAAGGCTATAATAACAATAAGAATCAAATTTTATGTAAAAGCAAAAAAATTCTTGACGAATTTTTGTCTTTAATAATTACGGGGATGATGTAGTGCATGACGTAGATCTTGACGTAGGTTGTGACGTATAATGTTATGAATCTGAAGTTCATACATTCCTAGCATTCTTTATATGAATAATATTGTGATGTCATAGATACGTAACAGACTACGTATGATAACCTAGATTAATTCCTATATAAGCTCATGTATTCAATCAGAAAATATAGTTATTCTACAGTTCTAACAGGAAGTGGTTTCATTCCACTCGGAGATAATCTCCACGTACTTCAAGCAATTTCTAGCTTAATCTTTAATTCAATTCGTTCATTTGCTAAAATGTGGTAAATATACTACAAAATATATCGAACACATTAATTGTTATCTTAAATTCATGGCGTACAAATATGTAACCTAAATTACTTATTATAATGCTAGTACTAAATAACAAATCAATAATATGATTTGTATTTATAATTGAAATATTTGTTAACAGAGTAGAAACATCTGATGTAGATGCAATAGATGTCTAGCATCTTCGGGTAGGTGATTGTAGACGCGCACTGACATTGCATAACTATTTCGACTATTTCAGTTTTATTGGGGGAAGCAAAAGATTATTTGGACTTCGTGTATTGAATTTATACATCTTTCTTCAAATTAAATAACTAAATATTATTTTTAACGAAAATACATGTTTCATATATATAAAGACACGGTAGAGTTAACGATGAAAGTTTACGGAACAGAGGCTTACTGGTTATCCAGGGTGCTACGTTGCAAATCGCCCTAACACGCAATGTGTTAATGTGTTTTGAGCAATAAATTCTCTGTTTATATTTACCGAGTTGCCCCAAAGCACTAGGCCATATCTCAGTTTAGATACCACAAATGCAAGATAGGCCTCAAGTCACAACAGTGTGGCACAGCAACAATTTCACAGCAGTCTGGCAGTTTGGAGTATTTTTATTGGACTACCCAAATGTCCGTGTACGGTCCGTGCACCAGGGGTTTAAGTTCTAGGATAAATCAGTAAACTCAGAAATAAATTTAACTAACTATATTCATAGATAAAAATGACATTAATGATAATGATATAGGTGAGTCGCGACACGTCAATTGATAGTCGAATATGAACGCGAACTGATTTTAAGTATGATTAAAGCAAAGAATAAAGTAGGTTGCTGACACGGCTCAAAGTATAACTACATGATACGAGAAGCGTATAACGTGCCTCGTACAGTCCGACTGCGGTTTCGCACCGGGTGAAGTCGTAGAGCAAAGAGTAACAAACACTATGTCGTAGAGCTCAATAAAATATGTATTTATTTATAACCATACACTATCTCTACAGAATTTGTTAAGCCTTATATAATAGTGGGTAACTTATAATATGGTTGAGTTCCATGATTATCGACTTATGTGGTCAACTAAAACTAAATGGTTCCTACGTGTAGTTAAACCACCTTAAGCGTCTACTGACATGGCACTCGCACAGTTTGAGTTTATGGAGATCCTTGAGTTTGTTACCGCGTTTTTTCTCAAGTAATAGGATCTTATAGGAAATGCCGGCACCATCTAGCTTTGCGCAATAAGTGATTTGCAAAAATTGACAGGACTTGCTCTATCAGATAGCTAATGTTACAAAGAGTAACTTGGCAACTTTGATTTTGGAAAAATAAATTAGAAATAGCTAGTGTTATATTATATATTCACGACACGACCGACGACGACTCATTAAAGGTCACGATGCATACATAGTAACCTTTAAAAATTGGCAACATCATTAAAGAGTTGACATATTGCATTTTTTTAATTTCTAATGATACTGAATTGAAAGCAAGTCTCAGTCTTTGGTAGGGAGGAAGAAGTTCGACAGTCGAGCGACAGAGATTTGAAACTCTGTGTTAGGGAACAAAGCTCATGTTACGAGCCTCATGTTAGCTCGGCCTTTATAACGAAATCCTCAATATTTATACATTTTAATCTCAAACAATATTGTGAAATCAAAAGTAGAAATGGAGGTAGATTGAACTACTTAATAGGATTTGCTATCGCTAAATACGAGTATGGAGTTATGAACATTCAACAAAACCGGTTTTAAACCACCACTACGCACAAAAATAGCACGCGCCCGGAACCTTATATATCTTGTGCTAATACTTATTATTTAATTTATAATTACTTAATGTTAAAATTCGAGGGCTCGAGCTTCCTGTTACGGATATGCGACCCTGACCTGCTCGAGCTAGAGTCAATGACCTTTTCCTTCCATTGCCTTATCTTCTTGCATATCTACGCTTTCTATATACTTCATATTTTCACATCTTTAATTCCTGGTTGGCGACAATAGGCCCCTATCCTCTATGAAGTAAATGGAAGCAAATTTTAATAGCAAAGTGTGGGGTGTAGGCGTGATTGTATATTATGTAATTTATAATTATTTTAGCTGTTGCCTTCGACTTACCGTGTCCTAAAAACAGGAAGTATTTGGAATCGACTGGAACCAAGGTCGATCGGGGTAGTCTCTAAAGAAGATCTTTGCAGTCCATTGCAAGAGGCAGATCAGACAGCCGTGTGTGAGATATGTCAAGTTATTATAATACTGTATTCTATTATCCATGTTATATACATATTTACATCTATATATTCTATACTATATACCTATATTTACATCGATTACTTTTTTAAATACATTAATAAAATAAATTGTGTTTAAAAATCGTAGACCAATGACATCGAATACAGGGACCAAGACACCGGTGGTTTAGGCCTTGAAGACAGGAACCTCCTCACTAAATTGTTCATTAGTATAGATTAAGTTTAACATGGGTTCCATCAGCTGACATAAACTGGAAACTGCATTACTATTATAATAGATCGGATGCAATTTCAACTTTATGACAACTGATGAATCCAATATTAAACTTATCGAAAGATAAATGTCGTCAAGAAGGAACATTAGCTGGAACTTTACTCATTAAAGTAATCAAATCAAATCATTACTAGATAATTAAATATACTCAAATGATAGTAAAATGTACAGCTTTCATTTACATTTACAGATCATTTGATTAAATGCAACATATACATAGGTATTTCATACAAATTTCAAACATTTTTGTTATAATTATGTTGGAGTCGATCTAACTTAGTCGGTTTAAATAAGTAAAAAGTATCCCGCATGTTAAAAGTTGTACACGACAGTACAGTACTGATATAGTGTCATTATTCCTTGAATGATTTTGAGTCCGGTAAGTATTTTTTTTATAAGTCTGTACATAAGTATATATATATATATATATATATATATATATATATATATATATATATCAGAGACAAATATTGAAAAACGTTATTATCGTTTGCCAAACTTTCTCCCATTTTTTTCTGGGTCTGCGCAATATGTTTGTTCTCCCCTTCTATTCTATCACACGTCATTTCATTGTTTCCTCCCATCCTAGCCATATCTTCTTTTACGGAGTTCATCATGTTTTTTGGTCGTCCTCTATAATTTATATTATAAAGATCAGTTCAAAGTCCTTGAAAGTACGTTTGCTATACGATTACTAGCAACCCGCCTCGGCTTCGCACGGGTAACAAAGCATATACCGTCATATTTCAGCCATTTTACACAAAACCTTAATGAGTTATACACCTAAACCTTCCTCATGAATCACTCCGTCTATTGGTGAAAACTGTATGAAAATCCGTTCAGTAGTTATTGAGTTTATCGCGAACAGACAGACGCGGAGGGGGAATTTGTTTTATAATATGTAGTGATGATATAGAATTTAGTGTAGATGAAATACGATATCATGTCGTTTGTGTCAAATATTCTAACATCATTTCTACTTTAAATATGTTAATATATTCGAGTATCGGTGACTTTTATGAGATAATAGCTACAAAAGTGTTTATGTCATCATTTGTGTGCAGTCGTGGGAAGTCGAGTAAAGTTGTTCCATTGTTGCCACGTAATAGACCTTCTATATGGCCTTCGGGCCTTTTATTCGGAGAGCTTTTGGGAGATTTAAAATGTGTGTGAAACTAAAGAAAGTAATAGGCTTTAATCTAGTGTTTTTGTTAGTTTACCTTTTGTTATAAGCCAGTGAAAGTGGTGCGGTGAAATCAAAATCAAATAAAAAAAAACATTTCCAAGACAAATACATTGTTTGTTGTATCAAAAGCGAGAGTTACATTTCTTGACATTGCAATTTCTTAATTGCAATATCTTGGTAAGTGGCTGTTACACAGAAAGGTTACAATCTCTTTCGTGTATTCTGAAATTATGAAATAATTTTCCTGATATTTCTTGAAATTCCACAGTGTAAATTAGGTGGTAAACTTAAAAGGAGGTACCAATATTGACCTTTTTAGACATGGCAAGGTTTGCCAAATACTTTAAATGATTTTTGCTTTCAACACAAAATGAACACGCTTTAATATTAGATTCACTTGTGAAGTTGTGACTAACAATGTACACAAATTTTGGAAGTCATCTTAACCTACTGCAAATTGTCGTATCGACATGAATCTCTTTATGTTGATGATGATGAAGTTACTACTACACTTTTAATTTATAGGTGATATGATGATGAAGGCATGAGATGGATAGTACAACTCTTGAGTGGCTAGTAGTAAATCCCTCGAGTTTGGACTTACATGATTCGTTTCGACGAGAGAGGCCTGAAGATGGAGCCTGGCCGTGGAAAGTGGAATTATTTTTTACTTTTTATTTAGGTTCGCTATTAAAGTGAGTTTATGGGATAGAGAACAAACGAGCAGACGGGTCACCTGATGGTACGTGACTACCCCCGCCCATGGGCACCTGGAACTCGAGAGTCACAAGTGCGTTGCCGGCCTTTAAGGTGAGAGTAGGGGAAGGGAGGGAAGAGGGAGAGAGGGGAGAGTGGTGGGGGTAGAGGGGGAAGATAGAGAGAGGGAAGGGTTAGGGCCTCTGGTAACCTCACTCGCTCGGCGGTTTTCTGTGAGGCCGTGGTATCACTCCGGTCGAGCCGGCCCATACGTGCCGAAGCATGATTCTCCCACTGTTATAAACTATAATATATTATTACTTTTACTACTTAGATGACCTGACCCTATAAACAGTCGCATAACCAGCGCTTCCACTCTTGTCTTGCTCTCACTCTGGTCGCCCCACTCCTTTTTAGAAACACAACACTGGTGGTTGGTTTTCTTTATATTTTAGATATCTATTTCCAATTCCGATTTGAATATAAATCTTCTCTTTCTGTTGCGCATTTCCGAAGTCATACAGTTGTTTATTACATTGTATTCTCTTTAGATTTATTGCAGTTTTTTTTACTGTTTTTGCGTGTATCATAATAGGATCAATCAATTAAGATCCTTGAACCAATAATTGGTTAAAAGCGTTACTATTGTTACCTATAGCGTTTAGTTCGACATCATTTACTTAGAATTTCCGTTTGCACGGTCTCCCTGACCGCATATTTAGTATTCTTAAGTTTTTTACTGCTTCGAGTTAATTTATTATCTCATTAGACCAGCGCTTCATAAAGTGGGTTCCGCGGCAAAGTCACCAGAGCTCCGCGCAATTATATATTACTAGCATCGCCCCGCGGTTTCACCCGCGTAAGTAAGATAAAAAGTAACCTATGCGTTAATCCAGGTCTCCACCTATCTACATACCAAGTTTCATCGCAATCGGTTCAGTGGTTTTTGCGTGAAAGAGTAAGAAACATCCATCCATCCATCCATACATCCAAACTTTCACATTTATAATACTAGTGGGATACCCATAGTTAGATACAAACATTATTTTAAAATGACATAAAATAATTGTTTATTAAAGATTATACGGTTTTACTCACGTTTGTATTTCGGGGATGCCCGACTAGTTTCAGACCCGACGGGGCCCTTTTTCAAGTAGCGAAGCGTCCTGCCGCGTCACACTAATAGAATACTAACAATAAACGAAGTAACTGATAAACAAAATTCAAACGTGAGAAAAACCTATAATCTTTAATAAACATGAATACCACGCACGAAAGTTTTTATTGTAACATAAAATAATTGTGTAGAACCATTACTTTTATGTAGACATGCTCATACAAATGTCGGACATAAGAGGGCACATCCCCTCCATCTTTTATGCTTACGTACCTATTAAGTCTTTTATTATTAAGTTAGTAACGTTTAAGGTTTTTGTTATTTGCCCTCCTTGGGGCGCCACACCACACTACGAACATATATGCACAATGCACATATGTTTATAAATTAATTTATTTTCCAAAAAATTATAGAAATTTGAAGTGTTTCGTTACCTTACAATTTTAGGAACCCCTGCATTAAACGATTGTTCATACCGCCATAGGTTTTGATGTTATTTAATTAAAATTCTTTATTGTTTCCTGGATAAAAACGAATAATAAATACTGTACTTGTATCCGGTCGGTCAATACATCTATGAATACTTCTCATTTATGTTTATAAAAAAAGAGGTCTGGTCTATTTATGCCGCCATGTGAACCAAACCATATCGCGATTCAGGATTTCCGCTACACGCCATCTATCGATCGATCGACAACAAAATTTATTTACTTCTAAACAGTGTCCTTGTAGTTTCTTGCCTGCTTTTCACCACAGGATCTACGTATTGGAACAGGTATGAACTAGCTTCACGACTGACTTAGTCTGAGTGACTACTCCTGACAACTCAAAAATACCTGTTAAATTGAAATAAATGATTCAGATTTTGATTTTATAAAATAAAGACCAGTTTTAAAAAAAAAGATGTTATACACTCTTTTAAACATCTGTTATAACTACCAACTCTAGGCTCCAAAAAGTTAACAAGTTGTTTCGGGGCAATGTGATTTTGGGGCGATTTCATAATAAAATCCTAAATAATGTACAAACTTTAAGTGCTCAGTACAACGCGACAACTGTTCCTGAAACTCCTGAAAGGCTATTTATTACTCAGTGGTGGATTATACGCAGGATATAAACGCTTGGGACTAAATTATTTTTATATTCACAAGGTATTTTAAATAATTAATACAAAAGTAATGTGAGCTAAATATGTTTTTCAGTATGTCTTTTTTTGTTCTAATTTTAATTTTATCTTGTTTAGTTTTCAAGTTTTCAGTGTTATGTATAGTATATTTTCAGTATACATTACAATATTTCACTAAATAGGTATTGTCAAACTACCTATCTGGTGATTTAAAAGAGTGGCCGTGAGTTTGTTTGCCCCATTTCTTCTCAAAAGGCTCAACTATTTGTAAACGGGCGGTTATAAATCGACATTGGCAGTTAGCGATGTAACCTTATTTGCAACATGGTATTATTGTTTTATATTGTTTGATTTTGTTTCCACAAAGCAACCTATTGGTGCGGTGACATTGTGTTGATCTGATCTATACCTAGTTTTAATTTTTAGTTAAAAAAAGACGTTTTTAAACAAATTTTAAAGAATTTTATTACATAAAGATATCTGACATTGACTTTACCAGTGATTCTCAATCTTAACCCGAACGTACAGATTTTTACTCAGACTTCTTTTTACTCCTTGTAAGGTGAACTATGTGTGTATAATATATATTATACACTACCACCACCCTAATATTAAGGATAGAGTAATGATGTAAATCCATGATCGAGATATAGTCAAAAGCGGCTAATTTTAGCATCAATCATCAATCAAGTTTTGTACATAGGTACCTACTCAGTTTTGAGGGAATGTCTGAAATTCAAGCAAATGTTTTTATTGTTTTTTTTTTAATGTAATTTTTTTAATCCTTAATCACAAATAATACCTACACGAACTTATATTGATCGCCATTTAAGGGATAATATTTTCATTATAGACTTGTGTGCGTAGTTACCGCGTAACCTTACTTACGGTGAGAGGCGAAATGAAAGTCCACAGAAAGAGTTGAAGAAAGTTTTGGAAATATTACGTACTGGAGCGGAAAAACAGAAAACAGTTTTCACAGTGAACTCACAAGAAGAAATATACACAAAACACAAAAAGTGAGACAATACTAATTTAGCGAAAATAATCACACGAAATTGAATAGTCCAAATTATAAGCGGTAGCAGTACGCGTCGGGTGCAAGGCACAACAGGCGAGCGACGCGGCGGCGGCGTCTTTGGAATGTGTAACGAGTACATACCGAGCTCCCGGCTTGCCACCGCGCCGCGTACGCGGTGACTTTGCACTCTATGCAGTCGCTAATAGCAATATTGTAAATCGTGTCGGTTTGTCTGACGCGTAAATAAAGTATTACATGCATATAATTGTATAAAACATAATAAGTAATACAGGTTCACATCAGTTAAACGTGGGAGAGCCATGCTTCGGCACGTATGGGCTGACTTGACCGTGAAACCGCGGCCTTACAGAAAACCGGCGTGAAGTAATGCTTTGTTGTGTTTCTCTGACTCTAACCCCCATTTCCCTACTCCCACCGTTAAAGGCCTGCAATGCACCTCTGACTTTTGAGTTCCAGGTGTCCATAGGCGGCGGTAGTCACTTACCATCAGGTGACCCATCTGCTCGTTTGCCTCCTACCCCATAAAAAACATAGTACAATAACAGTATGACATATATAAATTATAATTATTTGACAGTCCACATACATAAGTTAACAAACAGATAGAATTAGGATCCGCTACAGGCATCATGTTAAATATTATATTACGGAAATCCAACCCCCATTGTACTCACCACTGATCTCGTCTGAGATCACACTATTCATATTTTATTTTTAATCTACCTAAGAAAGTAACTTTAAGCAGATAACACATTCGTCGCGGGTAGTCCATATTCTTGTAGCTTCTTGTAGCTTGCATCACAAACACTTCTGTTTGACACTGTCAAACACAAACACTAACATCTGTAGTCTGATCAGTTCAGTGTTCGCGTCGTCTCCATAAAGCCCGGGCTTTGCCAATTACCCTTGCTCTGTCTTCACTTGTCCAGTACCACATAAAATAATATCATTCATTTTGAAATAGAATACCTGTTGTGAGTTATTTCTGCTACATCAATCTCCTAAAACGATCAAAATTCAAAATGGAAGGCGGCAGGCGCCGCAACTGACGGTTAAAACCCACAAACAATAACGTTGGCCGACGCCGTCAAATCTGCATCTTGTGCGCATGCGCACAGCAAACGTGTCGCACATGTTTTATTGCACTGTACCGTTGTTTAGTACAAAGTTTGAATATGCCTTACAGCCATAAAGCTGACCATAAGACTGTAAAATTAATTCTTGTATTTCAAAATAAGGTTTTGTCTTTAACAAACAGGGGCGGGCGATCACCTCAACTTATTGTCTTAAACGCTTTTCTAACTTACTGAAGTGGACAGGTCCGTTGTTTTATATAACAGATACATCTGGTTATCTGGTATTCCCACCTACGGTAAAGAATGTGCAACGAAAACAATTATATTTAACTGTGACACAGTATACGTATATTTATACTGTGTCTCCACAGACACAGTCTAGTCACTCTCTATAATATATTTCATTGTCAAGAGAATACGTTGTTTTATTTCAATTACGATATGTATTTTTTTTTACATTCAAGCATCAAATACATATATTTGATGCTTTAATTTAACTACACCTGAAGACGGCTGCTCACACGATGGACGGGATAATCCATAAGGGCCCTCTGTTCTCTCTGCTGCAGATATCGTTGTATGTATAATTATATATAGGTGTCTCTTGAGTGCGTAAAGATAACGCCAATAATTTAAAAATATAAAAACGCAGGTTGTTGTTGAGTAAAGTATCAAGGATTAGGGAAGTCCGTTTAGAAGTGGTAATATATATAAACAGTTGTCCCTGACAGCGTCCATACAGCATAACTTAGTAGATAACTAATTTAACCCTTACTCCCTTAACAAACCCTACCAGTACCGGTTTTAGGTATAATATCGTATAATATCTAAAAGTTGAAACAGTTCATTTTAATTATTTTCACTAGGGAAGAAAAAAAATTACTTAGAAATAATAGACGCTGTTTTTAGTAGAAAAAGGTAAGACGGAAATGTTATTTGCTTCAGGTAAGATACGTACCGTGGAAGTGTTTCATTCAGAACAACATTTCGAAACCACGTACATCTGTACAACCAAAACGTGAAAGTGGTAATGATAAGTGATCCCGCTGTGACCGCAGATCATGTTGTGTGGTGGGCTGTAGAGCTCTGCAAGGGTTATGTGGTTGCCATGAATCATGAGAGTACTGGCACTTGTGTAACGAATACTGTGGTTCGCATTTAATCTTTATACCATTGCCACAAAGTTTACGTTAAATATTTCTTATAAACATAAATATAAACCTCGTTTTGAAACATCGCGAAGCAACGCGTTGTCATCTTAAATTGGCCAGAAATCAGATATAGGAAGTGCCATCTTCCATCCAAAATCCAGCCCTGATAATTTATATGGGCCCGAATGGCTAGGACCAAGCAGTCCTCAAAATCTAAATCTGAAAATCTCTCTTTTAACTGTCACTTAAAATTACCCTATCTTAATAACTTCGGAATTGCATCGTCGTGTCATCTTCTTAGATATCAAACTCGTATAAAAATCTCAGTTCATCAGAAATACTTTCGTATTTAACGATTCATGATACATCGACACTTCTTTACGTCGTTATACATCAGTAATAGAGTTTATTTATTACTAGTAAGCCGCCCCGGCTTCGCAGGGGTAGTAGAGACATCATCAACTATCATCATTATATTTCAACCAATTTACACAAAAAGTTAACAAATTATACACCTAAACCTTCCTCATGAATCACTCTGTCTACTAGTAAAAACCGCATGAAAATCCGTTCAGTAGTTTTTTAGTTTATCGCGAAGAAACAGACGCGACGGGGGCTTTGTTTTATAATATGTAGTGATGAGACGCCTTAACCCATTCCGCCTAGTTTCCACGACAATTAACATCGTTTCTTCACTGAACTGTAACACGACGTAAGAATCGTGTCCACCAACCAATTCCATCAATCAAATATCTCGCTTTACTCGCTCTCTAAACATAAGACAAAGAAACCACACTTGTATCCGCCTGTCTATCCGTCTCTAAATCTCATCGGCTGTCAGTTACCATATCCGTTTCTGCGGTCAAGTGTAAATTGAAAACTTGACCGCAACACGATCAATGCGTTGATTGGTTGGCCTGTTCCTGTGAAACTTTTGACTTATAATAATTTTTATATTTACGTCACACAGGCTTATGGAGGTTAAGATTGAATGCAATGCGTATGCAGCTAGGTTCACAATACAGTAGAGAAAAATTTAATACATTAAAATACAAAAGAATCTAGCATTATAGTTTTTTTTTTATGGAATAGGGGGCAAACGAGCTGACGGGTCACCTGATGGTAAATGACTACCGCCGCCCATGAGCACCTCTAACTCAAGAGTCACAAGTGCGTTGCCGCCCTTTAAGGTGGGAATAGGGGAAGAGCGGGAAGACGGGAGAGGGGGATTAGAGGGGAGGAGAGGGGGGAGAGGGGAAGGGTCTCCGGTAACCTCACTCACGCGGCGAAAAGCATTGCAAGCATTGTTTCACAGCCGGTTTTCTGTGAGGCCGTGGTATCGAGCGGAAATTCTAGTATTGTCATCAGCACTAGTTTCATTTCGATACAATAATTAGAACTAGGTTAAAACTTAAGATTGACTTCCAAGCTTTGTTAGTTAGTTACAAATGAATCTGATAAAATTGTATTAAAAATACACGCAAATATTTTTTCAGTATCTGTTATTAGAATGTCTGTTTACAAATTATATCTTCAAGTAAGCTGCTGAAGATAATTGTCATCTTCGAGTATTTCTAACCATTAAGCAGGGTGCCAAATGGTCTAACTTGACGGCAAGACTCAAAATGCAATAATTTTGACTGCACTGACGGTGCAAAGGTAAAGTGGTCGCCTCGCCAACGTATCTCCAAGAAAGTCCCCCAGGACACAGGGATCATACTTAGTACGGTAGTTGTCTATAAAAATATATAAGCAAGTCATTTTTATTAAAGGTCAAATAGAAGACTTAAGGGTATGTAATATATTAAAGGTCAAATAGAAGACTTAAGGGTATGTAATATATTAAAGGTCAAATAGAAGACTTAAGGGTATGTAATATATTAAAGGTCAAATAGAAGACTTAAGGGTATGTAATATATTAAAGGTCAAATAGAAGACTTAAGGGTATGTAATATATTAAAGGTCAAATAGAAGACTTAAGGGTATGTAATATATTAAAGGTCAAATAGAAGACTTAAGGGTATGTAATATATTAAAGGTCAAATAGAAGACTTAAGGGTATGTAATATATTAAAGGTCAAATAGAAGACTTAAGGGTATGTAATATATTAAAGGTCAAATAGAAGACTTAAGGGTATGTAATATATTAAAGGTCAAATAGAAGACTTAAGGGTATGTAATATATTAAAGGTCAAATAGAAGACTTAAGGGTATGTAATATATTAAAGGTCAAATAGAAGACTTAAGGGTATGTAATATATTAAAGGTCAAATAGAAGACTTAAGGGTATGTAATATATTAAAGGTCAAATAGAAGACTTAAGGGTATGTAATATATTAAAGGTCAAATAGAAGACTTAAGGGTATGTAATATATTAAAGGTCAAATAGAAGACTTAAGGGTATGTAATATATTAAAGGTCAAATAGAAGACTTAAGGGTATGTAATATATTAAAGGTCAAATAGAAGACTTAAGGGTATGTAATATATTAAATTGATAAACCAGCTGCTTTACGGTTCTGTAAACAATTCTGTAAATAATAATAAATATCTGTACACATATGGTAAGAATAAAAAAAATTGCGGATCTTTAAGAACTCGTAAAAAGAAATCGTTGTATTAGCAGAAGACATGAATTTAATTTCCCCGTTAGCTTAAGAGTTGAGTCAGTAAATTATTGAATAAGCAGTATTCAGACCTCCGAAAGTATCAACATCGGTTTCGTATGATCATATAAGTATGGACGTAAACCTTTTCAAATGTATATTTTTGAGCTATTGTGCAGGAATCCTTTTATGAAAGTATATAAGTTATATTTTAAAATCTCAGTCAGTCAGTCGTCAGTCTATTTAACCTAATGAAGGTTTACTTATGCGTGGAACAAATTCTTGATGTAAAATCTCAAAGTTCCCTGGTTACTAGCCAGCAAGATATAGTGATGGGGGACAACTTTTGAGAAACGTATAACGTGTTCCCTTTTATTATAATTTCTTTAGTAGTTTTAATGAACACGTTTTTCTTAGTCAGTTTAGTTATTCAGTGGCTACTAGTAAACCCCTCGAGTTTGTGCTTTTTAATTTGATTAAAGCGTGTTTTTATAATTTTAATGAACTATAATAGTTTTTTTTGTAAATACATACATACAACATAGAAACACTCAGACCCATGCTAATAGACATATGTACGTAAATATTTACCTTGAGCAGGTGTCGAACCCGAGTCCGTTGCTTATCAGTACATACAGGTAAGTACATCCGTTATCTGTCAATATGTTTACATATTGACCGACGGTTAAGATATTATTAATGTTTCATATTATAAAATACCACTTTTCACTGACGGACATGATATGACAAATCCAACATATCGTAATAGGTATTTGTTCACAAATATTGCACCATCTTTAACTATGTGGAAGCAATTCGATTCTGAACTGTTAAATACACAGAGGTATTTTGTACACACACACATCAAGATAGGCAATTGAAGTTAAACAAGTTGATTTTTTAAAAACTTTTGGTTGAATATAGGGAAATAATACATTTTTATAACTATTATAGCACTAAATAAATAATCAATTAGGTATACGACGAGACTAGTGGGAAGCAGTTACGGTAACTTATAGATACATACATAAAGGTACAAGTCCAAGATGGACTGCAAACCGAGAACTGCAACCACAAACTGCAAGTGACACAATTATTTTTTCTATGAATTTCCATGAAAATAATTCAGTCCAGGGCACAGATAAGATAATAGTTACTTCGTACCAGGGCGACATTGCAGCGTGTGCTCGCTGCGCGCAGACCGCCTGAGTCTGCAGTCTGCATCTCGTCTCGGACCGTCAGACGTTACCTTTAGGGTTGTCTCTCCCTTGTTGTAGACTCTATGAAAACCGTGTGCATTTTTGTAGAATCGTATAATAAGAACACCTATAAAATATACCTACTTGTATAACGTACATGCCAAAAAAAAAGTTCTGAAATAGACAATTCTTGTGGAGACACCTTAGTTGGCAAAGAATCGAAATGACACTTTTATTCCCAACCATTTCCTCTTTCCGTAGAAAAAAAATATACCAAAGCTACTGCGGTTCTTCCTTGGTGGGGCTTCAATGTGAGCAGAAATATTAGGCGCCCTACGTCACAACACTCGTAAATTAAGAGTATTTATTTATATATTTTTAACCGACGAAAAAAAAGGAGGTTCTCAATTCGAAGGTATAATTTTATTTTTATTTTTTTATGTCTGTTCAGCTCTCACTCCGTTATTTATGAACCAATTTGATTATTTTTATTAGATAGGGTATACCTCAAGGGTGGTCCCATGTCAAGGAATTCAGGATCTGTTGATGGGATCCTGATAAAATTGAGAGAAACCCTCGAAAATTGTAGAAACGAATAGTGTTTCTGTTTACTTTTCATTACTTTATCAGGTATTTGAGTTTAGAAATCATCACCTCATGTAGCTGAGCTGATGATGAAAAAAAATCATAAAAAAAATCTTTTTAACAAAAAAATTTCATTGATAATTATTCAGTTTGTTGTTTGGCGCCGACTCAAAATAAGTTTATATAAAATTTGATAGTTTATGTAAATAAGCTCAATACTGAAGAGTTAAGGTTTATTTATTTCTTGCTTTTTAGTTCTTTTCGTCGGTTTAATTTTTTGTTAAAAAGATTTTTATCTTTTTTCTACCTTATAAGTACATTTTTATCGGTCGTTCTTCATACATACTTAATTTACATTCAGTTCTCCCCTCCATATTCTTAAACCATCCGTATATCAAGTGTACACCCTTCACACCGGCAATGCTCTAAGATTTTAAAGAACCCATAAAGCTTACCCATCCAGTAAACCATCGTAAGTAGCAGTTTCCATACGCTCCATAAAAACGCAGTTAACTCACTTTATAAAACATCGTGAGGTATTAAATTGAACCTTATTAAAAGGTGTTAAGATGAACTTTTGTAGCACACGATTTTAAAAATCTACGTAAGACAACATTATTCATATAAATGGGTTTTGACAGTTTTATTCTTTAATAATATTGTCCAATATTGTAGGGGTAAGTTGTATCACAAGAGCTGGGAGTCTCCAACACTCGCAATGCAATGTAACTTATAAATTCTTTAATAATATTGTCTAATATTGTAGGGGTAAGTTGTATCACAAGAGCTGGGAGTCTCCAACACTCGCAATGCAATGTAACTTATAAATTCTTTAATAATATTGTCTAATATTGTAGGGGTAAGTTGTATCACAAGAGCTGGGAGTCTCCAACACTCGCAATGCAATGTAACTTATAAATTCTTTAATAATATTGTCTAATATTGTAGGGGTAAGTTGTATCACAAGAGCTGGGAGTCTCCAACACTCGCAATGCAATGTAACTTATAAATTCTTTAATAATATTGTCTAATATTGTAGGGGTAAGTTGTATCACAAGAGCTGGGAGTCGCCAACACTCGCAATGCAATGTAACTTATAAATTTTTATATGATTTAGGAACCTAATTAGCATAAGTCGGCATTGGCAGAATGATTTAGGGTAAATGAATGTATATGTTAATGTGAACATGCCTTTGAGATTTTAGTATTTTAACTTACTAACACATTTTTCCGGAATTTAAAAATTATTGCGTGCAGCAATTAGTGATGTGCTGTATAATTAAAAATGTAATACGGACTTCTATTTTCCTTCCAAGTTGGTAAGACGTTGAAACGACATTTGACGTTAAGAATTAGTAGTACGACATGTTTCGTCTTGATACTAGAACGGCAATGTTATATGTAGATAGTATTACCGTGATACTATACTAGTGTCTGTAGTCGTGAAGTGTGTGCAGTTCTTTTTTCTTTGATTTTGCAAATGTCCTGCTCGATACCACGGCCTCACAGAAAACCGGCAGTGAAGCAATGCTTGCATTGCTTTTCGCCGCGTGAGTAAGGTTATCGGAGGCCCTAACCCCCCTTCCTTCTCTAATCCCCCTCTCCCCTCTTCCCACTCTTCCCACTCTTCCCCCCTCTCCCCCTTTTCCCCTTCTCCCATCTTAAAGGGTGGCAACGCACTTGTGACTCTTGAGTTACAGGTGCCCATGGGCGGCGGTAGTCATTTACCGTTTGCCCCCTATACCATAAAAAAGTAGTATTCAAACGTGTTATATTATATGCTATAAAGTTCAAATTTATTCAAACTTGCAACCTCAACTGGCCTGTTGGTCTAGTGGTTAGTGACCCTGACTGCTGAGCCAGAGGTAGTGGGTTCGATTCCCATCTGAGTCTGGGTGTTCTTTGTGTCCGTTGTTTGTATGTTTGTGAAGTCCCCCGCGACACAGGAGTAATTCTTAATGCGGGAGTTGTCTTTTTAAAAAAGAAACAGAAAAAAGAATTATCCCCGAGACGAATATAATGACATATAATAATTATAATTTATCCAAATCGGTTCATTCGTTTAGTATTTACAAGGGGAAAAAACATACATATAGGTCAAACACATGACTCTCTTTTTGGGGTTTTGCAGTCGGGTGCAATTTTTTTAAGTCAGTGTTGTTTTATTTCAATTTACGTAATAAAACACCTAATGCTTATTATATTTGTAATTTTTTTTTTTTGTTTAAGAGGCCGTATACGAAATTTTGCCAATTTCGCTGATTTACGTGGTTTTACAGACGTGATTTTACAGTTAAAATACTATATTTCTATAAGTTTTTATGAACAACATAAAAGATCACTTTAATTTAGATCTAATGAGTGAACCACTTTTTTACTTTTATTAAAAATAATAATGCGAGATTTAGGTTGTTTTAAAACATTTTTTATTACCATATTTTTTAAATTTTTTGCAATTTTTTTTAGAAAATGGGTTAACTTTGAACTGAAGTTTATTTCTGTTGTTGTAATTTTATGAATGAAAGTTCCACGCAGCCGAAATCAAAAGCAAAACTTTGTCCATTTTCTGTAAAATTTGACTAAGTTAAACATTTTTTTACTAAAATTTTTTATATTAAAATGGTAAAAAGTGTTTCATACATTGTATAGACGACTTTTACAGCAATACATTGTAATTTTTTCATACCGTTGGTACTTCAAAACAGTTCGTAAATATGTGATATTCTAAACCTCTTACGGCAAAATTTACAAAACAGTCACCGGTTTGAGGTTGATTAATCAAAATTGAATTATAAAAGTAAAAAAGTGGCTCATACATTAGATCTAAATTGAAATGATCTTTTATGTTGTTTATAAAAACTTATAGAAATATAGTATTTTAACTGTAAAATCACGTCTGTAAAACCACGTAAATCAGCGAAATTGGCAAAATTTCGTATACGGCCTCTTAACACCTACAGCAGAATAATTTTTATAAAGGCTTTGAACACTTAAAAGATATTACTTACTGATATCTTAAAACATACAGGTTCTTAAGAAAGTTAAAAGCAAAGAAATACTTCGCTTTCTTACGCACTATCTGCTTCAGTCGCTTAGTGCGATATCAGACGCGATAGTGTCCGGCAGCTGTCCGAAGAGACCGCCTTTCCGGACACAAAGATAACCAAGGCCTTATGGACTAGATAACGTTAAATTAACGCCTCTAATTGAGACCCACGGATGAATAATGAATATTAATTGCCCATCCAATTACCAATTTATGTAAGTATGATTGGTCACTTAATAAAACATCACATGTCAATTACCACTATAGTAGAATAGACACAAACAAAAAGAGAAAAAAGCAAGAAGAAACTAGATACTAGATATTTAAATGGAAATGCACAAAAATCAGTGCCGTCCTAAATCTAGGATACTCGCGTTTTATCACTACATAAGCAGCAAGCTAAAAAGTCTTACCCAAAAGAGGTGGAGTTGCCCAACAACTTTAAGCACATTTATCCAGCATTTGTAAATTTATCCAGTCACCGTGTATTTGGCCATCCAGACAGTATAAGATGCTATTTTTTATAATTCCGAACACAAAGTTGAAGTACATATACAAATAACTTTTCTTGGGTGAAACTGGTTTTATTATAATTACTATATGCTAAAGCCATTAAAAATTAAAACACAGACAAGAATAACAAAAGAATAGGTATCTAATTTAAAAGTAATTAAACCTGAATCCAAATAAAAAAATGATTAAACAAAAATATGTCGTGGCCGGAATAACTGGTTAGACAATCCAATTGTGAGATGAAAGTAGCAATATTTGCGACGTCTGTGGTTTATTAATCAGGTCTACTGTCTACTCTCAGAGAAGAAACTATAAAATTGTCATAATATTGCGTTAAGCGTGCGCATCCGGACGCCTCTGTCAGCAAAAGCCTCGTTGGACGACCTTATAAACATGGACTAATTGTTAAAGATCATAACTGAGATTTGAAATATGTCTGCCAATATCATAGGTCGTAAAATTAATAATAAAGGTCTAAGATACACACTTAGCGTTATACAAACATCATTACAAATAAATAAAATTGAAGTGTCTGTTTGTAAAGTCAAAATAATAGTTTTTTTTAAGCTCCAAGAAGTCCAGTAATCGCCTACAAGTCAGCGGTAAGGTTTCATTTAATGGGTCATCAGGTGTCATCAATTTAAGTAATTGACGACCTTAAGCACCTGCTTAAGGTCGTCATTTACTTATAATGATTAAATTTATATGGAATGCATAATCATTAATATCATTATGTATACACAGAGCAACCATTAGACGAACAAGGTAAACAAAGATGGTGACCTAATTTTGACTGCATAAAAAATATATATTTTACAACAGTTACATTAACTAGAGTTTCCCTACTGGTCAAAATTCGACCATGTCATTATTATTATTAAAAAAATGATTGATAACAAAACTAAAGAATGTTAGCAACAATATCACCACTATTGCTAAAAACTATCAAAATCGGTAAATAACAATAACTGCTATGTTGTGGATAACTCCATCAGCACTCAAGAGATTGTTCTCAACTTATGGTCTATTATAGGCTGCCCTAAATGACCCGTAATCCTTAGTGACTAAATTATTCAAACACACTCAGAATCGCCTATAAGTGAGATGCAAGTAAGATTTCATTAATTTTCTAGTATCCTTCGAGGTTCTTAGTTGGCTAGGCCTACAATCACCTGCCCGTATAACTTTAATTTCCTCCACATTTAACTAAGGTTTAATGACTATGTTTTACAACACGGCGCTAGGCTTGCAGTACAGAAACTATACGAACATTTATAACAATTTGACTAAGCCGTAAACCTTGGTGATTATAAAACATAAACATCAAAAACACCATCTTTGTAGATATTGTTAGCTTAACTTGAAATTTCAAAATTTACAAAACATATAATGTTAAGAAATGTACTTACACAAAAAAAAAGCATTTTCCAAAGAAAAAACAATCATTTTTTTCAAATCACCAATTTGTTAGCTATACATAATGCTCCAAAAATCTTACCACACCTTTCTGTATATATTATGTAAAACATATATAGAGGTCTTTGCAGCGTCCTTCCGGCAGGCCTTTAAATGTTTTAGTCGGTTCGATTCCTACACACCGCCCCACTGAAAACCCTGGTAGAATAACGGCCCGAGGGGGTTTCCACACGCACAAAAAAAGGCCTTTAAATTAATGTATAGTCCGATACGGGAGCGACAGTAGCGCCCACATGATTAGCATCTTAACTCGTTTGATATCTGAGTTGGTGCAGCGACCTTCGTACTCATACGACTTCAAATAAGTTCTTCAACTTAGTGACCTTCTTTATGTATACTAACTGTAATTATGCCCACCCACATTTTTGGACTAATCTAGACATTCCATCAACGTATTTAGTACTAAATACCTATAGTTTTATTCATGTCACCCCTTTACAAAATATAAGTTATATCGGAGAACTTTCTAGTTCAATTTTGTCATTATTCAAAATAATAATAATAACTTGAGACACCTCACACACGGCCGTTTGATCCCAAACTAGGCAGAGCCTGTACTATGGTAACTAGGCTGCTGATAAACATACTTATATATTACTAAATACATATATATTTTAGATAAATTACACCCAGACACAGAACAAATGATCATGCTCATCACACAATTGTTTGTCCTGGGTTGGAATCGAATCCACGACCTCTGGCTCAGCAGTCAGGATCACTAACCATTAGATGGTTAGTGATCCTGACTGCTGAGCCACAGGCCTGACAAAATAAGATTCCTATCTAAAAAATAACGAGTTCTCCTAAAATACTATTATACAACCTTAAAATATGACCACGCCTTCGTATAACACCTTGTATAGACTACTTTTAATTATTTTTTGTATTTGTTATTTATTAGCTTAATTAATTATGTAAATCTAATTTTATGGCGGTACACATCTCTTCGAATCGAGCTAGAATGCTTAACATTTATACATCACTAGCAGCGCCCCGCGGTTTCACCCACGTAAGTCCCGATCCCGTGGGAATATCGGGATAAAAAGTAGCCTATATGTTAATCCAGGTCTCCAGCTATCTACATACCAAGTTTCATCGCAATCGGTTCAGTAGTTTTGACCTGAAAGAGTAACAAACATCCATACATCCATACATCCTCACAAACTTTCACGTTTATAATATTAGTAGGATAGGATTGTGGTATTATAGGAATTATTAATTGTAGTTTCAGTGTTGGTACTGCATTTGCCAAAACATTGTTCATATTTATAACATTTAATGTAATATTACAAATATTCTATTTCATGTAAATTTAAGAGCCAGTCATTTGAATATTAAGATTACGTATGCCACCATAGACAACCAGCTAAAAATAGATATCTAGTTCTTGAAATAAATATTTATGATAATGACTAGTTCCTTACTAATATGGTAAATGCGAAAGTTAGTTTGTTTCTTTGGTACCCTTTTACGTCTTAACTACTCCAAGACACAGAACATAGGATACCTTTTATCCACAAGAACTACTGTTCCCGAGGGATGGACAAAATAACTTTTACGTGAGCGAAGCCGCCGGACGAAAGCTAGTAGTTATCCTATATATATAAATTCAGTGCGAAAGACAGTTGAGAGAGGAATAAACTGAACAATAAAATATAATAGACAGAGCAGTCGTTTGTGTCCATTCCAAGCACGCGGCTCACTTCCAGAGAACAAGAAGTAGCACGAGGGTTACCATGCTTACCATGTTCTGTTCACTAGCCCTTCCCATCGTCACTGCTCCGCTATATTCTTCTTCAAGAATTGGGCTACATATTTTTTCTATTAACGATTTAATTAAAGAACAAACTCTTCAGCTGTATTAATAGCATATATCAGAAGTTGATAGGATAATATATATTTGTAGCAAATATTACGATGCTGAAAAATCATAGGTAAAACTAAAAAAATACGCTTTAATGGCGAACTGAATTAAAAAGTAAAAAGAGTTACACTATGCACCTCCTAGCTGCTTCATCAGGCCATGGCTACCATGCGAATCTGTTGGACTCGTCAAAATTAATCATAAGAGCCCATAGTTTCAGTAAGAACTCTCAGGTATGTTGGTGTGAACCGAATCCGAAACCCGTAACAAATAATATGCCGCGTTTTTTTCATCCAAAATATCCTTAAAATTCCTAAAGCCTGGCCTGCCTACGGTAACCGTTTATCGTAGCGCCTTTAATGCCACTTTACATAGGGCTATGGGGCAGGGGTCGTACGTAAGCTGGCCGTCAGCGCAGCTACCCTGCGTAGCGCCAGATTTATACCGCGATAAGTACCTCGTAAAAATGAGCATTATTTGTCTTGGAACGAAGAAGACGTTCTGCTTATATTTTTCTTTTGTGTTAATTATTTTTAACAGTTCTTTGTTATTAAATATTCTTAATGCGGGCGTTGTCTTTTTCAAATAAAAATATAAGAATTGCTTTCATAAACTATCCCGTTACTGGACATGATGCGGTCTGAGTATCAGAGGCTTTAAGCCATAGTCCATCCCGCTGAATTAGTGCGCTTTTTAGCTTTCGCAGACTTTGGGAATAACCTTTCTAACCACATAAGTAAGACAAGTCATAATTAACATCATCAATCAATTTTCAATACGGTCGGCGCAAAGTGTAACATTGTCAAGGCTTTTGGCTTTTTCTTTTATGGCCGGCCTCCTACCTGACCGCAAGTCTCAGATGGGGAACGGGACAGAGACTGCAGTAGCTTGCAGAGGCCGGGGTCGCGTACCCGATTGTCCTATCTACTATCCCTATCTACTAGTCACCCGGAGTAGATAGGATCGCAGCCGGAACTACGGGTCCGGCTGTTAGATCAGGGTACCATGGGAACCGGATCCTGAGCCCTCTGATGGCGAAAGCTGTCAGATACCGGTTTTGGAGTTGGACTCGTGGGGGTATTGTGAACGGGCACGTTCGTCTGCTCCACTATTCTCGGTGGAGTGGAGCGTCGGTTCTCGCGCGCAGCGAGCAGCGGAATTAACCGGTCTAAGGCGAAGGGCTCCTTGGTTTTCCGCTGCAAGGCTTGGAGCGTCCTTTAGCAGAGGTCCCGTCGGACCGATGCAGCTCGGGTACTTGCCTGCTTAGCAAGTAGAAAGGTGACTAGACACTGATCCGGACACCCGACCGTAGGCCAGGGTAGACCTACACTTGATTGTAGATTGGGATGTGAGCGTGCTAACAGCTCCGGTACCAGCTGGATACTGGTAGTCGGCTTCTCTGACGAACTTACCGGTGTTACCGCGAGCATATGCAAATATGCGGGAAGTGAGCGTGCCTTACAGCTCCGGTACCTATCTGGACAATAGGGAGTGTGCCGGTTGCGAGTGGGGGGTCGCTGCGAGTGTGGTTTCACGAGTGGCGATCTTCTGTGACCGATAGGCATACGGGTAACTAGCCTTAATTAGTACCGGCGCCATGGCGTTGGAGGTAAGACCTGCCGTATGAAGGTCCCTGCGTCTCGGGACCTTGGTTTGGGGTACTTGATGCAGGTATACTGACCCCGCGCTCATATAACGTTTGCGTTGGGTGGGGTGGGAGCAGTATAAACAAATACGTAGTCGTGAGGAGGAGAGGGCCTGTCCTGTATTTCCTGTTACTGGAGAGGCCACTAAGACAGGAACACCAGCTGGCACAATACAAGTGATAATTAACAAGTGACTATAATAAAACTCGAAGCATAACGTAAGTGAGACGTTGATATACACCAAGCAATAAAATCTTCGCAAAACAAGCTCCAGTTTAAGACAACATGAGTTATCCTCGCCATTTGTCTGCCGAGTCTTTTCCCGCCCAAACCATGTCAGGGCGTTTGTTCACCGACTTTCTCACTATATACAACTAGCTGCATGTGTACATAGGTCTGTTAATATTGTACATCTTAATGGCAAGCGATTGAATGACAGCCTTCCTGTTTTTTATAACAGAAAATATAGGCGGTAAGGCTGATATAGCTCTTTGGCAGGGCTCTAAATTGTCCCTGCATCAAATAGCCTATTTAATGGTTTAAATTTTAAGTTATGAACAAGGCGATAAAGTTGTTATAGAATAGAATGTACTTCTAGTACATGGTTCAATGTACATCCTTGCCTTTGAACTGCCGTAGACGCTCACAGACAAGGCCTTAAATATTAATACAAACAGTTCAACTAACTGAACTGGAATTAATATAATTAGGCAGAGCACGGGTTTTATTTTCCTTTTAATTATATCGTTTTAATTTTGATCGTTCGTTATTTCTAATTATACCAGTTTATTCATTTTTTTAACTCTACTCTTAAGTAGCATCGGAAGCTATCTTAATTATTATTTTAATTGTTGAGTGTCAGTTACGCAGATCCTTGATTAGTTACAGCGTCGTATATGCATCGTGTCTTTCGTTGGATGGTTATAAAGAATGTAATCTCCCATCTAAAGATTTCAATTCTAACGTTTGAAATGCATCATTTCCGTCGTTATTCTCTCAAATGTTTTGATGACAACACGATATCTTTAATCGAATGATTTTGTATTTAAAATATTAACATCGGCCTTCACACAGCTGTAAACACAACATTTTAACTTAATTGATAAAGAGTAGCCGTGGGTTTATATTGCACCGTATTTTCTTGCAAACTAAGAAAAACTTATTATGTTTGCATCTATCTGATTTTTAAATAATTGATTGATTGAATATTAGCAAAACACACTATATTACTTGACACAAAATAAAACAACCCCTAGATAGTCTTTACCTCTCTTCTCCGCTACCCCGTTTTCTTGAGAAAAGCAAGGCTAGACCGCGATCTTCTCCAGCCCGGTCATCTTGTGACAAGCTGCCAATTTCGGCACTTTCAGGCCCTACTAGGTATTTTTTGTAACCGCTACGATCCACTGTTCTTGTTCATACCGAACAAGGTTATTTGATTGGATCGAACAGCTCTGCACTGGACATACATCCACGGCTCCGAAAGAACGGAGAAACTGACTTCGGCCAACTCTAATTATACTTTTCGTGTGGAAACAGAGGGCCACTCCCGCCTCGATAAAACATTGGTCGGACACAGCAACGTCATCAACTAAGAAAAAGAAAAGGGAGTAGGTAGTGCAAGAACAGTTCCAAACACTCCACCACTAGTTACTAGCTACATAGAGTATAACAAAATTAAAAGGTAGACGAGTGACATTAAAATACAAGGAAAATTGTGTGCATCCTAACTAATCAAATGCAAATGTGAGTTTGTTTGTCAAGCTTTCAAGCCTTAACTACTCAACTGATCATCATGAAGTGTTGCTAAGTGTACTTCGACAACGTGTACTCGTATACGTTGTCAAAGTACACTTTAGAAAAAAGTTTTGTTCCCAAGAGATAGAAAAATATATTTTACACCTAAATTTATTGACAAAATCTACCTTAACGTGAGCCGAACTGATTTATATTCATACTAGACTAGCTGTTGCCTGTGACTTCGTTCGGGTGGAAATTCACATTTCTTCCACGGAAACCGATTTTCTGCTAAATTTTATTAATTTTTCGTTCCGTAAGAACCTTCTACAAAGTATCACAAAACATTAAAAAAAGATGAATGAAATTGGTTAAGTCGTCCTCAAGTTATGGCGTGACCAAGGGAAATAGGGATTTATTTCTATATATATAGTAATATAAATGTATCTTAGTATACCACAAATTTACAAATAAAATTTACAAAAGGAAAATACAAATAAATCCTAATATGTAGATACAACGTTGTAAATGTGAACTTCATCTAACTGCGGAGATTATAGCGAGATTAATTAATAACGAACATTCATATAAACACTTTCATATTTATAAGATTTCATTATATTGGTATATTCAATCCGTATAATGTAGATGCCGTATTGGATTAAACAACATATTTACACGCGAACCGAGTGAACCGAGATCAACGTGGGCGGAGTGCGCGCGAAAGCTACTAGATATAGTTTTATAACTCAACAAAAAGCTTAATGAGAAGCATAGGTTTTATTTTAAACTAGCAACCCGCTCCGGCTTCGCACGGGTAGCAAAGCACGTATGCCTATTTTTTTTCTTTATTCTGTGTTAATCGTAAAAGATAGGCATATTGCGTCTTTTTTAATTTTTAATTCTGTAATACACTGTTTTCGTATAACTTTATGGCACGATTTTTGCGACATCTTCAACAATCGTATATTTCAGCAAATTTATACAAAACCTAAACCTTCCTCATGAATCACTCTACCCATTAGTGAAAACCTTATGAAAATCCATTGGATATTTTTGGAGTTTGTCGCGGTCAGACAGACAGACGCTGCGGGGGACTTTATTTTATAATATTTAATAATTAAATTTGCATACCTACATACATTTGCTCACGCTTTCTCCCTTCAGGATAGGCAGAGACAACAGCCTGCCACATGCATCTATCTTTACATACCTCACAAGCTTCCTCCGCCGTCAATAGACCTACAAGCCCGCCTGTATCAGGTACTTCTGACCTGCCCTTTCTTCAGATGATCAACATTTTATAACTCATCACAAACCTTAACGAGAAGCACGGGTTTTATTTTATATAAAATGGTAAAGTGTTTAAACATTATTCAAATTTAAAAGACATATTAAATTGTTTGAAATCCTCATGACTCAAACCATTTGAAACCGTTCGCCCCTTCGGATGAGTGCCGCTGACGATAAATGACTTTACTTTTAAACAAGGATTACCATTCTTTTCCTCGAGGGGCCAAATGTACTACCACTGTGAAAAATAGGGAATGGACTTCGGAGCGCAAGGGAACACGACTAGAGATGTACTAGAGATGTCGCCGTCAATATTTATCCGGATACCGGGTGCTTCCGACTAACCCTTGCAGGCGGATTACTTAATAAAAATGATCGACATATAAAACTTTGCACTATTAGAAGTTTATACTTATTCCTACTTGACTATGGGAACAAACAATCGACCGTATAGCTAATTGCGCAAAGGTCGCCATTTTGCATTTGTACGTTACGTAACATTAGCTAGTAATTAGATATAAGTAAAATAATTTAACTTATCTATCTATCTAACATGATGCCTCTCGTAAGGGCACAGTTGTGGTGTATACCTTCATATAATAATATTATATTTACTTTTGAAATTGGTTAAATCTATCAATCAAATAAGAAAACTATAGAGGATCATAAAATAAACTTATAGAAATTTATTGTGTCTTCAAGGTGCTTTCCTTTTGATGAAAACTAAAATCATCATAGTCAAGTTAAAAATACAGCAACAAATTTATATATTGACTTATTGTTGACATTGGTACATATTGATGGCATGTTTAAATATTATTTTATTTCACTCAGCTATAATAGCACGCATCTCGAATATCCGGATACCGGATAACTAATCCTCTAGCTAGGTGTGCGCGTGCAAGTAGCGAAGGGTGCGATGTATTCAAACGAGAGCTTTTATTGGCGGTTAGTTGACGGCTCTCTAACTTAAGTGTGAGGGGAAACTGTTTAAAAGATTTCCTTGATACTGAGCACTGAAGGATATTGTCTCGTAAATAACAAAACAGCTTGCTTAGGCAGTGAAAACAGTCGTTGTGAGAATGGAACTACTGGGATCTAGCGGTTATTTTTACACGACTGCCCCAAAAGGAGTGTAATGTATTCAGGGTTCATGTATGTAAGGTTCTTTATTTTACAATAACATTTAAATGCCTGAACAGATCTGGATGTATGGGGTATCTGCTATTTTCAAACATAAAAATTGTCGTTAATAACTTGTTTCTTTTTAAATATATATATATTATTTTTATGTATGTTTAGCCCTCACTTCGTTATTTATGAACAGATTTTGATTATTCTTTTCTTTTTTGGATAGGGTATACCTCAAGGGTGGTCCCATATCAAGGAAGTCAGGATCTGATGATGGGATCCTGATAAAATTGAGAGAAACCCTCGAAAATTGTAGGAACGAATAGTGTTTCTGTTTACTATTCATTACTTTATCAGGTATTTGCGTTTAGAAATCATCACTTCAGGTAGCTGAGCTGATGATGAAAAAAAAATCATAAAATAAAAATCTTTTTAACAAAAAATTAAACCGACGAAAAGAACTAAAAAGCAAAAAATAAATGAACTTTAAGTCTTAAGTATTGACTTATTTACATAAACTATCAAATTTTATATAAACTTATTTTGAGTCGGCGCCAAATAATAATATGATTAATTAAATACGTAGAGCCTACGTAGGTACATATAAAATTTTGATAATTAATCAGTTTGTTGTTTGGCGCTGACTCAAAATAAGTTTATATAAACTTTTTAGTTCTTATCGCCGGTTTAATATTTTGTTAAAAAGACTTTTATACTAATAAGTTTTCAAACAGGCATACATGCTGCCTAATGGTGACGGTGTCGATGCCAATGTACATTGGTAAAATCTCGAAACATGACTGGTGTCACATGTGCGTCGACGACTCCATTACCATTTAAGCCTTACTATTAACCAAATTTGAACAAGTAAAGAAAAAAATCCGAAATTCGTTCGTTTGTAATTTAATTGTATCACAGAACATTTTTTTTTGTGATTACAAACTTATATTTTGCGGTTGGAAAGTTGACTATGTCGTAAATCGATGTCTGGGAGAGTATTTGTAGAACTGCAAAGTTAAGTTTGTCTTTCGGAAAAAACGGGCAAAAATCTTCGAGAATGATTCCCGAGACATTGATTTCGGAACTATCGACACGAGTCAGACTTGACTGTTTTTTGTGTAATATAATATAAGTGAAATTTTCCTTAGGCACATTGGGCACCTTTGGTATGAGGAAAAAGCACTGAACTCGCATTACCATCACGCTCATACAGATGTGTGTGTTTGTTTAAGTTATGTTTTCACTTCTGGCGTGCAGTCCTACGACTGACAGGTTTTTTAAATAACAAATGGGATAGGCGTATGTCTTCCAACTCACGACGACGATGGTACACGCCTATCCAAGAGAAACCTGTTCACTCTACACTTGAAGGTTACTGGATTATATTTGTCTACGATAGACGCAGGCAGTTGTGTGTCGACAATGAAAATATCAAAATTTTGTCTGCGTCTGGTAGTCCTTTTGTTACTTATTTGTAGACGAAGTACGTCATAAAATAAATCATAACAATAGGACTGTTTTAGAACAAATATTTTAATTTGAATAGGTTTTCAAGTAGGGTTGCCACCTTTTTTTATTCAAGAAAAAAAAATTGTACATTCACATTTATCGTTCCTATCTTTCCTTAAGACTTCTCTAGCGTTGTTGTGATTTTTGTCAAACCGGATGGTTGTCTAAAAATGATTTTTTTTCTGGATTGTAGGTACCTATGTCCTTTTCTGTACCATTGACAATGTGTAACCAAACATTCATGATGATCGATTGAATAGTCAAGGCGTGAAAGCGTTACATACAATTCCAGTGTGTTCAGTTTCAGTTAAAATGACGGCAGTTGAGTTAGCTATAAAAATATAGTATTTATATTATAGTTTTATAATATATAGTAAAATTTATCAAAATATAGTACAATACTATATATTATAGTAAGGGTGGCAACCCTATTTTCAAGTTTCGTCAAAATCAGTCTTGTAACAATTTTGATTTTCGTTTCACCAAAGCCTCATTACATTATACAGATGAGACAGGCGTTCTCACGGCAAGCTACCACCATGACCTCTCTCCACTTTATCTCCACTATTAATATCAATAGCTAATATTAAACATATGTATATGTTCTCTTATCAAATAACAAATAATGACACTGACGATGGTTGGACACTTATTGTTTATATTGAACATACTGGTGCCCGCGACCGAGTCTGGGTAGAATCTCTCCCAAACTTTGCCATACAATTTCACTTCCTACAAGTTTTATTTTTAACAAATCCTTCTTCTAGGGCATACACTATATCTATACCAAAACTTATTAAAATTTTGTTCAGCGGATTAGGAGTGCAAACTAACAGACAGAGAGACAGACAGAGTTACTTTCATATTTATAATACTAGCTGCTACCCGCGACTTTGTTCGCGTGGAAATTTTGGTAAAATTTGTCCTACGGAAACTATACATTTTTTCGGGATAAAAAGTAGCCTATGTTCTGTACTATAATCTATCTCAATACCAAATTTCACCCAGAACCGTTCTACCGTTTTTGCGTGTAAGATTTATAAACATCCAACCATCCATCCATCCTCACAAACTTTCGCCTTTATAATATTAGTAACAATAGTATAGATTACTTGTGATTTTCCGGACATATCCAAATACAGCACTTGAATTTAAATGGTTCCGACACTAAAATATATTGTCAACGCCGTAAGTCTTCAAATACTCTACAATTCCAATCCCCATACACTGTACGGGAAACAAATCTAAAATGTATAAAACAAATTACAGCCCCCTTGCCCTAAAGAATGAACATAACGCTTTGACAAAAATAAAAAAAAAACAAAAAGACACCCACTTCAACGAATTAAATATCTAATCTATAATATACAAAAACCTCTCTGACAATATGTAAAATACGTTAGTGAAACAATCATGGAAATTGGTAGATTCCTTTTAAAGAAAATCGCGGACGTACAAACATACATACGGATCGAGTACAGAACTTTCAGAAGTCAGTTAATAAACAAACCGCAAGATAATCAAATCAATATGGTTTCCCCGTTTACACTGACGTCAGCATGCCGTTATCTAAATATAAAATTGTTTCCGCAAATTATCTGCACTCGCGCACTATATTATCTTATCAATAACTGTTAACTAATATCTAGATAAAAAGATAACGCAACTATTTTGATTGAGCAATTATAAGTTTATAATTTCTCCATTTAGATAAAATTATTAAACCAGTAGTCAAAGGTTTTGGTGGTAAACCGAAAACGGCGATCAATTTCTTTCGACACTAACATGCTAATTTAATAAGACGGATCCATTTTTCAGATACTTAATTATGTTATGTTAATGTAGGTATTTAATTTGTGTGTTAATAGTATCTAGTCGCATATTACGATAATGCGTCCAGACATTATGTTAATTAATCTATGAAAACAGAGTCAAGGCTATCGTGTACGAAGTTTCAAAGAAACACTTTCATTACGTCACTAGATGACGTCAACGTCAATAGTAGATTTAGACAAAGTATTTCAAATCCAGCAGTATCGACTCCGTGGCGCAACGGTAGCGCGTCTGACTCCAGATCAGAAGGTTGCGTGTTCAAATCACGTCGGGGTCAAAACTTCTTTTTGTTTTTTTTTTCAATAACTTTTTTTATTGTTATTTTTTCATCTGGCGTTTAAATATTATTTTTAGTTAACGTTCCTAAAACACACCGGTTTGGTATTTTTCACTTTGTACGGATCTTGAATTGATGTGTATATTTTTTAACAAAGGAATTGAAGCAGTCGGTGACTCGGAGAAGATCGTGGGCATTACTCCTTGTACATATAATAAGTACAGTAATAACTCCATAACCTCATCTGTTACAACTTGCATCATTAATACTTGTTATAATTTTTGTTAATTTAATATCGGTGATAGATAAGGATGAAATACTATACATGTGACAATCATCAGTTTAATTACACTGTAGCGCACTGCTATTTAACAAAAAAAAAAACTACGTTAACACAAAAAAAAAAAACCCTTTAAACTAATGATAGTCCATAGGACATTTATATTAAATATACAATAGTAAAAATGATCCTCTTATCCGAATTAGTTTATTAAATGTATAATTTAGTTGCACTATCATCCAATACTTATTACTCAGGTGTGGTGGTCTGGGTCCACTGGCAGCTACCGCCATTTCCCACGGAATGATACCAGTCGATCATTTCACGCTCTACGGAATCAAGAGTTAGCTGTTAAGGGTCAAACACATTTCGCTGGACGTGCCAGATTCACTAAAATTTATTTATTGAAACTGGTAAATGAATAATAAATGAAAATGGTTTATTTGAACAAATATTAAATAATAAAAAATTAACCTATTACAAATAATAAAAAAGTAAAGTGTAAAATAAATCTCCGTTTTACCAAATACTCTATACACTAGAAAGCTTAAAAAAATCTCGTTGAAAGTTTCAAATAATACAGGATCAAATATATAACTGTACGGCTAAGATACCTGTAAAACTTCGAGTAGGTACTTAAATTTAATGTTTAAGGAGAACGTTATTTGAATACAAAGAATTGCAACCGCAAATAAATCGCAGAACTCAGACTGTAAATAAATCACGGGACTTAGACATAAAAAGGTGCATAGATTATAACATTTATCTTCTAAACGACTGTAAAAGCTGACTAAACCCCTCTAAGAACCAGTTAAATTAACTTAAGCTGAGACAGCTTTCTAATAAAAAAGGTATTCAAATCGGTCCATCCATTTCCTGTTGGTCTAGTGGTTAGTGACCCTGACTGCTAAGCCAGAGGTCTCACTAAGCGTGTTCTTGGTATACGTATCAATAGATGGATAGATGGGTATCACATATAGATGATTCGATCCTCGGATCCCGATCGTATTCCAGTTCCGAATAGTTTTAGGAATAATAGGTTTTGGAAAGAAAAACATGTAAGTTATTCTTTCCAAAACCTTTTTTTTAGGCTTTGTCGACTATGTTTCGGCTATACATAACGTTCCTAAAATATGACCTCGACGATGACACCTCTCTGTAATTTCTTGATGAACTATTATTTTTTATTACCTGTTTACAATCCCAGGATTACCTTTTAACAATCCCGAAGTCCCGGGATTCGTGAAAAGAGTCGGAATCGAATCCTAATCACATAGCTCCTACCTATTGGTTTGAACAAGCAAACCCGAAGGGTAACATGGCTTTGCGCGAACATTAAATCTTACTATTAAACTACCTACTAAATTTATGCTGACAGTGCATGTCAAGTGCAATCGATCCTTTACAATTCTGTATTCAAATATTTTTATAATGGCGTCGAGACCGAGAGTGAGAACATTTCAAACTAATCGTTCATTGTGTTCGTTCGTTACTCATTCGTAATAACCAGTAAGTTGAGTCTGTGAGAACTATCTACTGATGTAATTGTTCGCTCAGATTAACTATTGGGAAATGAATAACGACTTTGATTGGCTACTATACACTCACTCCTTTATACATTGCGATTGAATAAATAATTAAAATAGTTTTTATTGAAAGGCAGTAAAATGTGGTAAGGTTTACCTACTAAGGTGGCAATGAAAAGAGCACAGCCTGCTGGAGAGGACAAATGCTTGTAAACACAAGTGGGGCTATAGTATATTTGATTGTTTTTTAAAGAGTTGTTGAGATCATAGCCATGGCTACCTTTTACCAAAGCACCTTTTAAAACCGGTACAAGTGCGTCCTGCGTGATTTGGACGGAGTTTTATTCTGTAACCTCGGGGAGGTTCTTGTTTGTCTTTAGCCTGCACTTCTGTATTTTTCAATAAGAGCATACAAAGTTTTTTACTGACGTTACAGACGTTCATATGCTATGGTCACCGCTTACTATCGCGATGGGTTGTATGTTTGTTGTCCTAGTAGTATCAAAAATCAGATGTTACTTTTTACATTATAATATGTACATAACTACTATAGTAACGACTCAGTACACAGCTGGAAGCGTTCAGAAAAAATCTATATATAATACGTGTAGAGAATTCTTTGTACAGTGGACAAAGAAAATTGTTAACCAGTTTTGACAAATTTTCTGTGTAAAGATAATAGTGATAAGGTTGAACCTATCTCTAACAATGAACTGTCAGAATATTATTGGACGGGAAAATCAACCTTGTTGTTTTATAATGTCAAATGATCTTCAACCGTAGGGTGGTAGACGATATATTTGGCCGATGGTACGCATTTTTAAGAAAAATTCGCAAACCGAGGAACTTGAAATTTTAAATACTTACTTAAAGTGTCATAATACAAAAACAGCTATTTCGAGAAGACACGTCTTTTATGCCTGTATATTGAACAAACCATGATTTTCCAGCTGACTAAATGCAACATTTGCTATTCAATGCTATAAAAATGTTAAACGTACCTATGTAATATGACACTTCTTATATAGAAGAAGTACAGAAAGCTGACATTTTTTAAACAGTATGTGTTATACATTTAAAAATTACGTGAAAACCGAAACATCAAGTTACAAGCGTCTAGTACACATATTTTGACCTGTCGTGATACGGAAAACTCTACAATGACAGCTCAAGTTATACTGGCCAATGAAAGAAACCACAAACAGTTAAAATTTAATGAATTATAGTTGAACGACATTAATGCTCTAGTGTATTTAACATTTCCAAAAACCTCTTTAGAGCAGAGTGCAGATTGTAGAAATAAGTCTTGTTATAGACTTGTCAAAAATACACAGTGATCATATGAGGGTCCTCTTTAACGCAACGAGTATAATAACAATAACTCTCTATAGTTCCATTTTAAACCGGTTGTCGTACAAGACTGAACTATCTCATAACTAAACCAAATGAAATGTATAGAGCTAGCTAAACACTCACGGACGTGCTACGATTACAGTAATGTATTCGCTTGGCAAATAGCGAATACCTTCCTGCATAAGGCCCCTATTCTCTTTAATTATCATTAATCAATCAATCAATCAATCAATTAAAAAGTTGAGAAGCAGACATGCTATCGTTATATCAATCTATCATTATAACATTTTATTATTTCTTTTAACATTTATACATTAAAACCACAGTGGTTAAAATAAATAGTCGTTCCTCGCAGTTTCAGCTTTATGGTTATGCACTGCTCCGCTCCTAAGGACTGTAGCGTGATATCAAATACATAGACTATAACAGTTTCTCAACCTTTTTGAAAATAATATTATCTACGTATTAACGGGAATTAACGCGATCACGAAAAGGTATTACATACCTCTGAATTGCCTGACTGAGAGAACCTTCTACCTCACGATGTCGACGACGGAGGGCGTGCACCGCTGAGCCAGTCAGCCTGTAACCACGGCCAGTGCAACCTGGTCGAAACGTCAGGCAATTCAGAGGTATGTAATACCTTTTCGTGATCGCGTTAATTCCCGTTAATACGTAGATAATATTATATCATGGAACGCGAAAGTTTAAAAGTTAGTATAGCAAACTTTTTAAAATGCAAAGGTATTTCGCCCCTTAAGACATGTCTGTACGCCCCCCTGGTTGGGAACTCCTGGTCTATAACCTACTTCAAGAATTGGGCTATCTGACCATTATAGAAATATATACAGCGTGTAAGTTTGAGCTGTATAGTCATTAGTTTCATTTGACGCTAAAGAGAAGCTTAAAAACAGTAGGTATTATGTTTATGCGGTACGGTGAATGACCTTCAACGTTCTGCGCTGTCGAGACCAGCTGATTGCATAAAATGTTTAAATGTTGTTTGATTGATTACATTGCAGTTTTTAAAAATATATGAATTTTCCGCCAGAAAATTCCAATGATTTTCGACTCAGAAACTATTTCAGGATTCGTTCCACCCTGTAATAAGGCAATCTGTTGGAATCGTTAAAAATAAACATATGAGTCAAAACCAGAGGGGTTTACTAGTAACCATTGAAGAGTTCCACAATCCACTAGCGGGCTTCTTCATCAGACCAATATTACCAAGGTCAATCTGTTGGACTCGTCAAAATTAGTCGTATCAGCCCAAACTCAGGGTACTCAGTACTCAGTACTCAGTAATCAGTACTCAGGTACTCAGGGTACTACTAGTAGCCACTGAAGAGTACGAATATCCACCTCCTGGCTCCATCATCAGATCAGCTCCAAGATGCCAAATTATACTATTACATACAAAGTTACATTTCGTTACGACAATTGAAGTAGTCTGACTGACCTGTTGGTATAGTGGTTAGTGACCCTGACTGCTACGCCATAGATCGTGGGTTCGATTCCCACCCTAGTCTGGGTGTTCTTTGTGTCCGTTGTTTGTATGTTTTAAAGTCCCCCGCAACACAGGAGTAATTCCTAATGCGGGAGTTGTCTTTTTTAAAGATCGATAGATAGATAGTTCCAAGATTTGTTTACATTGTTATTTAGTCAGTTACAAGTGAAGCCCAAAAAAGCGTGTTAGAAACGAGTTCTTAAACTATATTACAATATTAGAATAGATTTCTACATACTATTGAAATTATCGTCTATCAAACATAGGCTTATTACTTTTAGTGATAAGGTCGCCATTTCCATTAATATGTATGTATTAATTTTGTTGTGCTCTATCTTAACTTGAGTTCTGTATGACGTCACCGCATGACGTGTCGTTTAGTGTCCAACTTAGGTACAATACTTGCATATTCGCCTCTCAAGCATACTTCGTCCAATGTGGAGCAATCTTGAAGAGTATTTCTTAAGAAAGCAGCAATAAGGGAAAGTGGCTGACGGAATGGCGTCCTAGGCTGCCATACATTACTGGTATCACTGTTCTCATTTCAAGACGAGCTTAGGTTTTAGAGTAATGGATGTCTTAGATGTTGGCAGTCTCTTTGTGTTCTGAGACCTTAGTGCTAAGGGATTGTTTTAGTTATTGTTTGTGGGATAACAGAGGGTTTGTACTACAGGGTAATGACTTTTTCTTATTATAGTTTACTAATTAGTATTTACTATAAAAGTTAATAGCGGGCAAACGAGCAGACGGGTTACTAGATGGCAAGTGACTACCGTCACCCATGGGCACCGCATCTCAAGAGTCACAAGTGCGTTGCCGGCCTTTAAGGTGGGAATGGGGATTTGGGAGAAGAGGGGGAGGGGGGAAGAGGGGGAGAGAGAAGGGTTAAGGCCTCCGGTAACCTCACGGAAACACAGCGCAAGCATTGCTTCAAAGTCGGTTTTCTGTGCGGCCGTGGTATCACTCCGGTCTAGCCAGCCCATCGTGCTGAAGAATGGCTCTCCCACGATTAATCTTGTGGTCTCCTCTCTCTTACACTTCTCTCAGATCAGGATTGTTATCAAATACCCCTTTTATGACCTGCAACGACTTGAAAGAACTATATTATTTCGGATAACATTTTAATTTTTTATGTATGTCTACAAAAAAATTATAATAATAACTTGAGATACCTTACACACGGCCGTCTAATCCCAAACGAGGCAGAGCCTGTAACCAGACTGCTGAAAAACATACTTACAAAAGTCTAAATACATACATATTATAGATAAATTACACCCGGACACAGAACAAAAGATCATGCTCATCACACAATTATTTTTCCTGGGTGGGAATCGAACCCACAACCTCTGGCTCAGCAGTCAGGACCACTAGACCAACAGGCCAACCAATAATGCCACGATATAAAGCCAACGAACTTTATCTATTTAAAATAACAATTAATCTTTTTGTATATTTAGTAGTCACGATATTATGTTTAAATTTAGATATCCCTACTGGTAGCAAATTGATTAATTCTTATTTTAAACTAAGTATGTATCTAGTCCTTGTGACCAAACTGGTCGCAGAACTAACATCGGAAGCTAGCTTCAGTCCATAATAATTTGCCAAACTAATAGCATATAACCAATAGGTACATTAATATCTCCAAACCTGTTAATATTGCTGAATTAATTTAAAAGTAGCCGTCAAATTTTGATTTATTTCAATAGTTTTTATTATAGCTATTTGTATATTCATCCATCGCAGGAGACAGACAGTGATCCTCCTTCTTTTATAAATAAATCATGTTATGATGATAATTCTTTTTATAACGTTTCGTCGACTGGGATGTTGTCATGTCAGTCACAGGAAATAGAGGGCATTCGGGCATGCAATCCTGGCCTCTGCGCGCTACAGCAGTGTCAGTCCCGTTCCTCATCCGAGACTTGTGGTAACCCTTACCCTAGACTCCTCTCCCTACCCATTTTTCGTTATGCAAATTTATCTTCTTCCTTCTTTCCCGTCTTAATAAGACTCTATCTCTATATTCTCAGGGAGGGCTGGGGTCAGGCAGGCGGCCATAAAAGAAACCAGCCCAAACCCTTGGCAATTATACACATTGTGCCGACCCTAAGGAAATTCAGGAAAAGGGCATCAAAATGATGATTTGTCGACTGGCAAATCACGTTTTTAATTATTTTACCCATAGAGATGTGCTAAGTTACACTTGTTACTTAATAAAAGAAATTATCACGACATCACTACATATTATAAAATAAAGTCTCCCCACTGCGTCTGTGTGTCTGTCTGTTCGCGATAAGCTCAATAACTACAGAAAGGATTTTCATGCGGTTTTCACCAATAGATAGAGCGAACCATGAGGAAGGTTTAGGTGTATAATTTGTTAAGGTTTTGAGTAAATTTGTTGAAATATGATGATGATTGCTGAAGATGTCTCTGCTACCCGTGCGAAGCATTATGATTTGTATCCGTGCTAAGGGCTGCTTGCTAGTAGCTTATAAACTATAGTTGCGTTGATCTGGTGTCGATGTATGTATATATATACAAAAAAAATATCTAAATATGTTTATCCGTGTAGAAGAACCCATAGTACAAGCTAGATGAGAAGGGAAGGTAAGGGTAATCCGTATACGGATGGATTGGGTTCCCGGAGGCTTCCTTCTTAGAGTATCCCGGGTCCCTTGCAATAGACAAACTTCTGACGGAACACCGTGTGCTTTCAGTCGGTTCGATTAAAACATACCAATTCACCGTTAGCTCCGGTTTACCCGTGGGGGATTCCACACGAAAAAAAAAATACGGATGGATTGGGGAGTGTAAGCTATAACTCTCGCAGACCTGTCACTCAACTGGCCATACCGAGCACTCTAACACACTCGCACAATGTTTTATTGTTAACTAGCTGTGCCCGCGACTTCGTCCGCGTGGAATAGTGTCTTTGGATAGAATTTTGAATTATTTAGGCTAATTGACAATACTTCAATACAACTTTTCATCCCTACCTTTCAACCCCTTACACCCCTTTTTCGCATTAAAAAGTAGCCTATGTCCTTTCTCAGACTCTAGGCTATCTGTCTACCAAATTTCATTTAAATCGGTTCAGTAGTTTTGGCGTGAAAAGGCGACAGACAGACAGACAGACAGACGGACAGAGTTACTTTTGCATTTATAATATTAGTAAGGATTAGCTGCGCCCCGCGGTTTCAACCGCGTAAGTCTCTCGCTAAGTTTTGTTACATTTTCTACTTTTCCGCGCAACTTTCTTAATGTTTTCTTTCATAAGAACCTTCTCCTGACAATAACAAACACAAAAAAAAAAGAATTAGCGAAATCGGTTTAGCGGATCACGCGTGATGCCGTGACCATGGGAAATACTGATTCATTTTTATATATATAGATTAGATAAGCCTTATTGTATTTACCTTTGTACTTCACTTGTACGCGGACAATTAAGAACAGTTTACAGCTGTCACTTATGTAAGTGGTATAATACAGACAGTAGTGGTCGCAGACATGCACTTATAAACCGCGGTGGTCGGCGCGGCGCCGAGCGGGCGCCGGGCGCGGGGTGTTGGCCCCAGGCGACAGACGGACAGACGAGGTGTAAAGTTGTGAAGTAACAGGTCTTCTTGTTTGACCACTTATCAGTCTAGTGGTAGTGACCTTATTTCGCCTGAGAAATTGATGTTAATCAAAGGAACAGATGTTTTTAATTTCATTAGTCTTTTGATGTATAAAATTAATCTTATTTTAGCAATATAGAAATACATAAACAACTAGCTGACCCGGCGAACTTCGTACCGCCATATTTTATTTTACTAAATGCAATAAATTAAAATTGCGACTATAATTTGAGATTTAAACTATCCTATCTCTCAAGTTGGATCGAACTGCACATGGTGTGCGAATTTTATTATAATCGGTTAAGTGGTTTAGGAGTCCATTGAGGACAAACATTGTGACACGAGATTTATATATATTAAGATTTACAGTGCAGTGAGTAGAAGCAAATATCCAGTTTTACTTTTGAGTTTGTAGGTTTTTTGTCTTCTACAAATGCAAAACGTGGCAAACGAGCAGACGGTTCACCTGATGGTAAATGACTACCGCCGCCTATAGAGAGAGGGAGAGAGGAAGGACGGGAATAGGGAAGGGTTAGGACCTCCGGTAACCTCACTCAAACAGCGAAAAGCAATGCAAGCATTGTTTCACTGCCGATTTTCTGTGAGGCCGTGGTATCGAACGGAGTCGAGCCGGCCCATACGTGCCGAAGCATGGCTCTTCACTTATAAGTATTTGTATATTATGTATCAGTATAGTGTGTGTATTACATGTAATGTGTATATTATGTTAATAACTTGATAAATCTTATTATTATAAGAACTTATAAAGTTGTACTCACTACCATTATCTTTGCACCTACCACTTTTTATTTCTGCTTCACCCCAAGGTTGACTGGCAGAGAATGCCTAAGGCATTAAGTTCGCCTTTGTACACTTTGTGCATGAAGTTTTTAATAAATAAATAAAAAGATTTTTTCAATTCCGACGTGTTGTTCCAAAGATTATTTCACTCAACAAAATCTTCAAATTTAGTATTAGGATATATATTAGCTTTGAAGAAGTTCACTGTTTAGTGAATAATGGTGCCGATTCTATTGTACACTCGACTAAACTAAAACCTGACTTAATTTCTTCATATGAAATCAACCTAGTGTTCTTCGTAATAAGGTCTATTTGTTACTAGCATCTATTTCTCAGCGCCTCTAAATCCCAAAAAAACTTGTCAACGTATACTTAACTTTATTTCCACGCAGCGAGAGTCTTCATTTATTCAAACGCTGTATAATTGCCGTATAAAAACTTGTTCAAAACGAACAAGGATGACGTGTTTTTGAACTACACCTACGAAGACGCTTACTAAAAACACAGAGCGAAAGAGATGGCATTCAACGGATAGCGGCTCTCGCTACGTGGTATTAAAGTTTATTTAAGCGTATCAGACTTTAGTTGACAAATAAATTGCTTATTTCGATAGCGACATATGTTACCTACTTGTTTCAATTTGAAATAATACCTTGTTTCTAAGTATACAAGGTTTACTTCTTATATGAATAAAATTTTGTGAATTTTAATTTAGCGAGTGAAGTAACAGAATTGGGGCCAATGTCAAATTAAAACTCAATTCAAAATTGTTTAAGTCTTTCCCTTTTGTAGATTGGCAGTAAAACTAATTTTAGTATTGCAATATTAATCTTTAAAGGTATAATTTGATTTTTCTGAGAATATCTTTACAGAGTACAAATTTATCCGACCATGGCTATAAATAGAATTTACACAGTGCATCAAATTTATACAATCAAACCCATACAATTGACGAACAAATAGGTACTTTAATCATACTGATTTTGTTTTGTAGATTCTGTTTTATTAAGTTGTACATTTTACTACAACTGATCGAGTATATAACCATAAATAGAACCTGATTTCTGGTCGAAAAAACTGGTCGACAGATTTAAATTTGATGTAATCCAAAACATCCACGTTTTTTTGTGTTATTATAATAAAGTTAGAACGACCTTGCACCGAGTCATCGGCCGCATGTCACCCGCTGCTCATTTGTAAGTCCCGCGCGTGTCACGCTCTTTTTAACGACATTCCGACATGGGTGTAGATTATGATGATTATGGTGATGATAGCGGCAGACGAGGGTCTGCCGCTATCAGATCATCTGATGAGCAACGCAAGCAACGGTGGTTCTTTCAAATATTACGTTAAACCATTTCCTGTTTCGTCAATGGGAAAATATTTGATAGCTCATGACAGCGTTGTCATTGTAATACCACGTATTCTTACTGGTGGATCCGATGATAAGTCATGCTAGATTCAGGAAGTAATAAATTTAATGTTCATTTTTGTCCAAGAGTTTGGTAGAATACAGATAAGTGCAATCATCCCTCGGCTAGGGACGGACAATAAAAATCAAAAATGACGGAGAGGAGTTGGACGTAGAAAAGGTAACACGCTAAGTTTTCTGCGGAGTATAAAGCAGTTAGGACGAATTATCAGAATTCTCTAATAGTCGTTAAGAAAAAAAGAAAGAAATTAAACCAAGCACAAGTCATTGAATCATCATTAGCATAAATCACAGCAATCTTTTTATTCAGTTTACTACGATAACCCTCTTTTCCAAATCTTTTCCAAATCTTACTAATATTATAAGCGCGAAAGCTTGTTTGTTACTCTTTCACACAAAAATCCTTTTCGTTTTTGGCCCCCTACGGTATTATCATTACAACTAATACACTTGTATCAGAAATTGATGTAACGACATCTCCTTTAAACCCCTAAAACCATGTGGTGTGTAAATAACAACAAACATGAACTACTAATGCATTTTTTCCTACTGTTTATCATACTCAACAACTTTATTACAACGATATAAGATTCCTTTTTGCACACCCCTGTTTGAGCTGTTTTTCTATTGAAATGTTGAGTTACTCGTGATATCAGTGTTGAGCAAGCCAGGTACAGCTGTGTAGTGTGTTTGCGTGATGTATATGTATGTATCCACGGTGAATATCACTCGGGTGAGGTTTTTATTTAAGTTCTTCAACTGTATCCGATGTATTCGTACATACATCAACGTTGACAGCATACAACAATGTTGCGGACATATGTTCTTACCTGCCGGCTTTTTTATGGCCTGGTATGGTTCGATATGTTATGGTTTTGTACCCCGTACGTGCTCCACATTTAACAGTTTTGTAACTGTGTCGATGCAAAAATTAAAGCTAATAATTAAACTTACTTCATTATAACTGCTGTATTTTACTTCCTGCCGTTACGTTTAGTAGTGTAGTAGTACATATTTATATTATACTTGTATATTTTATACAAGTAGACTCCCTATGCTCAGTTGACACCTCAATTTTTCAGTCGCTTATGAAAAACTCAGAGAAAAATTTGCACCTTGAAAATGCTGCTCCGCACACTGTAAACAAAACTGTAATTTTTGGCTTAGGAATAGGTAAAGCCTGTGATACATTTGTTACAAGGTCCAGATTTCGTGTCTAAATAGTCCCCAAACATTAAAGCCTCAATAAATAGATGGATATTTCATGTCCAGAAGAAGCAATTGTAACTTTCCATGAACATGAAAAAAAAGTACGTCAGTAATTACAGCGTTTTAAAAATATTGAAAGGGTAGAAAATGCTGAAATTGTAGCGAAGAATAAATTGAAAGACTGGTGGTACAGCACTCTGAAAGGCTGAATAAAACATTATTGAACTAACAGAACTATCAAGTTAACAGTGGTGTTAAAATTGCATTTGACATAAAATTTAGCAGTAACACTTTACAGCTCTGTTAAGTAATCCGTTGATTAAATCAGTGTGCCAGTACCTAAACATGCAATCATCAACTCAAGACAGACATCCGATTAGTTAATTTTTGTGTTGATCAGGAACCGGTTGTTCTGTAGGACTCACCACTTAGTTACTCATAGCATACCTAGAGAATATGTGCGTATAACAAAACTAAGCTACTCATGTGCCGATTTAGTCATGTTATGTCTATAATGTCACTGTATTATGTAATCACGACATGCTATTAAAGCTTCATGGTCATATTACTCAGTACCAGAATGACTCGGTCTGCGGTCTCTGCGGTCTCTCACCGGTAGTGAACAACCGTCACTACCGTACCACGAGACGTGAGAACTGGGCCAGAAACCCCCATATGATATGTGACCGTGTGATATCGTACTGTAACGGATTATATCTTCCACGGGGTATTGTTCTGTGTTGTAATGCTGTTGTTTAGATTACGATGATATAGCTAATATAGTGGTATCGATAAAGGTGTTACCGCACATACCGATCGATTGTCGATAGAATACATAATTAGTAGAGTCTATATCGATTGATAGTTCCGATTGTAGATATATTTTAGATAGAATTGTCGTTTTTCAATAATAATTAGAATGGTTTCTACACAGCGCCTACGTTCTGCGCTCGGTTGGCTAAAAATCGTCTCGCACCCTGCTCCGTCCAATAAGTGGATTAAGAAGTTGAAGAGAAAAAGACACACGAACTTACTACCCTAAATAATAAATACGTTGTCAACGTCGCTCCTCATAGAACTCATAGAATCCACCCCATTGCCCGTCGATCGATCGTCGACCGACAGTGGAGGCATGATTGATTAATTTTATTGGTGAATCAATCTCGGTGCGGTCGTCTGATGAGCGATCTGTCGGTTAGTGTAGTGTAGTGATACCCTAAGATTAGAAATACTGAGTTTGTGCCAAAGCCCCAGTCCAATCTTATTCGCTACTAGCTGCACGCGGCATGCGCTGCAATGCCATTTTTATTTATTGTTATATACAATTCGATTTTTGGGCCAGGAACCTTTGGCGTCCCCAGAACACCCTAACAAAGTTTCATCCCCATCTAAACAATGGTTTCTGAACGCATAGAGGTCAAATATCGGGACAATGATTTTTATTTATATAGATTGCCACCGTAAATGTGTATAACTACGCGCGTTCATATTAAGTTTACACATTTAACATTTAAATAATCCTTTCTTATACGATCAATTTGAATCTACACGACTATTTACGGTATTAAGCCTGTCATTAAACGCTGACTTTAGGGATTACCACGCTTCAGTACGAACAATAAACCTACGCCGGTCTTCAATGCCAAAGGCTCATCGGTATCGGGTGTCAATTTGTAAATTAATTGAATTTTTTTAATCTTTCGAAGAAATAAATAATTGATTGTAATAAACGTAGTGGAAAAGAATAGTCAAGTATGAATCGGTTTACAGACCCCATTAAGTTCCGTATTATTTTGACTTGTTTGCAGGATTCCTACCCAGCAATGTTAGGTATTTACAAATTTATCTTATCATATCCGTATACAAGCTATGCTTATTCGATGTATAACTTGGGACTTAATCGCGATAATATTTATAAGGTACAATACCTTTTTGGTTTTTTGACGTTTCGATCGAATTGCACCAATCGTAGTCACGAGTGGACTGGACTCCTCGAAGCTAAGCTTAGCTTGGGTCCAGATATCGCTGTGTCTAACAAGTCTTAGATTGTTATTATTATTGATTTGTTAGAATAATAAATACTTGTTTCTTTGCGTGAAGTTAAACAATATGTTGGAAACTATTTTCGGCCATAAACGTCACGTAGCCGGCTCTTCCCCTAACAGCAGTAACCGGGGAAGACCAGTGGGAGGCTTGACTTGCATCTGATACTGCTAGGAAGAGAGAAGAACTCATTGTTACTGTATGGTGTGATGTACTCTTGTTTGATGAAATGATGATGTTTGTGATGATTGTGTTCCAATAAGTTTATATCTCATAGAGACAGAATTTCACCTGGATTTTAGTCAGGTTTTAGCTAACCTTTGGTAACTTAAATTTATTTTTTGCATATAAATATAATGCTTACACGGTGATTAATTAAACTTTATTTTATTTATTTCAGGTACGGATCCCTAAAAAGCACAACATAACACCGCTTCCGTAAGTTACTTAAAGAAGTCATTCATTAACGACACATACTTTTTTTTAATATTAATCATGAACACTTTCTAACTCATAAGTTTTTGACGTGAAAATCAAATTTAAAAAGATATAAGAAATGACGACAATAGGAGAATGATTAGTATACAATATAGTCGTATGAAATTTATATTAAAGCTTCATCCTACATGTTTTAGTCGATACTTTCACTTCACAACCGTTAGCTACAATGACAGCAGTTATCTGATGGAAGCTTAGACGCGCCGGTACATCGATGGCCGGGCTTGTGACATCACTAATTACTTACACGTCGATGTTATTAATAAGAAAATGCGAAAGGTCGAAACAACTGACCTGTTGACAAAAACTTTATATTATAATGTTGATTCTATTCCTGAGATATATACCTGAGATATAGACCTGCATCTGCACCGACATAATAGGCTCCGAGAGAACATTACAGACACGAAACGATATATTAAATGAAATTTAAGATTCTGTTACATTATGCAATTTTAAACGATATAAAAGTTTGTCGCGAAAAATCTTGGCACAAGTAATTCTAAATAGAACCTATGTACATACATCTTACAAAACTTTTGTCAAGAACATCTCGCTACAAGCTGTTATATATCTGTTATATCTTATATGTATATCAAATTGTATAATGTCACAAAATTATGGATTTGATTTTATTAAAAGTTTATTTTCTTTTTTTTTAATGCATTGAAATAAAAGCTTTTTAAAAAACTTTTTTAATAAATTAATTAATAATCCTACTGCCGAAGGAGGGTATGTGCTCGTATGAGGCTTACCGTGGTATGACGGATTTTAACAAAAGAGGTGTTATTAAATTCATCCCAGTTGTGTCTCAGAGTGACATAGGGTAAATTATTTCGCTCTTTAACTAGTATATTTAACGAAGTCGGGTTTTTTGTTAAATTTATAATAATTTGACAAAGAGCTCCTGGGTTATTAAGTGTGAGTTTGTTTCGTGAAATACTTAAGTATAGAAAACTGATATTTTGTTTGGTTAGTAGGCACTAAATTAACCAGAAATAATTGACTTAACCACAGAACATACTACTCGTTGTCTCATCGTATTTGCGTATTGGATTCCTTGCTCTGTCGTAACTCGAGCCTCGAATGAAGCTTCAATAGGAATTTTTTGTCCGTTAATTTACCTTTATTAAGTCTAGCGACAAGAGATCGTTACCTAGTGTAAAAGTTGTTTTTTAGTGACTACCTGACATCGTTTTAAAATATAACGAATGCTGTAAACTATGTTCGATGTGATCAGAGTCCACTTTCACCTGCTTCGAACATATTGCGAGATGTAACGTGGAAGAAAAGAGCCTATCCCCTGAAAATAGCCCTTTAGTTTGTAGTCGGTTAAGATATTATGAAATACTGTTGTAAATGGCAGTAACATTTGTATCTGAAATTAACGTCAAATTGGATTCGGGATTTTTATTGTCAGTAACACGGCTCGGTGTGGTCGGCATTTCTCTGTGTAACGAACACAATTACACCAAATCTCAGTGTGGAATCTCACGCGTCCTCATCTCATTGGGGCAAACGGTGAAGAGCTATATCATAATCAAACCAAATAAAGCCGAGTTCCTTCAGAAGGAGGTCTATTTGCAAGAACCCGGGTATGCACTAAAAGGAAAGCAACCGCGAAGAAATACTTGTTCCAACTGGTCATCAAACCCAAAACACTCATTGTGGTTTTAGTTGGCGACTTGAGGACTTTATTATAGTAGGGGAGCCCATTTTTTTTCATCTTTTTCTTTCTACCATCTAATCTTCAAAATCCAATAGGTCCCAACGACCCTGGAGTAAATACACATTTAGCATCGTGGGCTCCCCTTCTATTATGGTTGCTGTACCCTTATAATTTTGGTTTTCTTTTTAGATTTGTTTCTTCGATGTATGTCATGAACACACTTGAATCATATTTCTTACAATTTTGAAATAGGAAGATTAAAACTTACATCTATAAAGATATGTCGTTAGCTCGCTATAATCCCACTCTAGTCATAAGACCAGGGGAGCAGCATACCTTGCCAGTGTTGAGGCGCCTCCTTTACTTTGAAGACGATTCAATTAAAATACTAACTCCCTGGGAACGCAAACACGTCGGCTAATGCGACGCGAAACCGCGCATGGGCAATAATACGACGTGCAACGGACGCAGACACCTTTTTCTCTAAACACCCACAGCCTTATTGCCGTCAACTGGCATTTAGGGAATTAAAGAGAACAAAATTAGGACTACATTGAAAAGCAGGTAATAAGAGAAGGCAAAATACGGAAAAGGATATTGCTTATCTATACTAATAAAAAAAGCTGAATTTGTTTGTTTGCTTGAACGCTCTAATCTCATGAAATACTGGTTCGAATTTAAAAATTATTTTAGTGTTTGATAGTCCATTTATTGAGGAAGGCTATAGGCTTTATAACGTCATGCTACGACCAATAGGGGCGGAGCATCAATGAAAAATGTTTGAAAACCGGGGAAAATTTACAAACGCAGACGAAGTTGCGCAGGCCAGCTAGTAAGTACTCTATATAGAGAGCCATTAGAATGCCTTAAATTGTGTATTGTTCATATTATTTCTTGAAATCTGATTCCTTTTTTATGGGATAGGGGGCAAACGAGCAGACGGGTCAGCTGATCATGGTAAGTGACTAATGCCGCCCATGGACACCTGCAACTCAAGAGTCACAAGTGCGTTGCCCACTTTAGGTTGGGAGCACGGGAAGTGTAAGGGTAGAGGAGGATTAGGGCCTCTGTTAACCTCATCTATTCGGTTAAAGACTAGTATTGCTTCACGCCGGTTTTCTGTGAGGCCGTGGTATCACTCCGGTCGAGCCGGCCCATACGTGCCGAAGCATGGCTCCCGCACGACTATCTCCAAATTGACACTAAGTTATAAATTTTAACCAGCATAAGGCAGATATATTAACTGCCTACTCTCAAATATAGATCCTTGTAGACTTCGATACTTAAAATGACATCTGCTCAGTACAAGTATTTATAACAATTATGAAGTTAATACGCTTTTGAGTACTAATACTTCACTGATTATTGAGCAGTTAATGCTACAACAATGTATGTACTAACGTTATAGATTATTAAATACTTAAGGCCTGTTCACAGTGTAAAACAGGCGTAATAAAGTCCCGCATGCACTGGCTGCGGTCGGCAGCCGACCGGTTGAGGTCTGAACGTGTAATGAGCAAAAAATGAGTCCCGCATCAACCTTGTAGGGTTGTCTCTAGTACCAGTAAATAATGTAAAAGAAATGTAAGTAGACTAGAATGAAAAAAGAGAGAGACTGTGTAACGTAATGGCAGGTCGTAATAATACCAAGCATAAATGCGTTGAATTTATTTTATTTAAGAACGAATTCGCTCATTTCATTTGATACTATAATGTTTAAAGATAATAGAATAAAAACTTTCGGGTGTCGTAATTACACTACTACTCGGTAATCTTATTTTACTTATTATAAATGATATACGGGTGTACTTACCTGTGTATTTCCTAGATGTCCAAATGGTTTTGGACCCGAGGAAACCTCCATTTAAAAATATAAAATGACTCCCATTCCACGATATAGCCAGAGCCAAACTCCATTTCCAATATGGCTGCTGAGTTTTCTTCGACAAATGATGATCAGGTATTAAGTCATCGCTTTTGCTAAGACGTGATAGCGGTAAGTATTACTTGCAATCTGTAATGATATTAAAAATACTTATTAATTTTTTGATGAAATAAAAATAATCTCGATAGCCCTTTAAAAATATTTTTATAACTATTCACAGCATCATGTGTATGTATGTCAATGTGCCAAGCATGTTGTCGACATCTTGTCAAGGAGCATGACTCGGCAGACTTCGAAACCTCAAGAGAGAGGCTCCCACACCGACTACATTTTTGTGTTGATTGTATTTTAATAATTATTATTTTTGTTAGTGTATAGATTACTGCTATGTTGACTTAAGTCTTTTCAAACTTTTCCTTGTATTGTGGTTGTATCTTAAAGAATTGAAAGAGAAATAGAGAAAGACTGGCCTGTTGGTCTAGTGGTTAGTGACCCTGACTGCTAAGCCATTGGTCGTGGGTTCGATTCCCACCCAGGACAAATAATTGTGCGATCATTTGTTCTGTGTCTGACTGTACAGACTCTGCCTAGTTTGGAATCAGACGGCCGTGTGTGAGATGTGTAAAGTTATTATTATAATTATTTTACGCCTAACTTTAGCCTTGCTGCCTAAAAACGCGCGTATCCGGTGCATAACGTTGCTTGTCCTCGTAATGGGTTTTATCTTTTATAACAATCATAATATTATAATCACTACGCGTTGCCGAAACCCATCGGCAGCTAGTCTCACTAAAGGTGCGAATAGGGTACCATAGAGAAACCCTATAAGCCTACGGTACCGTTGCCGTGTGGGCGTTCAACGTGTGCTTGCATTTATATGAAACCTACGAAGTCTTGATTGAACGATCTGTAATAACGCATAATGTCAACAATATTCATACACTCGTAAAGTTCCGTTGACTGTCTGCAAATATATTTATGTTTAATATCAGACTTTCTTTACGACATCACATTAATAATTTTTTATGTTCAATAGAAAAAACTTTATTATAATATCTCTAATACCCGTTTACTGCGTTTTCAGAGTCATATAGTTCGACTGAGCACTGTCTCGAAAAATACAGGCTCTAGCCTAGTTTGGGAACCAGTATCAGAATCTCTTGTAACTCTCATTATTGTAAACCAAGATTGTAAATAATCTTTTGAGACCAATAAACATTTTTATTGTTGTTATATTATTATAATAAAATACCTGATAACATTCTTCAACAAAATGAAAAAAAAAATAATATAAATAATAATAATAAAAAAAAAAATTGTATACGATTGCTTACAGTTTTATTAAAAAATATAACAGTCTCTTCTGTGGTATATGTATCTTCAACAACGTAGGTATTTCAAATAATTTAATAAAATATCTACAAACATTAAAGATGTCACGGGAAAGGCTCTGAAACTTTAAATATATATTTAATTTAAAGCATGACCGGAAAACAATAGCTTTCTTAAACTATAAAGTAAAAATTATAATATAATAATCTAAATATGTTTATTTTTAATATTAAAACAATTGTAATGTTAGAAAAATAAATAGAATATTTTTTACTGATAACAGATAGGTACGGTGTAGTATTTAAATTATAATATATTATATTGATATGTTTAATGAAGTGGTTACAGCGACAAGTACTATCTAGTTTCACGCGCATTCCTCGGTATCAATATCACTTACTAACGAGGCTATGGATGGCGACAAAAACTCAAGTTTCTCCGAGCTTGATATATTAATTAGTTGTTTTACTGCGAGCCAGACACATATTTAGGACGTGTTGTCGTTATGCAAACAATCTGTGATTTACCTGAGATGAAATCTACTATTGTATGGTCTACTATGGTATGACGGACAGGATTAGGACAAAGTTTTTTTTTACTATAGAGAGGACAAATAAGCACACGACATCGCTTGATAGTACATGAGTTTATTTACTCTCAACACGAGACACAAGTCCTGCGGCTCCTAATCGAAAGAAAAGTATAAGACCCTAACTCATACCTTGTCTGAATATTCAGCAAATACTCGTAAATATTTAAACATGGGGACGTATTGTACGAAGTATGTGGTGTGTAAAATACGGAACGAGTACATTCGCTTTAGCCTTAGGAAACATGACGATTAAGAATTATGCTAAGAAGGCGAGGACACGTAAAGAGGAGACGCAAATTAATTTATATATCATTCTAAAGAACTTGATTTCCTCATCATGCTATCTCCAAGAAAGCGATGCTTCCATAAGACTATAGAGCAAAGAAAACATATCTCACCATTAGATAGGACTAATCATTTGGACGGCGGAGGACAGAAATGAACAGAACATGGTAAAAAAAATCAGATTGATGTAAAGAAATTTCACAAACTGTTATCCTAATCAGACTGAGTCCTAAAGTGATTTATACCTATTTACAACAGAGTGTAGACGCTGCTCGTAATATCCGTGGAGCCGGTTATGACGCTGATTTCTCCGACGTAAACACCTTGTATATAAATCAGAGGTTCCACATTGAGTCTGGTAGCTCATTTATCTTGAGTTCTAGATATACGAGTATAATGTAATTCATAGAGAGAATCTGAATCTTGGATAAAGTTTTACCTCCTTCCGATAGAAAGTCATAACTAAATGAGTATGCTTTCATGTTCCATAAGGTTGTGTGTTGCTATTGTTACCAGCAGGATCATCCATAAATTATTTCAATTTATTTATTACTAGCAGCGCCTCGCGATTTCACCCTCGTAAGTCCCGATGCCGTGGGAATGTCATAACTAAGAAGAAGAACATAAATAAGAAAACGCCTGAAGAGTACCCGAACTGCTACCCGGTCCAAAATTAGTAGATCTTCCCGAAACAGACGTGAGTACCGTATATTTTTAATGACTGCAAATAGCACTCACAAAAGTTATTATTCTAACTGTTTAATGTTTTAAAGACGTAACATTTCTGTCCACAACCAAGTGAACCATTATTTTAAATTGTACGTTATTTCAAATGAGTTGTTTATTTTCCAAAAGAACTAAATCTTATTTGTGATTAATATGCAGTCATGTTAAACTCGTCCAATTTAAACGCCAATATTTTGTATCAAGACTAAGAGTGCAATTTTAAGAAATGACGGCTTAAATATAGGCTAAGAATTTAAGGCCCCATAGTGTTCGAACGTCAAGCAGTCATTATTCGTCATTAGATCAGACTGATGTAATCTGCGGCTGAAATGTTTTTTGTTTAATTGTTTAACCGTTTAACTATTAGTCAGATTGGAATAATTAATTATTTTTGTATTGGATAGAGTATTTATTGAGGGAAGTTATGGGCTATGCAACATCACCCTACGTCCCTTAGGAGCGGAGCAGTGACCATAAACATTGGTGAAACTAAGGGATACTGCTATGTGACGTGCCAACCTTTTAGCAGGTTCTGGGAAGCGAACTGCGGATAACAAGGAGTTGATCCGTTGGCCGATATGTCGAAGTGGATAGATAGTACATATTTATGAGGTTGTTCGTCGTAACTGTTTATACATTGAGAGGGAATGTTAACATAATTTTACATCCAGTTGGGATACATTTAAAGAGGTTGAAGGATAAGCATTTCTGTTCTTTTCTGCTCCTATTGCCATGTCCATACAAGTTGCTAAGACATGTTGTGTTACATAAACATTTGACATGACATATTAACTGGAGTAAAACAAGTTCATTAGTTTTTAAATATCTTGCACTGGAAGACTGACTTAATGCCTGAAATGTATTTAAAATATGTATCACGAAAATACAAGAAAATATTGGTTGCAAAGAAGATCTACAAATTGTTTGTAAATTTCACTCGAATGCCCAGAGCATTAAATCTTCAACAGGGGCTTACATCATTGGACCAACGAAGATAACGAGGCTGTTTATATAAAATAAATATACGAGCATATGGGTCACCTAATGTAGTAGTCATTTACGACTACCGCCGCCCATGAGCACCTGCAACTCAAGAGTCAGAAGTGTGTTGCCGGCTTTTGAGGTAGGAGTAGGGGAAAGATGGTAGAGGGGAGAGGGGGGGAAGGGTTAGGGCCTTACTTACTCGGCGAAAAGCAATGCAAGCATTGCCTCTCCGCCGTTTTTCTTTGAGGCCGTGGTATCACTCCGGTCAAGCCGGCCGTGCCAAAGCATGGCTCTCGCACGATTAAAATATATATATAGTTAAAACGGCAAAACTACTATTTCTTTTCTGGAATTAAAATGTATACAATGGGGAGTCGGTTAGACGATTCAAATGTTTTCTTGCGGCGACCGCCCGTCCACTACGCGGGCGCCCCGAAAACTGCATTGCTCTCTTTTTTTTTATGTGATAATATATAGCAGAAGAGATGATCGTGACTAAGTAGTAACCGAGTAGTTTAGCCCAGTTTAAGGTTAAGTAATAGTAGCCAGGTCAGTCTTAGGTTGGGTGACCATTCTTCACAAATTAAGAGCCCTCCGTGCCTCGGACGTTAAGCCGTCGGTTCCGGTTGCCATACGAACATCGGTGGTATTCGTTACGGGTAGTTGGAGCCCTTAAAAATTCTGACAACTTGGTCTAACTACAAAACTTCGATATCGCCTAGTACTTGGGTTGTGGAGGTCTGTTGGCAGTCGCTTATCGTAAAACATCGAAGTTCGGCCGTTTCGTAGTTAGACTGAAAAGCTGACCCCAAATTAGTTGGGAAAAGGCTCGGAAAATGATGATAGTTTATTGTTACCTATTGTTTTGTATAATCTACTCATAATTAGAGATCGGATAATCGGATGCATATTTACCTTAAGTTATTTTTTGGATAGCAAATTATGGAAGCGGCTTCTAAGTATATTTTTATTTACGAATGCAGTCGCTACTTGTGCACAAGCAAGTATAATGTGCCGTCTCACTCGCACTCTTACAAAATGCTTACATTTCCTGGGGTTTAATAGGCCCGATTTGACACTTGTTACAACGTAATAAGGTTGTTTTTGCTTCGTCAAAAATCACTGACAATAAAAGTAGGGAAAAGCAACCATTATACGTTGTAACAGAGCAAGTGTCATTTGTGTCAAACTGGGGTTTATTACATATCACGGAGTATAGGTACACTTTAATTTGAATTTCTTGGAATCGCGGGATTCTTTTGATAAAAAAGTGCTTTCCATAATAGCCAACATCTCAACTTTAGGTAAATATGCATCCGAATGTCCGATCTCTACTCATAATCATAACACAAACGTTTCGATAGTGCAAAGCCCTAATCTCAAGATATCCGGGTTCAACATATCTCAAGACTTTTAAATTGCCCATGTGTTAAGGAATATTATTTGCTATTTAAAATTCCACTACAAGCCTTAGGAGGCTTATTAATGAGGTTCTGTCAGTCCTCGATAACGATAAGCTATATTCAAAGAAAGGCTAGGGTTGCCAAGTAAGACTGACTACGATATTTTAGGGTGATATGTAAGTCTTTAAGTACTTGTAAGGATTGGGACCGCTTTTGGAGATTTTTTTTTAATAAATAATTATAACACCCAAAGGTTGAAATTCTACAAGTTCGGGTGTTATTGAGGCTCTTTTGTATAATATAATCATTGCATTTTTATTATTTTTTGCGTTACTCACTGAATTTACAACTAGTGCACTTAACTAACGACTGACCTATTTAATTAATTAACGATATACAGAGCATCAAGCTAACAAAAAGTAATAATTTCTAGTATCTTAATTGGCAAAAGTTTCCAGCAAATCTATCAAATATTAACATATGTTGAGCATACTGATAGTCCTATATTTGCTCATGCATAACAGACGACATGAATGTCTATTCATAAACAAAAATACGTTAGAATTTAAGATAAATATACCTATTTAATCTACATTATTTATTCAACTTGAACTGTCATTGTATAGACTTACGTAGCATGACAGGTCAACATATAAATAATGGACGCGTGTGGCTTTATGTAGCCATTTTCACATAACTTTTAAATTTCTAACACATATTGCTTAATTTTTTTTCTGCACTTCTTGCATAAACCTCAAGTATTGCAAATCTCACGTACTTGTATCCTCGAATTTTCTGAAAAATGCATAGAAATTCTCTTCAGATATTATAACAGTTTAAAAATCGTTTTGACTGCCAGGCCTGGGTTTTGAAAAGGTGACACTTCACGATCATAAAATATGATGATAGATTTCTACAACTGCCTTTAGGGGACGCTTATTTAGAACGGGTTGTCGCGCATACATCTAGACTACAAAATGTGGCTACAATATATCCGGCCATCACAAAAACATTTTAATGCAGATTAATATTTCCGGCCATTACAAAAACATTTTAATGCAATATATTTCGACAATGTTTGAACAAATATTGCTCATAATGTTTGTCTTGTGCACAAGCTACGATGGCTGACGAAGTCAGAAACACCAAAGCACATTTTTTTTTTTGATGTCGAGGTGGAAGATCCTCATAGATGTCCTCCGCCCTTTGGGGGGGCGAAGGAATCTGTCGGACTCTTACCGACTAAAAACCACCCCGGTGTTCCACTGCTTGCCCATGATCGGGGAAGCGAGAATCGCCATTGCATTCTGCCGCAACCCCCGACAGGCATTGACCCGTCTCACCCAAGACGGGTAACACCAAAGCACAGAGGGAACATACATCAACTCGTGGCGACTCACTCACGGCAACCGCCATGTTACTAACATGGCCGAGCCACACTCAAAATATTGTCGTATATTATAGTATAGTCTGGCGGTAATTGCTAGCAGTTGCTGGTAACTGTATTGCCCTTGTAGTAAAAGTGTTGCCCGGTTTTGACGCACCCTAATATGCACAAATGTAGCCAAAGTTCAAAAACAATTATATTATTAATCATCTGTTTGGTCTTTAAGGCTCATGTGCCTTCTGAACTAATTTCATCAACGCTAATTATGTTTTGGGAGGTGTGAAGAGAGTTTTCGTGATAGTTAATTGACCCCATCTAGGAAAGTATAAGTTAAAACAAACAGACCATAAAACTTTTTGTTGGCGGTCCTTCTACTTAATATTTAATGTGGGATTCGGTAATTGGATGATAATGAGAGCTGGCCCATCGCCAGACCTCGGCGATTAACTAGTGTGACCATATACTACGTTGTAGACGAGACTCTTTGTTACGGGAATTGACTGTCTCTTCTTGACAACTGCTAACATTTTACATCGGCGTTTTTTTATTTTGATCAAATAATGTCATTTAGAAGTTACAGTATTTTAAAGTATTAATTGACTTTAAAGTTAGTAATGTTTAATGTGTTTTTGAGTCCTGGCCAGTGTTTGAATGAGATATATTAAAAAATATGTTCATACATAAAAATACTAAAAACTTGTACCACTGCCCCACTGTAAGCCTAAAATACGAAGTGTTGTATCATTGTCAGTATAGGGAATTGAACAAAGCGCCTTGGAGACATTTCTAGAGGGAGGAAATTAAAGAAGAAATCTTCCCTTTTTTTTATAAATACAAAACTGTAAAAATAGTCCGTACTAATCTAATATCTAATTTTTTTAAATTACTCATTACGATCTTTTTAAGGCTATAAAGCAGGGTCTTAGTTTATCCACAAATGTGTTGTCACCCTACTAGCCCCGGTGCGTCTGCGCACCACTTAATGCACTGATAAAAACTTGCTCCACCGATTACCGCCGGCGGACGTTTTTTCTGCCATACCCCAATGTTGCAACTTCGGTTCTGTTTTTGCAGCTCTCAAATGTTTTTACATCACAATGGTTTTGGCTAGACCGCCTTTTATATAACATGCTTATTGATTGAAGAACAAGTTTCTATTAGTTCATTCTTTTAATGGTCGTTATTTCCTACCAATTAAATATGGTACAATAATAATGAGACATTCTTTAAAAATTAATATGATATCCGTGAGAAACACCGGAATGTTGAGACAATTTCTTGAATATTATATTTTAGATATCCTTATTATCCGATGCCAAAAGTTTAGTGAAAGTAGTTTTTTTACAACACTTATTTTTTTTTAAACAATTATGTTGGCAAACAAGCATACGTAGCCATTTGATACGAGGCTGTCACTGATGCCTATAAACAGTTGCAGCAAGGGTGGTGTAACCTTTACATTATTCTGTTCTTCTTTCTTACATTCTTACAGTCACTCTACTTACTAGCAACACACAACCATTCTTCTGTAGAGTGAAGGTACTTTCATCAAATCAAATAAAACTTTATTTGCCTGGAATGTAGGTAAGTACATCAAATTACAGGCGAAGTGGTTATATATGAACCATGTTCATTCTGCCTTAAACTTTGCATGCAAATCTTATAAAAGTAGCATTGATAAAAATGGTGTGTATATGTATTAGTATATAATATACCTATCCATATAATGTGTGTGTATTCCAAGTAGTGTCATACTATTATGTATTCTGTGGTAGTGTGTATATTTAGTTAATGACTTCATTAATCTTATTATTATAAGACCTTACAAATTCGTACCTTTGGAATTTTATCTCTCTCTCTCTCTCTCTTTGCCATATTTTTGCACCTACCACTCTTTATTTCTGCGTCTCCCCAAGGTTGACTGGCAGAGCATGTCTTAGGCATTTAGTTCACCTTGGTGTATGAAGTTTTGATAAATAAATAAATAAATATGTGGAATTAGCAAAATACAAAAAAAAACAAATACTAACTAATATTTTAAAGTCGATGTTTCAGAATTATTAATACACTTAAGAACATTGAATCCCGGTCACACAGACATATGAATCCGAGTCACATAAATACACCTGAAAATCTCGGCATCTAAGAAAGCTCACTGAAATAATTTGTGTTTATTACACAATTAAATACTCTGTTTATAAAGCTCTATTTAGCCTAAGAAGGTAACATTTGACCAATCTTTAACACTCAAATTTAAGTGGTTCTGTGCATATCTTAGTCTCCAAATAGGGCCACGCTCCAGTCTAGGGCCGTTTGCAGATCTAAATGGTTTAAAATTAGCTTCAGCAGGTCGTCGTTTAACAGTCCATGCAAATGGGTATTTTCTTTGGCAACATTGGCTATAAAACTGATTTGAACGTTTAGTTCCTGTGACAAAGCGATTTCAAAGCGTTGTGTTGACCAAGTATCGATCCTTCTACACAATCTATTTACTAAGCTAGCATTATCAGTGACCCGGATTCATTGCTCTCAGGTGTAATCGTCCGTTTATCGGACGATTGTAGCTCGACATTGGCAGATAGACTTATTTCACACGTACCACAACCACACCACAACCCAACTTCACTACAACCACAATACGTATGTGGGCGCTAATTTGTATGAAAATGAATAGTTAAATTCACACGGACTACATTTTGCCGTCATTATTGACCGCGTGACTTTGCAATACCAAACACATCACAGCCACGTCGTAACCATAACATTGCGAAGACGCGACGACAAAAGCCAGAGTCAAACTGTCTATCTGTACGCTACGCAACCACGCCGCAACTACTACCGACAACGTAACCACATCCACATTTTGTACACACTAGCGACACTATTCTCGCGACGCGATTTTGTCGCGTTGGTGTGATGTGGTTGTGGTACGTGTGAAACAAGCCATAGCGATCTTATCTATTTGCAACAAGGTATTATTTATTTTTATATATTATTTGTTTTACCTACTTTTCACAAAGCAACCTTTTGTTGATCTATTATTTATAAATTAAAAAAGAAAGACGTTTTCGTTAAAGAATTTTATGAAAGAAAGGTATTTTTTAACTTTGACTTGACTTTGAGCGTAGTATTATGATTGTTAGGTTAAAAGCTTTTGTCTATTAAAAAATCATGAATTGTATAGTGACATTTGTCCATAAGTAAGGAATTTAATTTATTTTTAAAATTTTCATAATTTAATAGAAAATTTTGACAATTACATAATTTAATCACGTGAGGCTCGAAAGGGAAGGGCAGCGGGCTCGGACAAAATTACGAATGATGAAGTGAGATATCACGTGCATTTATTTTTTCGTTCATTAAATTTTAAATATTATTTTGAACAAAAAAAATACACGTGATTTTGGATAAGGGGGAGGGGGTTAGTCTAAAACCTCACCACGTATCACCAGGGGGAGAGGGGGTCAAAAAGTTGCTAAAAAGCATCGCGTGATTAATGGACGACCCCTTATTGATTCTAACATGAGTTGACATGTGACCAACCGGACAGCGAGTTTATCAGCATATTGAACGAGCTATTGCGGTGTACACCTATCAAAACTTAGCATTTTTTATATTTTAGTCAACTAAAATCATCTAAATAAAATACGCAATCTATAGTCGAGTTTTATCGCTAAACATACAGTGAAAGAAAAAGATAAGTACTTAGCAGAGACTCCGTCGCGTACTTAAAACTAATTATTTTAAAATAGAATATCATACGTAAATTGACGTTTATTTGCTTAAAATGTAGGGATATCGTTAACAGACACGGAAATAAAAAAAATATTATTAGGACTAAGTATTATTTAAGCATGATAATTTAGTTAAGCATATAAAATGTCAAAGATAAATAATTATATGATATCATGCAAGTTTATAACTTTTCTCACTTTTAATTTTTAAAAACTCTGATACTGTGTGATAGCACTTCTTAACAAGTCACATTTAAAGTTTTTTTCGAAATTCATTTGTCCGTATTTCTAACATCCAGCCTACTGGTTTGTCAATTAACACGCCATTAGCCCGAATTCCAAAGAATTTTAATAACTAGTTATGATAATGGTCTTGACATAAAAAGTATTTGCATAAGATGACATATATTTTTCATAAGTCTTGTGCGGTCTTTTTAGCAGACGTTGGGCGGCTGTTTCCCAAGAAACAGTAAACGTTAAAATATCTTGAAACATAGCAGCTGCGAGAGGGCCGCATAGTTCGGTCGGCACCGCCGCGGTTCGGTCGTCATTATACAAATATTTGTGTAAAACGTAGTACACAATTATAATCAAGTTTATATCAACCACCCGCGCAGTTGCGATGGCAAATAATTGCTGTGATTTATTTATATATAGGAAACTACTGAGGTATAGAACAAGCAAACAGGCAACTTGATGTATTTATATATATGTCAAAGTAGCCAAAGTAGATTTGTAGGACACCACGAGCGTCATTAAAGCGTAGTCTATTTTCTGGGATAGCTATGTCTAGGAGACCACGTCGTAAATTGAGGGTCCACAGAGGAACTCTCAGATGTGGTCTCATATTTTGGGGTGCTAGCTTTACCCCAAAATATGACGTTTCAGATGTGTCACTAGCTCAAAAGATGTATTCGAGCAATTTGTAATTTAAAGCACACAGAAACAGGCTAGCCACATTTTAGGCATCTTAAAATGTTGACCTTACCGTCGCTGTATATCTTTGAGACTATAATTTTTGTAAAATGTAACACCCATTTATTTCGATTCATGGAAAGGCAACGACGCTCAAAGACACTGCACTTGTTACCTACCAAGACGGCTTGTGCCCACAAAAGTATATAGGTACGCAATGGGACCAAAACTTTATCACAAATTACCTGAAAAAATTGAAACTGAATTGCCTGACGTTTCGACCAGGTTGCACTGGCCGTGGTCACAGGCTGCAGTGCAACCTGGTCGAAACGTCAGGCAATTCAGAGGTATGTAATACCTTTTCGTAATCGCGTTAATTCCCGTTAATACGTAGATAATATTATATCATGGAACGCGAAAGTTTAAAAGTTAGTATAGCAGTAATATAAATGACTTTAAAGCTAAACTGTTTGACCTATTAAATGACAAATCATATTATAGTGTTAGGAATACTTGAAGACATATTTAACTAAATTGTTTTTAATTTTATTTTCTTGTTATATCAAACATTTTTCCATTACCAATTAATTACCATCATTGACATTTAATACCATTGATATTTTTTCTTTTTCTATGTTTTATTAATAATATTTGTATGCCTAATGGCGAAACATAGCTTGTAACTTTTATATGTATTAAACATCTGTAACCACCTGTGTGACAAATAAATGTATTGATTGATTGATTGAAAAATAATCTTTCAGGACTGAAACCGTTGAACAAGCCATCGCCATATTTTGTCCCAAAGTCGTTCGAGTGCCGATTCTGCCTTGATAAGAACTACGACCTTTTCTAGTTCTCTGAAAACCGTGTAATAAAAGACTATAACAGATCGATGTGTAGATAATAAATTGTTAATTTAGTGAGGGAATACCTGGGACTCGAAAACGCCTCAATGTCTAACCATATCTTTGTCATGCTTATAGCACAAAATACAACACGGCTATCTTTGTGAATTTGAGTACGTCATGAAAGAGTATAAGAATCGTTGATTTATAAATTATAGTTTAGAAAAACTAAAAAAAAAACACGCGTTAATAGAGAACCAATTTAAAAATAAAAAAAAGATTTTCACTATCCACCTCCTGGCTCCATCATCAGACCATCGCACCTTAGCCCAAACTGTTGGACTCAAAACAAATCATATGAGTCCAAACTCAAGAGGTTTACTAGTAGCCACTGTAAAGTTCCACTTTCCACTACCTGGCTTGGGATGGTGCCATCATCAGATCAGCTTCAAGATGCCAAATGAAAGTATTGTCATTCGAACTACATATACGTACATACAAAGTTTTATTTGAATACGATTGTTAGAAGTAAGTTAAAATTGACTTACAAGAGTTGTTTACCTTGTAAGTATGTGTGAAATTCATACAACTCTTAATGAAGTTAAAACCTCTCAGTAATCTAAATCCACAGTACTTCGTAATTTAGTTTTTGTAGCTCCATAATAATAAGTGTAAAAGTGTTCGGCGATGGATATTCATTAAGATAAGTTGGTTGCGCGCGCACAGGCCCCGCCTACTCCATTACGTGCGCACGTGACCGACCCACAATGAAAAATATATAAATAGGCAATTTAGTTAAAAAAAAATTACAATAAGGTTTAAGGTCTGATTCCGAACACGACTACAGCACACGATTTGGACTGCAACCGAACATAAATGATTATTTCAGTTTCATTGTTCGCAAGTTTGAATCAGATAAAAGTTGATGGTAGCTAAAGGTTTCTACTCTAGGGTACTGAATATCCCAGGGTTAAGAGAAGTTAGAGCAAAACAGATTTCTGCTCGAAATGAAGCCGTCCGACAGAAGTGAATGCTTCACTGTATAGAAGACTGAGGTTAACTAGTAATACTAGGATAAGTATGTTTTTATCTGTCGAGTCCCCTACTCAACAGATAAAAACATAACTAGAGCTCCAAGTTGTAATAAAGTAAGCAACGCGCTAATGACTTAATAAGTAATGCTAATGTTCGCGTGTCTGCAATTGCTTACCATCAGACAGACCGTGTCCCAAAATGCCAATTTAAAAGTCGTAGATTTTTGTTATGTTATATACAATAAAAAAAAATTGTTTTAAAAGAACCGCTAGCACTGCCCGCTTCATTTGCTTTTATTTTCACAGGTCCGCTTATACCTAATCCTCCATTTTCTTCCTCAATAACCAGGCTGTTTAACACAAATAGAAATTTCCCAATCGCGCTGAGATGACGGCCTTCGAAGACAAGCTATTCAGCTTTATAATATTGATATAGATTATATTATTTCAACTGTTTACCTATTAACACGCAGTCTTTTGGCCATATGCTGCATGGTTTTATGTCATAGTTACTAACCGCTCTATCGCCAACAGGCACACAAAACTGTAACTTGCGAGGTGACCAGTGCTGACCCTACTTTACTGCCGTAGGCGATTCTATACGGAACCAATAATTTACATTGCATTACAAACTTTTTAGAAACGCGTTCGACCTCTAAAATAATATAAGTTCACCTCCCACCATTCAAAAAGTTTAGATTTGTTAGTTCGATAGTAATTTGTGGTCAAGGAATGGTCGTAATGTACATCGGTAACACATTAGTGGTTAGGAAATAACATGGTGTGGAAATGGAAATTGAATTACATGCGCCGACCACACACTTTCGGAATAAACTGAGAACGAAAAGCTCAACTAAACATCATAACAAACGATTCCCACCGTAGTGCTTTTAGTGGTACAGCGCATACGCCCTTTATGTTTTGGTATCAGTATAAAGCTAAAATATACTTCATTGCCATCTACCGCAGGTAAGCCGACTAAAAGTACTCGTAATTAGTATTAATCCTGCATCGCGCAATGAAAGTGTGACAGAATATTGTCGATGTAGAGCTTGCAATGATTTTAACACACTTTTATTAGCTTCGCTTCTAACTAACTGTGTAAATAAATCTTGGAAGTTAGTGTTAACCTACTTCTATCTGTAGCATTGAAAAGAAACTTTGTAGCTAGGAGGTGGATAGTGGAACTCTTAAGTGGCTAACAGTAAACCTCTTGAGTTTGAGCTCAAATGATTAATTTTGATGCGTCTAACAGATAGGCTTGGTAGCGATGGTCTCATGATGAAACCAGGAGATGGATAGTGGTACTCCTTAATATATATGTAATAATAAGCGCTAAAGAGAATCTCAAGAGGTTGCGGATTGAACCAGTAAACCCAGTGCGAACATGAACCCCCTGCTAACACGAGCATTTAAGTTAGTTTTAGGGGTCAACAAGAATACTAGTAATGTGTGACTCGGGTTACTAGTCTACTTCTACTTCCCTTCCCGCAAATATTATGTTATATGTATATTCAACGGTAACACCTTCTCCTAAACTATAACTTTAACGTTATAGTTATTATATTAAGTTGACTACGGCTCTCTGAAACAAAGCTACATCATGTACACAACTTATGTAGTCGTGCTATCCATAAGTCCGGCCCCGCACTGACACTAAAATAGTTAGAATTTTACGAGGCGCACACATGGTGCCGTCGCGAGTCGCAACTTTGCAGACCCCAACAGTTAAGTATTTCAACGTTTATACTTAGATTTTATTACCTAAGTTAAGTATCTTTCAATATGTTACAACGACAAAATAGCAGACATTTCGTTCAGCTCCTAAGCTTGTTATTCATAGAATTCATGAATCAATTCTTCATACGTCGAGGCGTAAATTGGTTTGAACTGTAGTTTAGACTGTTACCATAAATATACAACGTGTTATAGAAAAGGGTCAGTCTAGTCGTATTTTAGGGTGACATTGTACTCCGTGATTAACGTGAAACGCTGGCAATGAATTGTAGGAAAACTTTAAATACAGTAAACTGAAAATCAAAACTTTAACGATGAAACAAATATTTCGTAAGTGACAACTGACATGAATTAAACTTAAACTATAGATCATAGACATTAAGAATGTGTAATTAATATCCGGTTTTGTTTGGGTAGGTAGGTATGTATAAAATGGGACACCTGATGTCATGTCACCGTGCCTCTCAACTGCACGCTCCATAAATATTGAATCCTATAAAGAATGTACGCTAATACAATTTAATCTTGACATCTATCGACACTACAAGAAATGAAACAAGCAAAATCGCATTGATGGGACTGTTCCTAGACGGTCCCTTTTTATCATTTATTAAATCGCTAGTACGGGGAAAATTATCCTTTCTAAAAGCATTCCAATAATATTTTATTCTCAATTTATTAAAAGTCCTTGTTGTGGCATGCAATGGGAGCTAGCAATAAACAAAGTCATCCATCACTGAAGGCCGGTCACGTTTCGCATGCTAAACTCCTTGCCCTATGGAGGTACCAATAGAAAACCCAGGTATAGGATTATATTGGCACTCTGCGGTACGCTAGCGCGTGCCTTCGCGTACGGGACAACACAGGAGTAATAATATGCTGTGGAGTTGTGCATACATTACCGCTATCTATGGACATTCAAACTAGTAGCTGGTATATCTATAAATTAAAACAGAAAGTGGCTTGGTGCACTGGCCGCTGGCGTTATAATATCTAATATTAATATTCTGCGACATTATTACACACCATTCACGAATGTCAAAACCAAACTGACATACGATGCCATTTCTAATTTTTGCCCCTCCCTGTACTAAAGTATAGCTTGTACTATTATATACATTTTTTAGAGATATTTAAATATTATACATAGATACACCAATGCACAAATTCATTTTCATTTATACAACAGTTCACACTGAGGGGAATTAAACCAGCGACCAATGACATATAAAACAAACATTTTACACAAATATATATCCAGAATGCGTGAGTGCTATTTTGTTATTATTTATTTTAAATAATTAAAACTTCAAATGATATTTGCCATAATTAAAAATAAGCAACTACATAAGTTGAATGTTCTTATGGCAAATACAAACATGTATTTCTATTATTATATTATATTACATGTAAACAATAACACCTTAAAGGCTTTGATGACTTTTCAATCCGCAGAAATGATTGCAAACAATCATATAAAGCCTTATTGCAAAATGCGTGTCGAAAACCATAGACTTGTTACTCTTTATGTTCAGCGGCAAACGTCCAGTAGCAGGCTACATTATGTGTCTACAAAGGTTTAATTACTCTTTTTTATTATAGGAGATATTCATTTTACACAATCCAACAGCGAGATTAGAGAGAATTCCGTCTTCTTGGTTGAGACTTAGCAGTCTGCAAGTCAAACGTGGTCAGACCTCCGCCAGGACCAGTTTAGATTGCCTACACCCGGGTGTGTCGGCCCAGCGACCGTTGTGCGCTTCACGAGTCCGTTGCCTTACCCATAAGCGATGTTGATTAAAGGGAAGTGGCAGCAGTATAGTTGGACCTGCCACTCACGTTACAGATCTCTTCCTTGCCAGCTCATCGGCGTTGCCAGCCAATCGGCTTCCAGCTCAGCGGGAACACCCGAGTGAATCGCTATGCCCCTTGATCCATTGAAGAATTAGCCCATTATATTCCTAGTTAAGAAATTATGTTTAAGAAATACTAACTACCATTATTATTAATGTAATTATGGTTGTTTGTTACGCTTTCACGCCTTGACCGATCATCACGTACTCTATTAATTAGTGTAAGTGTCTAGGAGCCGTTCTGATTAAGATTAAACAAATAAATAATTAAATATTGCATACACGTCGTGAGGTGTACAGAAAAGGACATGGGTGGGTACCTTTCATTAAAAAAATGTACTTTTACCGAAATATGCATGAATTTGTTAAAAAAAACAACTACATTAACGCGATCGAAGCTGCGAGGAAAAGCTAGTGGACTAAAATTGGGCTTTCATGTTCTTAACTATGAAAGGCACAACTTATCTTAAAGACCACGTACTTCTGAAATCTCTTCTAACATCACGTCTCATCCGCACGCACAACCAGACATCTTAGTGGCATTGTATTGTGGGACACGCACTACCACACGATTGTATCTGATGGGGATACCACGGTTCCCACGATGTTTAGATATCTCTAGACGTGGTGATGTTAAGGATTTCCGTCTTGTTATAATTATTGTTCTAACCGCATTCAACTGTTCTTGATCATAAATATTAGTTGGCGGTGTCTTTATAGGCCTTTTGTAAATAGAGAATGACTCGAAAGAGGTTTTAGTAAGCTTAACTCTTTGGTTCTCTAGTACTTACTGATTTCGGTGCCATTCGAATATAAAAAAAAAAAACAAACTACAACGACTATCTGGTCTTAATCGCGAAAGTCTATATGATCCTCAAATGGTATAATGGCGATTGAGACCCGTCTTTATTTTCGTTTTATTAAAATGCATACAAATAATTCTTTCACATATTAAAATATATATATTATACACGGAGAATATGTGTTGGTTTCACAACAGTCAATTAACACCTCGAGGTGATCTTCCTTTAGTCTATTTTTGTTATGCAACGACGACACTGTAACATTAGCAAGGAACAAGGAAAAAGGGTTGTTACATTGACATGTTACTTGTCTTCCTCGTTCAGACTTACAGCAGTCAATATTATCCCTCAGTGGTGTGACAGACACTTGAAACGACCCAGTCTGTAGCTAAAACACATTTTAATGCGAGGAGCAATGTTAACTCAATAGTATTTACACAACTAAAATTTCCTCTTTGATCTTAATACCACATTAATCGTTGTTGGCCTAGCAAATGTAAGCCCAGGGTAAACCTTACGTCACTAGACGTCGCTGAGATACCGTCACGTACAGCAGTCACGGCCGTCACCTCACGTACGCGGCACGACGTCCGCCGCGGAGCTGGTAACGTGATCGCTCGTACTAATAGTAATTATAAGTCGGCCAGACGTACAGCGTGCAATAGAAGAAATATTTAGACTGTTTTGTTGGTCTAGTGGTTAGTGATCCTAACTGCTAAGCCAGAGGTCGTGGGTTCGATTCCCACCCAGGACAAATAATTGTGTGATGAGCACGATAATTTGTTCTGTGTCTGGGTGTAATTTATCTATAGTATGTATGTATTTAGAAATTTATAAGTATGTTTATCATCAGTCTGGTTACCATAGTACAGGCTCTGCCCAGTTTGGGATCAGACGGCCGTGTGTGAGATGTGTGTCCGTATTATTATTATTATTTACAAATCGAAAAATATATTTTAGGCATTATGAGAAAACGATTAAAGTAACTCCCCAACCCTCTCCCTCTCTTCCACAATTTCTCTACTCGCACTTTAAAGGCTGGCAACGCGCTTGTGACTCTTGAGTCGCAGGTGCCCATGGGCGGCGTTAGTCATTTACCATCAGGTGACCCATGCCCGTTGTCCTCCTTCCATAAAAAAAATTACAGGTCAGGGGTAAAAAATATCTCATTGAGTAACAATATGGCGATACGTTTTATTAAAATATGAAGCACTTATTTGATTAACGGACGTAATAATAGTTTTACTTCTTCCTCTTCTCGATTTTTTTTTGCTTAAGAGTTCCACCTCGCATGCCATGTGATTTTATAACAATAAATCGCTCAAAGTAAGAGATGAAAGAAGCTATTGTTGCCATAGAATAGATAATAATATTAATAAAAGATAGTTCCATTGTAAATCAACATATATTATTAACCGACGAAAAAAAAAGGAGGTTCTCAATTCGACCGTATAATATTTTTTTTTTTTTTTAACCGACGAAAAAAAAAGGAGGTTCTCAATTCGACCGTATAATAATTTTTTTTTTTTATGTGTGTTCAGCCCTCACTCCATTATTTATGAACCGATTTTGATTATCAAGGGTGGTCCTGTGTCAAGGAAGTCAGGATCTGATGATGGGATCCTGATAAAATTGAGAGGAACCCTCGAAATTATAGGAACGAATAGTGTTTTTGTTTACTTTTCATTACTTTATCAGGTATTTGCATTTAGAAATCATCACATCATGTAGCTGAGCTGATGATGAAAAAAAATCATAAAATAAAAATCTTTTTAACAAAAAAATTAAACCGATGAAAAGAACTAAAAAGCAAATAATAAATAAACCTTAAGTCTTAAGTATTGAGCTTATTTCCATAAACTATCAAATTTTATATAAACTTATTTTGAGTCGGTGCCTCAAGGGTGGTCCCATGTCAAGGAAGTCAGGATCTGATGATGGGATCCTGAAAAAATTGAGAGAAACCCTCGAAAATTCTAGGAACGAATAGTGTTTCTGTTTACTTTTCATTACTTTATCAGGTATTGCGTTTAGAAATCATCATTATTTTTCGTCATCATCATCATGATGATGAAAAACACCATAAAATAAAGTCTTTTTAACATAAAATTCAACCAACGAAAAGAACTAAAAAGCAAAAAATAAATAAACCTTAAGTCTTAAGTATTGAGTGTATTTACATAAACTATCTAATTTTATATAAACTTATTTTGAGTCGGCGCCAAACAACAAACTGATTAATTATCAAAATTTTATTTGGCGCCGACTCAAAATAAGTTTATATAAAATTAGATAGTTTATGTAAATAAGCTCAATACTGAAGAGTTAAGGTTTATTTATATTTTGCTTTTTAGTTCTTTTCGTCGGTTTAATTTTTTGTTAAAAAGATTTTTTTCGTTATGGAAGGTTGTCAAAAGATATTAAAAGAGACGTGAATCACTGACTCACTATTATAGACGTTGACTTGAGTAGCAGGTCAACAGATCAAAACTCATTATATAAATTATCAGGTTGATTCTTTAAAACCAAGTTTAAATTATAATTATAACACATATTTGGTATGGGTATTAAACTCGTTCGAAGTGTGAAATACACATATATCATGCACTGCCCACATGTGACTAAATCACACGACGAATACAAATTACGTAAGTACGATTTGTTTAGAAACGTATCTATTTTTACTACGAGTGATTGCCTAGAGGTTGAAATACGACAGTTTTTTTTTTTTTATCTCCCAAATTTATTTTTAAGGATATTTTATTAGCAATAGTTGCTTAAATACGAAACTACTACGTACACCTAAGAGTTTAAATTAAAATCATGAACTTTATTGAATGCCAAATTCTTCTTTACATGGGGACGTGCAAAATACTTTAGCATTTTTTTTCTAACAAATTCAAAAATTCAGTAAAATAAAGCAAAAACCTGTTCAAAAGCTCAATTAGGAGTAATTTGTTGTTTGCTCCAACTTTCCAGCAACAGCCAGTTCATGTGACAGTGATGCGGCCATGACCTGTTTGAGCTGTTGCTTACACTTCCTACCTACCTTTCTCATTCAATATACTCCCAATTTTAAAATCTGCAATTACCAAAGTGTCAGCAATAGGCTTGCTACGTGCTACATTACGTGTGTGTGGTGTGTGGGACCAAACTATTGGTGGCAAAATGGCAAAATGTGGGTGATTAATAAGCCTCGTATTTATGTATGTATATACTATAGCTCGTCAGTAGCTGCTATCATTTGGAATATGACGAGTTGAATATATTTTACAGACACAGCGCGTTGTGCATAGTGTTATAAATATGTTTGTCACATAAAAAAGTATCCGTGTAATTACAAGACGCCTTACTAGTTTTAAGCTCGACAGGGACTTTGTTAAGAGGTGAAGCGACCGTGAGTTATTAAAGCTCAACTATATATGTACATGTATATACATACAAGTTTAATAAACATGAACACCAACATCTAAAGTTTTTATACAATTATATAAACTCGTATTATGTGGGTTATGCCACTTAAACTACATGATGTGTTTAAAGAATTAAGGTCAGGTTATCTCCTCGACAAAGATAACGGTAATATGCTACGTTGCATTTGTGAGTATTCGACCTTGTATTCACTATATCTTTAGGTTTTAGTCTCGTCCATATTCCAACCACAAATTTTATATTAAATTTACACTTAAACTAGAATCTTTAGGAAATAAAGAATCAAACCATCAGCATTCTATTATCAATTAACGTATCGTAAAATTTAAATAACTTCATATTGAAAACTTATTCGGGTATTATTATCGCTTCTTGACTCCCACCTCCCTATTCGTAATATGACAAATACATCCCATCAAAAACATAAATGTGAAAATGGGAGCCAAGTTTAATATCAAGAATGTACGTGATTATCGACTACGCCGACAAAATAATTGAGACCAAAATGATTGCCAAGTTCTGTAGATAATCCTAAAGATTTTACTTACTGCTGTAATCTAATAATCTAATAATTTTAAGCTAAATACCACAAAGAAGCTTAATATAACCGATACTCAAATATACTAAGAAAAGTAATTTAATAAAATAATTGGTTGCATAGACAAAGCAGCCGGTATCTGCATATAATATGTATATTTGAAAATCGATCCCGAGATGGACGAACTATCTACATATACGAGTTCGTACGGAACCCTCTGTGTACGTGTCAAACTTGCACTTGCCCGGTTTTTTTTTTTGAAGTGAAAATTTCTTTAGGCACGTTAGACACTTTTGGTATGAGGAAAAAGCACTTAACTTACGTGACCGTCACGCTGTGTGTGTTTTTTCACCTCCGACGTCTTATTTTATTTTTATTCGTAGTCATTCTTAGCAAACGCGTGCATAAAGATTCAACAACAACAATGTAGCAAAAGGTTATTACAATCAGAATTTACCACAAATAAGAGGCGAAAAGATAAAATCTTTGTAGTTCCCCCAACACGTACCACTTTTGCCAAACGCTTTTTCTATTTCCTAGGACCATCACTGTACAATAAAATTAGTGCAACATGCCATATCCATGAGATGTCGAAATATGATTGTAAAAGAGCGGTAAAGTCAATCCTTCAGGAAAAAACTTATGACGAAACAAAAGCATACCTAACCTAATGCAAAAAACACACACACACACACACACACACAAACACACACACAAACACCTTCACACACACACAAACACCTTCTCACACACACACACACACACACACACACACACACACACACAAATATACGCGCAAGTTGTTCAGATTTAAGATATCTGAATGTCTGGATAACTTAATTAATTTTAATTTTAATTTAATCTTAAAGATAATGTATACTAGAGAACTCACCTTTAATATAGGAGGGAAAGGGACTGTTACTCCTTAATACAGATTATTTAATAATCTAGCTAGGAGAACAGTACACTTCACTCACTAGATTGTAGATTAATTAGTATACTAACTAGAGAATAAGACAAACCTTTGTACTGCAATCTCCTTATTTGGTAAATAAAGTTATTATTATTATTATTAATATAGGACTGACTATATTTAATGTGTATTCCGTGTGTTGTACATAACAGCGTGGCTCCTCCGAGAGGATCAGTCGTGAGCACGCCTCTTTAATTAAAATAATGAACGGCTCTGGTTACATGGACACTGAGATAGCAGACCTTTGTGACAGTAATACCATCTACTTTCAGAATATCAATACGATGTGATGGAGAAAGACCTATGAAAACTGCACTGACATTACCAACCATTCTTGGGAAAACCCCGAAACGTTGTTCCCATGTGCATTGGAAAAACTTATTAGAATTTTCAGAAAATCCCAAAACGTCGTTCCCATGTGTTTTAGGAAAACTTATTAGAATTTTCAGAAAATCCCGAACCGTTGTTCCCATGTTGAAACACGATTTAAAAAATACTTATCCTTAGTAAGATAATAAATGCGAAAGTGGAGTTTTTTGTTTGTTTGTTACGCTTTATACTAAACCGATCCTCAAGAAATTTGTTACCTTAATCCCAAAAAAAACTACTTACGAATTAATTGAAAAAATCTAAATTGAAGCGAGCGAAGCCGCGGGAAAAAACTACTAATTTATAAAAGAAAACACAATATCTCACCCTTAACACACGCAACCATTAAATGCGTCTAATAGGCTCATTCATTATTAACAAACAATCACACAAAACATTCTCACTAAATCCAACCTATCACCTTGTTCTATGACATCTTTATTTAGTACCGAATAGTACCAATTTATCACTGGAATGGTAATAGCGTCACTTACCGTTCCACCGTATGCTCCAACCGCTTCACAGTAATCTAATCAATACCCCATTAAATTGTATTAATACATATTCAGCCTGTGTTTGGTGTACTTAAGTTATCTTATTTAAAAGTAGTAAAGAATAAATTAAAGACAAACAAGGAGGAATGCGACAAACTTGAGTTTACTACCACGAAAATGCCTTTTATGAGCTCTTAGACGTTCGGGTTTTTATACAACTGGGAACAGCTTTGGTCAAACAGAAAGCCTTAATGTAAAATATAGATAAGTAACGCAATTATCCTAAAATGTGTTTATCTTGACTAGCTACATAATAAAGTAGAAAGACACTTGATATTTTGGGTGGGAACAAGAATCGTTAATACCAAACACGGATTGATATTTTAATCTTTTCTATTGATTGGTAGTAAATTAATTTTATTAATATGACATTCGTATTCGTCTCATATTAATCTAACGCATAGTTGTGACGGATTCAGAAAATTGATTCTGAATTAAGTATGTACTATTATAAATTTAACATTGAGCCAGTGAGAACATGAGTTTAGATTTGATTAAATACTAGCCATTCCCCCAGTTACACCTGCGTTAATGGTCACTGCTTCATTACTAAGGGTGGTAGCGTGATGTTACTTAAGTTATACTATTCCTCATGAGTCTGGCTATTATATTAATTTATTTTTACAACTAATACACCTAAACAAATAATACAATATAACCTTTCTCAATCTATTCAGTCGTTTTTTAGTTTATCGCGAACAGACAGACAGACAGACACGGCGGAGGACTTTGTTTTATAATATCTAGTGATAGATTACGATCAGTTTCTTAAAGTTAATTTGGACTAAAATGAAAAACCTTACTGACAAACTTTTGAGCACGTCGCATGCAAAATGCTGTTATTTAGTGAATTCAGCCAGTCCCATTTGAATATAAAATAAAAATAGTGTATGTGTATTACTTTCAACGCAGTTGGCATAGTTAATTATTGATATGAAACTACAATAATACTTAACATTTAACTTGACCAACAGACCAAGTGCCAGCACGTCGATAATCACTCTTGTGATCCACATGTAGCTGTACTTCTAGGTCTAAGTGTCTTCAGGTTTTGTCTCTGTCACCCGTAAGTCTCCTGCGACACAGGGATATTTCCGTACTGCAGGAGTGTGTTAATTATGATACTGTGCAAGGGTCTTTCTTTCTCTCACTTTCCATGATTCAATTTTTTTATGGAGTTAATTTTTCCCAATACCCAGGGAAAGCAACAATCTCGTCGTGATTCTCGACCTCACAATCTGTGACTAACACTGTGGTGTTTCGTTTTTATGACGTGACATTCCAGCGCGGGTTCTGGTTCATACGTATGTATGTTTGTTATGATCTCTTAAGCACCAAGTTAACTATAAAAATGCATTAAATAGCTACATTTAAATATATGTTTATTGTGTTTTCGAAAGGTTTAAAGAGAAACACGATACATTTTCTATTTTATGTAGTCATATTTTGCTTTAAAAATGAATTAGAAAAAAAATTCGATAATTTTTTTTACGGTTCCATAATTATCCGTAATGTTTCTACACTGACTTTTATTTAAGTCACACGTACTTTAAGTTATTAAGTGCCTCGTCTATTTCTAATGAGGCCTATAATGTTCTCTGATTTCATTATCCCCTGTTAACGTTAATCTGCACCTCGACCATAAATAATCCACGGTTTAATTACTGTTTAAAGGTTATAAAATGTAAACTAGAAGGTATGGACTGTTTATGAAATTGAGTATTGCCAGTTTCATTGAAGAGTTATCGCGGAGCTAAATAATGGTCGGTCCATGGCGCTTTCTAATGCTACGTTCATTGGAGTTCTTTCACGATACACCGATTATTAGAAAATCTGAAGTTAGAAATAGTTTCTGCACAATTTCTTTACCTTTTTTTATGGTTTTTTTTCTCGTAAACCTCACCAGTCCACGCTTAAGCAAAATTTTACTTATATTTTCGTTCTAGTTTACTAATGCGTAGTCTTAAGGAAATAATTACCTGATCCACTAGTTTGCCACTTGCAGCTGCTTTGGCTCCTCAAAAATTCACTGAGCTGAGAGCGGGGCATTCCTATATCTCATTTTTAGAATCAAATTTATACAATAAAATATACTTTATTGATTGGGTGGTCGAATGTCATCAAGACCTCACAGTTAGCAATTTATCAGTTTGATAACAAAGTACATTAACAGTCGCATCTGTTGATAAGATCAGAGATCATCGATATCATCTCATCGGTCAACAGAATCCAGTACCGCGGAGGTATTCTTCGAATTCAATCATCATAACTTACATAAAGCTAATTACTAAAACTTCAATTAATTATCTCTTTCAATACTTAACTTTATCACACGAATTTAAACTTTTTAGTCTGAGACTTAAAGGTTATAATGAAAGGAGTAGGTAGATGTTAGGTGATGTAAGATGGAGTCATTCCGTTGTCATAGCAACGGTAGCACGAGTTCTGAATTCGTAGTTCGAAATTCAGAACGTGCTTTGAGCGGTACACACGACCAATTATATTTGATACTTGGAAAAATATTATCATTTATTTTATAAGCAAGCGATCTCGTATAAAGACATTTAAGTTCAATATTTTTTTCTCATTTAGAAGTATAGTAATGTACATTACATAACGTTGCGTAAGACCAAGGAAACAGCATAACATAAAAACGTTACGCTATAAAAATATATTTTAAGAGAAAATTGCAAACATGTTAACCAAATATATAACTTGATATGTATAAGAAATCCATCAGAAAATCATGGTATCCCACTATGCAAGGTAGTCTACTACAGAAATCGACTGCATGACAATTTTTTTACGCATGAATATTTGTCCATTTGTATTTATCTCTATGTAAATATTTTGGTAATTACAAAAACAAAACTATGTACCAATCTAAATTAAATTTTAATTATCATTTCATCATTATCATTTTCTTCCTGCCGTTTTTCTAATTTTATTTGAGGTTGGCGCTATGTGTAACATTGCAAAGGGGTTTGACTGGTTTCTTTTATTGCCAGCCGCCTACGGAGGGAAAGGAAGAAGGTTAATTAGGGTAAGGAAAACGCATGGAACGAAGGAAAAGGATTAAGACTGCAATAGCTCGAAGAGGCCGGGGTCGCGTATCCTGCGGTTGAAGAGGCCACTAGGACAGGGACATCAACTGCCGATTATTTTCCAATCAATTATCATCTATACTAATGTACTAAAGCTGAAGAGTTTTGTTGTATATAATAATATCTGAAACTAACAGTCGGATTTGAAACATTTTACTTACATTTGATAGCCAAATTCTTAAGGAAATATGCTACTTAACAACACGCTACGACCAGTGATAGGAATGGAGCAGTGACCATAAACTATGGATGTGTGTGTATCTTCTGCTTTGTATACAATTTGAGAATCAAGCAGTCCTGATAACGACTATTCAAGATAACAATAGATTTATTGTATTAGTGGTAAAATATAACAAATAGGAATAATTTAATTCCCGTATATATACATAATTATTTCATAACTAATATTAGATAACTAAAAACGCCTACACGCCTAAACGCCTAATAATTAAATACGTTCTCATTCTTCGATTTTGGTTCAATTGTACGTTTTTAAAAGTAAATATTTTTTATCAGTGTGTTAAAGAAGTTAATTATCTCCATTTTCATTCAAGTATCAAAACAATTACATCCTCATTGGAGGGCTATTAGATCTTGGAATACGCTCACAAGTCACGTCTCCTGCTTTCAATATGTCGGCTGAAGACGTCTTTTCTGATGGATTTGGTATGAAATACGACCCAAACTTTATAATATTATACCAACTGATGGAATTCCAGTCCTGAAGCCAACACGTGGTCTCGACTATTGATAGCGAGGTTTTAAAGGTTAGACCCAATATGCAGCAGCAACGGCATTTTAGTTAAGGGTATATTTTGCCTTTTTATTTGAACGTGTTTAGAGGAACGAATACTAACATTATAATACCTTGTATAAGCTTTCATGTGAAAGGTACTTACAAACAAATAGCAAGCATACGGCTCATCGGATGGAAAGCGGTTACGATTGCCTATGCGTTACCTATCTGATTCCCGTCCTCCGTGGAGCTGTAGTGACCTAGCAACTAACAGCACTACAATGCCAATGCACTGACGTACCCAGGGGGAGAAGGAAGGGGGCAGCAGCTGCCCCTTCCCTGGTTTTACGTAGGTAAGCACTGGGCCATCCATTTTTTTTTATTTACCTGCCCTTTTCCCGGGCCGTCGAATTTGTGATTTACCTCCCCCCTGGGCCGTCAATTTTTTTTGTTGTCCAACTTGTCAAATATTATACTTTTTACATCGACGACGAATGATTAAAAATAAGTAAAAAATGTAATTTTGTCTCTACATAGTATAAAACAAAGCCACTTCCCGCCGTCTACGTCTGTACCTGCGTTTAGACCTTGTATATTACGCAACTGATTTTAATGCGGTTTTCATAAATAGATAGTGATTCAAGAGGTAGATTTTTACGTAGGTATGGTTTAATATTGTTTTGTGTTAATTTGTTGAAATATGACGATAATTGTTCACCACATTAGTATCTACATTGTACCCGTGCAGAGCCGCAGCAGGTCGCTAGTTATATAATAAATTGAACTAAAAAATACAAACCCTAATAGCAAACCGAACTAAAAATTAGAAAATAACTTTCAAAAGAGTTTGTTCTTAAGCGATGCATTAAGTTCAACGGTTCATTATAATTTAAAAAAAATCTTCTAAGCGAGGAGTGCATTTTACTATATTTTGAAGCAATGAACTATTTGTAACATGCTAATAAAGAGTGTTTTAAACTATCATATTTCTTGGTTTTTAGTCTTGTAAGTGCAAATTTTCAAATTAGTCGGACGACTTAAATTTGGTAAAAACTAAGCCGTGAAAACTAAACTATTTACATGTAAAGCTTGTAATAAAATGATGTACCCAACCTTTTTAAAAAACCTTCACATGCTCTCACTAATGGAGACTAAAATACATCGACGATGGTCGATGTTTACGTTTTATTTTTTATTTTATTGCTTGAACACGAATCTGGACACACATTTATTATAATTGGTTAATAATGATGTATTAAAAGATTTAAAAAAAAAGTCGCGAGTTTATGGCCAGTTTTATCTTAAAAGGATCTACTACTTAAGGCATAAAATACGAACTTCTCAAGAAGTAGGTACGTGCTTTGCCATTTACCCATTAGTTTTTGTTGATATCGGTAAAAAACGTCATAAGTGCGAGTCGGACCCGCACACATATGTTTCCATAGCATTGTACAAAATTTAACAAAAACGACCATCCAAATCAAAATGTAAATTTGTAATCGGAAACAATGTTTCCCGCTTGCCACCAAGGTAGCTCCAGTTCATTGTAATTACAAAGATTTCTGCAGTTTTTGTTAAAAAGACACGTAGACACAGTTTATGTCAGGCTCGACTTGTGAGATTTAAAAAGAAAAGCAGAATAAGACGACGACTTCGAGGACACAGTAGTGTTTAATATTTAGCAGTACTCGTCTATTACGGATTTACTTGCAATGGTTTTGACACCAGAACTTCCACCGAGAGAAAATAAACATTTGTAAGCTACAGAAAGAAAAGAAATGTTTGAACGGAAGCAGGTGCTACCCAATCATGATTATTGGTATCGTGTACGGACCTGAATCATGCTACACCGCAAATTCGTACAATTTTATACATACCTATATAACTGTACCGCGCGGTTTCGCCCACTGTAAATATGGAATGAAAATTCACTTCCCATAATTTATTTATTTATAAGTTCGCCTACAAGTGTTACACATTTCTTTAAAAGAATACATGCATGATAAATAAGGTATTACATAGTATTGCCTACAGTGTATTGATTAGTATGGTAAAGCCTTAATTAAATTTAATTCAATTTAACTTTTTTGACATTGATATATTTTTAGTTGTGAGTAAAATTTGCACATTTGTCATGTCACTACTTGGGTATTGATGTATGGTACAAAACGAGTATGTATCGCGCTTCCATAATTAATTGAGATTGAACAGCTTATCGCAATCATCTTGAAGATAAATGTCATTTTATTTTACTGTGTATCACATTTTGTATAGTCAATTATTACGTGCAGAAAGAACGCCGTCTATTTTCACGTGAAAAAATAATGTCATGAATTTTCACGTGGAAAAAAAATGCCATCCATATTTACACTCAGAAAAAATACCGTACATTTTCACGTGGAAAATTACTGAATGATTATACGAGAAAAAGGAACCGAACCAGTTCTTGCGATTAGCAGAAATCGCAATCAAAAATTCAAATAATTGATGACTTCCTACAAAACACATAAAATTAATTGAAAGATTTGACTACTAAATGGCTATGAAACACCTCATCGTTTTTATGATTTATTGACGATTAGGCATTATAATGATTATGTAAATTGTTTGTGGATGCTACCGACGTTCACTTGAGGTCCTTTTGTTCCACAATGATTTATTGTTAACAACACTAACTTGTCTTTACCATATGTTAGCTATTTAATTTATCATCATTTGTTATAATCTACTTGTTAGGCATATTTTCGATATTTCTTACAGATAAACGTATAGACCCTGGGTACCACAGTCCACGATGCCATAATAACCTAGACAACATAGTTATGTATTTGGAACACTTCAAATAGGTCTGTGTAGTCTGGGATACAAGACAATAATATGGTTATATTAAACTTGCATCAAGCCAAGAGATGGATTCAACAGCCAACAGTTTATTACTTTTATCGCAAAAAATCACTCACTATTAGCAAGTTAAATTATAGCACATTAAACACTACTCCAAAATTAACAACATTTGCTTAATACCACAGTTACATTAATGATTTTACTATTCTTGATTTTTATTTACGAAAATTACGACTTATATTAACAAGTAAGCACTTTGTTTATAGATGTCTATCCTATTCTAATTGAATTTATTCATAATTTTATCTCTTTAAATTAACTAACGTGTAATGTAATATTATAACTCTCGCCATAAAATGTTGATTTGTACTTAACTAGTTAATTTAATGTAAATGGTTAAAAACATTTGACTTAGTATAATTAAAAATATGTATAATTTACTGCGAAAGACGTGGGTAATAAAATCTTCAATGAGATATGTTTTAACGTATCATGTAATTATTAAATGTCATTTTGTTATGGTAGGTATAGAGGGCAAACGAGCAGACGGGTCACCTGATGGTAAATGACTACCGCCACCCATGGGCACCTGTAACTCAAGTCACAAGTGCGTTGCCGCCCTTTAAGGTGCGAATAAGGGAAGGGAGGAATAGCAGGCGATGAGGGGAGAGAGGGAGAGGGTAGGGTTAGGACCTCCGATAATCTCACTCACTCAGCGAAAAGCAATGAAACCATTGCTTCACTGTCGGTTTTCTGTGCGGCCGTGGTATCACTCCGGTCGAGCCGGCCCATACGTGCCGAAGCATGGCTCTCCCACGATGAAAAATGTTTAAATTATTGTTCCTTAAATCCTAAGTGTCTCTCCAACCCACTGTTTTGCCCTGGATTCCTGATATCTTGGATCACAGGTCTAATGTAAACGTATTCGAAGAAGATACATTTATGTTCTACTTACACACACGCTACGTCCACAAGAGATATAAGTAACATCGTGAATAAGGCTGCGACCTTAAGTCCGAGAGCTCTAGTTGTGTAAGTAGGTTCAAGCTCTAACTTCTGGTTCAATGGTTTTAAGGGCAACTGATATAGTCTTGTATAGACAGACAGTCGCCCCATAACCCAGTGCCTATTTGAAACGAGAGCTCTGTGTATGAATATTTAGACGTGAATAACGAGAGACAAAAACCCAGTCTGTTTATATTTAGAAAGTGGAAGCGTTGCGCACGTGCGCTTCTTTCAAAGGAAGAATGATTTACTTTTCTCGAAATAAATGGAGATGCAAGATATGATAGCGAAGGCGAATGCTGTTATATGTCTTGAGTGAACCGCTTCTGGCAAAATGAAATGGGACACACCGTGTAATTTTAGTCGTTTCGATTTCTATAGCTAGCGATGTTTTCAAAGCGAAAATTGTCGCTTGTTTTGCGTGAATCACACAATCCTACCATTTACCGCGAGTAAAACTTCCTATCGCTCGATCTGTTACGGAGCCTGCGGCGCAAGATGTGAGATGTTCCCCACAGATACACTTAAACGTAAGAAGCCTTCGAGATGGGGAGGTCATCACAGCATCGCCACGTACGAAACGTTTACCTACGTTAATAGATGCTTTGTCATCTCGATAACCGTCTCTAAATGTATTGTCTGGCAAACTGGGCAGATTTGAATCAAAATAAAGTTTATTGTACATTATTAAAATATTGCTAACATTGAAATACAATGTGGATATGTACAGAAGGCGACCTCATCGCTAGGAGCAATTTCTTACAAGCAATCTTTAAATGGATAAAAATGGCAACAGATAAAACAAAAAGCTGAATGATTCACCATCGATACAGGTTGTTATTAGATAATGCTAATTAGAGTATCTGTTTAATCGTACTTACCATAAAAACACGTTTTTGAAAAATCTCCAACGTTTACCAAGCGTTTTTGTATACGAAATCTTAAGTTTTTATACAAGTGTAGTGTAACATGAAGGGTTCACCACCGTCACCATCGTACAAGACTTAGTAATGTGTAGCATCGATCGTAGATCGTTAGATAGGCCCCCACGCGTCGCGGAGTTGTCATCGGTTTCGCACGTTGGGTACATCACACTCGTCATAGAATAATCTTTATTTGTGTTTCGGCTTGTGTTTTTACACTTCCAAAATGAACACGAAGGCATAATAAGGTGATTAAACAAGAAAAAAAGTAAGTTTTTTTAAGCGAATATAGCAAAACAAACTCTGAGCGTTACAAGTGTCTACTTGTTGCCATTATTAAGATCGCGGAAAAGTAGGAAAGCCCCCTTAATATTAATTTATCTTGGTTATTTGTTGTTATAGCGTCAACAGAAATACACATTCTGTACTGTCTGCCTATTACTAATCATGGGATACAGCCTGCTGACAGACACACGACTTGACTCAACAATTAGTCCAGGGGACAAAGAAGTTTAGGTAAACGATTGGTACAGGGTAGTAAGCTGTTATCTTTGACGGTTTCACTAGAGAAAAAAAGTGAGGATAAAATTAAAGACGATTATCGAAATGATAAAGCATAGCACCTCAACCCTTCGGAAGACAACCATGTTTTCTACATCACTAGCTATCATAAGCAACGCGTGATGCAAGGTCAATTGGTATATATTTCGGTAAAATTGATCTCTTATAAACACACACAAAAATAACACCGGCATGTCAACTTTTTGAAAAAAAAAAACACCAAGAGGTAACGCTGTGCTAAATGTACCTAATATTTAGCAACGACAAAGACTCAAATCATTTAGCAAATTTACATTGTTTAAAATCGCGAAGAGACGCTAAGTTCGGTATTAGTTGCTTGCGTGTTCGCACACAACTGTTAAAACCGAGAATTCCTTCACATCTATCATTTAAACACTAAACACTAAGCTTCACTTAAATAACTCACAACTCTAGAATCTTAAGAGTTTAATCCTGTATTTTTTGTCTAACATTTTGAACGATATTTCACCAACATGCAATTGCCGAGACTCTCCACGCAGGCGTGCCTCAGAACATTCTGGCATTGACAGTCTCAACGATTGATGGTTTTAAAAGAGGGAACTTAATTGCTTGTTGTTTTTGCTTGGAACATCAGTCCGGTAGCTCGTACTGGCATTAAATACTTGTATGTTTTAATAATTAAGTTGTTGCTTTGAGAAAATCTTTACGAACTACCTGCGTATGAAGATTCTGTTAAAGAACCTACTGTAATCAATATAATGCGAAGGACTACAGTATTAAAAATAACTAGAAGTATGCTGGACACTATAATGTTCTTCTTGACTTGCGATCGAGTGGTTGCGGGTTCGAACCCCACCCAGTGCACTACCGACGTGAACCCACTCCAAATACAAGCTTTTTTTTTTTTAACTCAGTTGGAGGGGTTAACAGGCATACTACTAAGCTCACGTTACTAGTAACCTTTAAAAAAAAACTTCGAACCCATATCATACTAATATTATAAACGTGAAAGTTTGTAAGGACGTATGGATGTTTGTTACTCTTTCACGCTCAAACTACTCAACCGATTGCGATGAAACTTGGTATGTAGATAGCTGGAGACCTGGATTAACATATAGGCTACTTTTTATCTTGATATTCCCACGGGATCGGGACTTACGCGGGTAAAACCACGGAGTGCTGCTAGTTATATATATGTACATGCTTAATGAAATCATCCTACTAATATAATAAATGTAAAAGTTTGTGAGGATGTATGGATGTTTGTTACTCTTTCACGCAAAAACTACTTAACCGATTGCGATGAAACTTGTTATGCAGATAGCTGAAGACTTGAATTAACACATAGGCTACTTCTATCCCGATATTCCCGGGATCCGCGGGGCGCAGCTTGTTTGTTTTAAAACTAAGCTTACACAAAGCCTGTCTGTTCATATATATTAGAATTCGGCCAATAAATTACTTGAAACTGATATTTTTGTGAAAACACTTTTGTTTACTTAAGCAAGAAACGAAAATCGGAATAAAAATGCATATAGAGTGAGATAGCACTAGGCAAAGGGCAATCGACTATACAGCTTTGTAATGTATATTTTTTTTACATTAACCAGTTAAAGGCTATAAACACTATCGAACACCAGTGGTATCTAGTTAACCCTATAATGGAACTCTGCAATGCTAGCAGCTGTATAATGTAGGATTAAGGTGTGGTAATCTCTTTTCAGAATTTCCAAAGTTCTGACTCTTTCTGTCGTCTTCTTTTAGTAAAACTTACCAAAATAATATTTAATATTCGTCCAAGGTATTGAGGCTTACCAGCTTTTCTATATTATCTGTAATCTAATACGAAAAACAAAAGGAATACGGTCGCAGATGACGCGGCACGTGACTAACCTACCAAGTTGGGGAGCGTAGCCTCCCTTTTATTGCGCACTTAGATAAAGACTTCTGGTTATAGCCGGATTAAGATGCGATCAGTTTAAAATTCGAACGCAGATTGGATCAATCGCCATTTTGTTAACATGCAGGTAAAATGGCTGAAAATTTCGAAAAGCTTTTGTGTTGAACTCCCGTCTAGACACGGAATAGGTGGATTATGTAAATACGATATTAATAAGTGTGAAATGGGTTTGATAAGAGGGTATAGTACGTTTATCTTGGTCTTCTTTTTATATCTATACTAATATTATGAAGCTGAAGAGTTTGTTTTTTTGTTTGGTGGGCTATATATCACCACGCTACGATTAATTGGAGCGAAGCAGTGACTATAAAAGCAGGTGAAACTGCGAGGACGGCCAATGTAATAAAGCTGAAGAGTTTTTTGATTGATTGTTTGTTTAAACGCGCTAATCTCTCGAACTATCCATCAGATTTGAATAATTTATTTTCGCATTGGATAGAGTATTTATAGAGAAAGGTTATAAGCTATGTAACATCACGCTATGACTTTTAGGAGCGCAGCAGTAACCATAAACTTAAATGAAACTGCGGGGAAAGGCTAGTTATTAAATATAGTTTCTTTAGACACAAATTATCATGAAAACGCAAATCTAGTGTGTGATTCTCTAAGAAAAAGTGACTACTTACAATGTGACGGGCTGTACTTCGGTAAATTTAAACCAGTCCAAAGCCAACTTTTATATGCAGAACTAATAGCAACGCCCATTGTCACGTTAAAATGACAATATTTAATAAATATAATCCTTGAAAATTTAATTTATCAAACGGATGATAAACGAATTTAAATTATCGAAATGGTCCTTCTAAACATGTTGATATCGTTTATCATCGAAGTCGTTTATACAGATTTGTAACCGACGGCGCGCCGTGGCCTCACTCTGCGACGTTTTATATCTCCATATTGGTCCTCCGGTCGCTTGACTCATCTGACGACTCAGTAGGGTGTCCATGTATTTTAGTCCATGTTTTTTTACGTATAAAGCGATATCTGTGAAACATTAATAGTAATTATGAGAGGTAATAACCCTTAACTTTGTCACATGGCGACTAGATAATTTTTAACCCGCTGTGATGGGCTTGAGTTTAAAGAGTTTAACGCTACATTGAATTAATATTTTACAGTAATATTATGCAATAATATATTGAGAGACATTACCAAGTTATAATGGGCTGCCTTTTAAAATTTAAATGGGAACTTGACAGTTAGGGAAGTACCTTTACAGTTTTTAGGTTAAGTTATCCGGATGTCTCAATAAAAGCTGTTCCCGGACCCCTCTTATTTATGCGCCGTAGGGCACACCGTGTGGTTTTAGTCGGTTCAATTCCGACACACCTCCGAGAGAAGGTGCGGCTACACTGGTGACACATACATATAGTGCTGCGAGCCTTTCTTTAAACAAACAGGTACCCGCTTATATTTGTGCCAGTTTGTACACTAATGTAACTCATCTGTGCATTTTTAAACGATGCCTTATACAATTCTAAAGACATTGTGTGTCATAATGATAATAATAAATAGACATTATGGTATACCTTGAAATTAACAAACTAGATAGGTACTTCATTTAAATTAAATTATTACATAAATAATCAAGTCAGAATCTATTTTGCTTGCACCATTAATTAGATTGCGACAGTATTGAACCTAATCAATAACACTTTATAGTCTTATATATTTGGAAATATCTATAAAAGGTCAAAGGCCGTCTTATCACATTTATCTATTACATTCAGATAACCTTGGGATGAACATAAACATTCGGTATTTCAAAGAAGTACTTGTTGTTTATTGGGATACTAAATAAAATAATACAAAGCCTACAAAATAAAATAAATATCTTGAAAATTCACAGTGACCCTACTCACCGCGTAAAAGACGTACAGTTGACAAGCCGGTCACGTACAGCTCCCTCTGTGATCCAGTTCTGTAACTACGTCATACTTTTTTATTCCGACCGTTGAAATTTCCCCCTTCGTCGAAGCTATTGGAAACTTGTATTTTTTCTCTCAAGGAATATCTTAAAGATGGTGGATAAGTACCCAGATTTGAGGGAGTGATTCCTTTACTCGAGAACCTATAGTTAAATATATCATAGGATTATAGGATTCTTGTATAATGTACCTACATAAGTTTATTATATTCGTTTTTTTTTCTGTTCAACAGAGATAGCCAACTATTCTGCCTGCCTGATAAGTGATTACCTGTGCCTTTAAATACTCTATATTCCACCTAGATACCAATAGAAATCTAGCTGTCTCATTCAGGGCGAAACGTTTCGAAGGGCACAGCAAATTACTGCTCTAATTGGAGCCACCTGCCTGGTACCTACACCTATATAATACCGTAGTTAAGCAAAGTTGGTTTTTTATTGTTTATATATTAATTTATTTATAGGATACAAACTAAATACAAACATAGCACTAAACACATTTTATATTTTTTTGAATTTCTCTTGAACGCACCACAGGAAATCAAGATGGCACCTAGTCACCTATCGTTTAAAGCAAGGGTTCAGGCTCTCTTCTTCCGTAAACATATTTATTTGTATATATATTTAATCTCGCATATTTGTTTTTTTTTAATGCACCGACCTACTTAAAAACGTTATACGTTAGTACTTATATATAATTTAAAACTAAGTTAGTAACACGTCGCTTTCACTAAGTTTTGGTTCGGTCTATTGGTAGGTACGAGTACTTGTCCGCGGAAGCGACGGAATAACACATCTTACGCTCAAAAGCTTTTATCTAACACCTGGTGCAGTTAACAGTTGTGCCTTGAAGATGTTGCGGCCCGACTCAAGCATCTGCACTCTCTGCATGTAATTCAGCTTTTAGCACACGTACTTAACGATGTCTTCTGCCACAATGATGTAGTTTCACGTGGCCAGGGCTACAATGGAGAGAGAGAGGTCACGGCCCATGATGTTACTAGTTTTCATTCGCATATTTAACCGCTGAGGTTAAGGTGAACGAACCACGGTCTTGTTTCTCACTCTAGTTATGTCAGAATGATAATCATAAAAGGACCCCTTGAAATGGATAATTAATTGTAATATTGTTTTAAATCGTTTAAAATCGTGGGAGGTCTCCGATTATATTTTTATGTAACTTTTATGTTGTCTCTTGCATAAGTTATATCTGATATTATTGGCGGAATTCGTTTTTTGAAGGAAATGAATAATTTGAAACCAAAGGAAATTGGTAATAAAAAAGTAATTATTATATGATCGGAAGCTTACATGTGATGGTGACTAAGTCCAGCGCTCCACAATAGAAATATTTATCGAGAAATACATAACCATACATAAAATAATACCTTGACTGGAAATCCAACTTGCGACCCTACTGAATGTTCTACCGCGCATCACTTTAGTACTTATGTATTAATAAAAGGAATTGAAATGATTCATTCAAGATTTCATTGAGTCCAGGTTTTCTCCACCAAAAAACATGCTACCATAAACAGGGTTCTGTTTATTTGGTCTATTTACGACTTATTCAAGCGAGCCCACTGTCGTGTGTTCAAGATTTTTACACACTACGATTGAAAAGAAAAAAATGATAAAGGTAATTGATGAGCAATGGGAATGTTCGAGATGAAGACTAATGATAGAAGCGCATAAGGAATGGCTATCATTAGCTGGCCACTTGATTTAAGAGCATCGGCCTCAAATTGATCACATTACTTAATACATATTTCTGAAGCGGAATCTGGTCATAGCTTTGCTAAACTTAATTATCATATAATATTTGATAGATTGCATTGCACTTAATAGAATGATGAAGAGGCAGAGCTACAGTTCCAAGTCGAGGGTAATATTATTAGTGTTAATAGTTTAATTTTTAGGTCAGTGTTACAAAAAATAGATGATTGATTATATTATAGTCTTATTCAATTCAATGGCTATTAGAAGGCTCTCGTCATAATTTTTTTAAGACCACCATAATTGGCAAATCAAATACCTGCAGAGAAAACTGCACTCAGTTTTCTGTAATGTTGCTTCTTTTTTACTTTATAATTAAACCAGGTATGATAAATTGACACCAAAATGAAATAAAAACATGTCACGTTTCACAAGTCATGTGAACTGATTTGAAATAGAAATATTTATTTAAGAGCGTTTTTAACGTATCAATTTCAGATGGGCACATACACATGCCCTATTCGTACACATGCGGACGTGGCGAAGTGGGTCGAACCGGTTTCTTCAGCATCGCTAATTGATGTCAGTTACACAGACAGACCGATATACCATGTACATACGAAATAACGAAACGAAATAACCGTCTATAACATTAAATTCAATTTAGAATGCCTGCCTCGTTATGCAGAATTAACTAAAGCATTCGACTCTGTTCACCACAAAAGAAAGTTGCGAAAACTTCGACAAAAAGTCGAGGAACATTGATCTGTTGTAGTCTTGGAATAAAAGTCATTTTATTGAGTGATCCCTCAGTCGTTGTCACGTTTATGTTGTTAAAAAACCTAGAACCCGTTATGGTGATGCAAGGGTTTACGCTGGGTCTTGTTCTCAGGCTACACTATATCTTAATCTGTGAGGGTCAGAGTTCGATATTAAATGCGATAAGTTGGCTTCTTGTATCGTTTCGTAGTTGTGTTGTGAATGCAACAAGCCGGAATGCCCGCTCCGGGAGAACCTGTCTTCGATCTGAGAAATGTACTTCAAGTCTGGTTTATAAAATTCACGTGTGGAACGCATTTACTACGTCGATCATTCACATTTATGGATCTGTTATTGCAGTTAAGATTAACAAAAGAAGATTTCTGCCTCGTATTCTCGTTAGCTATGATAAAGACGTTATATTCGAATGAGTCTAGTACACGTTTTATTGAAATGCTTAAATCATGGATTTGAATTTTGTAACTTCATTAGTAGATCCGAATAGGATAAATGTGTATCTTATTATCAGTATGAGTATTGCAACTGTGTAGTTAGCAATTTAACTATAAAATGGTCTTGAGGTTGCTTATTACTTAAATTACTCATTTCATCTTCGTCTTCATCGTTACTTTCATCAGATGAGTTTGTTGACGAACGTCTACTGAATGAAAAAAAAAAAGGAAATACAGTTATTGCTAACAATCATTCTAGTTTACATGACATGTAATGTAAACAAAAATGTCTCACAACAAAAATATGTACTTGTAGATAGTATTATTTGTGTTATAGCTTGAGAGAGTATAGAGTATATATATACAATTTGCATGCAGTTAAATTAGTGCCATCTAGTGTCCATGTTGTGTTACGTTTATTATTCCGTCCTAGTTCAACTAATATTAACGCAAGTGAACATCTTTATTTTGTTAAAAACACCGACAGGAGAAAAACCGGAAAGGTTTACACTCCTGACAAACGGACGACCATCAATCACCGACCGACTGGTGGTGTTAACGAGGTGTTGACGCTATGCAAATACGCAAACTGTCTGACCATTGACAGTTGTATTTGCCTTCCGTTTGTCAAACTCAATGTTAACTCCATGTGTTGAAACATCGCACGCGATTGATTTATTTACACAGATATAATTAATAAGAGGTACTTGAATACGGTATCTTTGGGGTTTCTCAAAGGTGCCGTATTCAGGTATCTATAACCGGTGTCGGAGGTCTGCTGGAAGACGTTTCTCTTCCAGCAGACCTCCGACACCGTATATAGAATAATGTTCATTGGAGATTACAGTATATAGATGTACAATAGATAAAACTGTAGACATACATATACTAGCTGCGCTCTCGGTTTCACCCGCGTAAGACCCACGTTAAGTTTTCTTAAATTTTCTTTCATTAATTTTCCGAACTTTCTTAATTTTTTCTTTCATAAAAACCTTCTCCTAACAATAACAAATGCAAAAAAAAGAATTAGCGAAATCGGTCCAGCCGTTCACGCGTGATGCTGTGACCAAGGGAATTAGGGATTTATTTTTAAATTATACTAGCGGACCCGACAGACGTTGTCCTGCCGAAACGTAAAAAATATTATTCCTGTAACCCTATCGCAACGCCATCTACCGGGTCCAATTGTCAATCTAAACCATTCTCCAATCCACCTGAAGCCACACAAAAAATTTCATTAAAATCAGTCCAGCCGTTCAGGAGGAGTTTAGTGACACACACGTACAGATGAAATATATATATTAAGATAGATTATTACAAAGCCCGATATCTTATTAAGTCACGTATACCTACACAGACTGAGTGATCATTGAGAAGAGTTAAAATAATATTGACACTCTTTACAGTTAAGTAGATACCTACATTAAAGTAGTGGAGGAACAGGTGCGGTGTCGCCGTTACGTCGCGGTTTCGTCCCTAATTCTGAGTCATACGTACATATAATGGAATTATAACTTGCAATAGATTGTCACTAGATGGCGTTGTATTTAATACAAATCGTATTATTAAGGTTACGAATTCGTAAAAAATTGCAGTCAGATTGTTGTCAAGACTGACAAATCTTCTCGAAATCCAGCGAATACACAGCCTGACTATTTGTAAAAAGGACTGGGAATATAAAATATAGTTGAATATTATATTATCTATTGGATCACTCTAAAACTTTTTTCCTTAATAAATGAATATTAATGAACCATATCTTAATTAATGTCACTTACTTTAAATATCATTTAAAAAGTCCGTCCAGTTTGAACCCATGTCACAATTATATCCTTCAAAACCTTACAGATATTAATAAATTATCATATTATCCTAACACACGTTTTTCTCGAAAAATATGTAAATGAAACCCTTGCAGGCCCAAAAGTAAGATGTCCGGAATAACAATATAACGAAAATTAATTTAACAAAACAACAGTGCCGGCCCGGAATCGACCGCGGTCCCTAGCGGCCACTTGAATCCATTACTAATTCAGAATACGATCCCACTGAATTAAAATAGCCATCCATAATGCACAGGCGCTCTTACTCGACACTAAAATAGCTTTTATGGTATTTTCTTTACGTCAGTTATACTTTGGTTTAAAAATGTGTAGGATGAAAATGGCTTAAACGGTATAATGGTTGTTGTGACATTTCGGGTAATTGTCGGTGGTATCTAGATGGTCCGCGAAGACTTTTTAATCCGTAATGGTCGAGCTGATAACGGGCACTATGATATACAGTCGCGGCGGAAATATTTTGATATGTATGGAGACGACTTGTTGTGAAAGATAAATTTAATCTTATATGTTTTAAAAGAAAGATATTTTTTTCATTACATATGGGGCAGACGGGTTACCTAATGGTAAATGACTACCGCCGCCGATAGACACCTGCAACTCAAGAGCCACAAGTGCGTTACCGGTCTTTAAGGTGGCGGTAGGGTCAGGGGGGAAGAGGGAGAGGTAAGGGTTAGGGCTTCGGTAACCTCACTCCCTCGGCCAAAAGCAATGTAATCATTGCTTCACTGCCGGTTTTCTGTGAGACCGTAGTATCACTAAGGTCGAGGCGGCCCATACGTGCCGAAGCATGTCTCTCCCACACCGTTTTTTTGATCAAAACAAGAATGGAGAAGGTTTTTATGCTATCTATATGCAGCGAAGACATTTATACAGCGTATAACCCATTAAAAAGAGGTGAGTAAATATAATATGGCACGACAACATCTTCTGGGGTCTGCCAAGAGAAAAGTTGAAAAAGTTGCCGTTAAAAAATTGATTTTTTTCTTTTATTTTTTCCATAAACTGAAAACGAAAGTGAAATTTTGACAGGATTACATTACGGCATCCCCAAAATATACACGTGAGTAAAACCGTATATTTTAAATAATATGAATACCACTCACGAAAGTTTTTATTCGAGGATTAAATCTGCCGGGTCGGCTACTAAAATAATAAATAAGTTTAAATTTAAAATACCCCTGGCTCAAAACAAAACACGGAATAGTAAAAAAATCCATGTTTGGTCTATAACTTAATCATTGTCACTATTCTAATGAACTCGAAGAGCGTACCACTGCAAACGTTGCTACAGTCTTCCTTCAATTATAGCTAAGAACACTCGATGAAATTATCTTTCAAACAAAAACAAACTAAATAAAAATCGGTCTATCCATTTACGAGCTACAATGCCACAGACAAATACGGGGGACACACTGAAAGTTTTTTGAAAATTAAAAACGGCATCATATAAAAACCTTTTAATATTGACTGTAAGGAGGATGATAGTCTGTCTGGCTGAGTGAGCTGGAGCGTTGTCGTGGTAGAAGAGGATTCCGCTTCTTGTGCGCTGCTATCTAACATTTTTCAAGACAACTGGTAGGCAATGACTGACACACATATCTGCAGTAACAGTCATTTTATCTTCTAGAATGATTGTTGCGAAATGACCCGTCCTTCCAAAGAATAAGGCAATCATCATTTTTACTTGACTTCTGCCCTTCTTTACTTTTGTCGGCAAATCTTCTAATGGAAATATCCATTGCTCAGATTGTTATTTGGTTTCGGGTTCGTAACAATATATTCAGCTTTCATCACCTGTGACGAGGTCATATACAGCATTCGAGTCACCTCCGTTATACTTTTCAAGCATTGAACAGCACCAATTCAAACGATGGCGTTTGTGATCTTCCGTCAAATTATGAGGAATCTATTCAGTACAAAGCTTTATGACGCCTAAATGTTGACTGCCCGAATCTGTTGATATGTCACTCAGTTATCTTCAGTAGTCGCTATAGAAGGACGTCCTTCTCGAGAATCATCAGTGAGTGTGCTTCGACGACGTTTTAACTCATTAAACCAGTTTTAAACAGTGGCACGAGATGGGGCTTCGTAATAAAATGAAAAACGAAGTCTATCGTAATATTGTTCTTGAGTAAGACCGCAACGAACGTCGTAATAAATCTTTGAGCGAAAATTTTCTCTAGTCAAATCCAATTCGATGCACGACAGACACTTTTTAAATTGCCGCCAATTTACAAAAACAAATGACATGAAATATTAAATATCTACAGATTCCCAAAAAGATCTTCCTAACTCGAAATTTAAATAAATTTTTCATCGGCTGCTTTTCTTACTGGCCTATTCTAAAAACGTTCAGTGTGATCCTCGTATACACGTTAAACCAACGCCCCTCCTTTGCGTAAGAGGCTTAAAAACAGAAAACTAAATCCTTCTCCATACTATACGTGCAGGTTGTCCAAATACCCCGCAGTCCGGTAGTAGTGCGATAATTAATAGCTTCAGTACACGGACCTGCGCGGCACCGAACCCGCGACCCTCCCGCTGCGTGCTTTATTGCGTGCCTGCAAATGTCAATAGTTCACTTTGTTTACTGTTGAACACAAATTACTGTTTGGAAACCTTTAATATGTAATGAAGGAGCCAGATCAGTTATTTTTTTATCGCATCAGATAAACAAAAGGTGGTTAAAGAATAGTTTTTGTTTAAACAGCTTCATGATAACTGACTGGAATGAACAGTTTATTCTTGTTTATTTTTACTTAAAAAATAAAAATAAAAAAAACTACATTTTTGGCAGAAATGAGTTAAATACATGAAAATTCTTGTCTTTTTGCGCTCTGAATACTGGTAAAACCGGCTAAGCGCTACGTTAAATCCGCGCCTTTTCCCAACTAAGTTTTGGTCGGCTTTCGGTCTTACTACGATACGGCCGAACTTCGATATTTTACGTGAAGCGACTGCCATCAGATCTCCACAACTCCAGTACTAGGCGATATCGAAGTTCTGGCCAGGTTGACGGACTTTTTAGGGCTCCAACTACCCGTAACGAATGCCACAGATGTTCGTATGGCAACCAAAACCGACGGCTTAACGTGCTCTCCGAGGCACGGAGGGTCTCAATGTGTTAAGAAGGGTCACCCATCCTAAGACTGACCTGGCTGGTATTTTTTAACCTTGGAATGTGCTAACCTACTCGATTACCACTTAGCCACGAGCCCTTCAAAACACGGTGAAAACTAACAATCAAACAAAATATTGTATTAATATTATAATACTAGCCGTACCCCGCAGTTTCACCTGCGTTAATGGTCACTGCTTTACTCCTAAAAGTAGTAGCATGATGTTACATAGCTTGTACTATTCCTCATGAGTCTATAATATAGAGCTATAATATACAAAAAAAATTTAATCCGACTCGTGGTTCCAGAGATTAGCGCGTTTAAACAAACAAAAAACTCTTCAGCTTGAGTAACTTGTATACTGCCTACGGTAACGAGCAGACGGCTCACCTGATGGTAAATGACTACCGCCGCCCATGGACACTTGCAACTCAAGAGTCACAAGTGCGTTGCCGCCCTTTAACGTGGGAGTAGGAGAAGAGGGGGGAAGACTAGACCATTTCAATCTTACCTTTTAACTTTGCCTATTTCACGTTAATTTATGGTATGAAGATGTATAAAGTGTTAGATATGACCAAAACATGCAAAAAATGAAAACAATGTATTTCGATGCATTATTTTTTAGAAACGCCGAAATTAGTATTTTCTCTTTGTAGTAAGTATATTACACAATGGTCCTTAGACATGACAGGGAATAAATCATTTTGTACGTTGAACTTTTTCTACTCTCGTCAAATAACACCAAATTGTTGGTGAGATGGCATAACCAAGCTTGGACACTTAAAACACAGACAATGGTGGGCCTCTCTAAATGTGTGCGATCAATCCGTTGATTTTAAAATTCATTTCCGTGTAAGGGATTTACAGAAATTTGTCTTGCGTCTGCGTGTTCTTTGAGGCCATTATTTGTATAATCAAAGTCTGTATTTTATTTTTTTTCAAATAAAAATTGTAGATCAACGCAATATCACCGCAATAATATGTTGCTTTGTAAAAAGTAAATATATGTTTGTAAAGTCCTCTGCAACACAGGTGTTCTTTTTTTAAAGAAAAAATTAAGCCTGTATATATACCTACACTCTGCATGGAGTCTAAACAAATAAATAAATAACCCTGATAATAGATTTTTTTACTTCTTGTTAAACAAGATCTTCTGAAAAGTTTGTCAGACCTTATTAATTAAGTCATTCTTTTAAGTCCATTAGTACCTTCCCAACAAAATTTTGAAGCAATATAATTAAAATAATTTTTAATAACCCCCTCTCACACGACACAGAAATTACACTAAAGATTTTATCTTCAAGAGAGATGTTCCACTTCAATAAAAGCTTTAATATTAGGTTAATTACTTTACGAGTCTCCTTTAAAACCGTTTACATTAAGCACATGCATACAACCAATAAAACATTGTTACCGGAACTGAGCTCCAATAAATAGGCGCCTTTATGTCACAAACGTTCACAGATAAGGCTAACTGTGCACGAGGGCGCGATACTCGCTGACAACAGCGGCCAGACACGACACCTACATCACTCGTTTGTGGCTGCCTAACGTGCTTGATCGCGGTATTTCATAATTTTTGATTAATGACAGGGGATGGTCATGAATGAACTGGGCAGTTGATTTACGTGCATAGCTATACAAAAATTCCATTATTACGATTCTTAGTCATTGTTTCAAAAGCAATCATTCTTAATTTGTCCGTTTAGGAATTAAGCACTCATTACCTCCGTAGCACACAATATTATATAACTAGCAGCGCCTCGCGGTTTCACCCGCGTAAGTTCCGATCCCCTGGGAATATTGGGATAAAAAGTATGCGTTAATCCAGGTCTCCAGCTATCCACATACCAAGTTTCATCGCAATCGGTTCAGCAGTTGTTGCGTTAAAGAGTAACAAACATCCATCCATTCATCCAAATGTTTACATTTATAATATTAGTGGGATAACAACCCGCACCGGCTTCGTACATATAGCAGAGCATATAGTATATTGTTTTTTTGAGATCTTCTCCAATCATCGTCATATTTCAGCCATTTTACATAAAACCTTAACAAATTATACACCTAAACATTTCTCATGAATCCAAAAAACCGTTCAGTAGTTTTTTAGTTTATCGCGAACAGTGAGACAGACGGGGAGGGGGAATTTGTTTTGAAATATGTAGTGACTAGCTGTGCCTGCGACTTCGTCCGCGTGGAAGAGTGTCTTTGGGTAGAATTTTTAATTATTTAGGCTAATTGACGATACTTCCATACAACTTTTCATCCCCACCTTTCAACTTCTTACACCCCTTTTTTCACATTAAAAAGTAGCCTATGTCCTTTCTCGGGCTTTAGACTATCTGTGTACCAAATTTCATTTTAATCGGTTCAGTAGTTATGGTGTGAAAGGGCGACAGACAGACAGACAGACTGACAGACAGAGTTACTTTCGCATTTATAATATTAAGTAAGGATTACATGTGCGAATGCCGTGATAAGATGACAAGTTATACAGCGGGTTTTCTAACTATAAATAGGTTATTCTTCCGAAGTTTGGAATACTAAAAGATGTGTTTTAAATAGATTTAGGTGTCGATAGTTAGAGAGCATTACCTAAACTTTTCCCATTATTAGAATACACATTTATTGTTGGAACACCATCTAAATCTAAGTTCAATTAAATTAAACTGTGTGAGTTAAACTAAATAATAGTTCCGAGATGTTCCAACCTTTTAAAAATCATTATACAAATTTTATAGTGATACTCGTATTTATATGATTCTGAATCCCAAAACTTATGTGTTCATCAACTCTACTAATGTACGGACGGTAAAATTTTCGTTGAAAATTCAACGAAATTTTACCGTTCGTAAGCAAAACGAATCGTTTTTTGTTTATTGGAACGCGGCATAAATCAATCAAAACATATCCCATTTCCTTTGTACCTATATGTTTAAGACTGGTTACCAAAGCAAAGATGTTGGCCCACTATAAAAGTTATTTTAAGCTTAATACAATCGTATGGCATATTTTATAACTTAATCTAAGTCCAGTAAAATTCTCGCGTCGGCAACTATTCAAAAGCATATAAAGTACTTTGAATAAAACATATCTGAGTTCGCAGTGACCGTCGAATTAGCGAGACGCTGGCATTATCGTACTAGTGCTGAATAATTCTATATTGTACCATTTCTACCCGCCATTGTATTGAAATGTGGCAGGCAACACCGGACGGCGAGAAATTGTTTGACAGTTGAAAACTGTCACCTAGACGTGGTGAAAGAAATATTGTAGTTTTGCAACAATTTTGTTTCATTCTGGGGTTTTTATTGAATTAGAAGTAGTTTAAAATTAGCTTTATTTGAAAACTATACATATTTGACAGTTTTTTATCACTAGGAGTTGTTTGTTGAAGGGTAGTAAGTAGGTAGGTAGGTGTGATAGAAGGTTCTAAAAGTATAATTCCTCTGAAGTCACTGTTGTATTTCAGATTATATTCCGCCCAAATGGAGTCCGACTCTCGTTGTTAACCGCATTTTTCTATAAGGTACAGGTTGGGAAGGTTCTTCACCAGAACCAATGTGAGCAGGAGTCTGCTGTGCCCTAATTCCTTCGACCTCTTTTTCCAACCTGTTCTATAATAGGTGTTTCTTGAATGGCGGGACTGAGGATGTAATGAAGATTGCGACGCGGTTCGCGATGAGCAATCCAAACCTTTCCCCGTATTCTGTGAAATCCGCACTCCTTGAACGGTAGCCACTAAGCTGTCTTATTGAGAAGATATACAAAGGTAAAGAAGAAACTATAGATCGATAATTATAGGTCAAGGCAATCTCTTTACTCGACATTACGCTATATTGTAAAATCAACTCAATATTGTTTCTTAACCCGGCATCAAACCTGGAATTACGAACTACGAGTTCAACCACCACTTTACATATTTCGTATCTAACACACTCAAACAAATGATTCAAATTAGACTATTCATCGGACTTAATTGTTTTCAACACAATCTTCTCAACAGTTTAAAAGGGAAATTCAATCAGCTAATAGAGGTAATGTTTTTGTTTCAGGTAAGCATCGATCCTGTATACCGGCGCAATCAGAGCGGCAAGTGTTCCCCTTCGGAGGGCGAGGTAGGAGGGCACAGTATTGCAATGCAAATAAGATGATCGCAGAGATTTAACGGAACCTGACCCTATTGATAGATAGGGAATATACGGGTACAAGCTTTGTAGAGAACTGCACGTAATAAATGATTTAGAAGAATATCAATTCCTGTGATTTTTAGTGATACTAAAATTGCTTTCACTTTTTACAGCACCCACTACTTGTATCTACTGTACTTGTATCTGTCACTTTGCTGTTAACCCCGTTGAAGTGACATTTTTACAGCACCCACTACTTGTATCTGTCACTTTGCTGTTAACCCCGTTGAAGTGACATTTTTACAGCACCCACTACTTGTATCTGTCACTTTGCTGTTAACCCCGTTGAAGTGACATTTTTACCCGCTTTTTAAACTTGACCTGTATCTTTTTATCTATGGATGTAATGGAATCTTTCAAACGTAGTTTCCACTAACTTCAAGCTTTCCGATTAACTTGAGAATTTGCACACGTATCAAGAACCGCTGACAATAAAAGGCTATAATTGATTGATTGTAAGAAAAGATGGGATGCTCGACATCAAATGTTACAAATAGGTCTTTGGTATTTATAAAAATATAGTAAAAAGCACCCCCCGCTTTTGTGATCAAAAATTATTTCGCGACATTGTCATCAAAAAATGTATTTGTTGTGTCTGTAAGTGTTGATGTTTACATTTCTTAGAAAGAAGTTCATATAAAGCAGGGTTGCCTCACCACTTATCTATTCGATCCTTAACTATCCTTTAGATGGATAAAGTTGATTTAAGAAAATAGTCAGTGCTGCCACTACCTTTTACAATAAAAAGTACGTCAGCTTTACGCATCTTTGGTTTTTACTGGAATACTGCAAGTTTATATTTTCTGCATCAGGGAGACATTTGATTTTTTCTGTTTTATTTATAAATGAATTCTGTAAACCTCTGTATTTTAAATGTACTCGTTTGGTTTCTGATTGAGGTATTCGGACGGCAAATACAATAGAATCGTCTCGTGTGTTTCAACTGCTTGTATCTCCCAAGTAAAAGCCTCGAAGGGCAACAGCTTCGCCCCAATCGCGATAATTCCGACATCTCGCGCAAGATTTGTGCTCCATTGTCGTCGAGACCCGCGACATTGTTAACGATTGCTGCTCAAAAGATTATCTAGAAGAGACTATGACAATTATAGAATATTTTCTTGGGAATTTCCAAAATTATTCGCTGAATCGGCAAAGCCACAATCAAGTAAACTCACAATTGTTTTTTTTTTTTTTTAAGAATACTAGTAACACATTACTCGTACTCTTGTTAACCCCTCCAGTTAAGCTAAATGCTTGTGTTAGGAGTGGGTTCACGCCGGTAGTGCACTGGGTGGGGTTCGAACCCGCAACCACTTGATCGCAATTCCGACGACTTAGCTATTACGCTACCGCGCCGCTTAAATTAGGAACTCAATTAAATGAAGTCCGTAGTCGTAATGGAAGCGGCAAGAATCTACTGGGCCCTGTAGGTGTAGATTCTTGCCGGTTGACGGCAAGTATTAATTAATTTTAGCCAGTTTTCTTCTTACTCTGTCCTCCCAAAATGTTTCTTTTGCCTCCACACTATTATGGCTTATTTCATATTTACCCTTTTTTAGGGTTCCATATCCAAAAGCTAAAAACGGGAATTACTAAGACTGGGGCTCCCATACAACAAATGTGTTTTTTTTTGGTACGGAACCCTTCGTGTGCGAGTCCGACTCGCACTTGACTGGTTTTTATTATTTATTTTCAACATTACAAAAGATACGAATTAAAATTCCTTCCACATAGCTAAAAGCTAGCTAAGTATCTCCATAACAAATACCATTATTGTTGAAGTCCTGCACCCTGGACAGTACAATAATACTCTATGCCTATGTTTTAGATTGAATTTGTCTTAGGTTTCAAGAAATGACATTGTTCTGTCAAAATTTATATCTGAACATCACATTCACGTGTGTTATTTATAGTTGTTTTGTACGGCTGTAGCAGTTCTGTACATTTCGCTTCGGCAGTTCTTGGTGTTGTCTATATTATAAGTAAATATTGTTAGCAATAAATAATTACGCCTGCGAGTTTCTCGGTACCTTTTCTATATTTTATTACATAGGTATATTACAGATTTTAATTATAGGTAGTTCCAAGGTTAAACTAACGAACATTAAACTCAAGATATTATTGCTTCACATCGACAAGGGGCTTCAATTTATCATTATTTGAGGTACATATGGAAATACTTTCCCGGCGTTTCGATTGATTTGAAAGGATCCTGATGCCTGCGATAGACTGACATCAGGATGGGTTCAAATTTATAGGGCGATTGAACCTAAAGCAACTAGCGGCTATTCGACATGAATAGTTCTTTGACTGCACTAGGTCCGATAAACCACTAGCAGCAATCAGCAGTCAACAGTTGAGTTCTGAGAGCGTAAGTGACACTTTGTTTTAAGCGACGTTCATAGTCGCAACATTGCATTTTCTGTTAGGGTAGGTTAGTTACAAGTACAAGCATTACATTATTTCGTTGTATTAACAAGAGGACCGTGGAAGCCTGAGAGCCTCCCTATTAAGAAGTGCGCATACGCCAGAAATAAGTCCGCAATCGCAACAAATATGTCCGCGACACTTGCAGCGCATTCCCGCGGATGCAAATTGAGCGTGCGGGGCCCTTATCTGATGTAGGGTGGCCATGATGTTAATATTTGAAAATTTGATCTATTATGTCTTCCTAATCAAAAACAGAAAGAATTTCTGTTATGTTTATGTCCAGAGACCAAATCATGATTGTAAGCTAGGAAACATCGTCTTAATTTATCTCTTTATACGAAAGGCTTCTTGCACTGAAACCATTTTCTTTTTATTTTCCACAACTTTCATAAAATGTCTCCACTCATAGTAAAGTTATAAAAATCTAGATCAGCTATCGTCGACACTAAAAGTTTTGTTTTTTTTTCACGTGCAAGAAAAAGGGGGTCAAGTGCAAGTTGGAATTGCGAGGACAAGGTGGTTACGCGAGAGACTTGTTTTTCATGTGCCTCTTTCTTCTGTGATAATCCAGAATACACTCTATGGATATGTCAAATTTCGCTGCGTTCGTTCGTGATATGTCAAATTGTGCGATGGCGCAATGGTTTAAGTGGTTACCCCGCCACTACACCGCGCCGAGTGTTGTGGGTTCGAATCCCACACGGGACAAAAATTTGTGTGATCCACAAATAGTTGTCCCGAGTCCCGAGAAAAAAAACAATGAACAAGCAAACCATTAGCGGATTAAACCATTGTGATATAATAAACAATAAATTAAACATTTTAAATATATCCTATTGTAAAATCCCGACCGTGATTAGAATAGAGCTGATGACCTCCGAACGACTGAACTGATTTTCTTGAATCACAAGCTAAGAACACTCGATCAATCACCTTTCAAACCAAAAAACAAACTTAATAAAAATCGGTCCATCCATTTAGGATCATCATACCACAGGTTGGCACTCAGATACACTCATCCCTTTTTGCGAGGTAAAAAACATTGCTAAACTACGAATCTACATTTGTTTTTTGAGGAAAGCAAACTCTGAATACTTATCATAACATAATCAAAATAAATTCTATAATCAACGGTACTTGTAGGATTCTAAACTTATAACTGTTAAAAAGTAAAATTCCTAAAATATTTATAGCTGATGGTTATCCTACAGCTACGGTATCCGTGCGCCTGCGCCGATTTACATACAAGCGGTTAATGCTATTGCCTCGTATTGGTTATTGTACTCACTGCGAGCTTAATCGTTGCTCCGACAACACGCAAGTAACGTGCCTGGGAAAATGTTGCCGTGACTATACAATATTATATACTATTTATTAGAGTTCATAAAATAAGTCACGTCGTCTGAAAATTGTGCACTTATTCAGACGTGACTCGATTAGATCACTTAGTTTTTCGAGGATATTGAGTTTAAGATTGATTCGAGTTTAACTTTTTCACCTGTAGATTAAGACAAAGCTGATGACTGTAGATTAAGCGACTACTTCGTAAAGCTATAGATTTGAGCTTAGCATTTTTCTCCAAAATAGTTTTTATAATTTAAAACAAATTTTTCAATTCGAGCCAGTAGTTTCTGAGATTAGAGTGTTCAACAACGCTCTTAATTAGTTTTATAATATTAGTATAGATACGTGTATGTACAAAGACTTGAATCATTTTCTAATACAACAAAAACACCATAACTCAGCTTTCATTGTCCCGTTTCACAATGTTGTCTATCCGACGGCCGAGGTGCTACTGACTGTCGCGGGTGTCGGCACATAGATTACGTCACTGTCACTAGATGGCGCGACACCTCCGTTTCACATAACTTCCGGTAGTGATATATCTCATCTGGCAGTGCACACACACCACTGGGAATGATAATGCTGAGTCTTATTTCTTTCTCATGGTATTGTAACCTGATTTAATGTTGGGAGCCTTCGTTCATTTTTAACCGTATTTTATGTATTACCGAAGAGGTAGGCAGAGTATTAACACCCACATTTTGCCAATTATAATTTGGTCCCAATCACGTGATAGGGGGAAGCCCATTTGGGAACCATAAAAAGGAAAATTTGTGAGTATATTGAAAGAGAAAGGTAGGTAAGAAGGGGAGGGATAATGCTTAAAGGGAATGTGGGAGCAATAGCTCGAGCCGGTCAGGGTAACACCAACTACCTGTTAGGGGCCATCCATAAATTACGTCACACGCAATTCATGATTTTTTAACCCCCCCACCCCCACCCCTAGTCTCACAGTGTCACACTTCGTTGACCCCCTTCCTCCTCTTTAACGTGTGACGTATTTCTGGATGGCCTCTTGCCGGGAAGTCCGAGCTCTCTAACGAACTTTATATTATGAAATAATAACCTTTGCGTGACGTCATCACAATGAGGAAATATGTATTTAAATTTGTACGTTATAAATAGACTAGCAGCGCCCCGCGGTTTCACCCGCATAAGTCCCCATCCCGTGCGAATATCTTGATAAAAGTAGCCTATATGTTAATCCAGGTCTCCAGCTATCTACAGTAACAAACATCCATACATCCATACTCACAAACTTTACGTTTATAATAGGATATCTTTTTACTGCCACACTTTTTATACCGAATTATATTATGTCTACTAAGTATCGAGCAACAAAGTTCAAACCAAAAACTGTAATTTTACATTTACGCTTTCTTAACATAGTTACATACGGCACCGGTAAAAGCTTAACATCAGCTGGGTTGCTTGTTTGAAGCCAGACTTGTAAAAAAACACACGAAACTATTTTTTGCTTTTAGGTATTCACTATCGCGAACGCTATTACGTATATACCAAACAAGCCCTAACACCTAACACCGTTAATAAACCGGTCTCAATAAAATCTAGGTTGGTAACGGTAGCGGCAAGTGGCCGGGCGGGTCGCAGGTTCGAGCCCGGCGCATTACTTGATCGCCTCATCTGCACCACAACCTTGATCGCCTCATCTGCACCACAACTCAACATAATCAACAGTTCCGTGTTACATGCTGAGATATGATATTTGTGTCATATCATCAAGCATGCGGTGCTAGGGTTCGGGCACGTCTGCCAAGGCCGTCTTAGTATATGCCGGGGTCCTTGGGCACACAAAAATAAAGGCCCTGTTGAATAGTAAAAATATACATAATTGATAAGTTAGTGAGTTGTTAATGTAACATTGTGGTTGGTAAACCATTTTTTAGCTGTGAACGGTCTCCGTTACAATTGGTAAACTTAATATATAATAAAAGTAATGTTCTTGTAGCAACTTCAACACTTAGAAAAGTTTCCCTTAATTTAACTTTTAGCTTTTGTAATGTTTAGCGTTTGTAAGATTTTAGCGTTTGTAAGATTTTAGCGTTTGTAAGGTTTTAGCGTTTGTAAGGTAGAGACCGCATTGCAAAGGCATCCACTGGTTCTTCAGTTCTGTTTTTTAGAAATTGCCTTAAATGGGGCCTTTCGAGGACCCCGTCAGATTGGGGCCCTGGGCACGTGCCCCGTGTGCCCTTACGCCCTTGCGCAGACGTGTCATGTGTATTGAAATAGAGATGTTAAGTGATGTCACCGTGTCAGTAAGGAAAGATGCCTTTAAACCAGTATGTGTAGAGGTTGGGCCCCTAGACAGAGCGAGGCAACTATCTCTCTCATGCATGCTTTGCCCTGTGAATCAGTACTCGTAAATCCTTAAGGATTGTCCGTGAACTCCGTGATCCCAAACTTACAAGTACTATTACAAAAAGGGTGTAAAATTATTTTCATAGGGTTAGCAAAGAGAATCTTAAATCCTCTATTAATGGAAACGTTGTTAGAGAGGACGGGTTAAATAAAGCATGGGTTAAAACCAGCCAACTGCGAGTTGGACTCGCGCGTGAAGGGTTCCGCACCATCGTACAAGATTTAAATTTAAAAAATTAAGAAAATTGAGCAAAAAACGGTTCCCGTGGGAAACATTTTAATTTCGTCGCAAACGAAGCCGCGGGCAACAGCTACTAGTCTATAATAACCTTCCTCAATGAATACTCTATTCAGTACATAAATAATTATTCAGATCTGACTGATAGTGCCAGATATTAGCGCTTTTAAACACACAAACAAAAAATCTCTTCGGTTTACTAAATTAGCATAGACGAGTCTCATAAACCAGGATCTGTAGCAGCCCTACTACATACTCTCACCTATATCCCGAAGGGGTAAGCAGACGCGTATTAATTACCTACATTTAGCCGACTATAATTTACGTAAGGAGGCAAGCCTATTTTTTTTTAATGGTGTATTGGGCAAACGAGCAGACGGGTCACCTGATGGTAAATGACTACCGCCACCCATGGGCACCTGTAACTCAAGAGTCACAAGTGCGTTGCCGCCCTTTAAGTTGGGAGTAGGGGAAGAGCGGGGTGACGGGGAGGGGGATTAGAGGATTAGAGGGGAGGAGAGGGCGGAGAGGGGAAGGATGGGAATAAGGGAGAGGGAAGGTTTAGGGCCTCCGGTAACCTCACTCAGGCGGTGAAAAGCAATGCAAGCATTGTTTCACTGCCGGTTTTCTGTGAGGCCGTGGTATCGAGTGGAGTCTATTTATTGCAGTCAACTGGGCACTTTGGGAAATAAAGATGAGAAAATTCGGAGTATATTGAAAGGGAAAGATGGTAAGAAGGAAATTCAATAGAAGGAAAGGGATATCGCTTATACGGATGAATTTTGTAGTGTTAGCAGTAGCCCGAGCACGGGGGCACGGGCCCAGGGCCCCATTCTGAGGGGGCCCTCGAAAGACAATTTCTAAAAAACAGGAGGAATCGGTGGATTCCTAGATTTGTAACCCGAACTGGCTGTTGCCGGAACATGCAAGCCAGTACTATCACGTAATCTCCAACCAAATTATTTATAAATTAATTAGCGGACCCGACAGACGTTGTCCTGCCGGAACGTAAAAAATATTATTCCTGGAACCCTATCGCAGCGCCATCTATAGGGTCCAATTATAAATCTTAACCATTCTCGAATCCATCTGAAGACACACAAAAAAAAATAATTAAAATCGCTCTAGCCGTTTAGGAGGAGCTCACTGACATACACACGTACAGAAGTAATATATTTATAAAGATTGAGAGTACTAGTAAATTACTAGTGATGAATCTATAGTAAGTATTAATATAGATTCATTTGCATCATTAACGACGCAAGGCGTACATACGCTTGACACCTTTAAAAAATACTAGTCCTTATCACATATGCCTAGACCACAAACAAACACGTCCGCTAGATACAGGCAAACTTGTCATTTTGTGGCAGATACAGCAAGAATTCAAGGATGCGGTCAGCGCAGCGTTGGTAGTAATAGACATTTTCAACAATTATATAAAGTAATGCTCACTGCGTCGTATTCAGTAGACACTACATCGTGACTAACATCAGGTAAATAGATATTTTATTTTTCTACTATTAGAACTATACAAATTGTAAAAGGGTGTATTAATTTCTTTTTTATCGTTATAACATATGACTGGTAAATATTCATCACTATTTTTATATTTATTATTTTTAACGAAAAAATTATTTATATGTTTTTTTATTAATTAATTTTCTTATAAACATAATTTGCTATATATATTAGCTCCTCATAGTTAGTCACTGACAATGTTGATATATGTATATACATATTTATTTAATATTAGAATGTGTATATGTATTTGTTTATAGCTATTTACATTCCAAATGTTTGAACCTATAAAAAGTATTTAAGGTATATATGATTATTATGTATCTATTTTTGCTAACATTGGTATATTTCAATAAGCTACTGAACTGAGTTTGTACACCTGCAAACTGCCCTATGCACTAATCCATCACACTTGTCCATCTTAAGGTTGTCTGGTAGGAATCGCAACTAGCGATAAGACCGCCGATTGTACCATTATTCAATATTTTTCATTTATGTTGTAACTTTTCTATGGTGTACAATAAAGAATATTGTATTGTATTGTATTAGCATGATTTTATAGCACCTGTATAGCATATTTCTGTTTAATATACTGATTTTATCCACATCTTTAGTGTTTATTATCTATGGTTTCATTAATGGCAGCTTTCAGCAAATTTTACAGAAACCCATAGATGAGAAAAAGGGAGTCATCTACGCTTTTCTCATTGTATGCATCTCTTTTAGTTACTGATGGCTTTTAACAATTACCGTACCTTTCGCAGAGGGAGAAAATTAAACATGCATTCCATAACTGTCTGGAAGCTCGCTCGCTCACCGAACTATGACACCAACATCGATAGAGTGTTTCCATACTCGGAAGTCCCATTCCTCGGCGACTACAACTTGGTGAAGATTCCTCAGTCCCTCAACAACCTCATAGACCATGTAGACTACTGGGGAGAAGGTAGAATAGTTACCCCATCTGGCATCAGTGGCTTCGCTAACTGTTATAACGTTAATCATACCCATCAACTCGTGAGCAACGGTGTGGACCGCGACAGGAAGATCCCAAACAGGATCCCCGTTCTCAGTTACACCAATTGCGACACTAGCGCTTACATCAGAGACAATTCTGTCATAACAGTTACTCTTATGGGAGCCCCTATAAACAAAAGCTGCGCTTCAGATATTGGACGCATAGTGAACAATGATCTCGGTAAAGTAGTCGTGTATGGTTTCGACAGCGGCTCACAGATGATTACCAATCTCACCGATTCACTAAAAAGTAAAGGTCTGTATCAATGCCCAAACTACAACCTACCTGGTGAACTCCAAGGTTTAACGTTATATGATAACCATATTGCCTTTTTAAACGTCACTATGCTCAAAGACCAACTGTATAAGCTGGTCACCGATGGCGAATATGATATTGCCGTAACTCTGACCAATAATTTAAACGAAGAAGGATTAGCTGCTGTAATAAGCCATACTGTTGAAAAACTCCTACTTTCCAATTCTACAGCTAGCACAAAATTAATGTCGTTTGCTTACAAGTTGTGGAAAGGTGGAGCGAAACATGTCGTCCGGAGTAATTTTCCTCCAGTTTTCTCTTCAATCTTTTTTCACGAAAATGTGACTATAGTGAATACTGGATACCTCCAGGCTCTCAAACTAGACGCCAATACCGATAGCATGAACGACAGGCTCGCGTGGGGAGACAGCCAAGACAAGACTAGTAGAAGAGTGAGCTGGCTATTTGTGCCTGTGTGGGAAAATAACGATGTTACATTCAAGCTGTATAATCTTGATTGCGACATGTATTTGAAACTGGATGCAAGTACTGACTCAGACGGAGACAGACAAGCCTGGGGCTCGAAGAGTTCCAGCGAGAAGAGGCACAGGTATTATTTGGAGCCGTACTTCAAGAACGGATCGTTGGCGTTTTACATTATAAACTATGAGTACCGTCAAGGTTTGAAGTTGGTTATGCAGCAGGATTCCATGGGCGACAGGCTTCTGATGGGACATAATGGCGATATCTATAAAGACGAAGGACGCTTCAGGTGGACTATTGCACCGTGGAATTGAGGCTGTGACCAAGCATTGAAGAAGGCTTCAGTGAATATAATTTATATAAAAGTAGATGCATACGCTATTTTTATTTGTGGTCTTTTTTTTTGTTAATTTTTATTTTCTAATTTCTTTATTATGACTTTGTAACCATATCAAGCTTAAATGTAATATTTAGAACCTTTTTTTCTGGTAAGAATATCACTTTCTTTATTAATATAAAAGTTTAAGGTGGGCACTGAAAATCAGTACTGAGGTGGCATTTGTCCATTGCAGTGTATACTGAGGGTTAACCTATTTTCTAGGGCACGGCGTATAACCCTCAGTAACATAAAAAGTTCTTTTTTTGTAAGTAACATTAAAAAAAACGTGGTCGGATACGTGCCATTGACGCGTCATGTGACATGTTAGTGTCATGTATCAAATGACTAAAATCTTACGTGTTTTTAAAATTTGAATTGTTATTTTAATTATTTTTATTTGTTATATGCTGTGCTTTACAAAATAAATCATTTTTCTTTCTTTCTTTCTTTTGTGAATCACACGGTTGTAATAAAAAGTGTATTTCGGGGATGCCTTATTATTTTGGACTCGTCAGTTCACTCCTTGGTAAAACACACCCTGTCGTATCGGAAACTAGTTGGTCATCCCTGAAAGATACGTGAGTATAACTTTATATCCACACTAATATTATATTGCTGGGGATTATTTGTTTTATTTGGTTAAACGCGCTAATCTTTGAAATTACCACTGCTTAATTGTTGAGGAAGGTTGTGAGTTATTAAACATCACGCTATGACACTCACGGGCGGAGCAGTGATCATAAATGTAGGCAACGGCTGGTATTTAATAAATACGTTTGTTTTTTAATAACTAATTAGGAGTAAAACTTCTGAGTTTTGACATGTTGAATGTCAACCTACAGTTCGTTTGGCTGGTCTGTTATTTCTTGTTGTTTTTTTTGAAAGCATCCTTTGTTTTCTGAGGGACCTTACCAACAGGCGGCAGAGGACTATCAGATGATAGACCTCGGGCGCTAGTAAGTGGAAGGGGAGGAGGTCTTGCTCCTCCGAATTATGCCATCTTAGGCACTTGCTAAACATTTAACTCTGGCTGCTAATATATAATGTATCTTGACATTTAATGAGTCCAATTCTAACATTAAAATGCATTTGTTTTTTGTATTTGCAAAATGTTTCACTACTACTCGAAATACAACTTAAAAAATACTTCTATTACAAACACCTTTTAAAAGGCTCTACAATATTTTAATAATCTGTGAGAGTCTTACTCTAACGAAGTTGTGTAATTACTATGAAGTATTTAATGTCACTACTGTCGTAAAAGAACTTACGTGAGCTGACGGAAGCCTTCACTACATCAATGAACGTAGTAACTCTATCAGCATCAAATGCCTTGCTGTGTACATGTGCGTAGAGTATCTGCCGGCCCAGGGCGGCACTCCCGCCAGCTACGAGAGGAGGTTAGTTGGCGCCCAGACGCCGCGCCGTCTGCCCGCCTTACGCGTCCTCCGCCCGCCCAAAAGCCTGCGTAAACCCTTACGCGACTATGTTGACGACTCTGCAAGACGATTTTGAAAGTATCACGTGTTTTGTTTTTGAAGATATTAAATAAGGAATAATTATGTTTTTGGACTAATAAGACCTATTGTTACCTAGTTTAACTTTTTTAAGGAGTGTTTAAAAAAATTTTTTTGGTGTTAATTATTTGTGCTGGAAGTTCGTTTTTTGAAATATAATAAGAAGTTAACAGGTACGTTGATTTTGTAATTTTTAACCGACTTTATAATAATAGGTAGTAGGGAAAAATATAGTTATCAATAGCCAATGAATTTTATGTTTCGATTTTAACTATTAATTAATACGTTTAGTTATTATTTCAATTAGGGGAGAGTGGGTGACAACCCATTCTCCCCTAATTGAAATAATAACTGTGATATAAATAAGGTAAATGTGGATCAGCACAGTGAATCATTTTTTTTCCAACTCATACAGATACAAGGTTTATAGCTAAATCACTTTTATTAAAGTATAGGAAAAGTAAATAATCTAATTTGAAAAGAAGTTGGGAAAAGATCCACCATGACCCAGGACTGGGTCATGGTGGATCTCTGCATGGGTGACAGTGGATCAGTTGGATTGTTGGTTATTTGCACCATAAATGAGTATTTAATCGAATATTTTAAACCGTCTCACAAAAGTTTCTAAAGATTATAATTATTGTCTCTTTATAATTCATCTCTCTTAGAGCCATTACAACATATAATATTGTCGTAAACTTTTAATTAGTACATTACGATTTAAGATTTTACACAATACATTATGATACAAAAGTTACCAAGGCACCAACAATTAAAAATAAAAATACTTCTTCAGCAATACCTAGAAACTAATATATTCAGAAACTCGTCCAGGATCATTACCTGTCTTGTAAGAACCATATATTATAATTATATGTGTGTGTAGTGTATGAATATATGTGTGTATATATATTTCTTTATGTATATGTATGTATGTGTATTATTTGGATAATAATAAAAAATTATTAGACTTAAATAGACTGTTATTTATAAATTGTATATTTTTCAATACAGTATAGTCCATACTAAGGTTGTCTGTAAGAGATAGCAGACAATGTATATGTAATGTAGCTATTAGATAGCTATTATTATTCCCCATAATAATAGCTATTACAATATAGGAAAGCTATATGACTATCTTCTAAGATTAACACATAATAATAACGAAAAAATGTAGACATAATATGCCCTGCTACCCGTGCGAAGCCGGAGTGGGTTGCTAGTGGATAATAAATTTTTAATGATATTGTGTGCTAATATATAACAATCGGCACTGAGAATTTAAGAAGCCGGCCCAAACTAGCAGGTATGCATACCTTCAGAGTCTCTACTAATACTACTCCAGACGACACGTTTTGTTAAATAAAGCTTCTTTTAACTTTTGAACCCTAATTGAAAAAAAAAAATCACTCTTAAAAGTAGAAAATGAAGTTGGATCACTTACACGATATAGCTTATAGAAAAGAAAAAATACAACGTCATCGCAATTTTTAAGTCAACATAAAACGGAACATAAGCAAACAAGAATCTGCCGCAGTAAATAGCCTAATACTTCAATAAGCGCAAAAAAGCGGCTCTACGGCAATACTCTTTTCAGTATTAATAACATACAAAAATTTATCGGGAGGTATGAAAGTTTTTTACTATCTGACATGAGCTTCTAAAGTGACATATCGTATTTTTATTAACTGACATGAGCTTCTAAAGTGACATATCGTATTTTTACTATCTGACATGAGCTTCTAAAGTGACATATCGTATTTTTACCACTAATCTGTGAGTTAAAAATTACACCTTTCACAGGGAAGTGATTTAGATTACAATCAGCACAACACCCAAATATACTAATATTTGTCTCATATAGACACAAAAAACACCTAACAACATATAAAATATTGAAATAGGTAGACTTATTAACAACACATACATAATAATAGTTTTCACATCGCTGTTATATTGCTGTAAATAAACCGCAACTTCCTGCTGAACGCGAAGATAAAAATTTACTTGTACAATGTACACGTCTTCAATTAGGTAAAAAAGTTGTAGAAACTTACTGCTTTTTCTTAAAACTGTATGTATGTACCCCCTAAATGAAAGTCTTTTATTTAATTCATTGAAAGATAGAAAGAAATTGTATTAATAATAATGAGATTATTTGAATGATTGTTATCTAGTATAATGGTAAATATGTATGACTAATTAAATTAAATGTTACATGGCTGAAAGCGACCGTTAAATAGAAATAAAGGAGTTAAAACCCACACCTCACTCTCAGTTGACTAATCTCAACGAAGTAGTCAGAGAAACGTAACCGAATTCCCTCCACAAACATCTGCTTACTTGTAGCAGGTGTCGCAAATACTTCCAAATGCATATCTTATCTACCTCGAAGTGATGCTATAACACAATTTTGAATGCAGTGATAGGTAAGTGGTGTAAACATTCGGTTTCCGTTTACGCATCTTTTCGTAGTTCTCAATTCATGTGCCTATTAGAAATTATAAGCGGTTGTTTTAACTATATGGGCAAATATAGTGATGAAACCTGTGCCCCTGAGAATTCTTCATAATATTCTGAAACTTTTTTAAATTCTTTATTCTAACTTCAAATTTCGCAGTGATAAGGTATCTCCTAGGAAAGGACTTTTAAAAGTTAATTCCCTAAAGGGCTAAAAAGGGACTTTTTCAAGAGATTTTTAATTAAGTCATTCTAAGATTTTTGTAATTCGCCCCCGCAGGTAAAAAATAGGAGATGATCGACATCATCTCCTATTTTTTATTAATTTCGACAAATTAATTGATTGATAACGTATATATAACACGAACGATGCCGCATGTAAAAGGTAGTATATTTTAAAATTGACTTTATAACTGGTAAACGGTATTTTTATTTTAGACGGCACCGTCTGTATTAGCCCTTAGCAGACTGAATGTTCTAAAAAAAAGCGATATAATCTTTAGTTATTCACCAGTTGATACACCATTTATTTTAAAGTACCTAATGGAAATGTAACTTTATAGGGTTACATACACAAGGCGAAGAGTTTGAAGCAAACAGCAAAACATTTTTTCGAATCGAATGTTTCTATTGTGATGTGTGACGTCACTACAATTTGTCTTTATAAATTAGATTTTTTTTCTGAAAGGGAATCGTTCCCGGGACACTACCAGTGGCATGTTTAGCGTTTATGAAGACTTGTACAGTTTAAAAATAATTCCGTTACGAGTCCTATCGCAAAAATTAAAACGAAATTCTTAGTCATAAACTCATTAAGTAAATATTCTACCATTGCAGGTATCAATAACAGGAATATCAGTTCACAGTTCATAAAAAAAAATGTTGCTCAGTAAAGAACATGTAAAAAGATCTGATTAGCCGTACGTACCAGAACCGAAAATCTGCTATAAACTTTACGCCTTACATGTGCTGTTACCTGAGAGTGAATTTGCAATTACGTGTTTTAGTTTAATTAAAAACTGTGAGAAGTGAGTGCATTAAGGGCAGTCCCGATAGCGCACGCCCGCTGTACATTAAGTTCTCAACGATATCAGCTGATGAATAATTAATGCCCTGATTGTTTGGCGTCAAGATGTAAACGTGAAATATACTCTCATTCAAGGACGCATTCACAGTCCTTGGTGAGTTGATATTTTTATACCATTACAATGGCAAATAAAGTGACAAGAATACCTACGATTCGTCTGCCGGTAAACGGTCATTGTAAGAATAAGTCGATATTTTACTAGCTACAACTCTTGTTAAATTTTTGTCTGCGACACCAACTTTTATCCATTGGTAGATGTTTTTATGTTTGCTGAATAACTCACAAATTATTTTCACATATAAAGTAGAGACCTTCAGCTTGTCCTAAATGATGTTGTTGTCTCTCGCAAACACGTTTACATAGGGAGTGCGTGCGTCCGTCTTGGTATTATTTTCAGTTTAGAAACAGGAACAGGACGTTCGGGGCGCTGATATGGCACGCCCAGGTTCTGTTTACGCTTTCTTAGTATATCATCTATATACGTAAAGAGGGGGGAAGAGCGGGAAGATGGGAGAGGGGGATTAGAGGGGAGAAGAGGGGGAAGAGAAGAAGGACGGGAATAGGGTAGAGGGAAGGGTTAGGGCCTCCGGTAACCTCACTCATGCAGCGAAAAGCAATGCAAGCATTGATTCATTGCCGGTTTTCTGTGAGGCCGTGGTATCGAGCGGAGTCGAGCCATACGTGCCGAAGCATGGCTCTCCTACGTAAACGTAATTTTAAATAAATTTCGTTTGAAATTTGGAATACTAAAAGTTTATGTATATAAGAAGTGCAGAAAGCGAAAAATTTTTAACAATAAGTGTTACAAATTTAGAAATTACCTGAAAAAAGCTACATCAAGCTACACGCGTCCAGTTGACCTGCCATGGTACGTAAGTCTATATATGTAGATATACAATGACACTTCAAATTAAGAAAAGAAGAACCTTAATTATGGTCGAAATTTAACCACCATGCGATCGCTTGCCCTCTTAATACATTGTAGGGAACACTAATACACAACGTAGGTAGGTACTAATAATCTAAAGATCAAAGTTTTACAGAAAGACGTGGCTATATTTTAGGGTCGTATAGTAGACAAAATAGAATAAGATCAATGTGGTTGCAATGGAACGAGAGTTCCCTAGCATCTACGACCTGGTGCGCAATAGGTAAAGTACGCCGCGCCTTTTCGTCCGAGTTTTACTGAAGTGTAATTCTAATTAATGAATGACAGATAATAATAACAAAGTAGTATTATTTAGACACCACAGTAGGTACGACATACCATAGCTTGAGTGTCCACAAGTGCAAATTCCTTTCGAACAGCACGCGATCATCTCAAATTTAAAGTGCGTGGGTAACTCAGAACTCGCAGTTTCGTCACTCCTGCCTGCAAAATTGATTTTAAATGCCTCCGTTATAGAACGCACTAGTTTGTTATCCTAAGTTCCTTCTTATTCTGTTCCTTTTGTCGGTTATCGTGGCTAAAGCCGCCTACGTCAATACACAAGGTTCAAGTTATCATCCCACCAACGCTCAGAGAAAATAAGGTGCAGTACATTTCTGCACGAATTGATACCACTCGACTAAGAAAGAACAGAATTAATGAATGAAATAATATAATTCTAAAATAAGGATCTGTGTGATATACCGGACTACGGAGTACAAAGACCGCGGATAGTCAGCTCTAAATGTTAGGAAAGTGATGTTTTTCTGCGGATGAGAGCGTCTCCAGGGGACGTCCAGGGGGAGTAGATGGAGCTGGCAACAATAACAACCGCTGTAAGCCGGTAACCGCTGGCTATCATGCAGTTCGTGTTGTCCTAAGAAAACTTATTAATGACCTCTGAAGTCTGATCTCATAAACAAATATGAACGATGAATAAGCTTATGTTATTCTCCAGCTCTTGGGCTATTTTTTCGATCGGGTTTAATTGTAAAAATATACAGACAAACATTTTTTTTATGTTTAATTTTCAGATTTATTTTATTAATTAGGACAAGATTATATTGGTATCTGTTTCTTTAATGTGCTATGTATTGACTTCGTGACGTCATCATTTAAAAGTCCTATTTCTCTCTAAGAATGCCTAATAAAATGTATTTCAAAAGAATAGTTATAAAAAATATTATTGTACTAATATAATAAAGCGCAACAGTTCGTTCGTTTTATGGTTAAACGTTCTTCTAATTAATGTCTGAAGCTCCCGGTGTGGGATTTAAAAAAATACTTTGGCATTTGATGGTGAATTCTTGAGGAAAGTCATATGTAACATCACGCTACAACCCTTAGGAGCGGAGCAGAGACCCTAAACGCGTTTGAAACAGTAAGTTTTAAATACAATATGACATGAACCAGATGAAAAACCCAGCGCAAACTCAGTGACCAGAAATAACTGCGGCTGAACTGTAAGTAATAAACAAACCCAAGTTAAATCTGTCGCGCACTGCACGCTAGCACGCCAGTGCGCGTTTAGTCTACTGGACACGGAATCAAAGACACAGTAGTTCACTTGCGCTAGCTACTGGCGCTAGTGAACTGCATACGTAACGAAATAAACATACTTAATGTATTACTTCTGTACGTACGAGTACGAAGTCTCATTTGTTCAATTGATAACTGTTTGAGTAAAGAACCTCGACTTAAGCATTTAATTTATAACTGAAACTCAAAATTTCAACTAAAACTAATTGAAAGCGGTTCTTGTGTCTTGAGTAGGAGTTAATTATATGACCGTAAGAATGTCTTAAAGATACATACATTAATCCTTACTTTTTTACTTAATATTAAAAATGCGAAAGTACCTCTGTCTGTCTGTGTGTCTGTCTGTCGATTGTAATGAATGTCTTGCCGATTTAAATGAAATTTGGTACACAGATAGTCTAGAGCCCGAGAAAGGACATAGGCTACTCGACTGCGAAAAAAGGTGTGTAAAGGGTTGAAAGGTCTGGATGAAAAGTTTTATGGAAGTATCGTCTTCATTTTTCGTACTCAATATTAGATAGCCATTTTGCAAGCTAACGAACTTGAAAAGGTCAGCTAAATTTAGCCTAAGCTTAGTCTCTTTATTAAAAATCAGTCCGCTTAGAAATAATGCAAGAAGGACACCATTATCATCATCATGATCAGTACTTAAAGGAGTAACCGGACAGATTGCGCCAGTGAAAATTAAAGTACTGCACAAGTTATAAGCTGCACAGTAGCAAACTATTACTTACTTGCTAAAAGGATTTAATTGGCAAAAATGTACCTCAGAGTGAATCATAAGAGAGTTTCTCTGTTCTTTTTTATTTAGTTCTGAACAATATTAAATTTGATTGTGTTAAATAATGTAGAAATTTCGTAAAAATGGATGGCCATAGAGTCATGTTGGATTTACATATTGATGTTATGTGTAGCGATCTGGCAATCGCACTCTTCGTGTAAAGAAAGCACAGTTGGACACGTGTCCCACCGGATACATGACATACAAACTGCTACATGTTGCCGGTCTCAGGTAGGTAGTAAGTATATTACAGCAGTAAATACCTTATAAGTCACACATTGTATGTAAGTGAAACTGAATTGTAAGTTATTATTTACTAGCAGCGCCCCGCGGTTTCAACCGCGTAAGTCCCAATCCCGTGGGAATATCGGGATAAAAAGTAGCCTATGCGTTAATCCAAGTCTCCAGCTATCTACAAACCAAGTTTCATCGCAATCGGTTCTGTGGTTTTTGCGTGAAATAGTAACAAACATTCATCCATCCAAACTTTCACATTTCTAATATTAGTGGGTTATCCCACAATTCAGTAAAACTAAAACACTTTAATGGCGGACCTAATTAAAATTAAAAAAATTGTTCCAATATCCACCTCCTTTGTTCATCATCAGACCATCATCATCATCGACTGGCCTGTTGGTCTAGTGGTTAGTGACCCTGACTGCTATGCCATAGGTCGTGGGTTCGATTCCCACCTAGGACAAATAATTGTGTGATGAGCACGATAATTTGTTCTGTGTCTTAGTGTAATTTATCTATAATATGTATGTATTTACCTAGTAATATATAAGTATGTTTCTCAGCAGTCTGATTACCATAGTCCAGGCTCTGCCTAGTTTGGGATCAGACGGCCGTGTGTGAGATGTGTGGAGTTATTATTATTATATTATTATTCTCTTTATTCATTTTTTATCATATAAATTACATTTTTAAATATGTACATAAAAAAATATATATTTAAAAATATAAAAAATAGTAGACCACCGACATCGGGTACAGGGACCAAGATACCGGTGGTTAGGGCTCCAAAGACAGGAACCTCCTCACTATACGGGCCGTGTCGAGAAGAACTGCCTTCTGCATTAGTCCCTTGATCCAACCGTCTAACGCGAGCCTCTGAAGGTGTTGATCGAGGCTCTTAGCTATTAAGCCATGAGCAGATATGACAATCGGAACAATGATCGCCGATTCGACATTCCACATATCGACAATCTCGTGAGACAAATCCAAATATTTGATTTGTTTATCTTTTTCAACTTTTACGAGATTCTCGTCATGAGGAACAGCGATATCGATGATCATTGCACGGCGCTCTAATCGATCTATCACCACTATATCAGGTTTATTCGCAACAATAGTTCTGTCAGTGGTGATAGATCGATCCCAATACAATGTGGCTCGACCATTTTCAAGAACTGGGTCGGGCACATACCTGTAATATGGCACCTCTGAATTCACAAGGTTGTATTTAAGGGCTAGCTGTTGATGTACAATCCTGGCCACTTGGTTGTGTCTGTGCAAATATTCACCATTGGCAAGACAAGAACAACCAGAAATAATATGCCTGATAGATTCACCGGGGCGGTGGCACGCCCGACAGATGTCAACCGTACCATCTTTCAGGATATATTTCCGATAGTTATTTGTCATAACAACTTCGTCCATAATTGCAAAGACAAAACCTTCGGTTTCTCCGAAGAGATCACCGAACCGTAGCCAAGATGTGGACGCTTTTAAGTCTATATCAGGCCCATTTAGGGCCCGATAAAAACGACCATGAAGTGCTTTGCCCTTCCATACCTCCCTGCGCTCATGAATACTAAGAACTACAGGTTTGCGCCAGTTCTCTTTAGCCAGAGCGAGCGGAGTGAGTCCGTTGTCCACTGCAACTACATTACAATGCACACCCACATCAGTATGAAGAAAATATTCTCTAAGGTTGTATATCTCACCATTGTGTAAGGTCTTAATGTTTAAAAGTCCACGACCTCCAAACTTTCGTGGGATATACAACCTCATTACCGATGAACGTGGGTGGTGCATTCGAAATGCAGTAAGCAGTGAACGGACTCTCCTGTCAAGGGCATCTAGTTCCGTCTGAGTCCATCTAAGTATACCAAAGGAATACATCAGAACCGGCATGACCCAACCGTTGCAGGCACGTATTTTGTTACCCCCCGATAAAAGACTTTTTAGCACTTTTTTCAGGCGGCCAAAAAAGCGCTCCTGCAGCGCTTTTTTCATAGTAGGTTCAGGTATTCCCAATGACTGTGATATACCTAGATACTTGTAGGTTTCGGTGGCAGACAGAGATCTGAGTTTTGTTGAATCGGAAAGTTCGACTCCTTCAGATTCCACTATCACACCTTTCTTTACATGCATGACTGCACACTTGTCCACACCAAATTCCATCCTGATAGAGTTACTAAAGTTTTCAGTTACCTTCAGTAACGCTATCAATTGCAAATTAGTGGGGGCTAGTAGTTTCAAATCATCCATATATAGAAGGTGAGATATAACTAGATCACCTTTCTGCAACCTATAGCCTAGCCCTGAACCCTCTAACAGAGTACTGAGAGGGTTCAAAGCCAGGCAGAACCACAAGGGACTCAGACTATCACCTTGAAATATGCCCCGCTCAATCTTTATTGGTACATTGCTTGCCTCAATCTGCCGACATCCTGGATAGCGAAGTACCGTCCTCCATTGCCTCATACATGACTTCAAGAAAGTGCAAAGAGTTGTATCAATTTTATACAACTCTAGCACCTTCAAAAGCCACGTATGTGGAACCGAGTCATAGGCCTTCTTATAGTCTATCCAACATGTCGACAGATTCTTACGGTTACGACGTACCTGTTGGCTAATGGCCATATCCATATATCATATATCATATTATTATTATCATTACCAAGCCCAATCTGTAGGACTCGTCAAAACTAATCATATGAGCTCGAAGTCGTGGGGTTTTTTCGTAGCCACAAAGAGTAACACACATCCATACATCCACACATCCATATATCCACACATCCATACATCCATACATCCACACATCCATACATCCACACATCCATACATCCACACATCCATACATCCACACATCCATACATCCACACATCCATACATCCACACATCCATACATCCACACATCCATACATCCACACATCCATACATCCACACATTCATACATCCTTACAAACTTTCAAGTTTCTTATATTAGTAGGATGATAGTAAGATACTTACAAAGTTTAATCTCGATACGACAGTTAGAACAAGGTTAAAAATGTAAAAAACTTACCATCTAAAATGCTTAATATCTGTTCTGTGTAAGTCTTAGTTCACACTAATATGACTTTTTCCTGATCTCATTAATCGTAGTTGACAGTGAATTAGACCGGCCCACTGTCAAAGACCGGCTTACTCAATATTTATTTTGACAGTTGACACAATTAGTTCGTAAGTTACAAGTGAAACTAATAAAATAGTGTTAAAACCCATTTTCATGTAGAAATGTAAGGAAATGATATATTATATCAAATGTATTCTTGCCAAAGATTACGATATTATTTATTATTGTTATTATTTAACTCTTTTCGGGTACCACCCAGCATCTTGGTCCGTACATAAGTCATTGAAACAGTACACGACTTTTGGTATAATTATTTGAGAAACACACGAACGAGTGTAGGCTGACACAGTGTGTCGCGCCCGCAGGTCACCGCAGATAATATCTAATATCAATAATATTGTGGGCGTGTCAATAACTACTATCTCATGCTATTTATCTGTGGTTATTGTTACTATCTATACCTAATATATGTATAGATATGTATATTTGTCTGTGTGCGTGCTACTACGAAAAGGCTTGTCTTTTCTGTTTAATCAATACGCAGAATTGTTAAAATTTAAAACTAAGCACATCCATATGTGTATGTATAAATCTCTCTGTCTTTTATGATAAGTTAACTGTAATGATATATAAAGAGTTACTTACAAAACAATAATAGAAAAACGATGAAGCTTTAACGCCTAAATCAAATTTTAAAACTTGCTTTTACATCGAATTCGAATCAAAGTTGACTTCGAATCAGAAACCAACTCGTTTTCGTCGTTCAAAGAACAACCCTATCGGGCACGTTTAACCGGCATTATGACCAAAGGGCAGCAAAGTTCCTGGCACCATTAAAATCCTATTTAAACTAACTCCCAACCAATCCACACTCCCACCCTCCTTGAGCAGCATGCTGACTAAGCGAATAAGAAAAACTATTTCGTTTAAAGGGTGCGGGACTCAAAAATGAAATAGCACATTCTTCGGGAGCCCTTGGATGCAAATCACGGGGCCCGGGGGTCCCTACCGGGTCCTCGTTGGTGTAAAACCGTTCGATATTCTATTAAGATAGCGGGGAAAGTTGCCGTTTTATTATTGTGACTCGAGACATATTTTCGTCATCCCGAAAATCTGTCAAGCTGAGATATGGCGGGAGGGTTTATGAACGCCTAGAGAAGGCATTATTAAATGTTTGGGATGTCACGCGACTTGTTGTCGACAAAGCAGATTGCCCATTTCAGTATGAAAATCAGTTTCACACTTTTTTGGTTCAAGTTTTAGTCCTTGTTTTGTCCATTTTTTCTTTTGTTTTTAGACGTTCGCGTCATTATTTGAAATGTTAAAAAAATCATTGATTTTAATGTGACTTTTCGACAATGAATCTCTTCTATAAAACTTGAGGTTTGAAATTAAATCTTACAAGGATTAAAACTTGAATCAATGACCGTCTCCATTTTATTTTTGAAATATTGTTATTGTATAAAAAAAAAACTACAATAATAAGCTCTACAGAATATACAATTTTCATATTTACAAGTGTACAATAAAGTGTATTTTATCCTTTGCGTACCGGTTCTTAAGTGCCACTTCTGTTCTTTTCAAGGTCTGTACTCTCTCCCTTCGTGGCATCTTGCGCGAAAATATTTGATATTATTCAAAATGATTTGTCGTAAATTGAACGACGCCGTTACGAGAACGGAAACCAAACTGTCATCGTCGTACTATGTTTTGACAGCTATGAGAGACTTGATGGGGTACTGCTTTTTGAATATAGTAACGGAGATATTTTAGGGATTTTAATTAGGTGGACACCAATACAATAGTAATTCAGATGAGACAGTAACGGAATTAATGTAGGCGGTAGGTGTAATTAATAGATAACGTATCTGAGTTTAACAGCTAATATTCGTCGTACCTATTATTTAATAATGTACAAAGGGTGGACTTATTATTATTAGTGGTCCGTTGATGATTCGATGACTCGATTTTAACCATTTTTATCCAAGAGTTGTGAGTATGTTAAAATTATGGTTAAAAGTCTAGAAAACTTATAGCTCTTGAAACAAATTTAAACATATTAATTCTTGTAGCCCAAATAAAACGTAAATAAATTAAGTTTAAATGGTCACTTCTGGAGGACAATTAAAAACAAACGTGTCTCATCAAATAAACCGACTTCTTTTATTTATTTATTTAAAACTTAACGCACGATTTGTACAAAGGCAGACTAAATGCCTAGGGCATTCTCAACCAGTCAATCTTGGTTCTATGTAGAAATATTATACAGTTGTTGTCAGGGTCTAAAACATATATTTTTTTATAATACATTAATAGATTTAAAGTTATCTAAGAAAATAAATAAAAATTAATCATTCCTTCCCCTCATCGTCGAAACTACTGATCCTAAAATAAAAATAAAATGCAAAAAATTAATATATATAATAGTAATTTCCTCACAGTTAAGAGTAAAACCGATAATAAAACAGTAGGTCTTAAAATAACATTGACTGAAGACTGGCTTGTTGGCCTAGTGGTTAGTGACCGTGACTGCTATGCTACAGGTCGTGGGTTCCATTCCCACCTGAGTCTGGGTGTTCTTTGTGTCCGTTGTTTGTATGTTGTTGTTTTTAAAAAAAAAACATTGGAAATCTCTTCCTGCGAACTTGCTTTTGTGATTCTTAACGCTTAAAATTTTAGAATGTTATTTTCACTTCAATTTGCTGACCACTTAGTTAAATGTTATTTTTCACTTCTTTAATCTGATTATTTAATAACGTGAAGTGCCAATGTTGTTGTATTGTACTGTTAACTTTAAACAATGTTTGACTTGTCACTGTCACTCGGGCATTGAGCACGTGTTAGCAGGTGACCGGAAAAGATTCGTGTCCACTTGATAACACGAACAAAACATAGCGGTACGCTTATTCGCACGCGCCAATGCTTTGTGGCATGCTAAAGTGAGGGATGCATTCTTTTGTTTTTGGTTTAGGTTTCACACAAGCGGGATATAGGCCCCAGCGGGATATGTGTCTAAATAGGCATCTATCCTGTGGACGTACTCTAAAACAATTTGACAGCTTTCTTTCGAAAATACCTTTTTTATAAAAATATACTTGAAGCATTAACTTTGTTTACGAAACTAATATCTTGCACCCGTGGCTTCGTTCGCGTAAAAGTTATTTTTATATCTCTCGAAAACTAAAATTTTTTTCTTGCTAAAAGGTACCCTATGTCCTTTTCTGTACCCTGTATGGTTAAGAAGTTAGGGTGTGAAAGGGTAACAAATAAACAAACAAACTCACATTCGACTTTATAATTATAGTTAGGATTAATTCGGTTGACAGACCAATGTATGTACTTGTCGGATTTCCTCGTATGACTTTTAGCCTCTACCACACGTTCTACCCTCATTTTTCGGCCACACACTGTATATTTTACTTACACATATGTTCTTGCACACATAATTTGGCAGAGTCAGTAATAAGCACCATTACGGCGTGCACTAATGGGGCTCGTGAGTGATGTCTACTTAATAGTATATTGGAGTCAAGTGTGTAATCGATAATGCTCAGTAATTTGTATTGTAAAATGAAATATTTTTGATATTGAAAGTGATTGTAGACAAAGCTTTTTTGTATGGATAATTTAAACAAAAAGAAGAAAACCTTTTTGAAGGAATTTGAGCACAGCTGAATGCTACTCAAGTTACAGTCGTCCGACAGAGATAGAACCTCCACCCTTCCAACGACGGCAGTTAGATAGCACTACCAGCGTAGTTCTTTTTTTCTGCTGGAGAGTAGGGTCACCAGTTACGGGTTAAAAATAAAAAAGGTTACGAATATTTACATTGAGCTGGAATCGAACCGCAACCCTTGAAGTAGCAGTCGAATGCATTAAGTAAACGATTATATTATGATTACGAAGTATTGTATTTTAAGTTTTTATTTAAACTTCAACGACAAACGCAGTTAAGACACGCTGCGAATATGGTAATAAGAACTTTTCACTTTATTTAATTAATATTTTTCTGTTTCAGGTAAGCATCATCGTTAATTAATTCTGTCTCAACCCTGCGCCGCCGCCCCTCCACGGTAATTTATGCGTGGACATGTGTCGACCACCACTGGTAGGTTAGGTATATCAGTAGAGGGTTATATGACTGGTGAGTCTGTGTTTTGGAATTTAGCTTCATAATAATTGATTAGTATTTAGCGATCGATTAATTAGTCTAGTTTTAACTCGTTCCCTATGAAGTTGAGATATTTATGATATCTTGTAATATTCTGAAATCTAGGACTGTTCTGCAGGAGGAAGAAAGGAATATATTTATTTTACACTCATACAAATGCACAAAAAAAATCAAGATTCAAGAAAAATATCTCTGTATGGGCCAAATATAGTCGTTAGCTCAGTATTGTCACAGATTACTAAGTAGTTACTGTATTGTGCTACTTCGTAAGGAAGCAGCGCTGGTATTATGCTAACACCTTGAGTGATATTCACGGCGAGTGAGCCATCGTCAAGATCTCTTGAGAGAGAAATAAATAAATATTTAACAAAATAGTAATAATGAGATTGTAGATATTGTGTATATAATATATGAACTATTTAATACTTATATCTATTTAATCCGTACAACGGAAATTTTTTTTTCCCGGTTTCCATAAGGTTTTGATATTTGAATTTACTTTTCGGAGTGTACAAATATGTCCAATATATAGCAAGAAAGATCGTCATCTACTTTATGTTAGCCAACTTCAAAAAGACGGATTTTTTCATTTCAGATTTATTTTCGAAGTTACCGCGTAAACATACGCAGTAAATGTTTCGCGTTATCTAAGCCAATTGTGAACACATTTAAATGATCAATGATTATTTTATTGGAGGTTTAGGTTACGCGATAGGAAGAGAGGCAACTTCTAGGTCAATATAACTGTAGGTAATTAGCGCTGTGCGATTGCGATTTATTGTCGCTATTTATTTAAATGATTTGGCGGAGTAAGACTTCTGTACTATACATATTCTGTGCTAAAAGTTAGTTTGAGAATTATATTTTAACTTTTTTGCGGTCTAGATTTAGGCCTGGATAAACGCGTATAGTACTACACCACAGACCCTACATTAGATTTCATATTATCCATGTAAAGGTTGTAGGAAAGCTATCAATAATGTTTATGTTTAATTATAATTAAACAAGTTGTGGTAGCCCGTCGTGCTATTTGCAGCATCCTCCGAAGCGCTCGTGAGTCGATTGAGATAACTGCTGAACATTCTGCTACCCGCCGCACTAATACGAGAGTCGTGCGCACGAGTCGATCAACTAAATAAAATTAAACTATAAATACTAACTAATATTAAATTTAATGTGAGATTGTTTAACACTTTCACGTCCAAATTATTCAACCGATCATCATGAATTAATACTCACAACGTGTGTGAATCAGTGTCAGGAACAAAAAAGATGTTCCGCCTAGAAGAAGTCCTCTCCCGGAGAGATAACAGAGTTTATTGACAAATGTATTTTAAAGTGAGCGAAGCCGGGGGCAAAAGTTAGTATGAAATAAACTGGATCCTGACATAAACTGATCAGCGGTCTGGCTCTGTCTAGTTTGGGATCAGACAGCCGAGTGTGAGGTGTCTCTCTGTCTTAGAAATCAATTTTAATCGTCAAATTTAATTTCTAGCGGGCATAGACTCGCTGCTGCGTTGTTCCGCATAATAGGGAATATGCATGTGTTTTTTTTTTTATCTTTTATTGACTTGTTCCATCATTCTACCCTAATAAAAAATATAAATAACCTTGGCAATGTTCAAATTAATTTTTAAAATAACATTGAAAACATCGATAAAATTTGATCTGTTTGAACGCCGCTGTGGCGACTTCCACATACAGCAACAAGAAACATCTACAACCTACTAATCCTGCATCGCGCTATGAGAGTTCTCGCGCCGATTAGTATATATACAACTTCCCAACATCAACCGTTGGGCCGCGGCCCGCCAGGCATGATCACCTCGCCTGGTCTGAGGATCCTCCCTTTGTGTTGGAGGAACATGATACCCGTCCCTCCACAGTGGTGACCCCGACGTGATTGGAAGCAGCCTTCATGAAGCAGATCAGCAGCATCATCATCGCCACCATCGTATACACTCCTACAGCAATGAGCGGTAATCAAGTCTCAGCCAGCCAGCATCCTCGGCCTCAACAGGGATACCACACGCCTGCAGCGTCCGCTCCAGCCTGGTTACCCCTACGGCCTCATCAGCGTCTAGGCAAAAGCACACTGCACCTACGGTCCACGTAAGAAGAGCATCTCTCTCCCGTCTACGCAGCAGCCAGCCACTACGCAGCAACCGCCCCGACTCACTGGGGACTTCACTGCAGCACCGCACGCAGCACCGCACGCGGCCCCGACTCACTGGGGCCAGCGGATTTCAGCCCCGACTCACTGGGACTAGCGGCATTCAGTTCCGACGCACTGGAACTAGCGGAATACAGTTCCGACTCACTGGAACTTGCGGCACTCAGTTCCGACTCACCGGAATAACTCACTACTGGCCCTGGCACGCTCCTAAATAGAGCATAGACAGCTGACTCATCAAGATATCGACCTCCGGTCTTGGAGGGGAGTGATGTGGCGACTTCCACATACAGCAACAAGAAACATCTACAACCTACTAATCCTGCATCGCGCTATGAGAGTTCTCGCGCCGATTAGTATATATACAACTTCCCAACATCAACCGTTGGGCCGCGGCCCGCCAGGCATGATCACCTCGCCTGGTCGGAGGATCCTCCCTTTGTGTTGGAGGAACATGGTACCCGTCCCTCCACAGCCGCCATATTTCGCGGGCCTTGGATGACGTCACGCTCCACGCTTAGTGTTTGTTTCATAAACTTACTTGAAGTGTTACAGTAATTTTATACCGATTTCCAGTTGTAATTACTATTTATTGTAATTAATAGAAGATGGATAAAGTTAAAAAACCATATTATAGGTATTGCCTTGTCCCTAAGTGTAAAAACACTATAAGAAGTACACCCAATACAGTATTTTTTCCTGTACAAAATGATAATGTAAAATACGAAAACAATGGTGTACATTAATGAGAAGAGATGAAGTATCTTCAATATCGTGTTTATATTGTTGTGAAGATCACTTTAATGTAAGTATATTACAATTTAATTGCTAATATAGTGTGAATTAGTCAGCAGTAATAAAATTTATGTTTGTTTTAAATATCAAGCAGGAGGCAACTTGCTTGTCTACTTAAACAACAGGTAACAAAAGTCCAATAAAACTTCATGAATATAACTAACTATACATATCCTACCTATCCTTTAGATTATAATATAATAAGTATTATAATAATTACCTTGCGGCTTTCACTCCTTTAACCTCAGCGGACGTAAAATCTGGATTTGATGCAAAAATATAGTCATCATGAATGCACCTATTTTCGGTAGATTGTCCGATTGTGGTTTGACTAAACTACATTTAGTCATTGTCCTAGATGATTTCTAATATCACTAGCATGCTTAAATTGCACTAGCTAAGAGCAAAAACGACAGGAACACATATCTTTCTCCGTAACACTACGAATATAGGCGCCGATAAATGACAGAACGTGGAATGTCACGTCATGTTTTGTTTCGACCAATGGTGAAGCGTTTTGCAAAGTTGAATTTTTGCGCCCTTATTTTGCATATTTTAATTAATATTTTTTGCAATGAAACACAAACTAAATAAGAAAATAATTGTTTAGGCATAATATCTAGACAATAAAGATTAAAGGGAAAATTAACCAAGTAAATTTAAACAACATGCATATTCCCTATTGCAACATTGAGTGTTTATTTATTTATTAAGGAGCATCAACAATATACATATGCAACATTGTTCATTACATTTATCACGACATCCCATCTCTTATATATACATCAATTATAGACGCCCACAGCATTCATTAGACGTAATGTTTATATGGAGTACTAACAGTTAATAAAACTAATAAGTACTAAGCATTAAAACATACGTAAAAAAATTTAAGTTAAGAAAAAATCCTAATAAAAGTGTTTGACAATACGCTTTCAGCTATATAGCCGTTAGGTTTTACTCTTTACCCCTCTCGTCCCCACGAAGCAAAGAACTCCTTGCACTTTTGTTAAATCTCCACCTTTTAGAATCACCACTTAACCGTTTCGTTGGTTGTCAGACTCAAAGTAATTAAACTTACGTGTAAAGAAACGGGTTGTGATGTTCCTCCAACAAAAAGAGGATATTCTGCGAAATGTGGGAGTAACAATACTGCGATGCAGGATCAGGTTTAAATAAATAGTACCCATATATGGATAACACTAATCCATCGCCAGAAAGATGTTCCAACTATTGTTAGAAATATTTTCGCAATTAATTTTCTAAACAAACACACGGTATGTCCAATGAGAAGACGTCATCTATGAGCGTTTGTAATCAAGACGCGTCTCTGCGAATTTCAGAATATTTTTAACACCTTTTAATGCATTTTCTGAAGAAACTCTTCAAAATATTTGTTAACAACATAATAATTAACGAAGAGAATTCCACAAGATGTTTGCAGTGACGGGCTAAAAGATAAGGTCTTGGTCACGCTCCGGGCCGGCGGCATTTGCATGGTTAATTGAACTGGGAAAATGGTAAAATAACTTGTTGGACATCTCGTTAACTTGTGACTTGTACAGTACAGAAGTTAACAACAAAAAAATCGGAATTGAACTTGATATTAAATAATCTTTTAAGATATTATCACACAGCGCTATCTGAACCCAAACTGGTACTATTATGTAATCTGTGCCCATACTCAGCATAGCTTGTGCTGTGAGTTCTAGAACACAGATAAACATATTAGTGTGTCAAACGGGACTTAATCGCCGTAATAATTTGACTGCTAATTGACTGGCCTGTTGGCATAGTGGTTAGTGACCCTAACTGCTATGCCATAGGTTCGTGGGTTCGATTCCCACCCGAGTCTGGGTGTTTTTTGTGTCCGTTGTTTGTATGTTTGTAAAGTTCTCCGCGACACAGGAGTAATTCCTAATGCGGGAGTTGTTTTAAAGAAAAAAGAAAAAAAAAATTAGATGGTAGGTACAATACCTTTTCTGGTTACCCGGTCTACCCGTGACCACGAAAGGTGCAATTCGATCGAAACGTCGGGCAACCAAAGAAGGTATTGTACCTTCTAATTATTACCACGATTAAGTCTCGATTTACACATCTAATAAGTTTAAATACAGATTAACATGTTTAGCTATACATATATATTTATTGTAAATGCACACATATTATACACTAGCTGACCCGCGCAACTTTGTCTGCGTTTGTAAATTGTCCCTGTTTTTGCACAATTTTTCATTGATTCCCCGCTCCTATTGGTGGTAGCGTGATATTATATAGCCTATAACCTTCCTCGATAAACGGACTATCCAACACTAAAAGGATTTTTAAATTCGAAACAGTAATTCCTAAGATTAGCGCGTTCAACTAAACAAACAAACTCTTCAGCTTTTAAATATTACTAGCCGACCCGCGCAACTTCGTCCGCGTTTGTAAATTTTCCCCGTTTTTGCAACATTTTGCATTGATGCTCCGCTCGTATTGGTCGTAGCGTGATGCTATATAGCCTCTAGCCTTCCACGATGAATGGACTATCTAACACTAAAAGGATTTTTCAATTCGAATCAGAAGTTCCTAAGATTAGCGCGTTCAACCAAACAAACCTAAACCAAGTCCTAAACCTTCATCCCACTAATCTTAATATATATAAATCTCGTGTCACAATGTTTGTCCTCAATGGACTCCTAAACCACTTAACCGATTATAATAAAATTCGCACACCATGTGCAGTTCGATCCAACTTGAGAGATAGGATAGTTTAAATCTCAAATTATAGTCGCAATTTTAATTTATTGCTAATTATTTGTCTGTTATTATTTGACAGTCACAATTATCTGTTAACTCCAAATGATTCTAACAGATGTCGATACCTTTCGACTGGGTTGAGTAAGTAATCAATAGATGGCGCTGCTATGGTTAATCTACGAATGTGTCATATAAGCTACATTTTAACAGCATAATTACCACGTGTTGTTGACGCTATAAAATTAATGAAATTTATTTTGTAGTGAACGAAATACCGTATAATTCAGCTAATTATTTGTCTGTTATTTGCGATTTAACATCTGATGGACGAGTCATTTTGTACAACAATATGAATTTTTCAATTGAGTACTTTAGTTTTATTTTCAATTTAGCTAATTAGATTTTACCGGAAGGGTTTTATTTCCTTAGTTGCGATTAGAGGAATAAAATATGGCGGTACGAAGTTCGCCGGGTCAGCTAGTATTTATTATAAATGTGAAAATTTGGATGGATGGATGGATGTTTGTTTGTTTGTTACTCTTTTACGCTAAAACTACTGAACCGATTGCGATGAAACTGGAGACCTGGATTAACATATAGGCTAATTTTTATCCCGATATTCCCACGAGTTTGGGACTTATGCCGGTGAAACCGCGTGGCGCTGCTAGTTATTATATCAACTCACTAATTTAACCGCAACCGATTAACAAAAAAAAAAATCAGGATAAAAAGTAGCCTATGTGTTAAACCAGGTCTCCAGCTATCTACATACCAAGGTTCAGTAGCTTTTGGGTGAAAGAGCAACAAACATCCATACATCCTCACAAACTTTCCCGTTAGGATAACGGTGTCTCATTGCTTCCAACACTTATGTACTTGTTAAAAAAAAATCGACTGTCACCAAATTTGATTAAATATAAAACTTCTTTTATTATTAACGTACAAGTGAAAATAAAAATGATTGAATTTCAACATTACGCGTGACGCGTGCCGATAAAGGTGCACATACACTGCATCTACACAATGCAACCATTAGAAGAAAATTCAACTTGCAACTGACATTCCATTGGCGTTTTTCTTTTAACACTTTCTATACATATGACTTTAAAAACGCAATGTATTGAATAGAAAGCGGAAACATGTGTACAATAGATATCGTGACAATAGAGGGTTGTAAGGGGTGGGGAAACTAGACACCAATGTTTAATGTTTATGCGTTCTGTCGCCGCGAGGGGGAGCTCGGGAGAAAATTGTACGCAATAAGTGTATTGTGATTGTGAATAATTTGATATTTTGTTGCGATGTTTTTTTGATTAAATTTTTATTACCAGTAGGTACACTATTTCATTATATTGCTTTCAGACGAGACGTAGACGAGAGTAATTCATTATTTTTCTGATCTATGAAGATTAATTGATTTCCGTCACATAATATTATACACATAGATACAAATTCTACTGAGTATTAACTTTTCTTTAGTACTTATTAATTATACAACTTTACATTACAATTCATAAACTATTTTTTTTGTTATATTTTTGAAAACTTTAAAATAGCAGGCTTGTATAATATGTATATACAAGTTCCTTAAAACTAAATAATTACAAAAAAATATATTTTAATCTTATTACGAGACAGTTTTTGTTTTATTTTTAAGGCAAATTAAAAAAAAATGTTTCCAAAATCAGAATGTGTTTTCGTTTGTAAGTTTTCACTATTTTATATATTTTTAATTCACATAAAAAATTAAATAGCTTTATATATCATTATGTAAAACTCGTTATAGAATACTTGCGCCTTACAAGGTCACCACTCCACCCCACCCTTGGGCCTAGTCGCGTACTACGACAAATGAATGAACGAGGGGTGCGCTGGACACACGGGGTAGGAACTACTCCGACAGCCTCGACTTGATACTTGCTGTCTGTCACTGATTTAGAAAAAGGCATGATGGCCGCCTCGATAACGATAAAGTAAACTAGTTGATAATGATTCGAAGTAGTATAAAATGTTATACTTTACACGTCTTTTTTATATGTCAATAAACTGTAAAGAAATAAATTTACTAAATTTAGTAATGAAAGAAACAGTGATATGTAAAAAGTCAATCCTTACTAGGCCTCCATTTTTGTTGATTATGTCCAGCAGTGGGTTGGTTTATAAAAATAAATGATATCAATCGATCACAATGGTACAACGACAAAGTTTTATATCCGATGCCAGATTTAAATATATTTTCTTGTTTGTTAAATAAATGTGAAAATTTTAACGTTTTGTGTCCAGCTTACCACATATCTAACCACATAAATTCCGGATATGTTCATAATGTTATGCCAAAGCACGTTTCTAAATGCAAGGATCAAGAGTGTTTTAGAAGTTGTAGAAATTTTACGATCGCGCCCCGCGTGCACTCGGCAAGGTTAGGTTAGTTCGCAACGTGGCCGCCTGGCCGCGCCACCTCCCGTTCGCCAAATATTCAAAAATTAAGTTCCATATCCAAATAATTTAAAAAATATTTTGTGAAAATCTGAAGCGTATTTCGCGGACTGGTACAGTGTATGTGTGTCTTAGAATTTTGTTTTAGTGTGTGTGTTAACTTATTTATCATGGTGGCAGTGTTTTTTTATTTCTCTTTTTTAATGTGTTAATAATTACTTTAAACAAAAAAGTGCGTTACATACTTATATAAATCAGGGAAGAAATTTCCATAAAATAAAATACCTAAAAATACAACTTGTTGATTGAAAAATTAAATATTTAATTGTCTGGTTTCTCTCTTTCTCATCTAAGGATATTGCACTAATATTATAACCACGATAGAAGTTAGTACAAAGTGCAAGTGTTTACAAACAGCGTTGCATCGATTTCACATAAAGTGCCACCCGACGTTAGGCGGGGGCCAGAGGGGCGCGGTAGCGGGCGCGGGGGACACAGCTGTCAAAATTTTGTTTTTACACATAAACATGGCTGAAGGTTATTGACCTTTGGTAATATACGTTCTATAATTTTACATAAAAGTTATATTTTTTCTAAAGTAATTTCGTATCTTCATTAGTGACAAAGATACATTCTTATTTTAAAATAAGTTGTATGATATTCGAAAATATTTTAACAACTAGTTTTGTTTCTAATTCATTGGATAAATATTGAGATATCTATTTCTTACAGGAAAACGGCAGAAATCTATTTTAAATTTCGGTTAAAAGGTTATCGTTACCCATTGACGTAGTAGATGATAATTCCACGACCGCAAAGATTAATACCATGTATTAATAAAACTATTACATTGTTCCAGCAAACTGTAACTCTGTTGACCCCTACTCAACCTCAGAAAAATAGAGCGATACGTTAATTGTTTAGATTAATCACGGTAGAATTTAAAGAGTTATTGGCCCGAAATTGAGCAGAAATCTGCCGTACCCTCCTCTGACTTCCTTAAATATTGTTAGTCGAATATGATATTTCTATTCCATTTTTCCACGTTATTGAATATTGCGATAGTGGGTTTTCATTCATTATATTTTCCGTTTCTAAAAAACTATTGAAAAACAATATGTAGCTTTATTGCTCTATCAAATTTGATTCTTATTACGATAGCTTAGCAAATACAAATAATAAAATCATTTTGCAATCCGTTTCTACAATAAGTGGTCTTAAATAAACTCGCTACCACTTACACCACGTCCTAACACACACACATGTTCACTCAGCAGCCGCCATATACAACTCTGCGCCTGTGAGAGTCGGGACTTCACTATGAGTCACACTGCGGTGTGTTGCCGACACAAAACCGGCAGGCGCCAGCAGGTCTACGTGCTATAGATCAGTGTTTCAGTTTCTTAATTTAACTTGAGACATTAAACTATTATAATTTGATAGTTTATTGTTATGAAAATATAATCTGCAAGACAGTTCTATTACCTTTTTTTTCTAACTTATCCTTTAACTAAAATGTCTGTAGATATTTCCGTTGAGAGTTTCACCTAAGTTGCCGCGTAATTTTACTTAAATCTGGTGCGAAAAATGTAGTATTACGTAATATATAAATTCTTGTTAAACAAAAAAAAAATTACTTATATGTTTTATGTGTGGGAAGCATTTTTTTTTCTAATTTCTAATAACAATTTATTGCATCTATGTGCTGCAATGTGTGCATTTTAATTTTATCTGTACGAAAACGCAGACTGTCTAAACGGGGGTATCTTCCCCTCCTATCGAAATTCAACACGAATTGAACCTAATTTAATAAAAGTTAAGGTTCAAATTGGATGTACATATAGTTTTGTTTTGATTGTGTTCGTGGTAATATAGAGTGAAATGTATAAAAGTGGAGTTAAATACAGGCAACACGGAGAATAAGAGTATGTATAGGTGTATTCCTTAATGGAGGAGTTTAGGTCGAGAACTCGAAATTAAATTAATTGAATATGAGGGCTTTGGTTATGTTGGATGGTTTATTTTTAGGTTGGAATGGAAGCCCTGCGTTAGGCACGTGGTTAGTGTGGGTACGTGTGCAGGTGCTAGGTAGGTATTTATGTGCTCGTTTCAGGGGCAATGTGGTTTCGACATTGTTAGAAGACTGAGCCAATGATTACTGTAGTTTATTCCATCTTGTCGTTGTTGTATCCAAACTGTGTAGAAGACTAAATATATAACATCTTAATTGGGAGATTGGGAATCAATCAATCAAAATACAAGACTAAATGCAATTAAGAAATAGCCACAAAGGAGTACCTACGCATAATAGACCGCCTACGAGTCTGAATGCGAAAACAGAGCCCTATACCAATACCAGAAAAAAAGAGGTACCTACGAGATAGGTATACCTATTATGTAATTGAGCTGAAATACCTAGCACCTAAAGTAGTATTAGCAATTACCTACGTCTGAATAAGTATTTCTGTCTTTCTTATTACACGCAATATTAATTATAAGAATATACGTATAATTACAATAAAGAATAACACACATAATAAATCACATTTTCAATAACATTATGTATGTCTATATGTAGGTACTTATATTATATTTAGGACGAGTTTATGTAATATCGTAAATATGTGTAAATAACTTTACCTCTGCCTAATACTTAGAAATTCTTTTCAATAAGCTTATCATCAAACTACTGCCACTCGTTCACTCACTACGATGTAGTTCTCATAAATCAGTTGCAGCAATAAAGGGCGCATACCCTCTCAGAGTTTAAGGTTGCACCCTCCCACCCTCCGGGTAGAATTAACCACTCTGTTATTATGAGACTAACGTGTTTTGTGCACATACAGAAAGCTTCGCACTTTTAAGATTTGTAACTTGACTATCACTGGTGAAGTTTTAAATACCGTGGACATTATTGAATTTTCTTTGTCATATTCCAAGCACTTACGGACTCGTAATAACTATGGTTCATAATTAATGTAAGTTAGGTGCACCGCGTTGAGTAGTCCCTCCTGGAGTGAGTTTGTACCGAATGAAACAAAGACACTCCCTACGTAGTCTCGAAATTGCAAATGGTTTCTTTACTGGAAAGTGATTTTAATTTTAATTTTTGATTATTTATAAAATATTTATAAAAACTTGGATTTATAATGAAGTTGGGCTTACAAACCTTTGCAGCCTAATTGACTAATAAGACAAAAAAAAATAGTTTTTGAAAAAAACTAGTAACCAAGAGACATAACTACAATAATATATCGAAACTGGCAATTTCGATACTACTGGGTATTTTTGATATACAGACTACGTAACGCGCCTATAACAATTGAAGCCTGAAACTACGGAGTTTGTTGTCATGTGGAGATCATTTTTATTATGAGTAATTACGAGTGATAAGAAATTATGAGTAGTTACAGAAAGGTGTGCTCAATATTTAGAAGCGTTATGCAGACATTAAATAGTTGATTTGGCTTGAAAAAAAAATGGCTTTTGAAAAAAAAAAAATTCTCGGGATAAGCCTTTTTAATACTCGAATAAAAACTTTCCTTAGTGGTATATTAGTTAAGATACACGGTTTATCTCACGTGTATATTTCGGGGATGCCCGACTGGTTTCGGACCCTTTTTTCGAAGTATTTTTTTAATGCAGAGAGTGAGAATGAAAGTTTTGTGAGTTTGTGAGTATGTAGGAGGTAATAATTTCAAAGTAAACGGATGACGAAAATCAATTGGCAATCCACCACTGTGCGGTTTTCCAGAATTTTTTTGCCTCGCACAACCAATCTTTGGACAAATTGTCGGCTTCGGTATTTCCGGACCGATACGACTTTCAAACCTTCAAGAAAAGAGCGTACTCCTATTTCAAAGGCCGGCATGGCACCTGTGACTCTTGAGTTGCAGGTATCCATGGGCGACGGTAGTCACTTACCATCAGGTGACCCGTTTGTTCGTTTGCCCCCTATAATATAAAAAAAAAATATCTAGTATTCAAGTATCTAGCGTATTAAAGAACGTTTTGCTTTGTTTTGTCTACGAAGGCACATCTTTTAAAGAGTCATTGTTATCAGTTTTAACCAAAAACCGTCTCCAAAGGTGACCACAGACGGCATACTGCTTGAAATGCTTTTGACCGTTTTGTAAAACTACTTCAACCGTAGATTGGTTTCGATTTGAACAGAATTTTGGTTTTGCCTTCTAAGAAACAGGGTTAAACATTCAAATGCTATTTTGAAATCAAATCCTCTCCACGCATGTCTGTGTTCGTCTTCAGTTTCTTATCTAGATGGTTGCGTTGCTCTTGTGTGGTGCACTTATTTAATAATTTATTAATACTGTACTGTTTGTGTAGGGTGCAGATAAATTAATATCAATTGATTATTTTTCATCAATAATGTTCGGAAAAGCCGTAAAACTGTATCAGTGCTGTCTAATCACGGGTTTCCGTAAGTTACTTAACCAATTAAGGGACTTCATTTAAGACAGAAATTTTCTGTTCCTTAAATCATAAACTTCAAAGGAATTAGAAGATCGCCTCTGTAAATACATACCATGTCTAAATAAATATGTAAACCTCATACATCCATCTCTTCATATACATCATGAATACCAATCCTCTAATTACTACCGAATATCAATAAATCAGTCCTAATCGACTCTAATCTTAGTATCTCCGTTTATGCCTCCATCCCTCCCGACCTGGCGGCCCTCCCGCTGCAAGTGGGCGGTACGGCATCAACCCTCACTGCATTGTGATAAGTTTAATCAGGCCGAATGTATTGAAAGATTACACAGCCGCTTTGAACTGTGCCTGCAAAAAGGTTGATTGAATTTTTAGTTAAGTAATCAAGTTTGTAGCATCAGGTTTTAGTGATGAATGTTCATTCGCTGCTAAATACTCTATACACTGAATGTTAAAAAATAAGTTAATCTATTATTATTATAATCCTGACTAACTTTTAAACTTTTGCTTTCCATGATATAATTATGTATTTGTACACGGGAATTACAGCGATCACGTAATAGATATAAAATGGCACACACTTGCCTTGGTTACAAGCTGATTCCAGTGAGTGTGAGTGAGGCCAGTGCAACCTGGTCGAAACGTCAAGCAATCCAAAGGTATATAATACCTATTTCGTGATCGTGTTAATTCCCGTACAAATACATATTTATACATATCGTTCCCCGTGTTTAGTCTTTGTTAGATGGCGCGGCAGTATATCTTTACTGTGTATAGAGTTCTCCAGAACTGTAATGTGAATGAATGAAGAGTTGTAGAAAACCCATCAATACAGTTGTACAGTACCTGTGATATAGTATCTGATTTTATGTCACAGGCATGGTAGGTACAGATGTAAATACTGAAACGAACCGGCATTTGTATGATCTTAGCTCACAAAGATACATCCTACTAATATTATAAACGTGAAAGTTTGTGAGGATGTATGGATGTATGGATGTGTGGATGTATGGATGTATGGATGTGTGGATGTATGGATGTATGGATGTTTGTTACTCTTTCACGCAAAAACTACTTATCCGATTGCGATGAAACTTGGTATGTAGATAGGTGGAGACCTAGATTAACACATAGGCTATTTTTTATACCGATATTTCCACGGTACCGGGACTTAAGTGGGTAAAACCGCGGGGCGCTGCTAGTTATGTATATAGCAATAAACAAACAACTGAAATTTAATTTCTAATCTTTATAATCAGCTAATTCCCATCCCCTATAGTAACAACGTTATAAATTGCAAGAAATCCCTCAGTATGCCGTAAATGGCGGCATGCAGTAGCCGTATGCCGCGGGACAAATACGCGACGTGTCACGCACTACCGAGGCTGGCACCATTCCCGAAAATGTCTATTGCATTAGGTTCAAATGCAAAAATAACATTTGGTCAATTTATAATAATTTCTTAGATTATTTAGAAGGCACAAATTTCTTTTTAATTCGATCGTATTGCTTGATCGTCGTCACGGATATCCTAATATTTTAAACTGTGAGAATGTGAGTTTGTTACACGTTCGAGTTTTAACTACTCAACAGATAATCGTAAAATTTGACACACATGTCAAGGGGACGGAAAAGGACATTCATGCTTTTCATCCAGAAAAAGTACTGTTCCGGAGGGATAGAGCGAAGTCGCGGTCAAAAGCTAGTTTATTATAATTGTATTCATGGTTACCTACTTTTTCTTTTCTAAGCAAGGAAGTTTAGCTAAATTAAGAAATATGTCAGCTTTTGTTCTCGTCCCAGTGGCCTCTCCAGTTACAGGAAATGCTACTGCAGTCTCAGTACCGTTCCCCATCCGAGGTTCCTCTCCCTACCCGTTTTTCCTATACAATTTTACCTTCTTCCTTCTTTCCAGTCTTAAAACGACTACATTCCCAAAGAGGGTTCGCGTCAGTCAGGCGGCAGGCCATAAAAGAAATCAGCCAAAACCCTTTGTTATGTTTTATGTTACACATTGCGCTGACCCTAATGAAAATTGTAAAAAGAGCAAAAAGATGATGATAATGATTCCCAAGGAGGGTAGGCTTCAGGCTGGCGGCCAACCATAAAGAAAATCAGCCAAAGCCTTTTGCAACGTCACACATTGCGTGGTCCCTAATGAAAATTTTGAAAAGAGCAGGAAGGAGGTGATGAGCTAAGTTAAGAAAATGTCTAAACGCTGTATTTCACTTAAACATCCAATACGCGAGACTTACCGGGACTGCAATCCTTGTTATTTGCAAATTCATCAGTTATAAATGTTAACGCCGCAGGCACTTGGAGAACCAAACACCCTCACAAATTGCTATAGGAAATAACGTGTAAATGTCATAGATATGACTCACTTAGAGTACCAGGTCTTTTGGCGTTACCGTAAATGACAGATTTAGACGTAAGCTAAAAAGCAGCGCAGCTCTTGTAGAACATTTGTTGTAAATAACTTATTTTAAAACATTGGTTTTTTGTTCTGATCATGTCATATAAATCTGCTTAAACCATTACGAATAAAGTTGCTACTTATAGATATTACATCATAGTTTGTTTGCCCGATTTCTTCTCACAAAGCTCAACCCTTTGCAAACGATAGGTTATAGATCGATCCATCGTTTTAATTATTTTACTTTTGACAAAGCAACTTATTGTTGCTGTGGAATAATGTATGTTGATAATCGTCGTTGAGCGTGTAAAAAAGACTATTTCAAATAATGCGAGAGTCATTTAATAAATCAAAGATATTAAATTTGAAAGGTACAAACAGGCCATCACTTTGAAAACAAGAGTTAAGTGAAATTGACGTCATGAAAATGAAAATGATGAACTCATCTTGCTAGATTACAGGATTCATACATACATAATTACATATATATAACTACAGGTAAGAGAAATCTCATCTTGGTAAGATTTCTTTTTCTTTAGTAATCTATAAAATATTGCTAACGAAAAAAGAAATCTTACCTTTACCACTTTCAGACTACTAGCTAGGGGTCTAGGTCTACAGACTGGTCTAGGGGCTATGCTCGGTGGCTTTGGTTGCCTTTCATAAATGTCGTTCTATGTAATTCATTTTAATTCCATTAACGACTGCTGACTAGGCTAGATGGAAACTTACAGGCAAATAAAATGAAAATTTGGATGCCCTTCCTATTCTATTTGTTAAATATCAATGGCGAGCGTTTACAGAGCTGCAAACATTTCTCTCACACGTGAAAGTTTATGACAAAGAACAAAGTTATTTGTGGTATATTGTTGTCACTCTTTTAGTGCCTTTAGCTCGGGTAGTAAACAGCTCTTTCGATTGTTGTAGGTGTCGTTAATATGTCGTTTTATAAATAAGGTAGTTTATAGATGAAAATATAATTCGATTACAAAGAAAATGCATAATGACAATATCGTATTGCCTGCGCCGATCTACATAACTATTATAACCGTCCGTTCCCAAATGGTTTAGCCTTGTGAGAAGAAATATAATTTGTACACTACTTTATTTTTTGAAGTGAAAAAAAAGTGGGTAAAAAATGTTAAACTCGCGTCAGGACACGTGACCCTGATCGAAAATTCGTAAGACGGAGCCGAGTTTCTTATATTTAAAAAAATATAACATTCGAAATTCAAACATTTATGAGCGGCCAGGAGCGCAGAGCTTCCAGAGTACCCTCTGTATACATTTAGATATGTTAATTACCTACTTTTTATTTTTAACCTAATTATATATAATTATACAGATGTGTGTGTGTGTATGTATATGCAAATACATTGTGAAGTTATATCTCTAATTATATATAATTATACAGATGTGTGTGTGTGTATGTGTATGCAAATACATTGTGAAGTTATATTTTCACTTCTGTTGTGCAGTCCTACGATTGATTTATTGTGGAAGGTTATAGGCTATGTAACATCACGCGACGACTCTAAGGAGCGGAACGGAGTAACTGCGTTGAACGGCTGGTTTATTAACAGTACACGTTCTAATAATTTTAAGGTTGCGGCAGACAGTGAGCGGGGCGGGACGCAGTAAATAAAAATAACAATTTCAACCAAATCACATTTTTTATTACAAAGTTACTCTTTGCCACTAAGAATTTGCATGAAAACAAACGATATTTTTATAAAGTTAATTGGTTTGTAGGTACTTACTTAAAAAGTGGACCCAAATGGGGACTTTCAGCTCTGTCACAGTGTATGTATATACATACACTGTGACAGAGCTGAAAGGTTTTATAGGACGTCTGTGAGGCAGCTAGTATAATAATAATTAGTTAATAGAACTATTATGAAAAGTTTGCGCTTTATTATGTGCTTTTTTTGCAGAGCAGGTAATTTGCGACTAGGGCAACAAAAACCTTATTTTTCTCTCTCTAGAACCCTCGTGTGAACTGATGACTCATCACGAGAATTTCATTTCTTGAGCCGCATGACGTCACACATAAGTGTCGCTATGAATTCTCAATACCTCCTCTCCCTTTACACAAGATTTATTGCCTTACTTACCAGTAGTGCTCGTATTAACCGTATCCTGCATATCCGATCGGACCTCTCCCTCTAATCTCTTACGTAAGAAAGAAACCGATGAACCGTTTCGAATTTTCATTCGTTCCATTCAGAACTTGAAAAAGAAATATAGAATATAGGTATTAACGGTACGCGGTGCAACCCTGGTACGGTATTGCTTCTTTATAATACTAAGTCCCATTTCCATGAAAATAAGGGTTATTTTAGATCAAAAAGAGTCTTTTTTAAGAATCACTGCAAACTAAGGTTTTGAAAATAGAAACTATTTTGGCGTGTTTTAGATCTCGAGATGAGATAGAGGCACAAAATTTGTAAATGAACTTTATCTGCGTAATAATAAGATCTTTTTTAGCTTATTCAAGAGGAAACTTGAGAAGGTGTATATTTCACTAATAGAAGTTCTTCTATCAATCATCGTTTAGGATTTTAATAAGATTAAAGATTTGAAGGATGAGCAGCGTGAGAGGCTCTGAAACTGGTTTGTGATTTATGAGACAGATATCTGGGGGTAAGTTTAGCTGTACCACTAGAAGCAATTCCAGTGGCCTTTATGTGAAATGCAACCTAGGTTTTAAAAGTGAAATTGTACCTTGATATAATTTTTTCAAGATAAATTCTGCACACCTTAGTAACGATTTTATGGACAACCCTGACAGGGTCAACGTATGTAAACAAGGCATAGAAACATTATCAGAAACTTCTACGATTAGTCCTCGGGGTATGTTGAATTGCCTGACGTTTTAAGAACGCGAGCCATGGTTACAGGCAAATTCCTGAAGTAGATTTTTTATCCAATCCTACAGTTACTTGTTTGTGCATGTTTACAAAAAGAGAAAACAAGACTTAACGACTAGTAAGAAAAACATATTATTTATTATAATATCCATTCTGAACCATATTGATAAAGTAATTAACCCCAGACATAAAAACGAGGGTATTATAAGTGTGTCTGTAGCATTATAGCTCCTAATATGGGGTTAGTTTTTATTTGTTTTAAAGGGAACTTGATCAAAAGTGTTCTAGGCTGGAAATTAACAAAATGTGTTCAGCCGTTCGAAGATCATGAGCTCTTTTTTATTTGATTTCAATTATTATTTTTTAGCTCTATTGATAAGCTTTTGATTCCAATATATATATATATATATATATATATATATATATATATATATATATATATATATATATATATATATATATAGGTACAGGTAAGGATCTTATATCGCCCCAATTGGAATATCTTACTACATTTGTAACATTGTTTACACTGCACTTATATACATTTATATTTAAATTTATGGTTACGCAATCAAAAGTGGTATTTAACAGGTCTTACATTTGTAGCCTCTCCGTTTATAACTAGTCACGGGTATTAACAAAAGTGGACATACCTAACTCTTGTCTGAGTCTACGTGAAGTGCAGTGAATCATGACAGAACACTGGTCGTGGCTGACGGGCTCGGGGGCGGCGGAGTATACGTATAGCCCTCCAACGAGGCCCAGCCGCCCCCCACACAGACCGCTGGTGAAACTGGCCACCAGCGCTCACCTCCATACTATAGCCAGGTAAGTGACTGAAGAAAAATACGGTACTTGGCTGTCAAGTCACGGCTTAGAAATAGAGTTTAAAATGTTTTCAGCGTTGATGTATGTTCTAAATGCCTGAACAAATTTGGATGTACGGGGTATCGTTAGAAGCTTTACATCGTTGTTTTTAAACTTCCGCGACTTTGATACATATTAGACGTGTTGTTATATGAGTAAGATTCCGAGTCGTATTATTCAAAGAACTACGGACTTATGCTTGATTAAATTCATTTCACTTTCTAAATCTTGCTTTACATTTAATTACCATCTTTGTTATTGAAGGGTACCTACCAGGGCATTTACAGTCCCGACGTCAATGTGTAAATGACTTCATTTCGTTTTAAATTTAACTTAATTTAAACATTGTGTTTATAAATGAAGTCCCTGTCAAGAATGTAAACTCGACTTTATTAAGTGTTTTGTTTGAGCACGCTCAGTATTCACTGCTATGTTTTCAAGAAAAATGGCCAAACTCCCCAAAGAATTCATGCCTTTCAGGAACCAACTCAAACTTTGCCGTCACCAAACTATTCTACAATCGAAATTCAACCTACTACAGTTTCCACAAAGCACAATATCCTTTTGTTATATACAAACGCAAAGTTTGTCAAACTTGACTTCTGTTTTGACTTTACTTACAGCGTTTTTACATCCCGTGTAACATTTATTGCCTTGTTTCAAGGCTCATTTTTCTCTGTCACGGCAGTAAAAGCACTTCACTAATGGTGTTTTAAAACAAGCTTTTATATACAGTTGATGAGGGAACTTTTCCTCTTGTTTTTAAGTTTGTAGGTGTAAATGTAAGTTTGTCAAATGCAGACTGCAACGACAGCTTGATGGATTATTGCAGTACCTTAGCGTATTTTATTAAAGCTGATATATGGATAAATATGGCGGATGTTTTCACATAATTCTGAATGTATGTTTTTATACATAAAAATGCAATGTTTCGACTGTATTGAAGTGTGCTTACATTTGAACAAAGGAATATACCTACTCAATCATGGTTCGTTTACTGTTTGTTTGTCGGTTTACTGTATTTACCAGGGTTACATTTCAAGTAGTATTTCTGATTACCTTATAACCTTCCTCCACAAGAATCTGTGTTGATCTAAAATCTGAAGTTCATTAGCTAAAGTTAGGTAAATAGTCTACTAGTTTACTCAAAACTGTTTGTTGGAGATTAAACAATAAAATACATAAAGAAAGAAAGAAATTCAATTCAAAATGTGAAATACGTACCTACATCAAAGTGCGCCATTATCTATATAGTAATAAAAAAGTCACTTACATATTGAAGAAATACATTTAGATTCAGTATATGGAATGTTTTTTTAAATCTAAATATGAATACCAAACAGACCTACATATATTATATTGTATACCTACGTATACGCCTTACGATCGTCATATTTTATAGGTTATGTTTTTAACCGTTGTGTCATTTCACTTTTATTGTTGAACAAACACCTGCCCCAATATTGTAAAATTATAAAACCACACACGGCACAAGTTTATTTGATGGAAAAAATATAAAAATTTACATATAGAGCAAGACGCGGATTTCTTGGGGAAATATTTATTTCTCCCCTGGCAACACTACGTGATAGGAATGGGGAGAGGTTGGCAACCCACGACTATTACTCATTGTCTCTGCCCCCTTAGTTTATAGACTGTATCGTGATTGTATATGTTTCTGAATAAAGAACACAAAAAAAACCTACCTATGTGTTTTTTTTAATATAATGTGCATAATATTGCTTATCTCCGCTACATTGGCTGCCAGGACCACCTGGCGTCAGACGGCGCTCTTGGTACATATATCTTGACAGGATCTAATAAGATGTGAACGATGGTCGACAATATAACTCTAAACATACCTAATTATAATTTCATAAGGTATAGTTTTCGCTTGTGATGTAATAGTCCTTTAAGGTATTTCTTTTGCATGTTGCAAAAAAATGGCAGATAATATTAAGTGATATATATCAGATACAACTACAGTAAATTACTAAATAATTCTGAATTTAAAACCTTTTAGACAAATATTATATACTCTTTGTGGTACACAGGAAACAACACGATACCTACAATTTACATTATTGTTGTATGATTGGGAACCTTATCGCTATTTTCGATCTCTTGCCTACCATGGGATAAGTAAGAAAGACATGGAAACATAAATAGTGGGAGCTCTTGTAAATTAATGTATAGGTACTTACTTTTATATTAACTGATATTAATCATTTTTGATCTAATACTTTAATAACTTTCATTATTAAATGTATAAACTCCATAAAAGAAATAAAATAATCATATTTCAATGAAAGTTCAACCGAATCGCTAAGAAACCAGATTGCGCTAATATCTTGCTACCATACACACAAAATCCTTCTTTATTGGAAAGTACATTTTTAGTGACAAATGTTCCTTATTGACAGGTACTCCTTTTCTCCTATTAAACCTTGTTAAATGACGGCAACTCAAAATGAATATGATCCTTTGCCCCAACTATAAATCCCAAACAAAAACATCTTTTATAAAAACGGAAAAACAATTTTAATTCTACCCTCTCTGCACCTGTCAGCGTTGGGCTTATTACTGTAGACAGATCACTGTTTCTGTTGAACCCCTAGACACCTATGATTGATGATAAGACTTCGCTAAGAATAGTTTTATTGCTTCGTTCAGACTGGGCAAAGAGTTTGTGGCAAATTGTTAAACGGAATATACGTGATGTGTGACGACCAGTGAAAAGGGTTAGTCACAGTCAGGGATTTCCACACTAAAAATATTATAGATACGAACTTTTACATACACTGAGACGTGGATAATTAGTTTTCAATATTAGTCCACAATATGAGTTCCCGGGTAGCATTTACTTTAGAGAACAATGCGGTCGTTACGCAAAAAGTAATCAGTACATACAGTACATCACAGTATTTATGTTTATAAATCCCAAAGAATGTGTGTTACCGTCCCAAATATTACTATAATTGACATGTACCACAAAAAAATTAGAAAATTAACCAGCCCTTTTTATGATACTGACTTTGACGATTACTGAGAAACTTCTGCTGTCGTGTCGGTCACTAGCGTAGCGATATTTTACACACCAAAATACTGTTAGTACTTAGAAAGACATACCACGGTATTTTCTACATTTATTGGAACACACTTTACATTTCAAAGCACAATTTAAACCAATGATTTAGATATATAATACCTGTACTATTAAAAAGTACATGCCTACTGCAATAGGACAAGGCCGTCAACGTAAATCAGCGACAAATTATTCACCAAGTATGTGTGTATTTATTCTTAGTAAGGGTACATTTCATAATGATAGTTACGAGTAGGTAGAAGTTAATAATACAGTCGTCTCAAGGTAAGGAGGCACAAACATTAGAATAAAATATTAGTAAAATTGTTTCTTGCAATATTGTATGTGGCAGTATTGGTGTTATTTTAAGAGGTCTTGAAGAGACCGTGTTCTAAGCCTCGCCTGCTTAAATACACGAATTGTATTGACATCATAGCCTTTTATGTTTTATGTTGCATTGATTAACAAGAAAATATTTACAGTATTGTAGTGGTTTTGAGGAAGGAATTTTAGATTAGATAATGGATCTATGAGAAAATTATATAAACCTCTTTAATTGATAACACATATTGGATGATACTCACTGCTTCTAACTGAAGTAACTTATTCTTTTTTATTAACCGACGAAAACAAGAGGAGATTCTCAATTCGACCGTATAAATATTATATATTTTTTATCATCGTCATCGTAGAAAAACGACGGATATGATTTTTGGTAACTTTACGTTATAATTTGAAAACGGCTGTTTCTGTTAATGAAATCTGAAAATGTTACTGTGTGTATGAGCTTTGAAAAATGTTTTGTTTTATGATAAACTATAATGTTTTCAGTAGACTTATGTCAAAAACAAAAATAGTCGAAAAATCGAATCCGTTGTTTTTCTACGTATGCGACGTTATGTAAGTTCAGCCCTCAGTCCGTTATTTATGAACCGGTTTTGATGATTATTTTTCATTAGATAAGGTATACCTCAAGAGTGGTCCCATGTCAAGGAAGTCAGGATCTGATGATGGGATCATGATAAAATAGAGAGATACCCTCAAAAATTGTGGGAACGAATAGTGTTTCTGTCCACTTTTCATAACTTATCAGGTATTTGTGGTTAGGAATCATCACATCATGAAGTGTATTTGTGGTTAGGAATCATCACATCATGAAGGGTATTTGTGGTTAGGAATCATCACATCATGAAGCTGAACTGATGATGAAAACCATACCTTTCCTACACAATTAGAAGTTAGTTATTATTATTATGCTTTGAAGAAAATTACATTTGATAGTGTTTTTATGTATTTAGTATTGAATGTATGAAAGTATAATAGTTATCAGAGTATTAAAAGATGACGCGAGCAACGAAAAATCATAACATAAAAACTTTTTAACAAAAAATACATCGTAAAAAAAGAACTAAAAGCCAGGGAAAAGCTTTGGAGACCGTTGTACTTTTATAAAAAATAATTATAAACATTTACAAATTATTAACATACCTGTTACAACTTAAATTCAATAGGTCTTTGCAAGTCTTTGCGATAATCTTTAAGAATACCTTTTACAAGAAACCTAATCCTACTAATATTATAAACGTGAAACTTTGTGAGGATGTATGGATGTTTGTTACTCTTTCACGCCAAAACTACTGAACCGATTGCTATGAAAATTGATATGTAGATAGCTGGAGACCTGGATTAACATATAGGCTACTTTTTATCCCGATATTTCCACGGGATCGGGAATTACGCGGGTGAAACCGCGGGGCGCTGCTAGTAGTATAAATATGATTGCTTTGCCAATGTTGCTGTAGCTGTTAGTTGCATTTTAATTAAATAAGCAAACCATGCACATTGTACATAATATACACACACCTACATAATATGTAGGTAGGTATATGTGTAATGTGTATATGTAACATTGAAGTTTATCAAGTGATTTTAGGATATCAAACATATTTCTAAAGTTACATCGATACTTGATCACAAATGCTCAATTCAACTTCAAATGAACACCATTTTCTTTATTTAAAGACAATTTTAAATGGTAATGTTTCGTAACTACTCGCGCTATGCATCACGATTGCCGGACAGGGGTGTACACGTATGCAACCGATCTGAACCAATGGCCCGTGAGATGGAATACGTGGCTTGAATAGAACTTTAGGAATATTGGCTAGGCTAGGAGGACTAATGGCTCTTAACTTCGGAGACATTACTCTTGAAAATGTGACTTTAAGTAACTTACAAAAAGTCCCCCTCAATGCGCTGCTTGTTATACCTACATATCTACCCTGATAGGACTAAGATTTTCTACAGTAAAAAAGGATTAAAACTATGCCTAATCAATATAAAATACCTGCCGTTGACCGTCCATTGTTTTAATTTTCTAAATAATAACTTCATACTTCACACACCTCACACACGGCCGTCTGATCCCAAACTAGGCAGAGCCTGTACTATGGTAACCAGACTGCTGATAAACATACTTATATATTTCTAAATACATACATATTATAAATAAATTACACCTAGACACAGAACAAATGATCATGCTCATCACACAATTATTTGTCCTGGGTGGGAATCGAACCCACGACCTCTGGCTCAGCAGTCAGGGTCACTAAACCATCAGGCCAGTCAAAATATAATGTTAGACAAAACCTTCAAGTAATTTTAAGTACTATTACAATTGAATAGACTTTGGAGGTCTATTCAAATAAAAATAGGCTTTAAATTTTCTGGATCACGATTGTCGAAAATTTCATGAAACATATTAAAATAAACAAAAAAAAAACATTGAAAACTGCCTCCTTTCTTTCTAACATGAATTTGATGATTTTGGCCAAGTGTACTGTGTAATGTCTGTCTTCCGAAGCCGAAGAACTAGAGAAGCACCTCCACCATACTGAGGACCACAGAGCGGTTTCTGAGCTTTCACCCTCTATTTCATCCATTTTCTTCTAGGCAACCTACAAGCCATATCCTCGTGTGAATCTCATACAGGAATCGAACCCACAATCAGATTCACAATACCGATGAAATGCATTATTGTCTATGCACCATAACGCGTATTTCAATATAAACGGTTTGCGAAATAAATTGTACAAATATCTAATATACGTCAATAATGACGCAATAATAAAAGGTTACAACATTAGTTTCCTGCCAATCCCGACATATACCTAAAACTATATTCCATACGTTCAACAACTATTAATTAAACTAACAACCACATACAATATGACTGGCGACATTCAAACCAATTACAATAAAACATTACATTATGTCTTTTGATAAAATCATCAGTCTATCTGACAAACATATCATCTACGGTTAAATCAAACTAAAATAAACCTTATCAAGCTACAATAAGGGTTTTGTCAACTAAAAGTATTCAGTTTGTTTAATAGTATGTAATTCAGTGAAACAAAAAAGTTTAAGTAATATATAAACGATGGGTGTGGGTTATGGGGTACAGTTGTGGAACGATGATGTCAAAGTACTGTTTGTTGTTGGCTGTAGCTGCCACCCTCGCCTCCTCGGTGAGAGGTACGGCGGAGGTGATGAGTCATGTCACTGCGCATTTTGGGAAGGCCCTTGAAGAATGCAGAGAGGAGGTATGTAGTTTATTTTTAAGAGAGAAGCTTTACCAGCAATAACTTGACCTTTATAAATAGTTATATAAATCCGGATTTTCAAATAGGAGAGAAGAAGAAGAATCGATAAGAATTTTAAAAGCAATTTCAGCTTCTGTGATGATATCTTCGATGTATTAAACCAACTTTTATGATCTTCTTAACAAAGAAGTAATTCTTTAATCTCGAGGCTTACCGTTTCCACAATTCGGTCTTTTATTTTATAATCTAAGATGAGGTCAGGTCTACAATAAGCATGAACTACTTTTAACATGTCTTATGCCTTAACTTCAACACGCCTGCATTTTCAGCTTCAGATTCCATGTATTATTTTATAGCCTTTCAACGTAGTTTACAGTAGTTAGTCATAGTTTGATGATATATAGCCTTAAACCTTCCTTAAGAACTGGGTAATCGAATGCAAAGAGAATTCTTCAAGTCCAAAAGGCAGTTTTAATGGTTTTTACTCAGCTTCTTCAGCTTTTTATACCTATTAGTATAAAATGAAGTTATGCGATATATCATACTAAGAAATCGGGGCGATAGTATTTGTGAAGTTTTAGCTAGATAAATACGTTACTAAATATTCTCTTCCATCTCCATTTCTTCAGTCTGGACTTTCTCCGGAAATCATGGAGGAATTTAAGCACTTTTGGAGTGAAAACTTCGAAGTAGTTCACCGGGAGCTGGGTTGTGCCATCATCTGCATGTCCAACAAGTTCAGTCTGATGCAGGACGATGCAAGAATGCACCACGTCAACATGGACGATTACATCAAGTCTTTCCCTAACGGTACTTGATACATAGTTGATCTAGCTGATAGTGTAAGCGGCCGTCGGACTACCGACGTGAACTCACTCCTCATACAACAATTTAGCTTAGCTATAGCGGTTAACAGAAATAATAGTAACGTGTGACCTATGTTATTAGTATTAATTATTTAAAAAAAGCATTATAGATTTCAAAACTAAAATGAAATTATAAAAAACTAAATAAATTTGAAAACATCGATCAAGTTGATAATCTTCAAACGGCTTCATATTTTCTTGTACTATAACTTGGATTGGAACACTCTCGATCAAATCTCAAAATCTCTCAAACAAAAAAAAATCATGACGCCTCTCTTTGATTAATAAACTAATTTTACACTGTGATGCATAGCGTGAGTTGCATAAGCAGAGACAAGGCGCAGCAGATTTCTGATCCAAGTTAAACCACTCCAATGCCCACTGAGAAAGAGTCCAACTGCTGTCGAATATACCGTGGGATACCTTAACTAAACAATATTTTGATAGCAGTCTGAAAACCACGTGTTTTAATCGAGTCCTTTGTAAAAGCATACAACCAACCTTTTATATACATTTCTTATCCAATTTAGTAGCAAAACCTTTACGACAAGCACTTTTCATATCCCCGAGTATCATTGTAGATAATAAAGCATGGTTCAGGAGACTATTTATAGTACTAATACTAATATAACACGCGATATATTGTCAATCATACATTTTATTAAAGCGATTGTTTAAGCGAAAAAGTTTAACCTTGTCATTCGTTGCAGCGTTATATCTATCACAGACAAAAAACAAGTAATGTATCAAATCTATCAACAGTATTTTTTTTAACTTAACACTATTTACTTGGTTAACATAACACTATTGGTTAACATATTTTTCAGTATAGGATTTGGTATGGTGATTATTAAGGACCGGATTATATGCCACATAAAAAGCAAATTGAAAAAAAATTATAATTTGTAAAATATGCAACATTCAAGTTTTAAAAATCGAAAAAAAGGAAAAAAGTGGTAGATTTTAATTTTTTTATTTCTAAATTAGCTAACAATAACTGAATTATTAGTATTACTTTATTGTTACACTTATTAATAGGGTAACCTACCGAATATTATAATAAATATAAAATATGCTATATATCACTAGATATTAGATATAATATGCAACTTCCGCTGAGAATAGGGTAAATATACAATTTCACATGCAAATATGCAAATCCATATAATCCGGTCTCTAGTGATTATTAATGATTGATGACAAGCGACCAATACTAAAGAAATTTTACTCCATATACCAGGGGAAGTCCTCTCCGCCAAGATGGTAGAACTGATGCACAATTGCGAGAAGCAGTACGACGACATGACGGACGACTGCGAACGAGTCGTTAAGGTCGCAGCCTGCTTCAAGGCCGACTCTAAGAAGGAAGGCATTGCACCAGAAGTAACTATGATCGAAGCTGTCATGGAGAAATACTAGCCAACTAGCCACTTCGACCGCACACTGTACGAAAGCTACGGCCCTGATTTACTATTTTATTAGTTTTAGTTTTCAGCAAACAAGAAAATGTAAAAAAAAGTTTTGTTCAGAATTATATTAATTTGTTAAAGGAATACGTGTATGTCTTTTTTATTTAATGTAGACAAAATTACCTTTACTGTGTAAAAAGATACATGACGGATCCTGACGGGACATTCGAGAGCATTTACGCCTAATGTAGAACCCTAGGCTTTGTTCTCCGGGTCCGAAGGCATATCATCTTATGCTTTTAGGCACTTTCGTGTGACATCTAAGAAAATCTATCTGAGTGGAGACCAGTATTCTTGCATTTAATCCTTAAGACTATAGACTTGAAAAGAGAGATCTCACCCATCCAATCACCATCACCCATCTTATGACTAGCTGTGCTCGCGACTTCCTTCGCGTTTATTTCAGAAAACAGCAATATATCGCGTATTGCATTGCACCTCTTCCTGAAAGGGGGAATTCTCCAGGCAGGATTTTTTATACCCTATTGGCGGTGAAACAATCTGGAGCGTGTAAAAAAACCGGCCAAGTGCGAGTCGGACTCGCGCAACAAGGGTTTCGTAAAATATTTTTATTATATGATGAAACAAAAAATTTACGGTTTTCGCAATTTTTCCTTTATCTGTGCTATAAGACGTTGCTTTGTACCAAATTTCAAGATTATGAGTTCGCGGGAAGTACCATGTAGGTTTTGATTCTCTTGCGAGTGTCGAAAATTTGCGGCAAAAACGGCTGTATCTTTTGATTGCGTTGGCTTAGAAGTTTGATTTTTTCCCAAGTCTAAGGGACAGTAGACCTGAGTATTTGATATAAATTTCAGCTTGATACCTGCACGCGTTTCTGAGAAAAAGGGTGTTGACAGACAGACAGACGTTCGGTCGGACGGACAACAAAGTGATCCTATAAGGGTTTCGTTTTTTCCTTTCGAGGTATATAACCCTAACAAGGTTTTTTGATTGCTTACACGCGAAAAAACGACGTAATTTGGCCGTGGGAAAAGTACCCATTTGTTTGTCGTGTTATTGGTGATGACATACATCAGGCATAAGCCGACTACAATCTTACAGCGCCAGTTATGAGTCAAATCAAAAACTTAATGTTACACCAAATTATAAACAATACTTAGCATAAAACGTTTCCACGATTATTTCCTGCTTTTACGTGATGCGATCAAACACGTCACAAACAGACAGACAAAAATGAAAAAAATATAGTTTTGACTTCAGTCATCATCATCCTCATCATTCTCTGCGCTTTTTGGTTGGTTGGGGTCGGCTTTTAGTCGTCGGCTAGTAGTCTAACCACGATACGGCCGAAGTTCGATATTTTACGTGAAGCGACTGCCATCAGACCTTCACAACCCTACTAGACGATATCGAAGTTCTGTAGCTAGACCAGGTTGTCGGACTTTTTAGGGCTCTAATTACCCGTAACGAATGCAATGGCAACCGGGACCGATGGCTTAACGGGCTCTCCGAGGCACGGAGGGGTCTCAATATGTTAAAAATGGTCACCCATCCCGAGACTGACCTGACTAGTGTTACTTAACCTTGCAATGTGCTAACCTACTCGGTTAACACTTAGCCACGAGCCCCTCTCTAGTATTCTTTTAAAAAAAAGTTCCCCAAAAAATAAATTACAAAATTCTTCAATGTACAGAGTTGGACCTGTTACAGTAAACTGTTGGACTGACCATGTCGGCCTAGATTATTGTGAAGACCTGGTATCGATTCTGGCACGTCAGTTCTATAGGATTGCACTGAAGCATTACGAGCTTTTGCCGTACAAAAGCATTAGGGTTGATAAAGGTATAGAGTGGTAGAGTTCTACGGCTTCGATTCCTGGCGTCAGACACTACTTCGTGCCTTCCAAGACATTGTTCTTTATATTTGTCAGTAATATCAACATTATTTTTCAGGCTATTTCGTATGAAACTATGACATTACACAAGGCCATATGGCCAAACCGAGCAACTTGAACTATGAGGTCTAAAACACGGATAAACATACAAGTTACTTTTTTTATCTAAATACGAATACATACATATAAAAAAGAGATCTCCACCAATACATACATTAACGTATACATCGACACACCTAGACCAATACCATGTTGCAGTCTAATACTCTACCGTATTTGTAGTATTTAACTTTTAAGTCAATCAATAAAACTGAAAAATACCCCATTATCATTTAGGTAGGTATATACTTATATTTTTTTTACAAATTGTGGTATTGTGCTGTCTTCACCAACTTTGCAAGAACGGGCCCTTGTCGGACGGCCGTGGTCGAGATGATGATGATATTTTTAACACACATAATCATCATCATCATCATCTGCCTACCCTTGTCCCAATTTTATTTGGGGTCGGTGCAATATGTTTTATTCTTCCATTCTAGTCTATCGTTCGTCATTTCACTGCTTACTCCATTTCTAGCCATATCTTCTCTCACACAGTCCATCCATCTTTTCTTTGGTCGTCCTCTTCTCTTGTACCCGTCAACATCCAAACATAAAACTCTTTTCACTACATTTTGCTCATCCCTCCGCATCACATGTCCATACCACGATAACCTATTGCTCCTCAGCTTTTCATCCACTGGTGCTACTTTCAGGCTTCCTCTAATATATTCATTTCTCACCTTGTCCATCCTAGTCACACCACACATCCATCTCAACATTCGCATTTCGGCTACGTGCAGGCGTTTCTCGTCCGTTCTCTTTGTAGACCAACTTTCAGAACCGTACAGGACGGCAGGTCTGATGATTGTTTTATACACCTGTCCCTTTAACTTAATAGGGAACTTAGGATCACAAATGGTTCCTGTTACCTGCCGCCACTTCATCCACCCTGTATTGATTCGATGCTGTACAGTGCGGTCTATTTCGCCATCGCTTTGAAGAAGAGAACCTTTAACACACATAATATGTAACAAAATAAAGCAACACAGCTGTTTCATCATAAACGATTACATAGTTTAATTCATTACCTGGCATTGAGTCCTAACTATAAATTAGTTTTTTAGTTTTTTTATTGTGTTCAATGTTTTCGACCAGCAGACTATACATTGAATCACACTTAGGTTCCTATTATTAAACAGTCACTGACTAGTGAAGCTCGAATGCAGCATTAAATAACACTAATTGAAGAGTATCCATGTCACCATACGACACGATACAACGTCCCATACAATTCTATGAACGAACACACTACTAATTAAAACATTAATTGCTTATCAAGCTATCACAACGCATAATAATCTCATTATCACGTCAGACGGTGATATTCCAAACTATTAATTAGAAGATGAATAAAATCTCTTAAAGCCAGGGTCCGGAGACAGAGAAGTTTTATCCACAGAGAAAAATGTCTGTAAGATTAGCTCTCATAGTGGCCGTGTGTCTGACTATAAGGGTGGAAACCTCGCAGGATGTCATGAAGCAGCTAGCGATCAATTTTGCTAAGCCTTTGGAGGTTTGTAAGAAAGAGGTACGTAGGATTTGCATTTTCAATTTATTCCTGAAATTGTATTCCTTGTGACATTCCTAATTGTAAAGCAAAGTGTGGAATTACGGAAAGAGTATAGGTACTGAAATTCTGCAATTGGTTATCATAATGAACCGTCTCCTCGAAATGATGATGTTCTCAACGAAATTGTAGAATAGAATAGAATAATCTTTATTGTACACCAGTACATATTGCTTAAAGTTAGTTTACAATCTTGATATGTACAAAGGGCGGCCTTATCGCTAAACGCAATTTCTTCCAGGCACCCTTATGATGGAAACATAATGACTAGTAATATAATAATTTAATATAATAATTGTAAGCAATATTTAAAGAAACGATAAACCGAAAGGTATAATAACGTTGACATTAGTAAATTTTTAAACCTATAGTTGGAAATCCCTGACTCTGTGATCCAAGACTTCTACAACTTCTGGAAGGAAGACTATGAACCGACAAACCGACTGATGGGTTGCGCCATTCTTTGTATTGCCGCCAAGCTGGAACTACTGGATGGCGAAATGAACCTCCACCACGGAAACGCGCAAGAGTTTGCCAGGAAACATGGCGCTGGTTAGTATGATTTTCAGGTGTAATTTAATAAACCACCAGTAGCTATTTATTCCTGCTTAGCCCACTACCGAGCCCCTTACAGAGACATATAATTAGTAGCCTTCATACAAAAATTTGCCCTGTAATGTAGATTATGGCAATAATTTTGGGGCAAGTACTTTTTCCTGCAAGAAAGTTGCCCTTTGTTCTTTCTTGTACCCCAGACAACTTGTATGAAACATTTCATGATGAGCGCAACAAACATGTAAACTAAAAATCACAAACGTATTTATAACATTAGTTAGGATGTTGTATGGATGCTCCAGGACTTAAAGCTCTCATATTTCAGATGATGCAATGGCAAAGCAATTGGTAGATATCATCCACAACTGTGCTAAGACTAGTCCTGCGGCCCCGGATGACCCTTGTCAGAAGACCCTGAACACGGCCATTTGCTTCAAGGCAGAGATACATAAGCTTAACTGGGCACCTAGCGTTGATCTCTTAGTTGGAGAACTGTTAGCTGAATCTAAGTAGACAGGATTTTCAATCAAATATAAATCATATATGTAAGCAATTATTGTGTGAATTTCTCGTTACATATTGTCATTATTTCATGATTATCTTTTAATTTTCTTTGTGTTATTTTCCGGAACCTTATAAGATAATTTTGACTGTCTTTTGTATTGAACATAGCATTCATCTCGTAGCTCGTTAATCATAATAAAGAACTATTTTCATTCATATAACTTAGCTGTTACACATTTATATTAAACTAGCAGGGCCACGCGGTTTCACCCACGTAAGTCCCTATCCCGTCGGAATATCGGGATAAAAAGTAGCCAATGCGTTAATCCAGGTCTCCAGCTATCTACATACCAAGTTTCAGCGCAATCGGTTCAGTAGTTTTTGCGTAAAAGAGTAACATCCATCCGAACTTTCACATTTATAATATTAGTGGGATTACCAACTGTTTTTTACTTATTTACTCCTAATGACATGGCTTGTTTAACGGACTACTGGTAATTTTTAAACTATTTAGGGTTATGCTTTGGGTTAGTAGTCTCCCTCGTCATGCAGGGTTAAGGGTAGAATAAGCGATTATTTCAGTTATAATAAAATAAATATACATTGCAACTCTTTGTTTGTTTTCATTTAAATGATAAAGTATAGTAACAAATGGCAAGAAAGTTGATTTCTATCGACATCTAGACATAAAACGTCTTGGGTAATAAAATTGTATCTGTCAAACGAACTCATTATACGTGGCTTGACGTGAGTAGTACATCTCATACTAAAAAAATACAACATTGAAGAAGGCTTCGCGATGGCACAAAATAATATAGGTACTTAAGTATCTTAATTTAAAAAAAATGCAGATGACTTAATTTGACTGGCCTGTTGGTCTAGTGGTTAGTGACCCTGACCTAAGCCAGAGGTCGTGGGTTCCATTCCCACCCAGGACAAATAATTGTGTGATGAGCACGATAATTTGTTCTGTGTCTGGGTGTAATTTATCTATAATGTGTATGTATTTAGAAATATGTAAGTATGTTTATCAGCAGGCAGGGTTTGGGATCATACGGCCGTGTGTGAGATGTGTGAAGTTATTATTTTCTTAATTAAGTACTCCTTAAGTGATAGAATATTCTAAGTTATTCGTAAATAATTTAACCACAAAATTAAAAAAATCATAAATTTAAAATATCCCCGACTCGAAAATTCCTTCAACGCTTAGAAAAGAGCTGAAGATCTTCGAACGGCTGAACCGATTCTTGAATTATTAATATCTAAGAACAGTCGATCAAGTCACCTTACAAGCAAAAAAAACGCACTTAAATCGGTCCATTCGTTTCGGAGCTACGTTGCCACAGATAGACACACAGACACATCACACTTATAACACCCCTCTTTTTGCGTCGGGGCTTAGTAATAGAAGTATGTTATGTTCATAGTATGTTCACTAGTATAAGTAGTATCGAACTATATATGGGCCGGTTCGACCGGAGTGATGCCACGGCCTCACAAAAAACCGGCAGTGAAGCATTGCTTTTCGCCGAGTGAGTGAGGTTCTCTTCCACCCTTTCCCTACTCCCACCTTAAAGGCTGGCAACGCACTTGCGACTCTTGAGTTGTAGTTGCCCATGGGAGGCGGTTGTCATTTATCGTCAGGTGACCGTCTGCTCGTTTGTCCCCTAAACCATAAAAAAAAAAGTGTCGCCAAACTGATATATATGGAACCGTTGAATATATTCATAATCGATACTGTAAAAGTGTAGGTTGGTTCATTCGTAGACGAATTTCATTAATTCCAGAGCATTCAATGATTACTTTACAAATTGAACATTAACTCCATTAAAAAAAACATAACTCAGTTTTCCAGTTGTTACACCGTGTCATTTAACAACTTACTTTATCTCAAGGTGGTCGTGATATATATAATATAATAGATGTTTTTCCTTTAACATGTTATCTAAAATAATTTTTATTTGTCTTCTACCGGTGTTCGGTACTCAGGAGAGTAACGTGATGAACTCAATCAGCAAGCACATTGGCAATATTGTTTTAGAGTGCAAGCAAGAGGTATATTTTGATCTTAGAATAGCGCAGACCCTTACCCCTCATAGACAATACGATAAGGTCTCATTATGTCTAGACAACTTCTTGTTATATTCTTTGCAACTAGTTCTAAACTATCTTCTAATCTAATTATATTAGAGACTTGTGTTCAGATATTACTAATATTATTGCTATACCATGGTACTGAGTCTCTTATTAAGAAAAAGTATTTGCTGAATAACGAATAAGTTATTCTTTAAGTGACTTTTTGTACTTATAACATTTCATATAAATAAGTTGCACGGTTTTGAGGGGCAATGCTTTTTCATGTGGGAGAGGGAGCGACTGTCTCCGGCTATGGTCTGGCCAATGAAGCCCATATTGAGGCTTAACTTGGTACGAGTATAACAACCAAACTCTAAATACTAGTATATATATCTAGGTCGTTATGCTGAGTACAAAAAATAAAAAATTTGGTGATAAGTATACGAATTTCATTGTATTTCAATATAATATAACAAATAAATTACTGTCTACAATGACTATTCTCCTCGACCGTTGATGTTGCATGCCGACTGGTAGACTCTGTGAAGCACCAACTTATAAAACAATAGAATAGATTGTCCTGAATTGTTGTCTAAAATTAATATCTCGACTCCAAGTAGGTTACCGCGCTCAAGTGTCTACAGGCTGCTTATTGTCTGCAGATACAGGACTAACATTGGTCTTAATTCACCTTTGGCAAGAATGGCCAAATCATATAATAGTATTCAGCGACTGGCAGATTTGGATATCTTTGGTGATAATTTGTTTAGATTTAAGGAAAGAATCACTGAATACCTGAGTTCCAGGCTTCGGTAATTACGATACCATACTGGGCTAGGTTTAAATTTATATTTTTCGTTAATGTTTCTATTTCTTTTTAGTTTTATTTTTATGTTTTACATGCAAAACTGTTTAATTAATTCCTGTGATGAAAATTTTATTTGTGTTAGATGTGGTTGCCTGTAAGTAAGTGAGCACATGGCATGTCTATTAATTATTATCTAGATGTAAGAAATGTGTATCACTTGTTGGCGATCCAAATTAAAAAAAAAAAAAAAAAAAAAGTCCGCCTGTGTACCAAACGTCATAAAGTGTAAATAAATAAACCTATAATAAAAACTTCTTCTAGATGGGGTTTAGAAAAGATGTAATTGAGGAGTTTCTGGCTTTCTGGAACTCCAAGCATGTGCTCAGAAGTACAAATCAAGGCTGCGCCATCGCATGTGTACTAAAAAAACTGGAAGTCATGCAGCAAGGCGGTCAACTCAAGAGGGATAACGCAATTGCCTTCCTCAAGGCGAATGGCGCTGGTAAACATGTTCTTTGAAGTTGCAAGCGTTTGAAGATATATTTAAGGACACAGTTTCCACGAATATTCGAAGCTTGGATCGTTCTCCCTCTACATGAACTGACGACTTGGTCAAAGAATCGTGGAAACGTTGGATGGAGGGCGGTGTACGACTGCTCGTGGTAGAGGAAGCCTATATTCAGGATTAGATATACCATGGTCTAGACATAGATACTGTTGAAACTCACTTATCAATAAGGAAATTGGTATGTATGTAAATTTATTAGTAATGCTTCTTTCATTTTCATAGATCCTGAAATGTCTTCTAAGATCATGGAGCTATTTAATCTATGTACTCGTGCCGCCATTACCAAAAATCCTGAAGACGGCTGTGTCCTAGGACTGGAAATCTTTAAATGCTGTCGGTACGGCATCTTTCGGTTGCATTGGGCTCCTAAACTAGACGCTGATAACCAAGATGAAGAGGATGAAATCCCAGCTGATGATGTTACATCTGATTTCTTTTCTTAAAATTGAATAAATGATATATTCTCTAATGTGTTAATTTTTTCTTTTGCGAAAGAATTGCCGCTAAATTTAAGCAACCGTTAGTTGATAATGATGATGAAATTATTTCTATGTTACCCTTGAATTTTAGGTTGAAAAGTGTAAGTTAATCACCACCATAAGACACAGCTTCCCCCGCCGTATAATAAATTATCTATGCAGTGAAGAAAAGCCGCAAAAAACCCTCGTAAAGAACAAAAGTCACCAAAAACAATTTGTAAAATCAATATTTTTTAGGTTTATGATAAGATCTTTCATCATCTAAGGCGCCTATTGTTGCAAATGTTCTGCAAACTATTACAACATCTACGTCACTTGTCTCATAACTTAATTTTTTTTTTATCTGCTTTCCTGATTTTTTTATTTTCCTATCATATACACATTTCTTTACCATAGACATTACAGTAGAAACTAAATGATCGTTCTATTACAAAAACTTGGTGATCATGTCATGTAAAGACTATAATATGAAAAGTAGAAAACCATTTTCTCACACAACTGTTTCTTGAAACTGCATTCCTACTTAGTATGACGTGACATCTAAATCAAGTTACTAACAATTGCTTGAAATAGATTCTTAATTATCCGTGAATGATGTGGCACCTCAAACCTTTTCATTACTTCCATTCACACATTAAGAAGCAAATTACTATCTGCTATCCATAATTAAATTCCATTATAAACGTCGCGCTTGAAGTAACCGCTTTATAAGTAGTCAAGCATTGATTTCTTCTTGGATATCTTGTTCGAAATGGGAGCTAGTAAGGTCTTCTGTGCTCTTATTATTTTGGCAATAAGCGTAAGAAGGACAGAACCATCTAATGATGCTATGAAGTATATTAGTTCTGGATTCGTCAAGGTTTTGGAACATTGCAAACATGAGGTATGTAGAAATAAAACTACACTATTTTTTTAATCTTTACCAAAATGGAGAACATTCATAACCTCCAAAATGTATTGCAGTTAAACTTGTCCGACCACATCCTAGGAGACCTGTTTCACTTTTGGAAATTGGAGTACGACCTGCTGAACAGAGATACCGGCTGCATTATCATCTGTATGTCAAAGAAGCTGGAACTGATAGATGCTAGCGGGAAATTACATCACGGCAATGCTCAGGAGTTTGCTATGAAACATGGAGCTGGTAATGGCAAACAGTTTTTAACTGACAGTTTTTAATTTACTTGGATGAACTGGAGTGGGATTTTGTGTCTGATTGACCAGCCAGTATTTATTTTGAAACTACTAATCTAATTGATTTAAACGCCTGATTTAAAAATATCGCTTTTCGTTTTTGTTGTGATTAAATCAACGCTATTGCTAGACTCGCAAAAAAAAAAATTGATTACAATCTTCTTCTTTGGATCGTCTTTAACTTTGGATTTGTATCTTCAGATCTTATTTAAGGTGTTAGAACCATACACTTTTAGAACGCTGTAACTGGTTTGACATCTTTATTTTTAATACAGCTGACGTATTCCAAGCAAGGTCTGCTTCTTTGTCGAGTCTGTAACACAGAGTCGAAACTTGAGGTTGCGAGTGCCCAGTAACTGCTGCTTCTCACCTCTTGGACCACCGTCCACCGACCAGTTACCAATAGCTACCCCCATATAGTTAAATTTGAATTAATTATTTCAACTTGTAATATACCGTGAAACTAGGGTGCCTGATTCAGCATTTGACCATAATAACCGGCCAAAATTAGGTATCTAATGTGTAATAAATAGTTCAGAGATTATCTGGGAAAAGTTTACATAGCATTAGCCTTTTTCAGGAGAAGAATTAGCGTCGAAGTTAGTTTCTTCCCTCCATGAATGCGAGACACAAAATGAAGGAAACGGGGACGATTGTCTGCGTGCTTTGGAAGTGGCTAAATGTTTCCGCAGTAGTATCCACGAGCTGGACTGGTCGCCTAAAGTTGAGTATATTGTTGAAGAAGTCCTGACTGAAGTTTAAGGCATTAATAAAATTATTATATTGTGAAGATTAGCGTTTTATTTTTTATATACTATTTATATTAAAGAAACTCTTATCTAAAACTAAAGTTATTGTTGCATAATCACTTTATGATTCGACTGAGGTCAGAATAGTCCCTAAAAAAGACTACTGAGGTTATACTGGTTCATAAACAAGAGTACAAAAATCAATGATTCCTCGGGTTCTAACACTTGCATAGTAGGTAAGTATTCGGATTTAAACACTTATTCAAAATTTAGGTATTTTTGGATTGTCATGAGTAGTAGTCAGTCAGACTAAGTCAGCCGTGAAGCTAGTTGTCTGTTCCAATACGTAGATCCTGTGGAGAAGACTAGGCAAGAAACTCTAAGGACACTCTTTTTCAACATTTTTAGGGTTCCGTTCCTCGAAATGAAACAACGGAACCCTTATAGGATCACTTTGTTGTCCGTCCATCCGTCTGTTTGTCTGTCAAGACCCTTTTTCCCAGGGACGAGTGGAGGTATGAAGCTGGAATTTATATCAAATACTCAGGTCTACTGTCCCTTGGAGCTGTTAAAAAATCAAACTTCTCAGCCAACGCAATCAAAAGATACAGCCGTTTATGCCGAAAATTTTCGACACCATCAAAACCTACAGGGTACTTCCCGTGAACTCAGAATCTTGAAATTTTGTACGAAGCACCGGCCTGATCTTTAGCACAGATAGAGGAAAAATTGCGAAAACCGTAAATTTTTTGTTACATCATATAATAACAATATTTTATTTAACCCTCGGTGCGCGAGTCCGACTCGCACTTGGCCGGTTTTTTATACAAGTATCTGGTTACTTTGCTTACAAGCGCAAATAAAATGTGAGGACAATGTAATCTATTGTTCTAAAATATTAACAGTCGCTCAAATTATTACTAAATGTAAGTAATAGCAGTCTTAGATGACCAGTCCCGACCAACGGCACTCGTTCACGAGCATGACGCTAAATCCTTAAAACAGAGATAAGTTCAAACAAATAAGCTTACTCAACTAGACAGGAAATTGTAATAAACCCGCGTAAATTACGTAAAAGCTATCGGTACATCAAAGTTCGATTAACGTTCGAGTTGGGTCGAGGGATGCGCGGGCGCATTTAGCGCGCACGCCGCGATTGTCCTGTCGAAGCGCGGCGCGATACTGCAAAATTATTGCGCAATTACCGGTGTGATCTCGTCTCACGTGTAGCATTGGAGGTTTAACTCGTGTGAAAAGATTTACACAACGAGTTAGGGAATAATAAGTACTGTTAGCACTGTAACGTTAATACTGACTGTGATGTGAACAGTGAACAGAGGTGTAATGTACCAAGCAGAGCTGAATCCAATATGTAGTTTTCTACAGCTGGTAGGTAGGTAGTAGGTATCTACTGAGATCACGGTGCTACAAAGAAACAAGTTCGTTTACTCAAATCTTTTTAAGATAAGATAAGATAATTTTATTTGCTTAAACAGGAGTATGCACACATAAGTATACAAGGTAAAAAATATTAAATTAACAAAAGATGAGTCATGTTTTGCTTGTAAGGCAACTAGTCCATAATATATAATAATATACTAAAGGGTCTTTCAACAAGGACGGGTCGATGTTAAAATTGAATAAAACAAGATGTGTGTGAGATATTAACGAAATTTATTTTTTATTTGAAAGACCCTTTATAACACACTATCGCTATCTGGATTATCTAACTATGTTTTAGAACGCTAAACTAGATAATTTTTTTCATACATACATATTAAATATAAAAACACAAGACAAATAGATAAAATCGAGCATACAAATATTTGCTTGATCTTGAATAGAACCCAACACCTCTGTCGTTTTCGTACGCACTACCGCTATTTCAAAGAGTAACTATAATTTTTTTTTTTTTTTTCAAAAAGACAACTCCCGCATTAGAATAACTACTCCTGTGTCGCGGGGGACTTTACAAACATACAAACAACGGACACAAAGAACACCCAGACTCAGGTGGGAATCGATCCCTTCGAAATCGAATTATTGGAATGAAGTTCCTTATCACACGTAATGCTTCAGACGCTCGGCATGGGCGGATGGACGGCTAGGAAGGAAAAAGTGAAAAATGCTGACCGCCACTTTATTTTTTTATTTACGCCATCCGTGGATTGTGCGCGATACTGATGTAATTTGATGTTGATTGTATTCTAACTATCTATATTAGTTCGAGCAACTTTGTTTTCGAGTTTTTATAATAATAACAATATTTTGATACAAGTTATTTAATCCATTAAATATATTTATATATAGTGAACTTCATTCCAACCGAGTGTCTCAAAGACACCTCACCCTTTTCTGAGCTGTGACATAGCTTTTAATAGCAGAAACATTTACTTATTGAAGAGTAGCAGCGCCTCGCGGTTTCACCCGCGTAAGTCCCGATCCCGTGGGAGTGTCGGGATAAAAAGTAGCCTACGCGTTAATCCAGGTCTCCAGCTATCTACATACTAAGTTTCATCGCAATCGGTCCAGTAGTTTTTGTGTGAAAACATTACAAACATACATACAAAAACACAAATGTTTCCTCTTTGTAATATTAGTTTAGATAATTATAAAATCCAGATCTGCCTGTCCTAGTGTAAACAAATCCTATTACGCATTCCTACAATTATCAATATAATGTCTTTATTTGTAATATCATAAAATTCAAATTCAAATTCAAAATCATTTATTCAATTAAGACACTAAGTGACATTTATGAACGTTAAATTGAAGCTAGAGTTAAAATCTTAGATCAGCGCAAACAGACGCCACAGCATGTACTGGATTGTCGAGGTAAATTAGGTGAAATCACCAAAATCTACTGCCTGCTTGTGTCGATCTATAACTTCCAGTTTCCAAAATGCGTAGAGCCTTATGAGAAGAATACTCAACTACAGTATTCAAATCTTGAAAGTGTCTCCTTTTTAGAAGACGTTGGAAGCACCTGCAGAGACATGCCAGATATAAAGAAACGGCTACAAACAACGCGCAGTTAAATCTGCCTGAGCCAGACGTGGGTTATTTACTTTTATTGCACAGCCCTTATACGGTAGGCATACGACAGTAGTATAGGCGTAAAGTGTGTAAGCGTGGCTAGTAATTCGATTGAGATATAACTGTTTCGTGTAAATAGGTGTTCAATAAAGCGAGCTTGCGAAGAGAAACGATAGACTATTTAAGATAGCGTAAAAAAGATTATGCAGGCATGACGTAAGCGGGCTCTATAGCACTTGACCCCAAGCCAAGCAGAACCGAAATAAAGCGCTGCAGTAGCGAAACAGGTGTCGAAATCACTACCTGAAAACGTAAGATTACATATTAAGACTTTCAAGTTACTAACAACACGTGTTCTGTAAATATAGCAATTCGTTGAGGTTTATCCTTGGTTGTTTAAATCGTTGGTTTCAAAAGCCGATGGTGAGTTGAGTTTTTCTAAGAGTTTGATTTTTTTGTTCGTCAATTCCTATTTTTTAATTAGGTATTGTTTAATTACTTTTTTTTTTTACCACGAATGCCACAGATATTGTTTATTTCTGAACAAACTTAACCTTTTTTCCTTGCGTTGTCATTTGACACAAATAAATGAGGGTGTGACTAGAATGCGACACTTTTATTTATAATATTATTCGTACGAGTGTGTTGCGAATCCGCGTACAATTGATACGGAACCAGGTGCAGCCTGGATTGGGCGTACGTGCTGCGTGTATTCAATCGAACGTGCTGACGCCAATAGTTGGATTTTATTTATTTGTTGGAGGGAAATTTAGTAAGAGTTTAAAAATAACAGAATTTTACTTTTGTCTTTAAATAGTTATTGAAATCTGTTTACAAATGGCGAAGATATTATCCTTTTGGAGTTGGTTAAAATGTCTTTTAATTTCGTTCTGCAAACAATTAATGAATTGTTTTGGGTTTATTCGCATAAACTCGAGATTTCACAAAACCCGTAAGAAAAAAATCGCACGGTGTTAAATCGCACGATTTCGCATCGCATCGGAATTTAGAGAGATGATTCGATCTGGAAATCGTTGCTTCGATAAATCGATTGTTCCGTGCGCGGTGTGGCAGGTGGCGCCATGCTGCTGAAACCACATGTCGTTCAGATCCATATCAACCAGTGAAGCACAAGAACTCCGTTAGCATGTTCCTGTAACGAACGCCATTCACAGTCACTGCATTTTTGTAATGGGTTTTCACAATGATAAAGCGTTGATCAGTTGTGTAGCGATCATTTTTTAATAATCGGAACAATCGCTGATGCCAGCGATGATATTCGACATCAGAGCAGCAACGTCATATGAAAAAAAATGACGTCAATTTTAAAAAGTGCACTCTTACTGAGACACCCTTTATAAGCCACATGACCGCTTTACATCAGGTGTGCTTGTTTGCTACCGTAGTATTTATCTTATTATATCGTGTATAAGAAATACTGATTCTTCTATATTGTAATTAACAATGCGGGGACGATTTGCTAAGTGATAACCTTAACAAATCTCAGCGATGATTATTAAAATTATTAAATAATACACATACGTTTGTAATAAACAATTTAATTAAAATAACAGACCAAAACACTACCACCATTGTGTAACATTTTAAGCTGACGAGTTTGTGTAGACGTTTGTTTTATCGTTAAGTCCATTTTAATGCGCTGTCGTTGGATTCGTGATATCCTCACTAGGTGATCAAACAATGATCCCTTCCTCTATAACACTTGAGGTAGAGACCATTTTATACCACTTATTATTCGTATTTATTTGTACCCATTTATAAATTTAATGGACTTTAATAAAACTGGAGAAAATCTATTTAATAATATTGTAAGGCTGAAGAGTTAGCTCGTTTGAACTCACTAATGTCACGTTCTACCAGTCTAATGTCTAAACTACTACTTGTATTTTAACACAACTAGTATTTTACAAGTTGGGCTATCTATAGCCTGTTTAACGACAAAGATTATAAACTATATAACTTCTAACATTTAAACTCAGGATCTTCTTTTTCGAACTTCAAGCTTGAGACGAGAACTTGAGAAGTTTGTAGCTAATATTAATTATACAATGTTGTTATTCCCTAAACCTAAATATACCAACATCAGGATACAAAAGTTAAACTGGTTTGGAGTATGGAGCACATATTGAGTCTCTATACTCTTTAACAAACAAAAGTGTACTTTCTATTATTTCTAGTCATTCAAAAAGTATCTTCAAATCATTGCCTTTAACCTCAAATGTTCATCATTACTTGATCACCTATATTCGTACGATTTAAGTCTTTACTCCCGCCATGACTTCCTCGAGCACTACCTCCATGCTAGGAGCCCACTTGAGCTCGTGGATTCTGGTGCGGAAGCATTTGGATATCTCAAGCGCTCGCACGCAAGGATCGTCCTCAGTGGACGGGGCTGATTCACACTCGTGGAGCATGGTCACTATTTGTTTAGCAGTATCGTCATCTGAAAATGGAAAAATATAAATTTAGTTTAACTAAAAAGCTTTTTTGGGAAAAAGCCATATATTACTAACATCCTTGTTAATTTTTCCGGCTAATCTAATTACGTGTGTTTAGAGTGGGTTCACAATCTCTAATCGATAGTGTAAATCGTGGGGTTCAAACCCGCAACCACTAAGAACTGTATTCCGTACCACTGTGGTGGTAAATAAGTATACAACCGGATAAACACACTTTTGCTGTTAGACACAGCGGTATTGTGCTGTAGTTATTGCAGGACAGAGGAATTGCTATCGTCATCTAGACGTCAATATCTTTGCTTCCTAAGCGTGTAAATTTCACACATTTTGCTTGAGAAAGTCAGCACACGTCGAGAAGACGCATCTGTGAAACGACTTGTAGTGCAGGGAAAAATTGAAGGCACAAGAGCGCACGGCTGGTCACCAATGCGTTGCACCAACCAAGTCAAAACTGCACTCAATGGCCCCCTACACGAGTGTACAAGAAGAGCTACAGTACAGAGACCAATCTGCTAAGAGTATGACGACAAGGAAGAAGAAGAAGATTAGTTAGTAGTAGCATTAATAGTAGTAGTTAACGTTATATAAAAAAACATTTTCTTACCAGCTCCGTGAGTTTTTGCAAACTCATGGGCATTGCCATAGTGCATCTTCATGTCGTCGGTAAGGAGATCCAGCTTGGAGGCCATGCAAATGACCATACAGCCCATGTCTCGGTTCACGAGAGCGTAGTCCTCGCGCCAGTAGTTGTAGAACTCTTGGACTATGCCATCACCTATACCTAGCTGATGAACAAGGAATATAAGAGTAAAGAACAAGCTTCTAAACTAAAGAAGCTTTGGAGACTTTGAGTAGATCCCAGTTCAGTTAAGCGGCATAATGACAACTTATTCAGTTGTCATGTAGCCCATTTTTTGCTTGAGGACGGCCTGTCATTTAGGCGCCTTGTAGCTTAAAGACGGCAAAATTATAGTGATAGTTAATTTCAAAAAAAAAGGCACAATTAACACACGGGTTATTAAAATAAAGGATTAAACTAGACAGTCTGACTGTTTGCCTAGCTTCGTAATACCTATTTGCCTATACCATATCGTAATTTGCTTGCTTGTAAGCAAGCAAATTTACAAGAATTAACACAGAAAACAATATAGGTAGTAGATGAAAAAAGGGATATTTAGTAATCTTCAAATTTTTGTTCCAATATAAAAATTATACAGATATGTCTGATTTGGCAAGCATCAATATAATACATCTAAATAAAAAAGAAAAGTAAATAAAGAAAATATGAATATAGATTTCTCTAATCTAAGTTATAAATATGGTTTTGGACAGAAATTGACTGAATATTTCGATCACCTCATTTTTACACGACTCCAGGACTTTGGCGAATCCACCCGTCAATTTCTTCATGACCTCCTGTGACCCCGTAACTTCTCTCAACGTAATTACCGCGCAAATGACCAACACTATCCGCCATTTTATGTTTGTCGCCATCTTGTCGAGTGTCAACACTTAACGATGTTTCAACTTTATATACAATGTGATACTTTGTTTTAATTGTTGCTAAATGAATAGGTAGATTGATTAACACGTGTTAAATTATAGATGGCACGTTTTGTTCAAGGTGCGATGTAACATAGCGAAACTTACTGAGAACTCATGATCACAGTGTATTGGATACTCATTTAGGCTAATTGTTCGTCCATGTTTGTAAAGATTCTCAGAAAATGTAATTGCGAATGCAATATAACATGCCATCCTCATTGCCATACCTCGTGTTTAGCAGTCATGAGCCGTTCAATGCTTAAAACATTCCTCCCCTAGACTCCCAAAGACCAGTCTTGCGGTATCATAATCCTAAGGTTCCTTGCATTTTAGACCTGGTCGATCTACGGTTCGCTTCACCGCAGGTCTGTAAAGCTATAATGACGAAATTAGTGCTATCTACTAATGTATAAGATGCATTGGATGTCCATCTGCACCTGCCTTGGAGTCTGCTTTTGCTGTCATGATAGCAAAGTTTTGGAATTCGTAAATGTTTATTTTTTAGCTTAACTTTCTGCATGTGCAGACAACAATTTATGCTCTAAATATTTGTCCATTATTAATGAGTGGTAACTTATTCGATAATATTAATTTGAATGTCCATTTTTCATCTGCCTTTTTTTCTTCAGCTGTCTTCGCTAGTGATTGTGTGTAGTGTGATACATTAGTAATTATAGTCAGCAAAATGAGGGCGTTTAGTACGGCTGTGCCTACCCCTTCGGAGATACAGGGGGGTATGTATGTGTTAGAAGCTATTTTTGTATATAGTCACACGATCGTAAATAAAAACGGCAGTCTTCGAAGTATGCATGCATGCAGTCAAAAAACAATTGGTGTTATAATGGATATTGATATTTTAATATTCAAATAACGACAAATGATTCTGTTTTCCAAATGAAAGAAACTTATCAGTGATGCATGGCTCGTCACTGCACGCTCTCTGACAGACCGACGACGTCCTTCGCGCCGACGACTCCATCTTCTTAGAACAGCTATTTTTAGTAGTAATGCGCTATGAAGACATGGAGACGTGTTGCGACTTTTAAGAATAACTAAATTATATCTTCATGAAATAAACAATGACGAGTTTTGATCTTATTTTAGGTAAGCACCTGTAGGCAGGCGGAGACGTTTGCCAAACCGTTACACGAATCAGATATGTACCAAAAAATTCGTCTATTTTTCTTAATTAACCCATTCAAATCTTAGCCTCAATTACAATGGGCAAGTATAGAAAATAAGTAGATTTATATTTATTGTTTTAAACAACCTTTGTAAAATCTCTGCAGCACTAATTTTATTATACGTCACTAACTTCACAAACGCTGACATAATATCAATAGAGCATTCCACTAAATCGATATTCTTACCTAAGAATATCGATTTAGTGGAACTCGATACTTTTACAAATAAATAATATTCTATTGTTTTATTATAATTCTTTTATAGGTATTAAAATCAAATGTAAAATAGAAAATCTGTAATCTAATTGATTTTTAACTTAAGTACTGTTAAAAAATAATTAAAAGAAATAAATAATCAATAAAATCGATTAAACCAGGGATTGCTCTAGTATAATTATGTCTGTCAACTGTCATGGCACAGTTGTAATGTCATTGTCAATGCCATTCGCTTTTCGTATTTTTGCGCAAGTGAATGTGTTTTGCCGTATTTCTTTTATCACACATTTCATTTATCACAATAATGAGTTTTTTTATTTTAATATATTATGGTAATCACAGATTACTGAAATCAGATCCCCTAGTAGATACAATATTTGCAAATGCAAGCCAGTAGTGATGTAAGTGGGTCTTCATTATTAAACATAGTTTTCAGCTGAGGTGATCGGAAATATTAATCAGATAAATCTGAAGTCACCACTGCTGCTGCAGCACAGTCATCGCCAGATTTAAGTAGGAAACAAACTCAAATATATATATTTTTTTATTTAAATACTCAAATAATAAAAATAACCTAAAATGTAAACATTGGTGCCGATTCTATTGTACACTCGACTAAACTAAAACCTGACTTAATTTCTTCATATGAAATCAACCTTGTATTCTTCGTAATAACGTCTATTTTTTACTGGCATCTATTTCTCAGCGTCATTAAATTTCACTAAAACCTGTCAACGTATACTTAACTTTATTTCCACCAACGAGAGTCCCCATTTATTCAAATGCCGTATAAAAACTTGTTCAAAACGAACTAAGATGACGTTATTTTAATCGACACGTACGAAGACGCTTACTAAAAACACAGAGCAAAAGAGATGGCATTCAACGGATAGCGGCTCTCGCTACGTGGTATTAGAATTTATTTAAGCGTAGCAGACTTTAGTCGACAAGTAAATTGCTTATTTCGATAGCGACATATGTTACCTACTTGTTTCAATTTGAAATAAGACCTTGTTTTGAAGTGTACAACGTTTACATCTTATATGAAGAATATTTAGTGAATTTTAATTTAGCGAGTGAAGTAACAGAATTGGGAGCATTGTCTGATTTTACCAATTTGGCCAATGCTGGGAGACGTGAAAATTGGGCTCGTGAAACTTTCCTAAGTGCTCTAAACTGTGACAAAATTTCAGCGCTGTAACGCCAGGCCCAAGTTTCTATGGACTTTGGGTTTCTCCTTTTAATTTTACAGATTTTTTGATCAGCGTATTTTAAGTAAAGACACGGAGTTTTTACTTTACAAGGACATCAGTGATAATAGGAGAAATGTGAATAGGATAAGTTCCCTATAAACAATTCACTAAACTGCTTACTGTTGCTTTCACGACAGGTATTGTCCCGCCTGAATGAATTAATTAATTACATTTAATTACTCCTATAAATCAATCAATTATAGATTTCTTTTTTGTGTCGTGAGTGATTTCGACCCAAACCCAATACGCTAAAATCAAAATACGAAATCTTAAAAAAACGATAAAACTTCCTTCGAAAATAAAATTATTTCTACAATCCGAATGCAGTGCCACTTATCGGGAAAGAATCTAAACTATTCCGGGACCCAATCAAAACACATGAAACGCACGCACCATCTACCGGGTCCAATCCTGGAGCTAAAACTGCCATTGTGTCAACAGAACTCTCAAGCTGGATCTCATTTCACGTAATGATATTTAGTGACATTTTAAACGTCAAAATGTATAGAAGATTGCTATATAAGAGTGTGTATTTTATAAAATACCATCATATTTCCAACATTGTCAATGCTTTTTCAAAAAAAATCTTTCACACCTTGTCCTGGAAATTATGAAGACAACAAATAAATCAGCCGTCAGTCGAGCCGTTCGGAAGTGATGCAAAATACCTTTATAGATAGATATTTATTGCTAAAAGCTGCATTGAACGTTTGGTAGTTTAAGAACGCTGGTCGTTTAATGTCTGCGAAAGATGTACCTCTAGAATTTCAGTTACTTTTATATTTTAAATTATCAAATCATATAAACTGCGTCTATACATTTTTTGCATACTTATATTGTTAAATGGGATCGGAACCCTAAATAACAAAATTATAAAGAAAAATAATATAAATATAATGTAAAATCGCCCAATTTGAACCAGCTAATTAAGTTAATAATAAAGGTAATGTGGCACTGACTAGCATGAGCGATACATCGCTAATTACTTGTCGTGCGCGACACGACTATGTGTTTAGAGTAGCATTAACTTGATAGCGACGCCTCACACTCCGCTATTTTGTGCGCAGTTCCAATGTCACACGAGAAGTTTATAAGATTTTATATGGTGTTTTATTATATTTTTAATTTTATATTTAAAACAGTGCGACTCCGGATACAAAATTCATATATATTATATAAGTCGAAGTAAGTAAGAATTCTAAATTAGACGTATTTGCCTGTGTGCCCAGTCCGTCTGTGGAATGAATTGTCACTGGTCATCAGACGTGCGGAAACGTTGACACATTTTAAAAAATTAGAGAAAGAACACTATATTTCTTCGTGAATGGTGACATACCAGGTACTGTTATGTATCTCCATAGGTATTGATTATGTATTGTATATGAATGTGATGTGTAAGTAATTATGTGTATTTGTATACCTTGTCTATATTTACCTATCATCTTAACATTTATTTGCAAAATTTATGCTAAGTATCTCCAAATAGCACTTATATACTGTTATTTTCTTTTTACATAGGCTCCACTTTTCACCTATGTTTTCTCTATCCATCCAATGGTTGCCTGGAAGAGATCGTATATTGCGATATGGTCGCCTATTGTACATAACATTAGCTAGTAAGTAGACATAAGTAAAATATTTTAACCTATCGCTCTGTGTACAATAAAGAGTATATCTATCTAACTACATTGAAAATTTTTAAGCTTTAATACTTAAGATACGCGTGTAAGGGAAAACATTTGGAAATAGTGTTATATGCAACATAGTTACCTCTTTTTGTAGCCTACGTAGATCGGCTATTCTCGAATTATGTTGAATGACAAAAAAAAATTAATTCACAGTCGGCGTAGTTCTAAAGTCTACTTCACAGAATATTTATAACTAACTAATACCACTTAAAAGATTAAAGAAGACAACTGACTGAAGGGTCACCAGATATATAAAGAGAAAACAGCAGTAAATCGGCAGGAGCAATCTAATCGAATAGAATATGTGTAGTCTAACTTAAAGAATCCTTCTAAAACTCTAAATTACAGCACACTGTTTAAAAATATGACAATGTATGGCAGACCATTTAAAATACAGAATAATAAAAATATTTGGACATACTCCTATACTTAGTTCTGGTGCATACGTACACGCTTCTGATGTCGTCAAACTCACATATGAAGATGAATCGATCGATATTTGGTGAGTTCTGTCATTTAACGCGTTTTATTTGTCCTGATACAGCTAGTAGCCAATCACGTCACAGTCAATGTTGCAGAATTGCGACACGCTTGTAATCTTTACTTGACAATTACTATTGTATGCTTCTGTGAAACTTATGCCGTATGACAATGTAGCCACACTCACCACGCCTCCATAAGTCAGCATACGCTAATCTGGTCACATATAAATCTTCATTAGATCGCTCCCCGAGCTCTAAGTAGCATCTACCTACCCTCGGTATTATGATGCTGTTACTGCATAGGCCTGACAGTATAATTATCAATTTTTGGTTCTGAGAGGTTTCAAAACTCATTGACTAGGTTGGAGAGCAAAATGTTGCGTAGCATAGGTTGGAATCCCTCAATTAATGGTATGTGCGGAATCGTGTTCGTGACCCTTGTCTTAATGAGGGTCAATAATATTATAGACGTTCATGGCATAGTATTTGTCAGTAAAAAAATACGAAGTGGGATGATGTGTGCATAGTTTATTTGCCTGAAATGGGACGGTATAAGAAATGTGTTTGATGATCCTCCGCCATCCCTCGTCTGTTATTTGATGATGAGAATATTATATGTTATATCATATGTACATTGATAAATCGCGAATGGGCTGTCTAGCTAAATCAATACTGTTAATAATATAATCTTTTTTTTATCAACTTCCTCGATTTGTTATTGATGAAAATCTAGCATTAATCGAGAACCTAAATATTACACACGGAATGGGCAAAATATAGATTGCCTACTGTTCCTTTAGTACAACCATGTAGCTGCCAGGTACTAACAGGTTTTTTTTTTTTTTTGTATATTATAGGTAAACGGGCTCTATCAATATACCCTCATCAGTTGTCAGATTAACAAAAAAATGGCTTCAGAATTTATGGCGCTCCGCTTTCAAAATGTTTGGTATTACCTATTCAGTTTATCGTTTGCTTACTTATCAGTTGAACTTTAATTGTTACAAGTAATTATTACACTTCAATACCTATCAATAAATACACAAAGATAAAAATATACTATAGGATAAAGTAATGTATAAAGGCAAAACAATTCACTCATTTATAATCTTATTTTCTATTTTAAAAAGTCGATATCGCTTAATCTAACCGTAACCCCAGATAATAACAACATTTACCAAACAATATAAAGTCATTTCCTTAAAGAAAGGATAAAAAGATACACATACAGACATACACTCACGCCTGTATCCCTGAAGGGGTAAACAGAGGCGTTTTAAACAACCGCATATCACCAACTACGAGGGTCACACTGGAAGGTTTTAGAAAATAAAAAACGGAATAATATAGAAGCCTGTTAATATTTCTATTGCTTTTAGAAGTTGTCTCCGTTCCTTTCTAAGCACTGTTGCATACGATAGAACCATTGACTGAAGTGAGCCCACTCTTTTTTAGGGATCTCTTCCACGCCTTTTACAAACGCAGCCACGGCATCTTGGGAAAATTGGGAGTATATCGAAAGTTAAGAAGAGATATTGCTTACACGTATGTGTTGGGGAGTGTAAGCTATAAAGAGTGGCCATGAGTTTCTTTGCCAGTATTCTTCTCATAAGGCCCTACGCATTTTGGAAACTGGAAGTTATAGATCGACACAAGCAGGCAGTAGATTTTGGTGTTTTCACCTAATTTACCTCGACAATCCAGTACATGCTGTGGCGTCTGTTTGCGCCGATCTATGATTTTAACTCCAGCTTCAATTTAACGTTCATAAATGTCACTTAGTGTCTTAATTGAATAAATGATTTTGAATTTGAATTTGAATATAAGCTGTTGCCAGGAACAACCAGTTAACATGAAGATAATGGTGCCGATTCTATTGTACACTCGACTAAACTAAAACCTGACTTAATTTCTTCATATGAAATCAACCTAGTGTTCTTCGTAATAAGGTCTATTTGTTACTAGCATCTATTTCTCAGCGCCTCTAAATTTCAATAAAACTTGTCAACGAATAATCAACTTTATTTCCACCCAGCGAGAGTCTTCATTTATTCAAACGCTGTATAATTGCCGTATAAAAACTTGTTCAAAACGAACAAGGATGACGTGTTTTTAATCTACACCTACGAAGACGCTTACTAAAAACACAGAGCAAAAGAGATGGCATTCAACGGATAGCGGCTCTCGCTACGTGGTATTAAAGTTTATTTAAGCGTATCAGACTTCAGTCGACAAATAAATTGCTTATTTCGATAGAGACATATGTTACCTACTTGTTTCAATTTGAAATAAGACCTTGTTTCTAAGTGTACAAGGTGTACTTCTTATATGAAGAAAATTTAGTGAATTTTAATTTAGCGAGTGAAGTAACAGAATTGGGGCCATTGTCCTCTTATTTCGTTTATCGTTTAAAGTTGAATTGTTGTTGTCAAGCAGTTTTAAACGGTTACTTTACAATTGTAAAGATAATGGATAGTAGGTAATTACCATGTTTTATGGCCAAATAAATTCTTTATACTTTTAACTTTTATATACCAAAAGTATTTAACCTTTACATACCATTTTATTTATCGTTTAGTAGAGTTTTCTACGTGCCCGTACCAAATAAATAACGGTAGTTGTAAAACTTGGATTTTTTTTTAAAGTTGGAAGTTTTAACCCATTCACTGTAGTCCTACTAATATTATAAACGTGAAAGTGAGGATGTATGGATGTATAGATGTAGGGATGTTTGTTACTCTTTCACGCAAAAACTACTGAACCGATTGCGATAAAACTTGGTATGTAGATAGCTGGAGATCTGGATTAACACATAGTCTACTTTTTATCCCGATTTTCCCACGGCATCGGGACTTACGCGGGTGAAACCGCAGGGCGCAGCTGGTATAGAAAAAATGTATCTTGTTCTTTAAGAATTACAAATATTAAGACTACTTAACATTTGGAAGTTAGTGTGTTCAGCGAGTTTCGTAGTGTTACTGTAGGTACTCTTTCTCATGGTAATGTAAAGATGAAATAAATGTCAAATAGTTTTTAGTCCAGAGAATCAATAAGATAAAAACATCCTCCTTTAAATTTTTGAAAAAGTAAACCTTTACTTTAAACTTTTACAACTAACTTCGGTGCGTGTATTTACAGACAACTCACCAGTTTCCTTTTAATGCATTCTGTGGCTTCGGGACAGAGGATTGATTCAACAGACAGGTTTTGGACTTTTGGCAAACGCGTTGCGGTTGCACCAGCGAAGGACATAAATCTCCGATGGCCGCTATCTAACTGTGCAATAAATAGTTTTTGTTCGCAGTATTTCATGGGCTCACCTATTCGTCTGAACAACTATCATGAATATACTAGCGTGATATTTAAGTACAACACGTACTAAGTATGTAAGACAAAGAAAGTTTGAAAGAGTGTCATAATTAGTTGAAAACTTAGTAGTACTTCTCTATAGAAGACTTCGATTAAGGTACCGAGACAAGCTGCAGACTGCAGTTGCAATCGTTGTTGTTGCCTGCGGTCGCGGCCGTTTATATTCCGAGACGGACTGCAGGCACATGCCGCGGCTGAAGGCCTCAGTCGTTTCCACACCTTCGAGTGACTGAGCGAGCAGTTTATTAATGTGTCTTTTGTTAGAAGAGGAAGATGATGATGACTTGTTTTTAGGAGGCACGACACCCTCTGTGTACCGCGTCACCACTGGTGCTGTGTAGACAATAAAATAAATAGATGAAAATATGTTTCTACCATCACTAAGGCTAGATCGTTGTGTATCTAACCTTACATGTATTCTAAGAGACAAGATTGCGTTTTTCTGTAGGTAGAAGTACTACCACACTCGAGCGGCGCCGCGTCCAGGGTTTCGGGAGATTTAAATGTGTATTACTTATGTTATTGTATGCTGTTATGTTTATAGAAAAATGTTACAATTAATAATTTCTTTATTTATTTTCAGGTACGTTCGTCAAAGATAATTCTTTTCAAGAGTATTATGATACTGTTTAAGGTATGCTTAAGTCTTTATAATATATATTGATTAACATCTGCTACTCCGCTTGTAGCACAGTTTAATTAAATACGTACATTGTACAATTAATTTTAATAGTTTATAAAGAGTATATTCCCGAGGCCTAGTACACCGTAATTAAAGCACTAAACTCATTCGTAATGGTTTCCTTGGTTTTCTCATGTTTTAGTACAAATCTATATAGATTTGATGTTCCATCTATGTAGATATAGATGGAACGTCCCTACTGATAATATAATCATAATATTATGATTATATTACCGGTAGGGACGTTCCATGACACCATGTCCACCATCACTAATGAGTCTAAAGTCTGTGATCCATCAGCACCGTCGCAGTTTATTTATCTACGTACTCTTCCAATCGGAGGTAGCCCCGAAGAAGTAGTCTTTCAGGATCTGAGCCATTCCTGCCTTAATAGTATTATTAGTAGAGAGCAGCAACTTATCTTGCAGAACGAAAGAGGAGAGTTCTTGCCACTTCCGTTAGGGTCGGAAGGGTACTTGAATATGTCCTTAATTATAAATTACTAGCAGCGCCCCGCGGTTTCACCTTCGTAAGTCCCGATCCGGAATATCGGGATAAAAAGTACCCTATGCGTTAATCCAGGTCTCCAGCTATCTACATACCAGTTTCATCGCAATCGGTTCAGTGGTTTTTGCGTGAAAGAGTAACAAACATCCATCCATCCAAATTTTCACATTTATAATATTAGTGGGATGAACCTCAAGTACACATCAGCCATATTTTTTTTACTTGCTAAAGCAATCCAAACACCGTCAGAAAGTATTTAAAAAATAGCTAAACCGTCTGTATAAACCATTTCTAGGCTAGGTTTGGTCCTTAACCTCGCGTCGCGTGGAAACTAGTCGTATAAATGCATAGACGTGTGTTCGTAAATGGATTTTATGCACGAAACAAATTGAATACATATACATACATAATCTCACGCCTTATTCCCGCCCGGGAATGAGTATGTAATAAAATAAGTAATTTTATCAAACATTCGTCTCATTTCCGTCCTTGGTGTAAAGCCTGGTTATCTTCTTAAGATGCCTATGTACTGAAATAGGAGATATTTAAAGAGTAAAGGAGACGACTACATTACGTCACGCCGCCGCGCCGGCCCAATATACATTATGTCCGTCGATTTACCCAATCGCCATTAAATGCTAATCCTATCAACATTTATCGTCGTAAATCCCACCATTAGCGACGTAACGTCCACCTGGTGACGGTGGAGGGTTAATCTCTGCAATCCCAGGATATACCGGTGTAACCCTGCGCGCGACAATCGCAGCTGCACTTAATGATGGCTATCTCGCGTTGATCGTCAGCGATTTGTCTAACTGACCCTAAAGAAGGTATCGCGTAGAACGATGAAGACGTTAGACGTGACGAACGTGATTCTTAATTTTTTTTTACTGCTTGTATACGCTTCATTAAGTACTGTCATCAATAGTATTCATCTATAGGTTGGTATTGGCATAGGGCTCTGTTTCCGCATATAGACTCATAGGCGGTCATCTATAGGTTATAGTTTGAAAGATAGGTAGGTCGGTATACTTACTAACTTGTTATTGAAATTATGGTAATAAATAATACATTTGTTTACCTGGCGAAGTATATATATACTTCGCCTTTTCCGTAGCCCTTTCTTTGAATATCTCCCTCGTGATATTATCGTCTTGTCCGGAAACATTGTTATCCATTACGATATTTGTCTCTAATCTTATTTCTAAATATGATTTATTAATTAGGTACTATTATTTAAAACAAGGTTAAATATTGATCAATTAGTAAATCCCCCCAACATATTTTTTTGGCTTACTTGACATACATTACATGAGTTGTGTACGTTTTGTCGGAGTATCGTTCACGGTGAAATTAGACAAATACATCGAAAATATACCTCTTGTCACAAAGCCTTCATTTCATAATATTAAGACGATGCTAGTGTAGAATAGAATAGAATATTCTTTATTGTACACCATAATACATTAAACAACAATGATTGATCTTAATATTAATGTTATTGTTATGTACAATGGGCGGTCTTATCGCTAAGAGCGATCTAGGCTAGTACGAACATTTCATACATATACAGAGGGGTCTATGCATCATTTTATTATTTATCTAAGTATGCCTATTCTAAGCCTTTAAGTTCTACACAAACCCAAACGTAACTAAATACAAAGATGTCTCAAGACGCTTATCTCCGACTCGGACGCCGGTCGCCGGATGTTGGAGGCACCCGGATTAGTGTCCGCATGCCCGGGTCACGCCGGACATAACGTGAGGTTATAGCCGTCTTGATGGGATACCCAGATTGCGCTTTGGGTTATAAGATTTGTAGTCACTTGATGTATTATTTGTTTTGTACTATCTATGCCTAAACAACAGCTACTGACTAATAAAATACAACAAACAAACAAACAAATTGAAACTAAAATTAATTAATTCAAGTAAATACCGCTTTATTACAATGAAGGGAAAAAAGTAGATATTGGAATATCATGTTCTTTTTTATATTTTACATATCGTGAGCAATAAGCAACACCTATATTGGTTGATCGATATAATTGTCATTATTTATTGATCTATTAATCATTATATTACTTACGTTAGTGAGCAACGTTAATATTATGAAATGTAGTTATTGTAAAGTATAATTTAATGGAAATTTAATATAGAATATCACAAATAATGAAATATATGCAATGTAATCATTAATTAATATTTTATAAATAGCAATTAAGAAAAAAAATTGCATGCTGTTACTTGAATAGCTAAATGAGCTTGTACATTTATTTAAATAACAACCTACCACCACTCTGTATCCTCGTTTAAAGCAATTAAAGTGTTTGTATTTGTATTTGTATTTGTATTTGTATAGATGAAAAATACAACCTATTACAATTTATCATGAATTAGGCGCTTTGAAGTCGGTGATACTTTTTTTAAAGATGAATGTTATCTAAATGATAATTCCGAAATATTAAGACAAAATTCTTTGATGTAGATTTGTACCTACATGTACAAAGAAGTGATCTATCATTGAAGATGTAAAAAATTGATACACATATTTCATAATACAAAAGATCTAAACTCGACGTATTCATCAAATTCAAAATTAAAATTTATTTAATTGCAGAAAAGTCAATCATTCACCCCTAGTAGCTGTTTACCATGAGTTTTGGCGACTTTAGCTAGCTAATGTTTTTCCCAAGAGCGTGATCAGCAAATGTATTGGGAAGTAAACTGTAAAAACTCATAGTAGAAATTACTGGATATAATGCATTCGGCTATTAAAACTGGCGGAAAATTTTCACAACTGAAAATATTACTTACGGCTTTTAATGACCAACAACCGCACGTCTTATAACACAGTCAATTATTTTGAATTAAAATGCCTTTAGATTATAATTCGTTTAAAAAATTGTCTAGTTTATTGAATACCTATCACGCAATAAGTAGGCTAAACAACAGAACTGTACCAATTTTTGTCCATTACACAACGCAAAGCAAAGGTATATAATATACATTGGAATTATCAACAAATATTCAATATAGTACTACCATTTATTATCACTCCATTAAAATGTGACCACAGCAAACTTAATGTAACATAGTATACTATAAAATGATCAACACATCGACATGCCGGGACAAACGGGACAGACACAATCTAATAACGCTATATAACTTGTCCAGATAATTACTTACCGGGACAAGTTATATAGCAGACATAAACTGCATGTAATTGCATGAAGGCAGTAAAACTTCATTATTGGACCACTGTTCGGACTAATGACGCATCGTATCTTATGCCGCGAGTACGTACAAATATGTTTAATTCGCCTTAATCGACCATATTGTGTTTCAACTATCAAACATAATTATTTTATTTACCTACTTTCTGTTTTTTTCCTCGTTTCTTTCTTTCTAACTGAATCAGCAGTTAGTTTACGGACATCGTACATGGTCTCTCGAGCCGGACCACAAATAATGAACCTATTACTGTAATTTGGAAAGTCTTTAGACATATATTTATTTCTTCTTGACCGTTAAGGTTTTGTGGTAAATATGAACCTCAGTTTCGATTTATAATTATAAACCAATGTCAATCTTGCTTGATGGTTCGGAATTAATATTGCGTTGTCATATTGACAGATGTAATTTAGAAGCTGGAGGTCACGGTTAACTTACGTATTTCTGGAGGAAAAATACAGGCAATGTTACCAATTCAGACTTTTTTCTTCTAGAATAATAAACTATAAAAGAAAGGAATTATCGCTTTTATTTAGCTTATATTTTATCTAATTTATTTGAAACTAGCTTCCGCCCGCGGCTTCGCTCTCGGAAAAGTAATTTTTCTATCGTGAGGAACAAGTTCTTGTTTTCGTGTACGCAAAATTTAATGATGATTGGTTGAGTCGTTTAAGCGTGAAAATGTAACGAACTAACAAACTCACTTTTGCAATTGTAATATTTTTTCATCAGGTACTTAATAAATTTTATTCAGTTATTAATTATAAAGAATACTGTACATACAAACCTTATAATGAAGTATTATAAACAAATTAAAATATATATATACGGACTATTTACATACATGCGTCATAAAATTTCTCCGCATCGTCGCCTATTAGCAGTGTTCCCAGGAGGCTGGCAGCATGGCCACGTTGAATGGCAATGTGAAAGAAAAAGGCCCGCCTTCTGGTCAAGAAAAGTGTCGATCAGTCGCTTAGCTAGTTCCTTGTAAACGGAACGAGCACTCGGACCCCATGCCCCTAGCGTTTCGACCCCAAACGGCTCAAAAACATAGTTACCTATTAAATTATTTATAATATTACCGAGGATTGCATATCTAGCATATATGTTAGAGTTAAACAATTTATGCCCTACCCGTAAAACTGCTAAATGCTGTTTTCCCCTTTAAATAATTTCTGAACAAAGGTGTTCTTACGTATTTATTTTTAAAACATGAATATATATTTAGCATTCAAGCCTCTTCAAGTCGATCTAAAATAAGCAACTCATTCATGAGATACGGTACTGGAACGGTTAGGCCCCGCACGAACAATTAACTTCCAGTCTTAACTGTCGCAGTAATAAATAACTAAAGTTGCCGATAACAATGATTTATTCATGAGCTAACTTTGGTACAATCCTTGGGAAATAATGTATTTGTTCATTATGTTTGAAAAAAAAAAATTATCTAATGCTTCTGTTCCAAAATTTTGTTATATATCAATTACCCAAACAAAGAGTAGTTTTTATTTAGATATCTTTTGAAATTGTCAATTATGTTTTGAACATACTTCGAATAATGTGTGGGTGTGGGTGTGTGTGGGTGTGGGTGTGGGTGTGTGTGGGTGTGTGTGGGTGTGGGTGTGTGGGTGTGTGTGTGTGTGTGTGTGTGTGTGTGTGTGACAGTTAAAAGGGATTCTGTATCGAGATAGCTTAGAAAATATTTTTTAATCATACTATTTGCTTGATGTGAGTTGACAGGAAAAATGTTTAGCAATTAATTAATTTCATTATAAATGTAAGGTGCAAGAAAGCATGAATGTCGTCTGAAGTAGGCGTTGTGGTGTCTGATGGAATCACATACCCTGTTTCTTAAAAATTAACTCCCTTTCGTTAACAAATTCATCAATACTTCCTATAAAATAAACTATAATAACGATCAGTTACTATTATATAGTAAAATTATCTTAACATTTTCAAAACTCCAGCTACCTCCTACCAATGAAAATAAAAGTCATAAAACCTGCCTATTATTATTAAAAGGACAGAAAACTTATGTTCAATATTGTATTGTGGAGTCTTGTGCATATTCCCACACATATTCATTATAAATAACCAAATTGTTGTTGATCTGCGAAAGTTGAAGAGTTATAGGGTTGTAAGACGAATAGTTGTTATTTTTTACTTGCTAATTCTTGTTAACTAAGAAATAAAGGTAAAATTACAATATTTCTGCATTCTAATTATGACAACCCTAAATATGATGACATAATGATTTGTTTACAAAGATTCCATATCTAATTTGCTCAAGTATACGTCAATGGCCTATTTCCGTTGCTAAGGTTGCTCCGGTATTTAACTGACAGACCGTATGACATAAATACAACAGATAGTACGAGAGCCCATGACCAAAATTTGGCCTCATCGTTTTACGGTCAAAAACTTATAAAAACAATAGATTTGGTTATTCAGATTGCAAAATACTAATTTTCTAAACCTTTTTCTGAGCTGGCCTGACCTGAGTTTCAAATATGTAAATTTTTTTGTCAAAAATCGGTGTAGTATGAACATTCTATCAGAATACAGAGGGAGAAAAGATTTATAGAAAGGGAGAAGAATATGTTAGAATATGGACAAGGACTTCATTATTTACAGAAGGAAAAAATAAAATCTGAACGCCACAAGTAGTTGATAAATAGGCGGCATTGGAAAACCTGTTTGGGTTAATTTTATTAGATTTAAATTAATAAGCGGTAAGAGTACAAAAAGCACAGTCTTCTTTACAAAGCTATAGCATCTTCTAGCTTCTAGCTGCGTCATTGGATCGGACTTCGTACATCCACGAACTGCGTGGATAGTGTGAGGTTCAACTCCGGATTTAAAAAACAAAATCTCGTGATTATTGTCCCTCTGTTCAGTAAAATAGTTGTCGAGCTTCTTTACCTGATCGTTCCTTTTAATGAACGCTTAGCGTTGTTCATCGCTCAAATAAACTTCTTAAACAAGAATTGAAATTGCCAACCTTATGCGTCCGGGCTCACTGTAAGTCCTCATAGCATTGTTTGTGAATACGGGTGTAAGAGTACTTATCGTTATTTAGATACGATTTATTATAGAATATTAGAGGCAAGTTTTTGAGTCGGACGGTAATTTGTGGAAATGCTCATGTTCCTGTCATACTCGTTTCTCTTACTTCCCTCTTTCCTCTCTATCTCTCTCTCTCTCTCCAGAGATTTATCTTTTATATGATTATTTAATACTTCTGTGTAAACGTCCTAATTCAAGCACTTCTAACAACGTATCTACTTCATCCATTAATCTCGTATTCAATAATTACCCCGTCATCAAAATGACGTTACACAAAATGTTCGTGTTTCAAATGTCGGCGCCAGCACGGCTGTCGGTGACGTCATATATGACGTGATTGATTCTAAATGTACTCAATGGTGTAGGTACTTGTTCATATAAGAGCCTTCCACTACAAAAATTCAGTTCCGAGTTTTAAACAGTTTATGTGTTTATTGCCATCTGTTGAGGAATAGTCGTAATTATATGATCTTGATAACTTATTAGGTTATTAGTTATTACTTAGTAGGTACATTTTGACCCATAAACTATACCCTGTACAAGTTAGCTTGATCTTTTTGACAGACGGGCTAGTGATGGGAAACAGAAAATATCTAGTAGTCCAAAAAATTACGTTTTAAAATACTTTCAACTGTGACGAGATGGTGTGGGTGTATTATGTGTGGAATTCTTTATTGCACTAGACATATAAAACATTGGGTAGATAAGCGACGGTGGGTCAATATTCATAATAAGTACCTATTTAATATTACAGGGTTATTTTTAAATAGGTGGTTCAGATCATGAAAGTAAACAACTTTCAGAAAAAAATACGGGTCGAAAAGTGAAAAAAAAAATTCAGACCTTCCATACGAAATCGACCACGTGATCGAGCAGTTTTCTATGGGAAGATCGAATTTTTTTATCACTTTTCGACCCATGTTTCTTTGGAAGAGTTGTTTAGTTTCATGGTCTGAACCACCTATTTCAATTTGACGGAAGGTCCAAAAATAGCCCTGTATGTAAAAATTAGGGTTAAAAAATAAAATAGTTTTGTTATTAAGGAAGAGGAGCACAGCCAAGATCATCATCACCAGAGTCGTCGGAGCTTGTGTCATCATCTCGAACTTCAATTTCTTGTCCAATAAAATTGTTGAAGTGGACGTCGCGCATCCAGTCTGATAATATTGCTTCTTTGACGTGTCGTACTACATTACAGTGAAGGGAGGAGATGTATTGGTACGTGCTGCGTTTCCTGTAAATGAAATAAGTGATTGTTAAAATAATACTAAAATATTTTTCTTGTGAAATTCTTTAACATCTATTTTAATGAAATAGATGTTAAATAATTTAACAAGAAAAAATTTTTTTTTTACTGACTTTTGATTTGTGCCCATATCAGCTCTATGGCATTATATGATAGGGTGGCAATCTGATCACTGTGTGACCGCGTTGCTTTGCTGCTTCGTCCAGTAAATATACTGGCTCCCTCGGTTTGTGTGTGACCACCAGGCCAAGCAGTTCGCACTTGAGAATTGTCATGTCGGCATTTACGCCCTTGTTTATGAGCCACTCTATTATATCGGCTTTTTTGTTTGCCGTCGTCGGAGCCATGTCAAGTTGCGTGGAATGATAGCATGCATTATCCATTATTATTATATGAGGACCATCCAGGTTGTCCATCGTTTTATATAACCATTCCGAAAAACTTTTTCTCATTCGTGTTTTTGAATTTAAATGCCAGTAAATAGTTTGGCACAAAACCTTGGGCAGTACCTGCGTGGCAAATTATCAGTCTCTCCCCTTTTCCGCTGGTACGTTTGTTAATTGGGCAGTATCATCGTTCCATATTTTTTTTAACAGTGTGATTGGCATTCAACCAAGTTTCATCTAAAAACACAACTTTTTTCCAATCGGTAATATTTTTGGCTTTTCTTAAGAAATCAACTCGTTTGAGGGCAATGTCATTCCTTTCCATAACAATCTTCCGTTTGCTGGATTTTTGGTAATGAAATCCAATTCTACGCAATAGTTTCGACAGCGAGGTTCGCGCCGTCATATAAATCAGCTTCTCTAAGTGTCACCAGCAACTTGTCAAGTGTGGGCAATTCTTTTCTTGAATAATAACCATTAATGTAAAAGTTCAAAACAAAAACTTAAATTCAACAATAATAATTACGGGCAGGTAGTCTTGCTTCCTCTTAACTTCTTGTTTTAACCTCTTCTTTCCTCTTGACTTTACTCCACACTACTGACCCCGAGTGTTCCCGACGTTCGGCTTATATGGCCAGTCGATGGAACGATGGAATGCGTAATTCAAATTAGAATTTAACTTTTTTTTTGCCCTATTTTTCTAAAAAGAGTTATACCAGCTAAAGAGACCCCAACCACGACGAATTCACACAAGGATTAAGCGTTAAAAAAAATTAGAAAATTGTTTCCATTGTTTAAATAAGCGAGAAAGATGAATAATGCATAGAAATTTAAATGCGTGAAAAAGCACGTTGCAATATTGAAAATTGAATGAAAGTAGAATATATTACAGACATTAGTATGTTTTTCATTGTACGCCAAGTCAGATCGCAAAATTTTAAAATGGCAGCCTATTGTAAAATTGTTAATTTTAATTTTCAATTGTGTATAAAATGTGTCACGGGTTTGGTATTGATATCTGAGTTTTTGGAATCTATGGGGAATAACAATATCTTTGATACCTCAAAAACTTGATTTTTCATTTGAACAAATAAAAAAGTTATTATCGAAAAACTGTAAATGTAAGACCGTATTTTTTCTAATTTTAAACTTAGACGTAAACAACTTAGTACAAGTGATTGATCTTATTTTTACATATATTAAATTAAAAAAAAGTAGTACTAGTACTTTTTACTCCAAGTATTCTAGAAGAGGGCGTTTGTGTCCGTTGTTTGTATGTTTGTAAAGCCCCCTGCGACACAGGAGTAATTCCTAATGAGGGAGTTGTCTTTAAAAAAAAAAGTTGTAATAATAAACAATGACGCGTATCTTCGTCGAATTATTTTGCAATAATTTTAGACACTTTAGTATGTTATTCTACGTATTTTTCTTCAAATTTTAAGCCAAGTATCGTACTGTTGTAAAAGACCACCACCCTCTAATGCTCTGGTGCCCGGATTAAAGGGAAAATTCCAAAAAATAAAGAAAGTTGAAAATTAAGGTAAATTTTGGTACTCTCGGATTTTCGCGAAAATCTAAATTTCCCCAGTGTTGCCAATTTGTGGAAAATCAAGGTCCTGAGACCTTGATTTTTATAAACCTAATAGGGACTATAGACCTCAGTACCTGGTATAAATTTCAACTTGCTAGGTCCACCCGTACCTGAGAAAATTGTGTTAGTATAAAACAATATTTACATAGTCACGCCATATTCCCATCCGGGGTAGGCAGAGACAATGGAACGACATTTGCCACGATCACACACGCTCGCCGTTTAAGGGTGGTCGCCCACTCACAGGAGCATTAGAAATTCCACTAATCATTTGCTCTTCACTCATCCTTTTAACATACCAAACCATCGCAGCATTCCTTTTCACAATTCTTGTCACTACATACTATTTTAATCCACACCAAAAAAAAAAACTTTGTGATTATTTTAACGTAAGATTCATTGTAGACTTGCAACGAATAGTGTATTCGGCCTCATACCGAATATCGAATATTCTTCCTAATTAATAGCCTAATAGATATTCGGCAAAAGTATTCGGCTGACGCGGGGCAGGAAACTTGTATCGTCATTTTGGTTTCTTGTTTCTACTTTCCACTGTTCTATCGCCTCTAGCAATGACCCACCCAAGCGCATCTATCTTCTTTTATGGGTTGTCACGAAGAGTATTCTGCAGAGAAAGCATAGTCCATATCTGGACTAAAATATAAATAAATAAAAATATATGTTAATGCATATATTTTTTATTTGTTGTGTGGCGACTTTCACATACACCAACAAGAAACATCTACAACCTACTAATCCTGCATCGCGCTATGAGAGTTCTCGCGCCGATTATTATATATACAACTTCCCAACATCACCGTTGGGCCGCAACCCGTCAGGCATGATCACCTCGCCTAGTCGGAGGATCCTCCCTTTGTGTTGGAGGGACATGATACCCGTTCCTCCACAGTTGTTATCTGGTAATGGGTAAAAGAAAACGGTTTAAATTAAATTTTATTTTTTGTACTCTTTTTTTTTCTCTCGAACAAAAACAAGATCTGTCCATGCATTTGAATCATCATAAAAAATTAGCAGAATTAACTTTCACGCCTTATTGCTGTCATCAGACCTTTCTTAGCCCTTCTTCAATATACTACCGATATGGACAGTATACGTCATTGGAGGCCTACCCGTACCGGCAGTGAGTCGGTACGGGTAGGCCTCGAATGACACAGGAGCCACTAACAAAAAAACCGTAGTATTCGGTCGAACAGTACCCAGATATTTGGTATTTTGCCGAATAGTATGAAAGTAGCCGAGTAGGTCGAGTACCGAATATTTGCCGAATATTCGTTGCTAGCCTAATTTATTGCCAAAAAATCAAATATAAATAATTCAAATTGTACGGCATCCACCTAAGTCGAGTAAGGAAAAACTCGTTACTTCCCGTAGTGATGGCCACTCCACTATATTATTTATTGACTTTATCTATTAGAGTGGACACTGTTCATATGTACAGGGGGGTTGGTTACGGTCGAGTATAAACAACCCTTTTAATTTCCGGGGCGACACCCTTCACTAAAGTTATGGTGTTAGCCATGGGACTGTTCACTGTATTATCGTTTTATGATAACGCAAGTAACATCATCGATTTTCATGTAATAAAAAAATGGGATTTTTAATTGATTTATTGTTCTTTATAGCAAAACAGAATGATTTGAGCTGAGATGCTACTTGTGAATTTGTGGTAAATGGATTTAGATTTAGATTTTTTTTTGTAGTTAATAAAACTTACGTAAGTACTAGGTCGGAAAAAACAACGAATTATCGTGATCAGTGTCAATCAAAAGAAAATAACGAGGAATTCCACTGAGACTCAGCGGAGAGGAAACAACGATGGCTGCAAACTGTGACGTCACAATAAGGTTTGAAGAGCAACCTGTTACTTCAATCGGAACCATCCGATTGAGGGTCGAACAAACATTTAGTAACGATTAAATTCTTTGTTAACTATAGACAGATAGTTAAGAAAGTATTGAGTGGAGAATAATTATGTATTTATACCGGCCACTAAACGTTTGATTTTAAAATATAACAAGCAGGGACATATTTTAACGAGCTACGAAATGTTTGATTTAAAAGGAATGACAAATATTTACTTGAAAAAAAATTTTGGTGAAATACATACATATCATAATCATTATTAAAAGTTGACAAATATTAAGAAAGTACGTTTGCATTTTTATTTCCCTAGAGAAATTTCGTTACGGGTAGTTAGAGCCCTAAAAACTCCGACAACCTGGTCTAACTACAGAACTTCGATATCGCTAGTACTTGGGTTATGGAGGTCTGATGGCAGTCGCTTCACGTAAAATATCAAAGTTCGGCCGTGTCGTAGTTAGACTGAAAGCCGACCCCAACTTAGTTGGGAAAAGGCGCGGCGGAGGATGATGATTTAGTCTGTCAAATTTGCTTTTTTACAAAATGTCGGTAAATATTTATGGACTTCAAACAGTAGCTGAATTTACGCGATATCTCCGCCATTTTTTAACCGATTTTAATAATTCTTCTTTTAGTTGAGTTGGATGTACTCAAGGTTGGTCCCATTCAAATTTAAAGAAAATATTCCACCTCTAAGGGTAGAAAATTAAGAGATGAAGGAAATAGCTTATTACGTATTTATCATTATTTAGGCGCATTGAAGTCAGTGATACTTTTTTTTAAATAAAATTTAGACAAAATATTTATTAGGTACAAATAAAATTTAGGGAAAAGTACATATTTCTTACACATAACACATAGAAATAGGAAAACTCAAAATACACATATGAAAAAAGTCTAAACAACACGCATCCTTTACAGAAACTGCATGTTATTTTATTTTTTTCTTCACAAAGTAGATTGGTATACTATTATATAATTATGTATTTCTGCGGGTGGATGAAGAACCTTCTACCTCACGATCTCGACGACCGAGGGCGCGCACCACAGAGCCAGGCAGCCTGTGACCACGGCTAGTGCAATCTGGTTGAAACGTCAGGCAATTCAGAGGTATGCAATACCTTTTCGAGATCGCGTTAATTCCCGTTTCAACACATAATTAATCTTGTTTGTTCTCGGAAACATACTCGTATACTTTTCGATTGTATTTTGTTTTCATTGACATAAAAGCCTGATTTCATGTGTTTTCGTTGCTTGATAAATTTTGGTATTTATCTCACTTTTATGATTTTCTTCTCAAGCGGTGTTGTTGTTAGCCACCAAACCGTGAGAAATAGGGTGCATGAAAACGGCCTACGAGCACGACGCCCAATTAGGTGGCCACCTATAGGCCATGGGAATCGCGCCCGTTGAAACGAATGGTGTAGGGAACACTTGACATTTTTTTATTTCATGGTATAGACGGCAAACAAGCAGACGGGGCACCTGATGGTAAATGACTACCGCCGCCCGTGGGCACCTGCAACTCAAAGAGTCACAAGTGCGTTGCCGCCCTTTAAGGCGGGAGTAGGAAAAAAGGGGGAGGGGGGAAGAGGGTAGAAGGGAAGGACGGGAATAGGGGAGAGGGAAGGGTTAGGGCCTCCGGTAACCTTACTCACGCGGCGAAATGCAATGCAAGCATTGCTTCATTACCGGTTTTCATGACAGCGACCAAGGAGCAATGATTTGGGCCTGATACGAGAAGGGTAAGAAGAGTAAATGCTGGAAATGCTGAACGGCTGAGATGCGAAGAGAAGTGCACCTTTACAATGGCTCCACGGTGATGGTATGGGTGGGTATTATGAAGAACAGACGAACTGAGCTCGTTTTTCTAGATGGCAATATGAACGCTGAAACTTACGCTGAAGATGTCCTCGGGCTTTATGTTAACCCATTTGCACAAAGTCTTGGCTCAGATTTCACGCTGATGCATGAAATCAAAACCATTTATTCAAATTAAACCATAGTATAATAGGTATCTTTGAATTGTCAGGAGTAGGAGTCAGTCAGACTAAGTCAGTCGTGAAGCTAGTTGCCCGTTCCAATACGTAGATTCTATGGAGAAGAACAGGCAAGAAACTCCAAGGACACTCTTTTTCAAAATGTTTTTTACAAATTTCTGGTTACATTGCTTATAAGCGTAAATGTAATGTGAGGACAATGTAACATACCTATTATTCTAAAAATATAAATAGACGCGCTAATTACTACTATACTTGTTTAAGTAATAGCAGTCCGGAGATGACCAGCCCCGACCAACGGCACTCGTTCACGAGCATGACGCACACGCCAGCCATCGTACAGATCAACCTTATTGAAGGGAACCGAACGACCCGACATATACGCCACCACGCAGGACTTCTAGGCGAGCATGACATACTCAGAACTGACAATGCGCTTTCGCACACAGCTCGGAAGACCAGAGAGTTCTTGGCAGTGGAAAACATCCGGGTATTGCCGTGGCCTGCACAATCGCCAGACCTCAATCCCATCGTGCACGCATGGTACATGCTCCAGAGACGTGTTCTAGAGAACCTGGACGGAGTGTTGACAACCCAACAACTGAAAGACTTTGTGAAATTCCATTGTGAGCGATTGCCCCTGGATCAGATAAACAATCTTATAAATTCAATGAAAAATCAACAAAACATTAACTAAGCATTTTTTTCTTGTACCTTCGACTGAGCTTAATTGTTATCAATGATTATGGTCACTGCTACGCTTGTAAGGATCGTAGCGCTAAGCTGTTAATTGAACGACTAATGAAGCTAGTTGGCTGCGACAGAAATATTAGAAGAGTAAATTGCAAATGTAACGCAGGCCTATCTGAAATATAGCGCTGCATATTGTAGAATGTTTAGATGGGAGCCAGTTATTTTGATGCTTACTGAAACAAAAATATTTGAAGTTATAAACATAGCTATTTCTACAAATACAAATAAAACTTAGCTATTTTAACAAATAACATTATTATTAATTTCTAAATGTTTTTGAAACTCATACTTACATATATTATGTTTTTTACTGCATTTATCCATTTATGTCGTTTCTCACATAACCATGGAAAGTTCTGTTCGTTGGAAAGTAATATAATTTTATACTATTTGACTTATTTTTATTTTTCTTTGAAGAGTTTCAGCATCCAGAAATGCAACAATACATTTTCACTTAGATAAATGTTATTTTTCACTTCTTTAATGTGATTATTTAATAAGGTGAAGTGCCAAGTATTGTTTACGTAAAATATTCTGATTTGCGCCACCAGGCGGCAGAGCCATCGTTTGAGGAACGGAATCCTAAAAATAAATATATATATATTTTTTTTTTTTTAAAGACAACTCCCGCATTAGGAATAATCCTGTGTCGCGGGGGCTGCATAAACATTCAAACAACGGACACAAAGAACATTTTACATTGACATGTTTTTATATAACGTAGATAATATTTGTTTAGCAATGAGACACGACCTGTAATTATTACATAGCATATGACTAATAGCCTAATGTAATAACGTACAATATTTCTAAACATTGATAATGGTTTTCGGTATATAATTAGCGAGAACCGTGACTGAACCGCGATCCCATAGCTATTTCCCTATAATGAATTGAAACGATATTGTTGGGACTTTCATTTTCGAATTAAGTATTATTAGAAATGTTTTTATTAAAGGGACGATTCGAATTCTCTCTGGAACATTTTAAACATTAAACAATGAAATTTTAATTTGGTATTTAAATTAACTTTGACACCTATCACACGGCCATCTGATCCCAAACTAGGTGGAGCCTGTCCCAGTGTAACCAGATGGCTGATAAACATACTTATATATTACTAAATTGGTCATAGGCCGAAGCTGATAACGATCCAAATACATCTGATGTGAAACGCAAATTAAACGCTGCCTTTAGGTAAGAGAGTTATTACCAGAGCTGAATTCGATTTCGTCGGCAGAATTGGTGAGAAGCTTGGTGGCTACCCCTCTGGAAGTCGCGCCTTCTGGTGTCTCGCCAAACGGCTGCTTTGGGCAACTTTTGCCAGTCGTCCTTACCACCAATGCGAAATGCTGCTGGGGATCTGGCCCATAGCGCAAAAGAAAAAGCCGATATTCTGGGTACTCTCTTTGCCTCGAACTAACTTTAAACGACGATGGCAGCGCCGTCCGTACCGCCTACTAGTCTTGTTTTGGACATTTTAGTTACTACTCCTTTAATAGCATATAACCTTCCTTATGAATTGACTATTAAATGCAACAATAATTTTTCAAATCCGACTTAAAGTTCAAGAGATAAACGCAATTTTTGTTTTATGGTATAGGGGGTAAACGAGCAGACGGGTCACCTGATGGTAAATGGCTACCGCCGCCTGCAACTCAAAAGTCACAAGTCCTTTGCCGCCCTTTAAGGTAGGAGTAGGGGAAGGGTGGGAATAGGGGAGAGGGAAACGTTAGGGCCTCCGGTAACCTCACTCACGCGGCGAAAAGCAATGCAAGTATTGCCTCACTGCCATTTTTCTGTGAGTCCGTGGTATCACTCCGGTCGAGCCGGTCCATACGTGCCGAAGCTTGGCTCTCCCACAGTTCAATCACAGTGCAATCATCCATAAAAATCTTTTTAACAAAAAATTAAACCGACGTAAAGAACTAAAAAGCAAAAAATAAATAAACTTTAAGTCTTAAGTATTGAGCTTATTTACATAAACTATCAAATTTTATATAAACTTATTTTGAGTCGGTGCCAAACAACAAACTGATTAATTATCAAAATTTTATATGTACCTACGTAGGCTCTACGTCGGTAATTAATCATTTTATTATTTGGCTTCGACCGTATATATATATATATATATATATATATATACGGTCGAATTGAGAACCTCCTTTTTTTTCGTCGGTTAAAAAAAAAATTATGTATCAAGGTAAACACTCGAACTTCGTTGCGTTTGATGTTTCGACCATGTCGCACTGGCCTGCGCATTCGTGAGGTAGGTTCTTCTACGCAGTTCAAAGGTATGCAATGTTCACGTTAATTCCCGTAAGCAAAATTATATGTCACTAGCAACCCGCCCCGGCTTCGCACGGGTACAAATTATACACCTAAACCTTCCTCATGAATCACTATGTCTATTAGTGAAAATCGCATGAAAATCCGTTCAGTAGTTTTTTAGTTTATCGCGAACAGACAGACACAGACAGACTTGGGACAGAGACTTTGTTTTATAATATGTAGTGATCAACGCGAAAATTTTTAAATTTTGAATAGTTTTTTTGCACTTACAAAAAATGCATGTGTTATAGAACCGATATAGATAGGATATTAAATTTTGATTATATTTTTATTACTTACGTATACAAATCAAAGTACTTTAATACATATTTCCTTAATAAACGACTGTAATACAAAGATACGATTCACTTTCACAGATGTCATTTAATAAACCCGTCATATCCCGGAGCGCTCAGCACGAATTCCATTAAATGTTAAACTGCGCGACGGCGAAATGGCTATGACATCACCAAAGGCGCCTTTTGTTTACCACTTGTCTTTGAAATGTATTATAGGGTAAGGGACTATTATTTTTGGGATACCGTTCAACTGTGAGGCGTACTGGACATTAGTAAATAGCTACTGTTATAAACCTTTATCATACATATTGCCAGTTAGCGCTTATTTAGGCGTGAAAACTGATTGATTGTTTCCTATTATCATAATAATTATTGAGTATAAATTAAGGGTTATAATAAATATGTATATATATATATAAATACTTTCAAAATGAGATTGTTTACCATTTACCACCTAACGTGGGAGAGCCATGCTTCGGCTCGGTAGGGGCGGCTCAACTTTAAAGGCGGCGGTAGCGTAATGGCTAAGGCGTCGGACTTGCGATCAAGTGGTTGCGGGTTCGAACCCCACCCAGTGCACTACCGACGTGAACCCACTCCTAACACAAGCATTTTAGCTTAGCTGGAGGGGTCAACAAGAATACTAGTAATGTGTGACCCACGTTGCTAGTATTCTTTATTTAAAAAAAAAAAAAAAAAAAAAACTTCGCTCGACACCACGACCTCACAGAAAACCGGCAGTGAAGCAATGCTTGCAAAGGTTACCGGAGGCCCTAACCCTTCCCTCTCCGCTATTCCCATCCTTCCCCTCTTCCCCTCTCCTCCCCTATAATCCCCCTCACTCCTCTTCCTCCCCTTTCCTCCTCTTCCGCTACTCCCACCTTAAAGGGCGGCAAGGCACTTGTGACTTGAGTTACAGGTGCCCATGGGCGGCGGTAGTCTTTTACCATCAGGTGACCCGTCTGCTCGTTTGCCCCCTAAGTATACCATAAAAATAAAAAGAATTCTATGTGCTATTCCAAACTATAATCGACTGCTCTACTACACTGTGCCAAACCCAGATCCGTTCAGCCGTTCTTGCGTGAAAGAGTAACAAACGTAATAAAATCTCTTTACGAATTATATATATAGAATATAGATAACTGCGTTACATCTTGGTGGTCGTTGGGACAGTTTGAGTAGTTTATAGTAAAAATTGTAAAATGATACTTCGACACGTGTTTCTATGTTAAAATACATATTTCTTAATCATATTTTATGGTTAATTTGAACGTCTAATGATATATAAATGTAGGTCGAAATCACTTTGATGTAGATTATTATATCAACAGGAATAATATAGATTGGTCGATGGAACTCGGCATAATTATTATTACCTCCTTAATTACTGATGATATGAATAGACTTATTTAATTAGATTAATAAGAACACCAATTTATTTTATTAGCACTTACCCTATTTTGTTAAATGACTAAAAAAAACCGCCAAGTCTGACTCGCGCACCAAGGCAGCGAAGGGTTCCGTAAGCAAACAAACTTGAACTTTTGCCCGTTTCTTCGAAAGACAAACTGTACTTTGCAGTTAAGTTATACCCACCTATACGGTTTACGATAAAGTTAATATTCCAACCGCAAAATATATTTTTTTATGTTATATACTTAACAACAAATTAACGACTTTCGGATTTTTCACTAACCACTAGACCAACAGACCATAATGTAAATACCATGTTAATAAATCATTAGTACGTAAATACATTTCTGAACAGACTAAAAGAATTATTCGCTGGGCGTTATTTGAAGTCAGTGCCAAGACAGACAGACAGACCACAGACAAAGACTAGGTAAAATAAAAGATTTCCAATATAATATTATAAATGTGAAAGTTTGGATGGATAGATGAATGGATGGATGGATGTTTGTTACTCTTTCACGTCAAAACTACTGAACTGATTGCGATGAAACTTGGTATGTAAATAGCTGGAGACCTGAATTAATATATAAGCTACTTTTTATCCCGTTATTCAAACGGGATCGGGACTTACGCGGGTGCAACCGCGGGGCGCTGCTAGTATTAAATAAAACGAAATGTCGACTGTGTGAAATACCCTGTGTCACTCCCACACAATATTTTAAATTCAAATCTTTATTTATTTTATCGATACATAGCCATGGCAGAAAAATAACCAGCTAAGCTGTAAGCATCCTAGTTCGGAAGAGAGAGTAGGATAGAACTCTTCATTGTGATGCTGGACCAGGAAGTGGCTGCGCGGGAGCACAATCATTTCTTTATTCTTATCTCATTTATTTAGTACTACTTACCTTGAATTCATAGTTGCTTTTAAAGAACCACTACATTACGTTTGTTAACAATACCGACATTGTACTTTTCGCCTATCATAACTGTTTCTAATAAAGAAATTATGCATGTATTTTGTTTATATTTTTATTCGATACTTTACATCCCTATATAATAGCGATATTCAACGCCAAAAAAAAGTAATTTTAAAGTAAAAAAAAAAGTTAATAATAGTCAACCGATACGGCACAGTAAAAAATCTTTTTAACAAAAAATTCAACCGACGAAAAAAACTAAAAAGCAAAAAATAAATAAACCTTAAGTCTTAAGTATTCAGGAAGGGGAGCGAGGCCCCCCGTACATTTTGGTACGGCTCCCTATTATTTAACAGGCGGCCAAGGTCTGCCGGGGTTCTCGGGGACTTCCTTTCTAGGGTATACCCGAGTCCCTTGCAATAGACCCACTTATGTCGGAACACCGTGTGGTTTTAGTCGGTTCGATTCCGACATACCACTTCACCGCCAGCCCCGGCGAGTTGATGACCCGTGGGGGTTTCCACACGATAAAAAAAAAGTATTTAGCTTATTTACATAAACTATCAAATTTTATATAAACTTATTTTGAGTCGGCGCCAAATAATAAAATGATTAATAACCTACGTAGAGCATGTCCATTTCTACGTAGGTACATACAAATTTTGATAATTAATCAGTTTGTTGTTTGGCGCCGACTCAAAATAACTTTTATAATTAGATAGTTTATGTAAATAGGCTCAATACTTAAGGGTTATTATTAATACTTAAGGTTTATTTATTTATTGCTTATTAGTTATTTTCGTTGGTGTAATTTTTTGAGAGAGATTTTTTTCGTCGGTTAATAAAAATATATATACTTCGGATACGGGCACTTTAAACGCCGCTAACGATATTTTGGCGCGCTTGGTATGACGTCTATGACAGCAAACAAACAAGCGTGAAATGGAAAGTTTAGGTTAAAGATGTGTATATATTATTATGTGTAGGTATAGTAATGGTGTACAATAAAATAATTATCTACCTATGTATATTGCAACTGTGCCATGTCAATTGATTGTAAAGCCGGCCTGATGAAAGTTATTATTGGGTGCCGAACCTCTTTCACTTACTCCGGTAACTTCAGGTTGTCAGCAGTAATTTTTATAGGGGGGTAGAGAAGTAGAAAGAGAAGTAGGGTAGAAAACACTGAGTTATTATTACTAGCGTAGAAAAGAATCATTTTGATAATATTTAGCGGATGACAGGTTGCAGTAAACTTCGATAATCTCACTGCTCTCAGTCTAGTCATATTAGTATAGATTTATAAAAGAAGTAATTTATTTCATTTTAAAACCTATTCCCGCAGTAGATAATTCTCTCTGTGTCGCAATGAACTCACAAACGAACAGACACAATATGATTGTAGCACCCAAAAGATAACTTTTCGTATCCGAAACCATTATAATATTATTCATATATTCGTATGCCTATCCTAATCATATCCATAACATCCCGGTAGTACACCCATATTCATAACAATTATGTATGATTCTAGAATAAATTATGACAAGTAGTCACACAGAGGTTAAAAATTGACCTGAATTTATAACATTAATTAAATTAATAATACCAACAAAACACCGTCGAGGACAGCGCAATTAATTAAATAATTATATTAAGGAAACTAAAAGAACACACCATAAAAGTGAAAAGGAGTTTTGCTATTCTTTTCTTCATCAGACCATCGTTACCAAGTCCAATCTATTGGGCTCGTCAAAACTTATCATATGAGCCCAAACCCGAGGGGTTTACTAGTAGCCACTGAAGACTTCCACAATACACCTCCTGGCTCCATCGTCAGATCAGCTCCAAGATCACAAATTATTTAATTTAGATACGACAATTAGAAGTAGGTAAGTAGGTACGTTAAAATTGGCTTTCAAGATCCGTTTAAGTACATTATTAAGTACCTAGTTAGTTCAACTGTCTCCAAACTTTTATTGGGAAACACATAAGCTCGTTAATAAAATAAAATCGAGTTGTAACCCGAGGAGAAAAAGGTTGTGAACTGCTTGTCTGTACCTATTTTTAATGTACATATCTGAATAGCTGTATAAACATAATATTTTGGGACATTACAGTGTTATCTAAACTAAACTCAAACACATTATTTTAGAACATACATAGATATGTACATTGTACATAGGTATAACTCTGAGTTTGATGTAGGTGTAGGTATAATACATATTAACATATTATGATAGAATAGAAAAAACCCAGCCCAATGCAAATGTACGTGTTTCCCTTCATGAATGTCATGTTAATATTTCCTTGACATTGCAGTTCATTGCTCGACTGCTGTGCCAAGTCCGTCCTCATATAATTGTTCCATATCGGGATAGACCCCAACATTGGCGCAGTGACAACAAGACGAAAGAAAGAAATTGACTTTTAATCTTTGGCATTTTTGAATATTCAATTTGTAATCGATTTTTAAATATATTGATCAACCATTGCACGTCTGACATTGGTAATATTGTCTTCGTTACAAGACGACAGGATGGATGGATGGATAAAATGCGGACGTCACTGCAGTACGTATACTATCATTGAACGCACGCGGCATGATAAAACACATACGACAAACAACCTAACCTCACAGGAAATAAGGTATAAACTGAATTTGCGCTTGATACGCAGAGACCACGCGTCGTAGTTGTACCATGTGACAAGCTTAACACAACGTCAATTCAATTTAAACTTTATTAGAGGTATGTAAAGTCGATATTGTAAGGTGGATTATTAGGGGTGGTCTAAACGCGGGGTATCGAGCGTGCGGCCGGCGGCGTTCATAAGTACCGGAGCGCGCGGCCATGCTCCACGCGTCACGCGAACGATGCTACGGGCCGCGATGTGCTGGAAAAGGGTATCGAAATCACAAAAAATTCTACTCGTCCTACTTCTCTACCTGACACTATATTTAGTTGTATCCTACGCCTTAACTCCGGAAACAAAAATCACGTTTCTAAGTGAAGATTTCCGACTTGGAGACAAATACGTGATTATGTTCCTCGAGGCGCCAAGAACACCTGTTTTTTTAGACACGGAAGGAGCAGAGGTATTTAGTTCGCGAGAGTGTGGAAAGTGTTTCATAACAAATAATATAGGTTTTCTACCAATGAGTGAGTACGATGCTATTCTAGTCTACGGAGAACCAACTCTTTGGTCGGAGAATGAAGCTTTTATGGATCCGGAGAAGAGATATTTTATTGAGACAAAACCACGATGTCTCTGGAGGAAATTTAAGGGCTGTGTACATCAACCAAAAGTGACTTCATATAGTACTAGAGAGACGTTTGACTTATGTGGACTGTGCAAGAAATTACAGACCAATAGGTCCTTGTGGTCTTTCATAAGGGATTAGAATTGCCTTGATAGGTTAAGTTACTATGTACCTGCTAAGCCAAATGTGGTATATGTAATGTTGGTGCTTTAACGCAAGCCATTACCATATTGTTGTGTTTTAATGTTTTTATGTAGTGTTGTTTGTATTTAAGTGTTGTAATAGAGGTTTATGAATATAATAAAAACATTCCAAGCCACGGAGCTCACGGAGCCATAAAATTTTCTGAAATAAATTTAATAATTGTTTTAAACTGCTAATATCTAACGTGACACTTTGTTACTTAATGTGTTTTTCTGAGAATATTACATTCTATCACAAAAACAGTCTGCTCCTGCATTGTTTAGCATTATTGCATGATCATATGTTTTTTACATTAACATTGTAGGTGCAAACCTATCATTGTAATTCAACAACAACCAATCATTGTTTCAATGTGTTATTGTGTTGAAAAAAAAATACATTTGAATAAAATATATTGGTCAAGTACGACAAACTTCTTTACATCAAAAGTGTACTTTGTCAAGGTATTTGTATTAAATAACAATGAGGCATTGTACGAGTTAGTTCATGAATATTGATGAAGTGTTTTTGACAAAATTACGTGAGATTTTTTTGACACAGTTAACAGTACATACTTGAGACTTTTACCCTTAACTTTTACAAAAAGATGCCAATTATAAAATAAATGGAAGATATTATTTTTCATACAAACTCCGAAAGTGCTAGAAATCATCATAAAACAATTAGATTAGTACGGCCTAAAGGAATCGCTGAAATAAATATGCAAATATCATATTTCTTTTGTAGCTAATATTTATAGTGGCTTCGTACTGTTAAAATAAATTATTTAACAGACACCTGTAATTAAGTATTCGGTGGGCCTTGGAAAAAATATATTTATTATTATTTTCAATTACATGACTATGTAGGTACTAGGGTTTTCGCGTACCCGACTTTTTTTAATACCCGGATATAGGGTATTACTTTTTCACATACCTGGTTACACCCGAGTACCCGGGTGTTTACAATTTGTGCAGAAAAAGAGAGTTAAACAGACAACATCTAAACGTTTTAATAAACCACTTGTTGAATAGCCTTTATAGGATAATATTTTGGGCATATTGACCATTGTACTGAATCCTTATTCTGTTTTTTTTTTATATTTCCATACTCCAGAAACAGATCTATCCATTTTGCCAACGAAAAGTAAACCATCGTTTAGTAAAATTTCATAGGTTATCCACTAGATACAATTTTTATTTTGTATTAATAATGTTTACATCAATTTCTCACCGTTCACCGACCAATATTCGAATTGTCAACGGAATATTTTATACACTCCTATGAAAATTCTAATCAAACTCCAACGAAATAAAAACAAAACACGTCGACAGAATCAAACCTAACCTCAAATTTACTCAATTTTTCTAAAATACTCAACGCCCTAAGGGCTTTTTAATTTTTAAGGCGCTATTTAGTAATAATTTTCCGAATATTTCATGAATTCTTTGATCAAAGCAAAGATCAAAACCCGGGTCTGACAATAAAATAGTACCCAGGTACTTAAAATTCCATATACCCGTTTAAACCCGGCTCCGGGTATCCGGGTAGAAAACCCAATATATAAAAGTGATGAAAAATGATTTGACAATACCACAATATGACGTCACAAGATGTTTCAAACAAGTCCCTATTGACATTTAGATTTTATATAGGATTTTAGAAAGGGGTCATTAAAGGAATTCTAGACCCTAGCTCATTTAATTTGCACTGAGGATCACATTAATACAAATTTGTTTTCACATACCAACACTTACCGCTACATCGCATCGTATCATAGCCGTTATCCGTTTCTGCTATTTTTAAAACATAAAAAGTGTTGTTTGTATTTCTGTAACGTAGCGCCGCGTTTTTTTTCTCTTTGTATTATAGCCAAAACAATTTTTACCGTGGACCATCAAAAATAGAATTGCCTGGGTTTCTTATAATTAGGCCCTTTTAAATGATTTAAGTGTTGATTTGACTGTAGATGAATTCATTATGTATATCCGAACAATTGACTTCAATAAAGAGCAAAAAGGAACAACCTTGAGTAGGCGTTATGTTTAATTAGTTTTGGTCACAATTAATTGACAAAGAATTATGACGTCCCATTGAATCAAATCAAGAACAAAACGTCTTTCAGCTTGTACTAAGTATGTAGTATGTGTTAGTACACACGTACCTACCTAGTGGTAGGTACGTGGTATATGTGACTGTGTAATATTCTGAGCAATAGGATAAAGGTATTTCCCCAGTTCAACAATTCTTCGTCTGTATTATTGCAATCAACAGTTTCTGTGGTTTAGTGTGCGTGTGTTTTTCTGTTAAACATTATTATTAATATTTATAGATTTTCCGCCAGGATGTAGATAAGTTTAATCCCATCAAAAACATAAATGTGAAAATGGGAGCGAAGTTCAATATTAGGAATATCCGTGGTTATCGACTACGCCGACAAAAGAATTGAGATCTAAATGATTGTCAAGTTCTCTAGATAATCCATTTATGTTTTTGATGGGATATCATCACTTTTTGTAAAGAAATTATTATTATGTATTCAAAAGTGATCTGTAAAATTAGCAGTTTTCCTGCATTAACGTTGTATAGTTTTTGTACATTACCTACCTACTATTACCTATTTTCCCGCATAAAAAAAAACGATAATATCTCGATGACTGTTTAAGCTGTATGTATGAAATTTGGGGTTCTAATTAATCTAAGGGGTTTTAATAAATAAACAAAAATTGAGTAGTTATGTAAAATAGATTATGAGTTATTAAGTGGTCAAAATGGTTCGTGTAATATAACACACGGCTGCTGCGTCGCCAGTTAATTTTTATTGAACTTGGTTTGACACGCTGCCGCGTGTATATATATTATATTAAACTTATCTACATCCTGGCGGATAATTTTAAAAATAAGTAAATTCTATTAGAGTTGCGTTTTTCTTGTAATCAATTTTATTTTATGAAGAAAAATATATTTAAAGTATGGAATTCACTATCCCACAATTCTGCAGAAGCAGCGGTGCATCGAACATTCACACTCGTATTCACGAATATTCGCGTCTTTATTAACATTCGCAATGGCCTAAGTATGCGAATTTGCAAATGTATTTAACAATAACAGGTGAAAATAATTTGTATAACAACAATGCATTCGATTAGTTTATTAACAATTTTAACATTTTAATTTTTTTTTATTTTATATTGCAAATACAAAATAAAAAAATAAACATTGACGTTTACACAACTATTTTAAATCGTATCTTTTCTGTGAACACAAAGTGGTATTTGTTTTTCAAGTACATCATTAGATTTGTCTTAGTTATTAAATGCAGTTTAGTCTGCAATGTAATACACATTTCAATAAGGAAAATACCTGTGAAGGATAAAGTTGGCATATTTATTTTGTGCCATATTATGGGGGGTCACGGTCACGGGGGTCAATTTTATTGTAATTAATCGCAAGGTACTCGGATGGCTATTTGTGTAGTCGCGTATATGTTAATTATTTTTTAATGAAGAATAACAAACACGAATAATTAACATAGTTAAGTCATTATCGCTCTGTATGATCGCAATAATAACACATATACATAATTAAATTTAATAATAACATTTAAAAAAATCAGGGGATTTACAATTATTTTGTCAGCTATATTTATTTGTACATTATTTTCAATTAATTTCTAAATATTTACTTATTTTGTTTGTCAATTTATAAGCAACCTTTAAAACCTCAATATGTAGGAAACATTTCGTGAGTGTTGTTCATGGGTATTATAAATAAGTTAAAAAAATATATATTACAGACTTCAATGTCTTGACACCATGATAAATTGTATTAAGCTGTATTCGTTGTCCCTTATTTGCCACCCTTAGAGGTGGAATGTTTCTTCATCGAGATTATAATGTAGGTACGTAATATTTAGATGGTTTTCTTCAAATTTAACCAACCTTGAGTACAACCAATCCAATTAAAAAAGAAATATTGCAATCGGTTCACAAATGGCGGCGATGTCGCAAAATACATACAAAATACATACATAGCAACATCCAATCGAATTGAGAACTTCCTTTTTTTTAATTAAAAATATAGGATTGTACACATGTCTTTCGACAAAAACTCACATCATCAATATACATATAACAATAGCGTATTTCAAAAGATAAACCGTTATGAGGAAAACATATAACTATATCATTATTATTTATAACCGGTATTATCCCGATCAATAGGTATGTAACGTATGTAACCTTTGAATTACCTGACGTTTTGACCAGGTTGCACTGGCCGTGGTCTCACCACCACGGCCAGTGCAACCTGGTTTCACATTATGTTACCATATTCGTACTTAGTAAGTACTTTATCATCACCCAATTTCATTTGTGTATACCTACGTCCCAACTGTTAATTACTCAAACTACTTGGATTTAGGAAGTAGTCCGTACGGTAAAATATTCAGGGAGTAAAAGTACTTACTATTACCCTAATACCATATACCCATACCACAGATAATATAATAGTTACTTGGTATGCGTACTGGCCATACTTCTAAGTGCATTTTTGATTATCGAATTTTATTTTTCTAAATTTAAACATATTTCTAGTAACGTTGAATGCCGCATGTTGTAGCAATATTTTTTTTTTACAGTCAAGTCGATATTACCTCTTTTCTCTTTTTAGAAAAAAAAAAACATCTTGAAATCACTTACAACTTCTCTTTAACATTTTCATGAGCTTTTATAGTCCGTGACGCCTTGACAGTACCATGAAGGAGTTGATTTATAGGCAACTTGGAGTGCATCGGGGCCATTATAATGGGGTATAAGTGACGTAACACTCAAGTGTGTTGTTTTTTACCCCATTGTGGACAAGTGGTTCAAAAGTTCCGTGAATAGATTAGGCAGTTTCAAGATATCTTGAGTTTCTCAATGATAGAAAAACATTTGCGTGTAATGTTAATCCGATTTTATTATTTGTATTATTTTATAAAATATCGATCGAATGATCTAAATACTGTCTACTACACTTAATAAATCGTTATAAAAACAATGAGGACACCACTCACTGTACCTTTCCTGCCGGCCGGCGCGGCGCCACAGAGTAAGCCAGTAGCACTATAATCTACTCTGTGGTCACGTTAATAGTGATTAGATATATGGAATTCCCACTTAAATAAAAGACAACTGTTTTTTTTCAGTTACAATTAAATAAAAATAACGATTGATCGATTTTAAAATCCTTTATTTTCATCCAGGAGCAAGATGTATGTGTACACAGATTATTTGCTAAGCGTCATTAAAAGGTCACGTGGTTTTACAATATAATTTAGAGTTATCTGTGGCAAAGTGGAATGTATTGAATGATTTTCTGTGTATTATGTTATAGTGATGTAATGAAAACTGTACCTACGTGGAAAACTAGCCAAAGAATACAAATATTTTAGTTTTTTTTTATTCAACCCATAGACAAGATTGAAGACTGTTTTTGCCACTACTGAGACTCAGTCACGCAATGCGACCCAACAATAATTCCGTATATTCCGTAAGCGTTCCATGTATATATTTATAAGAAAGAAAAATTCTGTCTTTATTTTGATTTTTAAATCATTTGATGTTATTTTTTACTGACTTCGTATGGAGTTAGTGACCCATACACTTTAATAATGCTAAGAGAAATATAGTTCTATATTGTTCATAATACTTCATTGTTGTAAAGAGATTGTAAAAAAAAAAACATGATTTATATTTTTTACGTAAAAACACTCGTATGATGTATAATAAAATACATAAAATAAATTGTGTTTTGTTTTTGTCTTACTGTTCAAGTATTACCTTCATCAGGGCCCATCGGGGTGTTCTGTGATCTGGATACAAATAATTTACCTATTAATTTTATTTATTTATTCATATTTTACCAGTTTCGGATACGGTAATGGATATATAATTATTTCGGATTATCCGATAGTTTCAGGTGGTTTCAGTTAGGGATACTTATTAGATTTTAAGGAATTATAGGCAGGTAATGATTTGGCTTTATCATTTGGCAAGTTACTATATTGTAGTAAAATCACAAACAAAACTGGTCCAACATATCTTATATAGACTTCGCCCCTGTCCTTATTCGAATCTCATATATAGGGTTCGACTAAGGTTTCGGATAGATTTATATTTTGGATATCCATCCATAACATACCTTGCCTCCATACCTATTTGCACTTGATTAGGTACACAATCTGGTAAAACTACAGTCTACAAATCAAAAACAATTATAAGGTGTTAAGAAGCGTACCTATTGTAAAGGCGATCAGGTCTAGCCTCATTATAACTCGATTAAAATTAATCAATCATTTAAAAATAAACAGAAAACGCACTTTTATTTGTTAGATTTGCCTGATTCTTCATCTTCTTGAGTGATTGATAAAATGAACTCTATGCGCACGGGTTTACTATGTAAGTATGTAGCGAGATGTGACGTCACAAATCGCCTTTTAATACAAGTGTCCTACAGAACGTGCCATTTTGATGTTTAATAAAGAGAAACCGATTTGACTTGACAGTCAATTTCAGACTCAACAGCATTCATTTGACAGATTGACATTAAGTAACGCAGAATGTATTTCAGATTCCGATTTAGCAACTGGTAATGGTAACACAGTGTGTCTATTCAAACGTACATACCCACTGTTATCGATCGATCCGCGCCATCGTTCTAGCTGAGCAAAAACAGCGCACGCCTAGATTATACTACAAATGGACTAGAGCTATTAACTATTTGGCACGGTATAGTGTACTCAGCTACACCAATAGTGAGTTGTTTACTTGACCTGTAGATACTCCTATGAGCACACGTGGAGTTGTGACTAAATAGTAACGTCAGGCATCACGCTGCGTTACAAAAACAGTTGTGCCGTTTAGCTTTAAAAGAAAATCTACTAAACAAATACCTACTTTATTTCTAATAGATTACTTTATTACGTTCAGTAAAGCTATGAGTTAAAGGGTTTTAGTGTGGCAAGGTGTTTGTATTTACATAACAAGTGATAAATGCGAGGAGCGCCTGTGATTAGAGTTGTCCAGCGAGTTCGACTAGATATCAGTTTCGAACGCAAAATTGAAAACTCTCCGAATCAGAATCGCGCGAAGAGTATAAAATTCCTTGGCCTCTTGTTTATTTATATGCCAGTAACTTTTAATTTAGCTCTTGACTAACAAAACACAAGAGCTATTTTGACAGTAAACATGCTTTAATTTATTTATAAGAACGATACAACGTCTATTTTTTACCCGATTGCCGATGGAGAGCAATGTTTTTCGAGCGTATATAAGTATGTATGTATGTCTAAGTCTACAGCGTAACATTACCGGTTTCCACAATTTTTGGGTGCATCAGATTCACCTCCCTCAATTGACAAAGGTATATTATTTCAATATGGAGGTTTTAATATTTTATACCTGGCAAAACACTTTTGTGTTATAAGTAGCTGTACTCCTACTCTTTTCGAGAGAAGAATAGAGCTGAGAGGCATTGGGCCTTTAAAAATAGAATATAAAAAGAAAAATTATTTTTTTTCAATCAGGATTATACTTAGTTTTTTTGGGGCAAACGAGCAGACGGGTCACCTGGTGGTAAATGACTACCGCCGCCCATGGCCACCTGCAACTCAAGAGTCACAAGTGCGTTGCTGGCGAAAGGCATTACAACCATTGCTTCACTGCCGGTTTTCTGTGAGGCCGTGGTATCACACTGTTCTGTGCAGTCTCTTTAATTATATAATCACTTCACCTGTCATACATTAATATGTTTATCAGTGACATTTCTCAGTCTTGATGTACCACAAATATAGATACATATGAAATGTACTCTATGAAATGTTCTCAATTAATATCTTCGAATGTTAGAGCGCTCTTATTTCCCGGCCACAGCCAGTTCGATTTACAGGTATGCAACCATCCATATAAGACATCTCTTTCCCTCCAAATTTTTTCAGCTTTGATACCCAAAAGTTCTAGAAAATTCCCAAAACTTCCCGATAGTTCCCAAAAGTTCCCGATAATTCCCAAAAGTTCCCGATCATTCCCAAAAGTTCCCGGTAAACGGCAATAGGCCTGCCCCCTATTTCGTATGTGGGACCTACTTATATTTGGCAGAATGTGCGTTATCTAACACCCGGGGTTACAGGCGTGGATATATGTATGTTAATATCTTCAACTGCCTACTACTGATATTTCAATAATTCATTTTTTCAAGATAACCATTGTGTTTTTGAAACCATGACGCCCACTTGTGTTCTATCAGTGAGTTTATTACGCTCAAGTTCCTGTTACCATTGATAAACCATTGTGTTCTAAAACCTTATCACTATTTAATAACTAAAATTAACCAAATACTTATGTACGCGGTCTATTGGAGCTGTAACATAATCAAGCTTCATGTCAACACAATCCAAGTATAATTAGGGCCATTTAAGTCTTAGATTTGAACATTTCGCAGGTAATTCAATCAACCCATATACTTCCCATTGATCGTCGATCGTCTGTCCATGACCGTCGTTAATTACTTGTATATCACATAAAAAAATAGTTATTGTGATTACAAACGTATATTCTGCGGAAACTTGACTTTGTCGTACAATGTATGAGAGAGTATTTTTAGAACCGCAAAGTTGAGTATTTCTTTTGGAAAAGGCGGGCAAAAATCTTCGAGAATTGATTCCCGAGGTGGACGTCCTATCTACATACAAGTTTGTTTGCTTACGGAACCCTCGGTGCGCGAGTCAGACCCGCACTTGTCCGGTTTTGTGTTTGAAAGGTGACTTAATCGAGATTGTTCCTAGCTCTGATTCTAGAAAATCTGTTAAGGGTTTCAAAGATCAGGAGTTTTCTAATCGTTGAAGTGATTTTTGAGTGGGGGGTAGGTGCATATTTTTAATTTATGCTGTTTTTTCATCGTCGCCAAGACACCTGGTGTGTGAAAGGTCGATGTACCCTCATACATCACCTGTGAAACGCTAAAGTATTTTGATGGTAGATAGTAGTCTATCCGCTATGTTTTGTTAGGCAGCGTTACTGTCCGAGACTTGCCTCCTGCAAGTTTGTTTGAACGTCTATGAATAGGGGCTATCCATAAATTACATTACACGTTAAGGGGGAAGGAGGGGGTCAACGAAGTGTGTCATAGTGTGACAAGAGGTGGGGGGATGGTCATTAGCTTCGTGACGCCACATACGTCACTACACTTAAAAAAATTAAAAAATTAGAACTGCTCTTTACAGTTCCGGCTGTAAAACTGCAAAATATGTGACGACACACCAGGGTTCCACAAATGTGACCACCTGTGACAAGGACGGGGGGAGGGGTCCAAAAATCATGAAATTCGTGTGACATAATTTTTGGATAGCCCTATATTACTAAAAGTGTATTGTATAAATTGCTGGATGACATATATATTATTTTCGTAGTAGCAGTCCGATAACAACCATAGTCCGTCGTCCCATAAACATATTCCAATAAACAGCCTGGGTTTTTAAAAACTGATGAGTGATACATATAGTTCAATACATTTTGAATTTGTATATACATACGTATTATACTTAGCAAAACCCAGACTACTGCATATAGACATCATCATCATCATCTACCTATCATCGACTATCATCATTACGTGGGAGAGCCATGCTTCGGCACGTATGGGCCAGCTCGACTCCGCTCGATACCACGGCCTCACAGAAAACCGGCAGTGAAAGAATGCTTGCATTGCTTTTCGCCCCGTGAGTGAGGTTACCGGAGGCCCTAACCCTTCCCTCTCCCCTATTGCCGTCCTTCCCCTCTTCTCCTATTCCCACCTTAAAGGGCGGCAACGCACTTGTGAATCTTGAGTTACAGGGCCATGGGCCCATGGGCGGCGGTAGTCATTTACCATCAGGTGACCCGTCTGCTCGTTTGCCCCCTATACCATAAAAAAAACCTGTCCTTTTCCCAATTTTCATTGACGTCGGCGCAATGTGTGACATTAACATTGCAAAGGTGTTTGGCTGATTCATTTTATGGCCGGCCGCCTGCCTGCCGCCAACCCTCCTAGGAAATGTGATCGTTTTAAGAGGGGAAACCAGAAAGAACGTAGGAAAAATAGGTAGGAGAGGAACCTAGCTAACCTAGTATTTGGGTGGTGTAGGTCTGATGGCAGTCGCTTCACTTAAAATATCGAAATTCGGCCGTTTCGTAGTTAGATTGAAAGTCGACCCAATTTAGTTGGGAAAAAGCGCGGAGGATGACAGATCAAAATATAATAATAATAACTCCACACATCTCACACACGGCCGTCTGATCCCAAACTGGGCAGAGCCTGTACTATTAACCAGACTGCTGATAAACATACTTATATAATTCTAAATACATACATATCATAGATAAATTACACCCAGACACAGAACAAATTATCGTGCTCATCACACAATTACTTGTCCTGGGTGGGAATCGAACCCACGACCTCTGGCTTAGCAGTCAGGGTCACTAACCACTAGACCAACATGCCAGTCGCCGGACCCCTATGGTTTATGTAGTCGTTTTTTACATAACTTTCTACTGATAGCACTTATTGCAATATTGTAGCTTTCTGCACTTTTAAAGTTTAAGCAAGTATTCTATATTACACATTCTTAGCGTTTGCTTAACAAATGCATACCTACAAAGAATTCTCCTCAGCGTATTAATATACAGATAACACAGTTATACATTCTAATTATGTATTTCAAAACAATTCAAATAACTGTCTGATAACACGTTTTGTTAATAGATAAGTCGTGGAATTTACATTTTACATACATTCGGTACTATAATTTAACACTCCGTTGGAATGTTACATATAATATTATATTTAAGGACATACTAGCAGCGCCACGCGGTTTCACCCGCGTAAGTCCCGATTCCGTGGGAATATCGGGATAAAAAGTAGCCTATGCGTTAATCCAGGTCTCCAGCTATCTACATACCAAGTTTCATTGCAATCAGTTCAGTAGTTCTTGCGTGAAAGAGTAACAAACATCAATACATACATACATCCATACATCCTCACAAACGTTCACGTTTATAATATTAGTACAAAATGTCACCGTAAGACTGTAAACTTCAGTCGGCCCAACCTGGTCGAAACGTCAGGGAATTCAGAGGTATGTAATACTTATTTCGTGATCGCGTTAATTCCCGTATAAATACATAAGTAAGTAAAAGGTTTACTTTATTGTAATTGTAAAGTTTAGGTATTATCATCAATACAAATAAATACAATTGAAGTATCTTGTGTTACGCAGATGATACCGTGATAATCTTTCGCAACATATCGTGGTCAAGTGTAATAGCATCCGCTGAGCAAGGCATGACTCTCATTGCAAAATGGCTAGACAAAAATCTGCTTACACTTAATTTAAAAAAGACCAAATTCATCGCGTTCCACAAGACACTTGCATCAAAACTCCTGGTGGGACACACATTGAAAATTCATTCTTGTGTTTCTAATGGTCCACTCAATTGTAACTGCGATACCATAGAACGCACAGACTCTATTCGCTATCTGGGAGTCATACTGGATGAACGTCTAACATACGGCAAACATATAGTCCTCTTGTCAGGTAGAATTAGAAAAACCATTTACATTTTTAAATCCCTACGTAACAGTCTAGACAAAAATAATGTCATAATGGTTTACAAGACACTAACACAATCGTTGCTTTTCTATTGCATCTTGGCATGGGGTGGTGCTGCTAAGACCAAAATGATACAACTCGAAAGAGCCCAGCGAGCTGTTTTAAAAGTGATGCTGTGAAAACCTTTTATGTTCTCAACAAACGATCTGTATAAGGAATGTAAAGTATTGAGAGTACGACAGATATTTATCTTAAAAATTAGAACTTCTATGCATGAGGATATTAAAAATTCTACTGCAATTATTAGCCTAAGCCAGCGTCGATTATTCCGAATCCCACTCCCTACCATAAAAAGACAGGCTATTTATCTCCGGCCTAGAGTGTACAACAAGATCTGTCAGATACATACAGGCGTTAATAAGTTGAGTACAGGAGAAGTAAAGCAACTGATAACAAAATGGCTGTTGAACCTATCATATGACGAAACTGAACTCATTCTTCCAAATCATGGTTAATAAAGGCAAAGCATAACACAAACACACACATACACACACGCACACATACACACACGCACCCATACACACATATCCTCAACCACATGCATGAAATCAGTCACCACATACACTAGGGCTATATCCTTTCATATTAGTCTTTTTAATTTGAAGTGTTTATATTATTATGCTGCTGAAAGACTGTTTTAATTTTTAAGTTTGTCTTAAATTCTAATTAACTACTTAAATTAAATATGTAACTAATTTACTATCTGGAATCGATGTCCGTTACAAATTGTCAATGAACAATGTACAATAATTTGGTTGACGCGATACAAGCCACGAGCTTAGTGCGGAAACCGCTGTTAATCAAAACTCGAAAATTGTTTTTCTTGTATATATCATGACTGTATGCATATGTATGTAGAAAAGAAAAAGGAAGTAAATAAATAAATAAATAAATAAATAAAAATAAATAAATCTGTTTGTAATGTCAAAATAATAGTTTTTAGGGTTCCGTACCTCGAAAGGAAAAAAACGGAACCCTTATAGGATCACTTTGTTGTCCGTCCGTCGGTCTGTCAAGACCCTTTTTCCCAAGAACGCATGGAGCTATCAAGCTGGAATATATATCAAATACTCAGCTCTACTGTCCCTTGGAGCTGTGAAAAAATCAAACTTTCTTAAGCCAACGCAATCAAAAGACACAGCCGTTTATGCCGCAAATTTTCGACACTCGCAAGTGAATCAAAACCTACAGGTGAACGTTTCCCGTGAACTCAGAATCTTGAAATTAGGAAGAATCTTTGCACGATACCTATGCCACAGATTACTAAGTAGTTACTACGTAACCTATGCCTAAAAATCAGTTTTAAATTTTTTTGTCTCTGTCCGTCTTTCTGTCTGTTTGTTCCGGTTAATCTCCGGAACAAGTATACCGATTTTCATGGGACTTTCACTGGCAGATAGCTGGTTTTATAAGGAGTAACAAAGGCTACTTTTATTTTAGAAAAAGAATTAGGATTCCTCGTAAAATATATAAAGCGAAGTCACGCGGGAACTGTTAGAAAGGAAAGTAAAATAGCTACCTACTGAACCAATTTTTTTTTTTTGCCTTATTTTTTTTCTACTCTTGTTTCTCTTACCAACTCTGCGAACTGCTCACTGTGACTGTCAACTCTCTGACTTATCAGGTGAGACACAGTAAGCAGTACTTGACCTTTGATTAATTAATTTGACCTTAGAACGGGGTCGAATATCGACTATAATTCACTTTATTGGCCAGTATAAAGTGAACTGTCCTTCTATAGACTTACGTAACATGACAGTTCTACAAGTATATAATGGACGCGTCTAGGTTGATGTAGCGGTATTCGCGTATTTTTAACCGACTTTAAAAAAGGAGGTTCTCAATTCGTCGATTTTTTTTTTTATGTATGTTCACCGATTACTCGAAGACGCCTGAACCAATGATAATCCTTTTTTTGTTTCAAAGGTTTTGTCGAAATCAATCGAGTGGTTTTTGAAAAATCTAAAATCTAAAAATATTTAAAAATTGTATACATCGATGATGTCTTCGTTTACTCCGAAACCTCGCTGTCTCATTGGAGCAGTGCGTTTAGTTGGCCTACCCATATTATATTTAAACCAAATACATCTACTTTCCACTAAAAAACGCATTGAAGTCGGAGATACTTTTTTTTAAAAGATAATTTAAATTTGTAACAAATATTCTTGAAAAATGTTTAGCTTTCTACATCTTTTCTATAAATAAAATAAGTGTTTTAAATTAAACAAAAAGATTTATGTTCACGTATTAATATATAGATTACTTAATAATAGAACAATAGGTTTCTCTAATATTTGTAATGATCAAAGGAGATGCACACTTTTTGTATTGGTATTTTCCTCTGAGTAAAATCCAACATAGATCAAATTACACTGATAAAGAAGCAGCCAAAAAAAAATTAAATTAAATAATAGATCATTTTAGAAACCATCGTTCACCAGAAAAACTAAAAGTTATTTAATGATAGTAGATATTTTTGTTGGTATGGGAATGGTAACACAAAAATACTATGCATTAAAAAAATTAAATGTCATTTACTGTCAGTTCCGCGTCTCCTCGCCTCAGTGCTTTGTGCAAAGAGTACTTTTATCTATACTGTCTTTGTGACAAGTATTCGCAGAAAACACCCAATAGTACCAACAAAAAAAAAACCACTCAATCTTTGATAACTATGACATATACTAGAATTTAAATTCTCTCACTTATGAGGATTACAACGAAACCTCACCAAGTCTTATAGTTTCAAAATATGCCATTAGTAGTAGTTAAATAATCCGTCATGCCTTAAGCTAGGTGACTCCTTTCGTCTGAAAATAACGCAGTTTATAGATTTCTGTTTATGTTTGTAGATATTGAGATTCACTATCAAAAACGTTGTAGCAATCTTATCAATGACAACAAGCCGTCAGTAGGTGCAGACCGTCAGTGACCACACTCAACTTCTCTTTTGTTGGGCTTTGTTCGTATTCAGCCTATAAATGACACTGAAATAAAAAAAAAAAAGATTTTCTCAAAATTGTGGTAAATACTGTTTTTTTATATAAAATAGTACTTCTTAAGACCTGTATCCAAACATATTTGACTATCTATAAGCTGATAACAAGTTCCGTAAATGAATTAAATCTGAAATTCTCTCACATATTCACTACATATAAAACAAAGTCCCCCTCCGCGTCTATCTGTCTGTCTGTCTGTTCGCAATAAACTGAAAAACTACTGAATGGATTTTCATGCGGTTTTCACTAATAGACAGAGTGATTCATGAGGAAGGTTTAGGTGTATAATTTGTACCCTAGCGAAGCCGGGGCGGGTTCCTAGTATAATATAGAGGAAAGTCAAAAGTAGTGAAATTTTGCAAACACGTCAGGGGTCAGCACTGGTGATAGGTTTTTTTCATCCAGAATAATGTACTGTCGACAGATATCTGAATGGATTGATTGACGGGGGCAAATGCTAGTGCTTGGTCAGGCGGAAGATGCGGTGTTGCCAGTGAGCAGAAAAGATAAACTAGCTATTTTTATTTTATTTGTTGTATTCTACCTTTTAAGGCTACATTATTTATTATATACATAAATGGAGAATATTTTTCTCGGCTTTTAGAGTGAGAGTACCCTATTCCCGTTTTTTAAACTAGAGCGGAACTACAGTGTATGAGTTTCTATAATGTTTATGTTAAAAAAATAAATACAATACAATACTCTTTATTGTACACCATGAGGAACATTTCAAAATATTTACAAAGACAAAAAAAAAATAATGGTACAAACGGTTGCGATTTCTTACAGACAACCTTTAGATGGACAGATGCAATGGAGTTGTGTATAGGGCAGTTAGCAGATGTACGACTTTAGCTAAGTAGCAACTTATATGAATTTAAGAGGAAAGGAATAAATAATTATATATACCTTACCTAAATAAACTTAATTTCAAACGTTTCAGGCTAGATGTTAATAGTTTCAAGGCGCAAAAACAGTGGATTGTTGCTCGAATTAATACGCTTTAATTAGCTCCACTTGTAACAATGTAAACAAATCTTGGAACTCAATTTTAACCTACTTCCCATTGTTGCATCGAAACAAAACTTTGTATGTATATGTAGTTTGGATGACAATAATATAATTTAGTATCTTGGAGCTGATCCGATGAGCGAGCCAGGAGGTGGACAGTGGAACTCTTTTATTCTTTTTAATTCGACTAGCCGTTCAAGCGTATTTTTTACTAAATACTAAACTATAAATAATTATACTATTGTATATTATTCTAAGCATTACGCAACTGGAAAACATCTGTTAAATGATTATGTACTACTAATACATACATACATACAGACACTCATTCCTATATCCCCGAAGGAGTAAAAGCAGACGCGTATTAGAAATAGGCAATTAAGACACACAATAATTATAGTATAAACAACCTTACAATTATTTGTACATCTAAAAATAATAAACGCTTTTAAAACATGTGTACTTCCCTCACGTGACTGACAAATAGGATCTGGTTCAACATATGCTAGACATGTGCCTGGCTTTCAACCAGACCCTTTATACCCCACGGATATCAATCAGCAAAAAAAGTACAGTACAGTATATATATTACACATACATATCTCTCTCTATCTTTTTTTTATTCTACGCACGACTGGAGTTTACTTTTTTTACTTTTAAACACTTTTATATTATGATTTCAAAGTGACAGAACGCCTTTGAGTTAAAGCGTCTTTTAATTTCACTCCTCATATCCAGACTGGGCGCTTATATGAAGATCTATTCTTAAGGAGTAAACTGCAAAAAAAAACAAAATAAATGCAATATTTCCTATTTACCTATGTACTTATCAATATACAATATATATATGCACTTATTTTACACAATGTCAGATAAAAAACAAAAATGCAAGATAGCGATATTAACCACTCACATATCAAAAATATTTTTAAATATGGAAAACAAAATCAAGCTGCAAAATGTAATAGTGCCATAGTGTATATGTAATAAGGTTGGGATTTGTTTGTTTTATAGATTTATTTTTAGTTCATTCCAATAGGTCTTCCCGTCCATCCACTATGATCTTGGCATAACCTTGGCCCAAATGAAAAAAGCGAACAAAGCGCAAACATCGAAAATTATGTACAGTCAGCAACATAAGCTGAATACGAAAATAATATTAATCCTCACCTTAGGTACTGGCCTGTTGGTCTAGTAGTTAGTGACCCTGACTGCTAAGCCAGAGGTCGTGGGTTCGATTCCCACCCAGGACAAATAATTGTGTGATGAGCACGATCATATGTTCTGTGTCTGGGTGTAATTTATCCATAGGTATTAATTTAGTTATATATAAGTATGTTTATCAGCAGTCTGGTTATAATAGTGTGGGATCAGACGGCCGTGTGTGAGTTGTCTTATGTTATTATATTATATACAGAGTGTAAGAAACACCGTACCGAATACTGAAATAGTGTATTCAGATCATCATTCTGAGTCGAAAATCATTGGAATTTTTTGCCTGAAAATTCATAGTTTATTTTTATAATTTTAATTTTTTTGGTTAAAAGTGATATCACAGTAAGTAAACAGAATATTTCACCGAAAAAAAAACCCCATATGGCCAAAAACTGCAATGTAATCAATTAAACAACATTTATGCAATCCGTTGCTTCGACACCGCCGAACGTTTAAGGCCATTCATCGTAGCGCTCAAAAAGAATACCGCGTACATTGCGTAGCGCCAAATGAACCTAATGACTATAAATCCTTAATCTCGCATTTTTATGATGAACTGACTTTTGTATTGTGATAAGTATAAACAGAAAGAGGTTTTTGTAAATTTTTCGCTTAGCTAAACCTAAAGCGCTGTATATATATAATAGACATTTTTCTAATTCAAACAAGATTACAATAATTCATTTTGTGCTCTGTCTTATTACATGGAATGATAGAATGTTTTAACAGTTAAGTAAGTTTTCATAAATTTGAATTAATTAAGTAGCTGACTGTACCTTGCATGCGATACTGTAGTAAACATTGTACAAGCGTGTCTAATTCTAGAAATAAGCATAAATTTGTTTTAGGTAACATACCTTTCTGTTTAAATTAAGTACGACTTATTCTAATACATATAACGACATAAAATTGTGTTGTGTTTCACCTGTTGATAGAATATTGATTGTGGAGGAGCGACCCTGGTATGTATAACGACTTAAACCAACTTGTCATTCAACAAGTAACCCCACTTTTTGCTAAACATTCAATATTTGCGTGATGAAAGGGATGACGTGTACTTAGCTCATGTTCAGTTTATATTAGGAAAGGCAACAGTTATTTCCAAAGTATGCGTCGTCGGCCTATTTAAAAAAAAAAATATGTGAAAAGTGTAAAATTTAAAGTCCAAATCTGTACCACGAGAACTATACCACAATGGGCGCGGCTTCAAATATGTACCTGTCGGCGCTGATAAATAACTGTCAGTTGCGTTGTGCCACTCGAAGTATCGACGGTGTTAATTGTGATGTTTTATTTATTGGAACATAACACATAAAAAAATGTTTTTTAATTGTTTTTGGCATTTTCTAAAAAACACTTAAAATGACACCGAAATGTAAAAAATTAACCATTACATACAAAAAACAGAGAAAATGTGCCGCAGTAAAGCTGAGATGACGCAGAGATATATCAAGATAAAATTAAGTTAAAGATGAAATAAAAGTTTAATTTTATGGTTACACAAACTAAGATCATTAATTAATATTCTTCTGTATATATTCTATAAATATGCTATTGTGTGCCGTTGTGAATAAGACATAATATAAGAATATAAAGATTTCTGTATTCTCAGTTGAACTAAATCCTTAATTCCTTATTATTACTTACATGTGTTAAAAACAAGTGACGTCACCACTCGTAACACAGTGACGTCAGTTGTTTTATGAGTGTCTATAGGCATCTGTGCAACCGCCGATGGTACTTTAAAACTAAGAAAATAATATATAGGTACTTAACACAAAAATAACTCAAGGCGCTTTGTAACATTATTACAGCAAATAGACATATTTATTCATACAAATATTTGCAATGACTGGGAATCGAACCAGTGACTTCTGACGTTGCAGCCGAATGTATTAACACCGCACATAATCAACCAATCAATCAGCCTATCGTAGTCCACTGCTGGACATAGGCCTCTCCGTATGCACACCGCAGCCTTTGGTAAAAGAAATATAATTTTTTTTTAACAAAGGCTGTACCAAAGGAATTACTAGCAGCGCCCCGCGGTTTCATCCGCGTAAGTTCCGATCCCGCTTGAATATCGGGATAAAAAGTTGCCTATATGTTAATCCAGGTCTCCGGCTATCTACATATTTATTTATTTGGTTTTGAGAAAGGCTTACAGACTAATAACAAAATATTGCATGAACATAAAATAGGTAACTTAATTGCTAATGACAAGCCCCCACAGTTAAAATATCCGCTTGGAAGACATAACTAATTAATGGTTAACAAGAAAAAAAACATCGCAATCGGTTCAGTAGTTTTGGCATGAAAGAGTAACAAACATCCATACATCCATCAAAACTTTCACATTTATAATATTAGTGGGATAGTGGGATTATTAAAATAACGCATTAGGTACAACATGGACACTTGACACGTGACGCATAATATGTGTAGTATTATAGATGTCTGAGAATAAAATGCCCATTTATCTATTTCACTTAATTTTTTTCATTTATTCTTTACTAGCAACCCGCCCCGGGCGCACGGGTAGCAGAGACATCTTCAACATATTTCAATCAATTTACACAAAATCTTAACAAATTATACACCTAAACCGTCCTCATGAATCACTCTGTCCATTAGTGAAAACCGCATGAAAATCCGTTCAGTAGTTTTCAGTTTATCGCGGACAGACAGACAGACGCGGCGGAGGACTTTGTTTTATAATATGTAGTATAAGTCAGGGGGTGGATGGTGGAACTCTTCAGTGGCTGCTAGTAAACCCCTCGAGTTTGGGCTCATATGATTCGTTTTGACGAATCCTACAGATTGGGCTTGATAACGATGGTCTGATGATAGAGCCAGGACCTGGATAGTGGCACTCATTTTTACTTTTTAATTTTCGTTGCACATTTAAAGCGTGTTGTTAGCTATTTAAAAGCCTGTAGTGGCAGGACTGCTCCACTCACTTCTACATTCTGCTATCATACCTTCTTGAGACATGTTTTGTATCCGTTTCTTAATTTCTTTATTCTGGGCGTGAGCAAACTATTGGGGTTCTAATATAGGGGGTCACGTTAAGCTTTAAAGTTATGGTATGTTTATATACATTAGTGGTAGTTAATCGATTACCTGGCAAATAAAGTATATCGCTACACTTCGCTCATATGTTTTTACAGATAAGGTCTAAAATCGTGAAGTTACAAGAATAAATAAAAACTAAATACCCCTGATTAAAAAGTCCTTTCAACTATTAGAAAACAGCTGATGATCTTGGATAGACTGAATAGATTTTCTTGAATTTTGGCTAAGAACACAGGTTCGTGGAAGAGCTATGCTTCGGCACGTATGGGCCGGCGCGACCGGAGTGATACCACGGCCTCACAGAAAATCGACAGTGAAGCAATGCAGTGAGTGAAGTTACCGGAGGCCCTAACCCTTTCCTCTCCCCTCTTATTAAAGACCGGCAACGCACTTGTGACTCTTGAGTTGCAACTTGCAGGTGTCCATGGGCGCGGTAGTCAATTACCATTAGGTGACCCGTCTGTTCGTTTGCCCCTATACCATAAAAAAAAGAATCTAGTCACATTTCAAGCAAAGAAACTAAATCTAAATTTGTTGTTCTGTTTAAGACCTATGATGCCACAGGCACACACATAGATACACACGTCAAACTTATAACAACCCTCCTTTTTGCGTCAAGAGTTAAAAATATGACATTTGATGTTCTCAAATATGCTTGTACCTTACGGCCGAAATGGATGCATGACGAATAGTCTCACTTATCTTCTGTTATTGTTGTTTCCGCCTTTACTTCCGACTCCGATAAGATAAAAGAACTATTGCTGCACATCCTTCTATTTCTGTTATTATTGTAAAACCAATCTGTGCTGAGTGAAAATCTGGTTCTGCTGTCGGTGCTGGCCAGGGGTTCCATTCCATTTCACGCTATACGCACTGCGGATGTAGTAGTGGATGCATGTTGGGTGAATATCCCCATTAGCCTCTCTCAAAATTCTGCCTGAAACCAATTGAATCTCTATGACCTAACCCTCGCCAGAACGTAAAGACGGACTCGTCTCTTTGTCTTGTACGACGTGTACGGTGACCTTGCTAATTAATAGGTTTTCATAAATTAAAACTTTCGGAATTGCCTTTGGCCTGTGAAATTTATTGAGAGAGGCTTAGTTATTTGTTTACTATAGTCTTGTTTTTTTGTCATTAAAGTAATCGTTCTGCTTCATGGAATTTAATTTAGTTTGGATCGCTGTTGCTGATTTCTGAGATGTTAAAACCTTCATATCAGCTACCAAATCTTCAACTTAGAGTAATTAGAAGACAATCGCGATTTAGCAGTCTGGGATAAACTACTCTTTAACATAAAGTTCACTAATTACATTCAGGGGATGCAATAATATAATTATTAATACTCAATATTATCAAAACTGTTTTGTATTAGCTACCTCAACAGTCATGAGTGGTAGCAAATTATTTAATTTATCGCAACTTAGCCATGGTTACAATATTTTGAAACTGTCAAAGACTAATCAAACCATTATTTTACCAACATTCAATATCTATACTAATATTATAAAGCTGAAGAGTTTGTTTGTTTGTTTGCTTGAACAAGCTATTCTCAGGAACTACTAGTTCGAATTGAAAAATTCTTTTAGTGTTAAATAGCCCATTTATTGAGGAAGGCTATAGACTATATAACATCATGCTACGACTAATAGGAGCGGAGCAGTGATCATAAACGCAGGTGAAACTGCGGAGACAGCTAGTCCAAGATAAATTGCGACAATCATAGGCATTATTGAACTGTCAGGCGTCAGTTAGAATAAGTCAGTCGTGCAACGTACACAATTAAACTATGTCAGTACCACTTGTACTGACATAATTTAATGTCTGAAACTTCTCAATTTACTTAAGAGTCAATTTGGAATCACTACTTGAAATTGTGCCCTTTCTACTGCATATTACTATGTATATTTTCGATATTTAATTACACAATTGGAATATCTTGTAAAAATCTAATTTGTTTCAATCGATTTCTTGTTTTATCATTTCTCAGTTCTACGACTTGGACCATCTTTTATCAAATACAGTCTTAACAGCTTTGTTTGCCTGAACGTAGATATTATCAATTTATGCCCGGTTCCTATAATCAAGAAACGAACTATTTTGCTTACGCACGGTACAAATTTCGTTGAAAATTCAACGGAATTTCACCGTCCGTAACCACAACGAATCGTTTCTTGATTATAGGAACCGGGCATTAGTCCATATCTCTCAGGACCAGTACTCTTTTCTAGATGAAGGGTACCCTATGTCCTTTTCTGTACCCCTGCCAACGTTACTGCAAATTTCACGTAAAACGGGTGAGTAGGTAACACGTGGGACGTTTACTAGTGGGAGAGCCATGCTTCCGGAGTGAAACCACGACCTCACGAAAACCGGCAGTAAAGCAATGATTGTGTTGTGTTTCGCCGAGTGAGTGAATAACTCCCCTCTTCCCTTCCTTCCCCTACTCACTTTGCCCACTCACTTTCCCCTACTGACTTTCAAGTTGCAGGTGCCTATGGGCGGTGGTATTGGTATTGGTATAGGGCTCTGTTTCCGCATCTAGACTCATATGCGGTCCATTATGCGTTCAGATAGGCTGACTAGTTGAGCCAGCCTAGCTCCTTCCAGAAGCACAGAAGCCTCCTGGGGCGTTCACAGGCTTCTAGGAGCGACCTCGCTCCCGCAAGGATACTTGCCAGTGGTGTGTGGCCACTCCCTTGCATTCCAGGACAACGTGGGCGGCCGTTTCCTCCGCGTTGAGACAGCCTCTACATAGAGGACTGCTTGTCGCATTGATAGTGAATAGGTGTCGGTTTAGGGCCAAGTGACCCGTAATGGTTCCTAGAACTATTCTGATGTCACATCGGTTGAGACTGATGAGCGGTGGTATTCACTTACCATCAGGTGACCCGTCTGCCCGTTTGCCCCCTATCCAAAAAAAAAAACGTGAATACGTAACAAACAAACAAACTCACATTCTCATTTATTATATTAGTTAGGATGTATTGGATTAGTAACATATCAATTAAAGTGGATGACACTATTTTAGTACCCATGAATAAACTGGTACTTACATCATATCCGTATATTAACTAGGTGAAAACAAGGAATTAACATTGCTTCACTTCGGAACTCTAGAATCCGTTATCCGTAAAAATACGATCGTATTTGCACACGTCATTCAGTTTGTAGCAAACAATTTGCGAATTCGAGTTACATGTATGAGACTCTGCCTTTTCTAGTTTATTGCTGACACTATCAATCCATCCGTATAAGCATACCTTCTCTTTTGCCTGTCTTACCTTTTCAGTATACTACCAATTTTCTCATATTTAATTCCCAAAGTGCAATACGTTGGCGGCAAAACTCTGTTGGCGGCAATAAGCTTGCCCCTTATTACGTGCGTTTGACATAATTATAGCTGCCCCTCTCTGAATGTATGTATGAACATCTCCGATTGAATAGGCTACTTTTCATCAGTTATTTTTTGCCACATGATTTCTCGTCAAGCATGTTGCTATACTCTGTACGATTACTAAAAGAAATCCTAACCGAAGAATACAATAATAATTTTCCTGACCTGGTAATCAAACCCAGGATATAACGACCGCACATAAGAATAAGCCCTATATAATCAATGTATGGCAGACAGACAGTATATTGACTAAAATATTGCTGCAAAATCTCACATGACAGTTTTAACTTCGAAAATTTTAGTTGAGAAGTGTCCGGAAGAGCTAACATGACATATTCAATTTAGAAGATTTTAGTTGAGAAGTATCATTAGGAAAAGCTAATATGTCACTTTTAACTTAGAAGATTTTAGTTGAGAAGTGTCATTAGGAAAAGCTAATATGTCACTTTTAACTTAGAAGATTTTAGTTGAGAAGTATCATTAGGAAAAGCTAATATGTCACTTTTAACTTAGAAGATTTTAGTTGAGAAGTATCATTAGGAAAAGCTAATATGTCACTTTTAACTTAGAAGATTTTAGTTGAGAAGTATCATTAGGAAAAGCTAATATGTCACTTTTAACTTAGAAGATTTTAGTTGAGAAGTGTCATTAGGAAAAGCTAATATGTCACTTTTAACTTAGAAGATTTTAGTTGAGAAGTATCATTAGGAAAAGCTAATATGTCACTTTTAACTTAGAAGATTTTAGTTGAGAAGTATCATTAGGAAAAGCTAATATGTCACTTTTAACTTAGAAGATTTTAGTTGAGAAGTGTCATTAGGAAAAGCTAATATGTCACTTTTAACTTAGAAGATTTTAGTTGAGAAGTGTCATTAGGAAAAGCTAAAAAAAGACTCGCTGATCTTTTTAATAAATCAGGCTGTCAGCATTGATTTATTAAAATATTCTGGACTTTAACAGATTCTTCAGCTATAAAACCTTTTTTTAATTGTGAATAAAATTATTTATAAAAGTTATTAAAAGTTACCTTAATCACTATTCAAGAATGGCGATTTAAAATCAGAGGCTTCTAAAATATGTATTTATTCTTAAATAGAGTTACCCACAAGTATTTTAGTATGTTCGCAGTCCAATAAAATGGTGCATCAAATGTTGGCATACCAGAAGCCTTATGCAAACACGCATGATAATTCTAGCATCAAAGTCAAGATGGTCAGTTTCCCTACATCCCTGGTTTCGCAAGCGAGGCCTCGTGGCTACCGAGGCGTATCTACACACACTTCCAATGAGTATTGGTTAACCGTTCACTCAACAAGTGTCAGTGATATTGTGTAACCAAGAAAATGAAGAATTGGATTGTAAGGTGGGTGGAGAATATGTCTACGGTACTTTCCAGGGTACCTCTAGTTTTTTCCAAAGAATGGAATTATTCTTTATTATTAATAACAAACAAACAAAGAAACTGACATTCGCATTTAATATATTAGTTAAGATTGGTTAACTTTTGAAACTAAGGCTTTTGATCTTCAACAATTTTTACCAAAAAATAAAAAATATGACATTTTATAGACTGGTCCCATATCTACTCGTCCTCATACCAGCAACAAACGCTGATCTATATTCCAAAGCGACCAGGACGAAAGCAGACGAACGTGATGTCAGAAGCAGTGTGTTTGACTTCATCATCATCGGCGGTGGAACTGCTGGATGTCTTCTGGCCAATAGACTGTCTGCTGTGAGCGACTGGAAGGTAACTCATATGAAATGATCGCTGCAGTGTTCATTGTCACATGTATAACATACTAATCGTTCGCCTTTTTTTTGTTATTATGGGCAAACGAGCAGACGGTTCACCTGATGGTAAAGATCCTGTTTTCTCTGCATCACCCGAAGGTCGACTGGTAGAGAACACTATGGCATTAAGTCCGCCTTTGTACTCTATGTGCATAAAGTTTTAAATAAATAAATAAAGACTACCGCCGCTCATGGGCACCTGCAACTCAAGAGTGGAAGTGGAGTGGAAGTAGGGGAAGGGGGAAGAGGGGTAGAGGAGGGAAGAGGGGTAGAGCAGAGGGAAGGGTTAAGGGCTCCGGCAACCCCAAAAGCAATGCAAACATTGGTTCACTGCCGGTTTTCTGTAAGGCCGTGGTATCACTGCGGTCGAGCCGACCCATACGTACCGAAGCATGGCTCTCGCTCTCCCCCTACAGTTACAGTGTGCTGGTGATTGTTGTTTGGTGACCACATTTGCGGGTGATTATACTACCGGTGGGTGACCATAATAAATTTTTGGTTTATATAATTTGCCAGTATAATTAGAACTGTCCTTGTATAGACTTGCGAACCCTGACAGGTTAACATAAGTCTGGTTGCGTGTTGCTTGATGTAGCCGTTTTCAAGTAATTAACCCTCAACGCAAAAAGAGGTGTTATAAGTTTGTGTGTGTGTGTCTGTCTGTGGCATCGTAGCTCCCAAACGGATGAAGCGATTTGAGTGCGTTTTTTTTGTTGAAAGGTGACTTAATCAAAAGCGTTCTTAGATATAATTCAAGAAATTATGTTCAGCCGTTCAATCATCAGCTCTTTTCTAATGGTTGAAAAGAGTTTCGAGTGTTTTAAATTTTAAATTTATTTTCAAATTTGTAACACTATTTCAGCTTGCTTTAAGTATTTCAAATTTCACGTTCCTGAAAATGGTTAACTAGAAAAACATGTCTATTCCAGATACCTATTGTTGGTAGGTGTCCCGGTCAGAGCTTTTTCTTTGTAGTAATTATTAAATCACATTACAAATGCCATTGTTTAATTATCAAACATTAGTATATGACACAAGTAAATTAATAAAAAACTCAAGCTGCAACAAGTTAAACATGAATTATAAGCTCCAAGGTGTCGTAGATTGTGTTAATGAATTACTGCGATCCATTCGGAAGCTATCAATTAACATTATATTATCAGAGAGTTTTATGATCAGCTGCAATAAATTTATGATGCCAACAAAATTTACTAATTGCTAAGAGTCATGCGATCCAACCAATGTACTCTACGATTCAATATCTTAACAAATATTAGTTTCATTAAAGTAATCTATAATACATTTCCGTTATCAATGCGTCATGATTCCATCGTCGTCTTGTATGGTGTGGAAACCCTCACGAGTTGTCACCTCACCGGGGCTACTAGTTAAACCACACGTTGCGATGTTCCGTCACAAGTGAGTGTATTGTAAGTACTCGGGTATACCCTGTCCCTAGGAAGGAATACCCCGAGAACCAGGTCAGATCTTTACCGCCTCTTGAACATAAGGCAGTCACACCAAGGGCCTTACCCCCCTTCTGGTTTAGAGAAGTGAGCGCGGAACACGTTGCGCTATCGTCTCAGTCCTGCTTCTGCTTAGGTAATGGGCAGCCTCACCCGTTACCCCCAGGCCAGAGATCATTCTGCGCTCTCCGGTGCCTGGTGCCTCTTCTTCGGGACGGGAGAGTACTGACCCTCTCCCGTTCCATTTCCGTTGTCTCTCTAGGGGACATCACTTCCTCAAAAAAGGGAGCAGCGGATTCTCAAGCACTCTTACTTTGGACCACGGTCTCCAGCGAGAAGCTTTCCACTCCATTGACCGTTGCACGGTGCTTTTACGTCCTCGCTGAGCACTCCACTATAGTGGGGAGGAACCAAAAGCTTACGAAAGATTGTTTTTTTCTGAAAATAGTACCTACTTCAGTCATGAGTAGTTGCTAACTTTAGTGCTTGACTAGTCTATAATCTAGAAGATGGCTTATGAAATGAGAAGCTCGCTTTCTTAGTTTTTTTATTAAATATAATCTCCACACAGGTATTAGTTCTCGAGTCAGGTATAGACGAAAATGTAGACTTCGACATCCCAGGAGTGCCGACCAAGGACTATCGGCCCATACTGTGGAACTTCAGAACCGAGAGAAACAACTACTCCTGTCTCTCACGACCTGGAGGAGCATGCGAAGTGAAGACTGGGAAGGTAGGGAAAAATTATAAAAATATGTTTCTGGTAGGGCAGCCCCCTTTAATTTTTTGCTTTAATTTTAATGCTTTAGCCACTATGCTATCGTTACTTCGTATGTGCTTCGTGTGTTCATAAATATCGTCAGTACTTGCTTTTGAGCTTTGTAAACCCTTTGTAATGACATACATTCCATGTTGGATGATGCTAAGAATTCGATATCGGTTATAGTAGCAACTGGTTTTAATGTTTATTACAATATGAATATCATTCAAGGTACTGGGTGGATCCAGCGTGATCAATGACATGAAGTACACCAGGGGTCACAAACTGGACTACGATGGGTGGCACAGTACTGGAGCCTTGGCATCCCTGGACTGGAAGTTTGAGAGTGTCTTAGAACACTTTAAAAGTATAGAAGACAATGGTAAGCTCCATATTTTGATGTGTTCTGGAATTATACCGTTAAACATATTTTTGCGTTAGAGAGTTTTTAAAGTGCTGTATGTAGGGTAATTATTTTTAAAATATCTGAATCCATGTTGTTTGGTATAATTTTATTTACACGCAACTAAGTGTGCATGCTTTTTTGGTTGGAACTACAATGGTTGCCACACCCAAAGCAGACACAATAAATTAGTGTCCACAATGCTACACAGATTGACAACATAATATCATTGATTCTTATCATTCTTTGAAACAAAACAATGTAATGTAATGTAAGTTACAGCTTACAATTGTATAGTAATATTTTTATTTCATGTTAAATGTTTAATGTATTTACCTATCTTTTTTTACGAAATTGGGTAACTGTTGAATCTGTTTATGCAAAACATTATCAAACAGTTTTATGCAATAAAAAAATATGATACTTTAAGTATATATTTATATATATATTTGACTTGAACAATCGTTATCACGTGGATTTTTCTCCAGTCAACGCTCTTGGCAAGGATGTTGAGGGAATAATGATCGCAATTACGTTTTTAGAATTCGTTGTTGGTCTAGTAAAGATTAAAGCCCTCTTGCAAAGGCTAAATTTGTTTTCTTTTGATCGTTCTGTTGTTTGTGATGATTACAAATCTAAAAATTACAAATCGGAGACTTTGCTATGGTTTCAAAACTTTTATTATCAAATTTCTGTTTCAAGGTGACTACGACGTCCTGATGAACTCACATTACCATTCCCGTGGCGGTGAGCTGCACGTCCAGCGAATCAAACACGCAGACAGACCCATTGAAATATTCACTGCTGGTTTCACAGAAATGGGACTCCGGAGTTTGGACATAAATACTAATGCGCAAGAAGCTGTTATTAATAACCAATTTGCTATATCAAATAATACCAGATTGAGTTCCAACAGTGCTTTTTTAAAACCAGTAAAATACAGAAAGAATCTCAAAGTTGTAACGGGAGCAACTGTGACAAAGATAGTTATAAACAAGGAGGAAAAATCCGTGGATGGGGTTCTTTACGAAATTGAAAAGGGAAAGGAACGTCCAGCGTACTCAAAGAGAGAAATAATTTTAACAGGTGGAGCGATCAATAATGTAAGGCTTCTACACTTGTCTGGTATTGGCCTTAAAGCTGATTTGAGTAAACATAACATTACGCCAATTATTGAACTACCTGTAGGTCTTAATTATCAAGATCAAGTGACTGTAGGTGGTCTTGCATTCGCTTTAAATGATATTCCAGTGGTTACAGAAGAACAACTTGTAAATGATTTTAAAACTTGGTTTCAAACTCGTACCGGATCTTTAGCTTCAAGAGGTATTGGTCAAATATCTGCCTTCATACAATTGTATGAAAACTTCAATGCTCCCGACGTAGAACTGACTTTACAAGGTAATTATATTAGAAGTGATAAATTTATGCTCACTAACGTAACTGTGCATGCGTCAGAGGAATCAAATTTACCTTTAGCGTATTACAATCTAGTAAATATCAATCCTGTGTTACTTAGACCTAAAAGTAAAGGAAAAGTTATGCTGAACAAAAGAAACCCTAAGTACGGCCGGCCGATAATTCAAGCAAATTTCCTTAAAGAAAGTGAAGATTTGGATACTCTCGTCGATAGTATTGATATAGCACTGCAGTTGCTTGATACTAAAGAATTCAAGAAATCTGAAATCAAGTTTGCACCTTTAGATCTCTTTCCATGTGATCGACTAACTAATCGAGATCAGTGGAACTGTATTGCGAGACATTACACTAAAGCTATGAGTAACCCTGTTGGAACTTGTAGAATGGGAGAAAATAGCACAGATTCTGTTGTAGACTACCAATTAAGAGTTCACGGTGTAGAAGGTTTACGAATAATAGACTCTTCAGTAATGCCTTCACATGTAAGAGGAGGTATCTTTGCTCCTACTTTGATGATCGCTGAGAAAGGAGCCAAGATGATTATAAAAGATTGGAAAGAAAATAAGGGACATTATTATAATAGGCGGTGACAACAGGACACGGAATAAAATTAGTCTAAATAAAATACTTTATTAATACCAGCTAGTTTTTATCATATCACTTGCTTTTTCAGCTATCATTATTACAGGAGCTGCGGTAGATCCTCGCGTTATTTTGGGCATAATGGATGCGTCAACAACTCTTAACCCATTTATTCCATACACTCTTAGACTCCGATCTACAACTGATTCTGCATCCATAGGTGGCCCCATTTTGCATGTGCCAGCGTAATTATGCAGTGGTGTTGAAAAATGTTTTATAATACATAACCAGAATTCTTCCGATACTCGTTCATGATCTTTGCAGTCGTTGTTGAGTATTGGACGAGGATCGAAAGCATACTCGGCGCTTTTGAACACTTCTGTGTCAAACAACTTAACTATCTCTTGTATGCCCTCTAATAATTTTTTCTCATCAGATGGATCTTTCAGAAAATTAGGATATATTAGCGGTTTACCAAAGATCGGATCTGTAGCGTTCAAAACCACCTGACCCCGACTTTTAGGTGTCAATAACGATACACACATTTCGATTTTATCGTAGTACATATTTGAATCATGCCCTCTAAACCTAACTTCAATGTCAGGGGTACCCAAGATTTCAGATATAGAACTCTCTAAAAATGCTACAACTTGGAAGTTAGCTGATAAAGGACCAACACCTTTTGAGTAGTAGCTTGTGATATCTTTCAGTTTATCTGGGAACCTCGAGGTTGTTGCAGTCTTGGTCAATTTTATAACTGGCAAGCAAACCGATAGGTGATCGTGGAAGTTTGCTCCCACTGGCAGATCGTATACTACTTTTAAATCTAAATATTCTAAGTACTCCTTTGGTCCTATCCCGGATTGCATCAATAACTTAGGACTATTGATAGTACCTGCGCTTAATATAATTTCCTTTCTAGCCTTTACTCTATTTATTGTACCATTTTTTATATAATCTACGCCATAAGCAGATATGCTATCTCTAGTCTCCTCAAATAGTATTTTAGTAACTAATGCTTCTGAAATTATATCTAAATTCAATCTTAACTTTTTTATAGGTTCAATGAAAGCTGTATATGAACTCACACGTTCACCAAAATAAGAGGTAGTTTGTATCCTCATGAAACCTAACTGATGTCTTCCGTTTACATCAGTGTAATTATATCCTAACTCGTTTAAGGCACTCAATAAAACATCGACATTGTCATCCACGTGAGGATAACGGCCCACGTCCAAAGGACCTTGTGTAGAATGAAAGTACTTATTTTTTGATATATCCTTATCATAATTGCCTTCAGAATATTTGAAGAACGGCAAAACTTCGCTATAAGACCAGCCTTCGTTACCATTGATGGCCCATTCATCGTAGTCCGCTGCACTGCCCCTCATGTACGCCATATCATTGATCGTCGAGGTCCCTCCTAGAACTCTGCCCTGGACCATCTCACAACCCTTATCGCCTCGCTTCTGGCAAAACCTGAAACGTCGTAGAACTATACGATTGATAAAAACTACAGTTACTTACTCAGGATCTGTCGACAAATTTCAGAGATCACGCAGGAGACTGTACCTTTATGTCACATATAAATTTTTGGCCGATTGTCCATTGTCTCACTTATCCCGATCGTGATCATCACTACTGATAAATATAATCATTCAATATGACTTTACAATTAAAAACACAGTTTGCAAAATCTATCGACAGATCCTCTTCGTAGAAGCTAAGAGTAAATCTCACCCCTTCTTCGGTCGCATGGTAAACTGCCAATCCATCGAAGAGCCTTTGAACTCACTTGTGAGACCCGGAATCAATGCCATCTTCGGCTCTTCGGGCCCTGCTTCAATAAGTAGTATCTAAAATGAATTTATGATTTGTAAGAAAATTGATTGTATTGTGCTTACACAATACAATCAATTTTCTTCAAAAGTCTTAACTTTATGTTAAGGATTTATTTTAACCTTAAAAACATGTAACCAATAAATTTTGTATTTCTCTGAATCAAACAGAATTACACACTCAAAAAAATTAAAACGAAACGCAGTCAAAGATTTTATTCTATATAAACGGTTAAATAAGTTAAAACGAAGAATGTAAATGCGCTCACTTAGATGACATTTGATACTCCTCAAAGCTTTATAAGTGACATTAGTTTTAACGAAATTGAGCAGAAATAGCTGTTGAAATACCTTTTAACTTCTATGTTTAAATTATTCAGGATATTATAGTAAAGCTCCAGCAAGGATTATATATAATATTGATGAAACACGATATTTTAATTTTATTCCATATTACCTTCCATTTCCTATTTTCCGACAGTCTACTTGCAAGAACACACCCAGCAGTACCACCACCGACCACAATAAAATCATAAATTTGCTCTTCAAGTTCTGACGAATCATATTTATCTTTGTTCCTCTCACTGGGGAATTTGTCGAAGTATGAAAATTGTTTACTGTAAGAGATTTTATCACCACTACTTTGCTTCAGCAACCCTTTCTTGCTAGTGCCGAAGTAATTAGGCTCGGGGCCTATGTATCCATATAGCGTATGTACTAGAGATATCAAGAGGATGGCTGTGGGCGCGCACTCGATTCGTCCGTCACATATCTTGCATAGTTCATCAGTGGCGTTAGCAGACATTGCATCTTCATATTCTAGAGGAGCGCCTTTCGAATTACTGTTAACTTTTGCATTATCGTCCTTTTCACTTATAAGTATAGCTTTTATAAGTTATATATTAGTACTCAAAGAATTTTTAGTATCACTAACTTCCATTGGAAAGATCATGGATTAATTTCTATGTTCTCAATTTAGAATTCCATATTATTTGTTCACCAATATTCTTGTTTAGACAATTTGCATGTGAACATATATTCTTGAATTTTTACTCTTCGTCGATATTTACACTATACATGTAAATTACTTAAGCTAGATTGTTAATTATCTTTATTATTTTTTGAAAACTTGTAACTAAATGTTTCACTTGCAACAAGGTACACACATATCGTATTTGTAACGCGACTGTCTCTAACCACGACTTTGCAGTGTTGTGTTGTTGTCTCTAAGAATTTGTTGTTTACATCCTTTGTTCTTGTGTTTACATTCTAACCATTGTTATGAGTTCCAAGAGTTTTGGCGTAAAAATTTACATTTTCCTCGGCGTGTAATGTAAGAATAGATTATGTTTTTAGAATGGTTTTAGGATATACTCATGAAACAATTCTAAAAATTTTACCTCATTGATTTGTCGCGCGTGCGGCTGAAGGATCGTCTAACGGATCGCCCTACTCAGCCACAAACGCAAGTGTCACCGCCGCAATGCTTTCTAAATCACCTGTCATAGATGTTAAGGCCTGTTCGTATATATATTGGCGCCTAGGACGTAATAGTTGAATGGAGACGCCAAACTAAGAGAGTAGGTGTAGGTTTGAATCCTATTCTAGAATAAAAACTTTAGTGAGTGGTATTCATCCAAACTAATATTATAAAGAGGAAACATTTGTGTGTATGTTTGTTATGTTTTTACACAAAAACTACTGGACCGATTGCGATGAAACTTGGTATGTAGATAGCTGGAAACCTGGATTAACGCATAGGCTACTGCATACTTTTTATCCTGACATTCATACGGGATCGGGACTGACGCGGGTGAAACTTTGATAAAAGGATCCCTTGTCGCGTCCGATACCGGTCAGATAAACCTTTAAAACTTTTTTCTTACACACCATAATTGACCTAAGCTCAAAATACCTTCTCGCTCTTTAATATTCATAAATAATATATTTTGTAAAATGGTGTCTATTTTATAATCAATAATGTTAAAGATAGCACAGACATTTTTAATGCATTTAAAATTCTATTAAATATTTTTACTGGAAACAATACTAAAATTTTATGAATAACTTGTGTTATCTCTTCGGGTTCCGACAATGCAACTTGGAAATAGTTATAAATGCGTATTTCGTGATAACGTGACTATGTTAGGCGTATCTATGACACATATAAGCCATGTTTTGCAAATATATTTGTTTTAAAATTTGTGACAACGTGTAGGTAATAGAAAATCTAAGCGATGACGGAACACCAGCGCGAGCGGCACAATAGACAATCAAACCATATGTTAAACAACATAATGTAATACACTGACTATGTAATATATCCGTTTGTGAATTAATCATTCACATTGGTATTATAAAACAGACGAAGAGAAAACCTATGTAACAAATATTGGGCTCCCTCACTGTCCACGTCACGTCCATGACCGGCGGTAGTCTCTTATCATCTGGTGACTCGTCATTACAATATTATAGTTGCTCATTTTTGACCTGCTCTGATGATGGAGTCAGGAGGTGGATAATGGAACTCTTCAGTGGCTACTAGTAAACGAGTCCAACAGATTGGGCTTGGTGACGATGGTCTGATAATGGAGCCAGGAGGTGGACAGTCAAACACTTTTTACTTTTTTAACTATTAAAGCTTGTTTAGTTACTAAACCATAATTATATTTTAAAATAATTTTCTTTCCGCGGAAAAAAGCCATAAGGCCTCGGTCACGAAGTCAGCGGGAGCGGGGCGGCATCGGCGGCGGCGCGGGGAGCGGCGCTTTTCAATGCATACATTTCTATAGAACTGGCCTCGAAGTCAGCGGCAGCGGGGAGCGGGCGGCGAGCGGCGTACGAGAGCGTTGTCGCGCCGCCACCGCCGCCGCCCCGCTGCCGCTGACTTCGTGTCCAAGGCCTAAGAGATAGCTTATTAAGGCTTGTGAAACATATAAACCTGCGTCAACTGAATAACACATCCGGGAGTGATAATAGCTGGCCACCCTGAATATACAATAGATTCTTGATTGTCAAGGGATTATAACACGTATGTATATTGTAAGTACTAAACATCAGAGGTCATAACGGATTTATTTAGCATGTTTAGCTTTATTAACACTTTCGTGTGTACAAGGTGCCATTATTTAGTGCCATTATGAACAGTACTAAGTTGAACACAGAACTAAGTTGTACTGTAGGTACTGTGCTTAATACAATACATTTTGTAGTTACTATGACTTCAACGTACTTATGTACTTTTAGGAATATTAGTTTATAGCCTTACACCTACGACGTTCGTGGCATTCATGTCGTAGGTAAGTATGCGAGTGATAAAACTAAAAAACTATCAGGCGTTTATTCAGACCTCACACTCTTTCATATCAATATACCTAATTATAGATGTAATATTTGTCTGCCTAACTGCATGCGCCAGCCTGCCAAAATCGGTATGTACCACGTCTTATTGCCTCTTACGGCTAGCTGCGCACTTTAGACACCTAAAAGGAGCTGGCAAATCGTTTGTTCGACTTTTTGGTGTTTCGACAAAGAAAGGGTCGAACCTCTGTCTGCGTCTAGTTCAATTAGCTCGAAGAGACCCTTCGCACACTCACCAAAGTGAATCCTATAAAAAACCGATAAGCAAGGGACTTTACGATGCACCTACTTCTTTTTTTCTCTGCATCATTCAAAGGTTGACTGGTAGAGAATGTCTTAGGCATTAACCACCTATGTACTAATGCAAAAAAATATATATATATAAAAAAAAGAAGCGCGGCAGTATAATTTCGTGCCACACGTAGGAGTTTCAATAGTACTGCGAGCACTTGACGACAAAATAGCCGCAGCATCGACAAGTTTGTAACAAACTTCAACTCTTGGGTGTTTTGCTGCGCGGCGAAAAGCTCATAGTGCTCGCCTCACCTAACGCGAAAATAAATAACATGTTGGTTTGGCTAACTGCTTAAGATAGCCTGCCAAACAACGGTACCCCGAATGACCCAGATGCAAATGTGGAATTTTTCTTTGCTCTCAATATTTTATATGTATACTACTTCTCTCGTAATAGATCAGCGGTCTATCCACTATAGACTTGTATATATATTATATATCTGTAACGATTTACATCAGAGACTAGTAGCTGACGTCGTCACCGGTACAAAAGAGGTCTGGCACCACATTGGAAATACATTATGACAATGATTTAATAATTAATACACTTCTATAAACTTTATGACTACAGTTTTCTTTGACACCTAGGCATGTACCTGTGCGTGTTTTTGTATTCATCTGTCTGGTTTAAGCACGAACGTCGAATTTAATAACTCATTGAATTACAAAACTAATAAATACTGTGTCTTTTTGTTTCAGGTACTTAATTGGCTTTAAATTATTAAAATATCAATAGCGTGGCATTATAAGTAATATACCAAAACGCTGTAAGTACTTTAACGCTATATATTTTGTAATACACCATCCATAAACTCGCTACTACTATTACGTGGGTGGAAGCATACTATAGATATGGCTGGCGAGGTGTGGGTGTAATATAATACATCTATGTATAGCCCTTTAGGAATAATATATAGGCTTGAATATAAGCAAAATAACTATTTACAAGAGTCTATATACTTTGACGACCTATGAGGCGTGGTAACAGAGCATTCGACTGCAAACTCAGAGGTCGCAAGTTCGATTCCCGCTTGGTGCAAATATTTGAATCTGGGTGTTTCTATGTATTATATTATAAAGTACTTACAAAAAAGTTATCTAAGCCTGGTCCGTTCTTAGGATTCCGTTCCTCAAAAGGGAAAACGGAATAACGTTTGGTGAGAAGCAAGGTACAGCACAATTAAAGGTAAAAAACTCGTTAATTTTTGGTTTTATATCACATTAAAAATGTTTTTTGTCATTACTTACTTATATTTTGCGGTTGGAAAGCTGTCTTTGTTGTATATAGATGTATGGGAGAGTATTTTTAGAACTGCAAAGTTAGGTTTGCAAATTTAGTCTTGCTTACGAAAGCCTCGGTACTCGAGTCCGACTGGCACTTGTCCGGATTATTCTAGATTCTAGACCCACAGTTTGTAAAAGCTATGTATGCTTAATTTGGGTCTAGATAGTATCGAATAATTGTCAAATAATCATCTTCAATATTATCGACTGTTAGTCTACTAAATGTACTACTAAAATGTATGTACCTTACTAGTTTTATCAAAGCGCCTTACAAAATAATTATAGCAATATGTCTCTGTCACAAATAATATGACTTTAAGTAGGCGTTCTATATTAAGACCTCGTTCGTACATAAATGATAACGAATCGCGGTGATATGTCATCAAACTTGTACAGTTTATTATAAATTCATGGTTTGCTTCGATTTTATGACGTCTCAGTCGCGGCGGAACACTAAAGTTGAGTCAATCTGTCCCTGATGGTGAATTTATAATTATTACTTTGAAATATGCCACATCAAGGATTTATTTACAAGGCATTGGTAGTAGTATCATGGAATGATAAAAAGATGCGTTATTGTTGAGCAAGAAGCCACCTAATTGTTTTTTCATTAACTTATTAAAGCTACCAATTACCTTTAAGTATGGTATCCTCCTTCGAAACAGTATTTTCTTTTATTTATTTAACAATTTCGACATTTTTTTATTGTATAATGGCGTAGGCGTTTGTCTTCCAACTCACCTGATATAAAATGATAATGAAGACCAAGATGGTACACGCCTATCCAAGAGAAATATATTTACTCTACTCGTGAACGTTCCAAGATTATAACTGTCTGGAAAAATAGACGCAGGCAATTCATTCCAGACCTTGACGACTCGAACCAAAAAGGAGCTGTCAAAGTGTTTCGTTCGACTTTTTGGTGTTCCGACAATGAAATGGCGGAACATGTGTCTGCATCTAGTCGTTCGATGAAGGCATGGAGAGGGTCCAATCAGTTCGAAGAGAGCCTTCGCACACTCACCAAAGTGAATTCTATAGAAAACCGATAAGCAGGCGACTTTACGATGATGCTCAAGAGTATGCAGTACCCTATTTGTAAGCACATCGTCGTTAATAAGCTTACGGGCTCTTCGGTGGACAGAGTCCAGTGCTTCAAGTTGGTATTTTGCTGAGCCATCAACAAGGTGACTGCAGTACTCCATGCAAGATCGAACCTGGCTGTATAAATATTAAGCAGCTGTTTTTCTTGCGACGTCTGACTTTGCTTGCGATATGTTACTTATATAATATTGCTCTATGTAACTAGTAATAGCCCAGTAATTAGATTAACCGTTAACCAGAATGGCGTCTTGTTAGTAGTTAATAATTTCTTGGTTTAGTGTAAAGCATCTGAACAAAACCTGCATACCTCTTTGTATAGTGTCTTCAAGGTCTATGAAGACATGCCCTATTCCTTTGACAAATACTTACTGGGAGAAGAGAACATGTGTTGTTTGATAATGTGACAATTATTACTACAAACAAGATGTTTGTGTACGTATATGTGGTCATGGCTACATTTCTAGATCCTGGATCTAAGGACGACATAATTTCAATAGGCAGTTGTAGCGCAGTTCGTCCTGACCTTTTAATGTGATGATTACAAACCCTTTAATCTAACGATGGTAATGCGAACAGGTGCGTCACGATCGATTAGTGTATAAGCGCGTGTTTGGGAATACATTTTCTTTGACTAATTATATAAAATACACTTTTAGATCTCTTTTTATGATTCCGTAATTTAAAACCCATTAATTGGCTTCTGATGGGAAATACGCGCACGGTCAACCTGTTGGTAAGGGTGGATGTGATAATAAGTTCCATCGGGCGGCTCCAATTCTATCAGCAGTTCATGACTACATACTCTACTCTGTCTGTCTCTGTGAATGCGATAAACTCACAATAACTACCAAAACAGGTTTTGGTACGGTTTTCACCAATAGACGGAGTCATTAATGTGGAAGGTTTAAGTGTAGGTATAATTTATTAAGGTTTTGTGTAAAACGGCTGAAAAATTACGAAAATTGGTGAAAATGTCGAAAAAAAATCAATGGTATGCTCTGCTACCTGTACGAACCTGGAGCGGGTTTTGCTAGTTTGTTATATGAATCACCCAAAAATATTGTTTATGATACTCGCAAACTTTCTATGTTTTCAAAGATGAATGTCCTTTTCAAGAAGCGAGTCTTACTACTCACACAAGAAAAGGTAAATATTCATCACATACTTTAATTATTATTTCATTAACCATTTTACTGTGACGCATACACATGAATGCATGACGAATTATGGGCTGACATTTATTCACATCCAAAATCTAATTTATGATAGTTAACCGGCGAAAACAAAAGCATCCTTGGGTAGTATAGTGTAGTACGAAACGAACGAAATTTCAGGCAGTACAAGTACCAACACAAAATATCGTTAGTGTAATCGTAATGGGTCGCTAAGTGGTCATCGAGCAACAAGCAATATAGGGAATATAACACTTATGGAATCCTGTATTGTGAAATTTTGTGAATTGTGAATACTGTCACATCTCAATAATGTGGCCATTATATCTCTGTCTGATCGTCGCAGGAAAGAAGTGCCTTTGCTTTGGCAACACGTAGTATGTACTAATCCGGTTCTAAAGCGTGGGAGTGAAGCCCTATACGTGGTGAGCAATACCTACATACATATAGGTTCTTTGGAACATTGAAGTTAAGTAACAAATCCCGATGTTCAGACATTTTAATCTTAATTTAAGAGCGCCTGTAAGATTATTCACCGCAAAACGCAAGCGGTGGAAATGTTTCATGTTTGTTTAAGGCGTTCAAAAGTATGGGTTTCTTTCTGTATTCGTATTAATTATTTAATTAATAATGAATATTAATTTAATTTGCATTCGTTAGTTTTCTACTCGGTATTTCTTCTGTTTAGAGTGCTACGGTTGTGATCATGATAGTTATGATAAATTCCAATAAACATTATATTATAGTTATAAGTGCGTGTCGTCATATCCACGGCAATTACCCTAAACTGTCATTTCCGTATCAACTATTATATTACAACCTTCTTTATCAATCGACTTTAAAACGAGACATTAAGGTCTATAATCTTTTGACATTGACCTTCAAAGGGCATTAGATGAAACATTTTCTCATAGTGTTCGTTGTAAAACTATTATTTTTTAATGGCACAAAGCGTTATTGGTAAGTATCATTTCCGTGGTGTTATTATAGCGATTTCTCACCAGAATACTCCAGAAGATAATATCTTTCTAAATATTGTTATATTAAATTATACGTTTGGAATGAAAATTGTCAGGCTTAAATGGTAGTCATCCGGTGCTTTGTGGTGTTGGTAGTTTATGGATAACCACGCTAGTCTTTAATTGCGTCATTTTACGTCTGTGAGGGCATTATAACTTGACTGTTCCCTCTTCAGATCACGCATGTGCATATAATTTACACTTCACAATAGATGGGTACTAATATAGGTACAGCTAACTAGTAAACGGTGCTTTTAACCCATGAAAGCAATAATTTGTTATGGCCATAGATGGTTTGGTGAACACCATACCTACGTAAATTTTGTTGAAAAAAAAAACTAAACTTAATTAGGGTCCATGATTAAAATAATAAATTTCAAAATCTTCATAAAATTATTATTATTTAAACGTTTGTTATTATTTTTAATTGTTAAAGCAAACAATAAAAGAAAATTACTTGTCGATAGCAAAGACTGACGTCAATTGTAGTAATTTCATACAATATTTCTAAAGAACATATGTACCGTTTTGACGTTTATTAAGATGTAATTGATTTGACTTGACATCCAACTATCTCAGGCTATCTGATCTATTTGTCTTCACAACATTCAATGATTTAGAACGTGAAGGATCGGGCACTGCTCTGCTTTTAAACAGCTGACATTTCTAGCAAGGTTTGCTACCGGCAACGCACGCGTGACTGTACCAATGTTTCGGTAATAAATCAGGCTGGCTCTACGTTTAACCGCCCGCGCCCTAGAGGTGCCGTGATAATTGTCTCTGATAGAAATGGAAATAATGTATTGTTTCAAAGTGCATAACAATACACGCACTTTTAAATAAATCGCCCCTATTCACACCCTTACAGAACATTTAAATAAATATCCATTTAATTTCCATATTAGCCATATTACTTATGACTTATGAGTCGTAACAGCACTCATTTTAATAATAGAGAAATTAACAATGATTCCCCATGGTCCGAACATCCTTTAGCACGCTAACTCAAATTATACGTATAATAACAATAGGCTTTAATTATTATAGCGCACAAAATGGTCGGCTTTATTGTAGTATACCAAAACCGAAGCGAGAAAGTAACAAAAACCAATAATAAATGGAAATATGAACGTAACCGACCGCACTGCAATTAGTTTTAATACGAACCCGTTACAGTTAGTGCTTTTATTTGGTACAGCGCCATCTGTGATTGTGGGTTGGACTTTTATTCGTTTTAGTTTCATTATTGGCCGTATGAACGCTGTGTTCGTAAAATGTTATTACTGGGGTTTAGCAAATGCAAATGTACTGGCAATTTCTTATCGTAGCGGTTTAAAATTACAATCATGTATATCGGAATGTTGGACCTACTCATTTTCTAAATGTTGATATGAATACTCACGATGTTATAGGATTACTTTTTATGAATAGTTTATTTCGTAAACCCCGAGCTACATTGTAAAGGGGAAGTTGTTTTCATCCAAACACAAAACAAGTAAAATACTAAATAAGTAACATTGTTTTATATTAATACATGGTCTATCTTATCTGATACGGCCTAGGTATAATCATTGACCTACGCGCCTAAAAAGAAATATAAATTTACCTAGTATCTAGGTACGTCTTGTGTACATACAAAGAATACAAAGAACCGCATTTCCGGGGTCACCAGAGCCCTATTTAGGGTTATCAACATACACGTGGACAAGTGTTTAAACACTTAGATTATGGCGGTTTGTATATTCGACAATTATAGGCCTGATATTGGCGCCAATTTTATGAACCGAGTAATTATTTTTTTTAGGTTTACTTGTAATTAGCTAACTTAATATGTAAACAAATCTTGGAAGAAAATTTTAACCTACTTCTAATTATTGTTGTATCGAAATGAAACTCTGTATATACATATATGTAGTTTTTTTTTTATGGTATAGGGGGCAAACGAGCAGACGGGTCACCTGATGGTAAATGACTACCGCCTCCCATGGGCACCTGTAACTCAAGAGTCACAAGTGCGTTGCCGCTTTTTAAGGTGGGAATAGGGGAAGAGGGGGAGAGGGGGGAAAAGCAGAATGATGGGAGGGGGGTTAGAGGAAAGGAGAGGGGGAGAGGGGAACAACGGGAATAGGCGAGAGGTAAGGGTTAGGGCCTTTTTTTTTTTTTGTGCGTGTGGAAACCCCCTCGGGCCGTCACCCCACCGGGGTTTTCGGTGGGGCGGTGTGTCGGAATCGAACCGACTAAAACCACACGGTGTGCCATACTGCGCCTTAAGTAGGAGGGATCCGGGAACAGCTTTTATTAAGACATCCGGACCCCCCCTAGCGCCTGCCCGCAAAAGCGCGGGCACCACCTTCGGGTGAAGAACCTCTCAATTAGGCGACGTCCAGGCACACGCGGACGCCGCCTCCTCGCGGGGGGCCACTATAGCGGGTGGAGGGGAAAAACCCGTCCCGTCCACCCGCGGCCACACTCAGGGCGGCATGAGGCGCTGGTAAGCGCGCCTCCGCCGCCCGGTTCGCCGGCGGCGAATTAAGTCCGAGTGGAGGTCGTCCTCCCGGACCCTTTCCGCCGCCTCCTTCTGCGAGATGACTTCCTCACAGAAGGTAGCGACCGCGGTAAAATTCCTGTCGCTACCGGCCATGGAGCGTATGACAGCCGGTAGCGACAGATCCACTCCGATGACTGCAGTGAGGGCCCGACGCTGCGCCGCCCAACTGGGGCAAACCGCCAGCGTGTGCTGAGCCGAGTCCTCACTGCAGTCGCAGTGGTGACAGGCGGGACTCAATTCCCTCCTAGCGACCGAGTGCAGGTACTTCCCGAAGCAGCCGTGCCCGGAAAGAACCTGCGTAAGTCGGAAGGAAAGGGTCCCGTGCTGCCGCCCTGCCCACTCGACGATGACCGGCCGGAGCGCCTCCACGGCGGCAAAGCCAGCACGTGGAGCCTCCAGCCGGGACGACCAACGAGCCATCGTGGCTCGGCGAGCGGCCTCACGCCACTCGCGTACCTCTTCGGGCGGGGGCCGACTGCCGCTTCCCGCCCGGAACTCAGTCGTCCGCCGATAAACTTCGGCGAGCACTTCCGCCTCCAAATCCCACGGGGGAGTTCCGGCCAACGCGCACGCTGCCTCCGTCGACACGGTGCGGTAGCCGCGTATGGCTCTAACCGCCATAACCCTCTGAGGGCGCCAGAGGCGCACCCTATTCTGGGCGGTCAGAGCCTCCGCCCACACCGGTGCACCGTAAAGTGCCATTGACCGGACAACCCCCGTGTACAGCCGTCTCGTAGCGACGCTGGGTCCACCCAAATTGGGCAAGAGTCGCCCAAGGGCGGACGCAGCGCCGACCAGCTTTGGAGCAAGCTGCAGGAAGTGCTCGTCGAAGCGCCACCTTCCGTCAAGGATCAGGCCCAGATACTTGATGTGGGCCTGAACCGGTACGAGGACCGAGTTGACCTCAATAGAGGCGCCAGGGGGTGGACCACGACGGGGCCCATGAAATAATAGGGCCTCCGTCTTATCCAGGGCCACCCGCAAACCCAGCGCCTCTATGCGCCCGACCACCAGAGAGACTCCCCTGGTGGCCAGGCGCGCCGCCTCCTGAAAGTTCGCCCCCCGGGCTGTGACCAACGTGTCATCGGCGTAACAAATTACGCCGAGCCCGGGGGGGAAGTCGCCTCGGAGGGCCCAGTCGTACCCCATGTTCCACAGGAGTGGTCCAAGGACAGACCCCTGCGGAACACCGCACGACATGGGCCGACGACTCAAAACTCCATCTCGGTCCTCGTACATGACGGTACGCTCCTCGAGATAGTCTGCCACTAGCCGCCTCAGGTGCCCTGGCACTCCGTGATAGTGGAGTGCTTCCCTGATGCAGCTGAATGGCAGACTATTGAATGCGTTGGCGATGTCCAACGACACCGCCAACAACACGCCGCCACAGCTCACTACCTCTTCGGTCACGGCCCTCAGGCGCAACACAGCGCCGACCGTCGAACGCCCCGCTCGAAAACCGAATTGGGCGTCCGACAAATCGGGGCCGACCTCGCCAAGGTGCCGGACGATGCGGGCAGAGAGGACCCTCTCAAACAATTTACCCGCCTCGTCCAGCAACACGATGGGCCTGTAGGCCGCGACCGAGTCGGTAGGCCGTCCCGGCTTCCTTAAAAGGACCAGCTTCCCGCTCTTCCAGCAGTCAGGGAAGCGCCCGGACGCCAAGCAAGCGTCGAACACCTCCCTGAGGCGGTCGGACATGTGGTCGAGGGCGAGGGCCAACACTCGGGCAGGGATCCCGTCTGGCCCGGGGGCGGTGTTCTTGGAACGGATCCGTAGAACAACCGCCCCTACCTCCGCCTCCGTGACGGGCGGAACACCATCCTCCTCGTTCTCCCCGTCGTCTCCGGCCAAGGGGGCCATCGACGGGGGTACGTGCTCCACCCGTTGCGGGAAAAGGCCCTCAACCACTTCCCGCAGGAAGCTGGGCTGGAGAGTCTCCGTAAGGGGGGGGCCCGACGCGCGGAGCTTTTGTTGCGCCGCGCGATATGGGCGTCCCCAGGGGTCACCATTGAGACCCTCCAGCATCTCCTTTCTTTTATCCTCTTTGGCGCGGCTAATGGCCAGCTTCAGAGTTTTCCGCGCCTCTCGGTACTCCTCATGAAGCTGGTCCTCCTCCCCCTCTTCGCGGCGACGCCGCCGGCTGCGAGTGTAGGACCTCCGGGCACGAGTACAGGCCGCACGGAGGTCCGCCAACTCCTGGGACCACCAGTAGACCTCCTTCCTTGGAGGCCGACGACCTCGGATGCGGGGCATGGCCGCATCGCAAATCTGCGTAATCGCATCGCGAAAGCGGCCCGCCCCCATGTCTGCCTCCTCAGTCTGAGGCCGCGGAGACAGCCAAGCGTAAATAATGGCTGCCTCCTCCAGTAGGTCCCTATCCACTTTTGTAACAGCCCACCGCGGGAAGCGGGAAGAACGCCGCGCCGTGTGACCCCTTCTGGGGTCCTGGATCCGGGAGAGCTCGAATCGGATATAGAGGTGATCCGAGAGCGTCTCAACCTCTTCCAGGACACGCCAGTTCCTTACTCGTGCGGCGAGAGCAGGGGTAGCGAACGAAAGGTCCACTATCGACCCCCCCTGCTGTCGCACGCACGTGTTGGTGGAGCCTCTGTTTAGGAGACAGAGGCCCACCGATGCCGCCCACTCCTCCACGGCATCGCCCCGTGCGTCCGTCCTGGGGGAACCCCACGCAACGGACTTTGCGTTGAAGTCCCCCAGCACTAGGACGTGCCCAGACGCTAGTCGCCGCATCGAGGTCTCCAAATTATTGAGGAAAACCTCGAAATCGCTCAGACTCCGGTTGGGGGAGAAGTAGACACCGTATATGGTGATCCCCCCCCACTCGGCAGCAACATATCCAGTACCCTTGTCTCTCAGCGACAAGGGTGGGGAATGAGCCGCCGTGGAGCCGATGACTGCCACGGAGCCGTCCCGGTCACCCATCCAATTAGGACGGGGAGGAACGTAATAGGGCTCCGCGGCTACGGCCACACCTATCGACCACTCCGCCATGGTTTGCAGGAAAAGGTCCTGCGCACCGGCAGAGTGGTTCAGGTTCGTCTGGACAAGGAGGTTGGAGACTTGGTCCATTAATGAACCGTCTCTACAACCCCCTCCATGGGCGACGATAACGACGCAGGAATGACGTCGGAGGCAGCCTGGGTCGACTGGCTAGCCTCCGATGTTGTCTGAGAAGCGCGGGGAGGCTTGCAGCTCCCATGCCCCATCTGGTGATTAGCGGGCAAATTACCCGCCGCACACGCTGGGCAGTGAGGGGCGGCGGAGCATTCCGCCGCCTTATGCCCCGGTCGACCGCAGCGGAAACAAAGTTCGCTGCAGTCAAAACAACTTACGCACTTGATGCGGGTGTGTCCTGACGCCAAACATTTGAAGCACCTCATCGGTCTTGCCACCAGAATAGTAACTCTGGCGTTCACAAAACCGACGAGGATCCTCCCGGCATCGCCTAACATCTTAGCGGCTGCCACAGGACAGCTGACCCACACCGTGCCAAGTCCTCCTTGTCCGGGGCGGATGGTGCCGATCCTAATGTTTTCCGAAGTGCAACCCGTCTTCTGCTGGATTGCCCCCCGGACGTCGTCGACCGTTACGGAATCGTCCAGGCCCGATATGCGCAGCTCGGCGCACTTTGTGGGCCTGGCGATCCGTATCCCATCCGTCGCTGCAAAGATTCCCCGCAGCTTCTCTGCGAAGATGTCTGCCGTCTTCGCACCCTGAGCCCCGGGGAACTCGAGAACTCGAGCCCCCGTCTGGGCGAGGCGTAGTCGAGCACCTACGCTCCCGAATTCGGAGGAAAGGTGGTCTCGAGCCTTTTTGAAGACGGCAGCGTAGGAATGACCGCTTTTTTCCGCCTCCGGCAGCACTGTTACAACTACGGCTGCCGTTTTCGGTGGCCGGAGCCGCCGAGTCTTATCCGCCTTATTTGTTTGCGTCGCTCCTGTCGGCGCCTGTGACGAGGTGGCTTTTTTGTTCGCCGTTTTCCTCTTCCTGCGGCTTTTGCCTCCTTCAAATGTCTGCCAACCCTCGTTTGAGGGGGCAGACGTGGAGGGTCCAGGTGCAGGCTCAGCACCAGAAGGACTATGAGACGCATTTGCTCCTTTAGGTGCTGGAGCGGGGAGTGGAGGGAATCCCGTCGCCGCCTTTGTCGCGGCCTTAGCTGGTCGCCCAGTCCCCGGTGCAGCCGCCTTCGTCGCAGCGTTAGCCGTTCGCCCAGCCTTTAGAGCGGCTGCAGGTGCCGGTGTCGACGCCGCCACTGCATATGAGACAGTGACGCGTCCACCAGCAACGGGAAGTGGCGTCGGAACTGACGCGGCCTTCTTCTTATCTGCTGCGAGTGGCGGCCGAACGATGGGGGCTGGAGGCAGCCTTGCCTCGAGGCCCGCAAGGCGCCCGTCCATCATGCGCCACACTGCGTCTATAATGTGACGCAAGTGGGCATCCGGAACGGGGGTGGGACGGAGGTCAGGTTGCTGGGCATCTGGAACGGGATAAAGGCAGGGGGCAGGTTGCTGGGTAACAGGGCTCGGCTGCTCAGGGCAATTCGCCTGCGCCTGAAATTCGGCGAATTGAGCGCCAAGCTCGGCAACCCGCGCCGTGAGCTGATCATTCGCAGCCTGGAGGCGCGCCACGTCCCCAATCAGGGTCTCAACGGCCCCAGAGATGGTGGAGGAGGAGTCCTTAAGGGCCCTAACAAAGGAACCCTTAAGGTTTGTGGACTTGGTAGCCACTTTTTGAATGATAGCCACCGCCGCACTCGTCCTCTCCCTCAACGTCACCGGTGTTTGAGGGACTGAACCCCCTTCCACCGGTGCACGGATCTTGACAAGGAGATCCGCGATCTCCTCCTCCGCAACAATTTCCCCTCCACGCGAGCTCGCGCATATGATGCCGACCTTGTAAATACAGAACCAGCTGGAGCAGGGATCGGCGTACGCGACCTCGACCGCCCTCTTTGGTTACTTGCTACTTTGGGAGGGAGCATGTCTCTGGACGGTTCATAGTCCTCGTCCGATGAGTGACCTCGTTTTCGGCTCTCGAGGTCTCGGAGCTCAACCTCCATATCCACAGCCTCAGAACTTCGGTTATCTTCTCCTGTGGATAGTCCGGCCTTGGAACGTAGACGTTCCGAAACTCTTCTGCTCCCAAAAGTCAAATTGACTTCTGGGAGCTCCTCCGAGATAGGCGTCTCGATTTGAAACTCCTCATCGTTCGAAGTGTCGTCCGTCTTCTTACTCTCCGCCTTCTTACTTTTCTCCATCAATACACTTTTCTCCTTCTTTTTTTCTTCGTTACTTTTATTTATAAATGTTTTACAATTTTCCATATTAATCCCACGAGAGGGGGAGAAATGAAGGTCGACCCGGGCAGAGATCCCCCAATACCCGGGCAAGCGAAGGTTTTTGCCCAACCGAGGGGTCCGCAGGTGCCCCGGCTGGGAGTGCGCTTACGACTGAACTACCCATCAGCCATGCATCCCCTGGTCACGCACCAGAACACGGGATTCGGGGTGATTTTTTAGAGAGGTTTCCTTCCTCGCAGTCCGGGCGGCTAAGCCAAGACCCTCGTCTCCGATTGGAGTCGCGAGACATGACCACGACTCCTTTCGGGATTACGATATGCCGACGGTGGCAAGGAAACTAAATCTTCCCATGCCTGCTCGGTGGCAGTGTGAGTGCACGCCGAGCCCGTCCTCCTTCTCCACTGAGAACAGCGGAGAAACTCCGACCCAAGGAAGGGTCCCTCCTTCGTGATTTTTTACCGAGGTTTTCATCCTCATAGCTCCGAAGAGCGAAGAGCCAACAGAGGTATCGGCAGATACGCCCGCTCTGTTGGACCAAGCCTCGACCGAGTGGCCGAAGAAAATGGCCTCCTCTCCTTACTAGAATATTAGCCGTTGGCGATGACGCCCTCCTCAAAAACGGAGGAGGAAAACGAAGCGTCATCGCCAACGTTTCCAGGGTGCACCACGTGGAGGTTTTCTAGACAGCACCCCTAAGGGTTAGGGCCTCCGGTAACCTCACTCACGCGGCGAAAAGCAATGCAATCATTGTTTCACTGCCGGTTTTCTGTCAGGCCGTGGTATCGAGCGGAGTCGAGCCGGCCCATACGTGCCGAAGCATGGCCTTCCCACGAATATTTGATGACAATACTATTATTTAGTATCTTGGAGCTTATCTGATGATGGAGCCAGGAGGTGGATAGTGGAACTCTTAAGTGGCTACAAGTAAACACGAGGTTGGGCTTGTTTTCAGGAGTAAAACATAGTACTTACAACATTGTAAAGATGGATGGAAGGATAATGGTGAAGGAGGTGTATAGTGGAACTCTTTTTTCCTTTTAAATTTACTGAACTAAGATTTTATTGTTTATAGCGTAGAACACGGTGACTGTTTCCTATCAGTCCGGCCGTATGCTTGTTCCGTAGATTTACCAGTTCCAATTCAGCTAAAACCTTGTGTGAGGAGTTGGTTTACGTTTTGTTGTATATTAACTAGTTGGAGTAAGAAACGTTGAACCCGGAACCTCTCGGAATAAACCATAATAATATGATAGTCTTGAATCTTTCTTTTCACGGCGCTGTCTAGACCCAAACTAAGCTGACTGTACCAGAGTTCTAGAACACCTATTAATACTAAAATTCATATTACATGTACATATCTACATAGAAATAGCCAGAAAAGGGCTCGTGGTTAACTGGTAACCGAGTAAGTTAACACATTGCAAGGTTTCCAGGTCAGTCTTAGGACTGGTGACCATTCTTAACACATTGAGACCCCTCTGTACCTCGAAGAGCACGTTAAGATGTCAGTCCTGGTTGCAATACGAACATCTGTGGCATTCGTTACAGGTAGTTAGAGACCTAAAAAGTCCGACAACCTGGTCTAACTTCGATATCGGCTAGTACTTGGGTTGGGGAGGTCTGATGGCAGTCGCTTTACGTAAAATATCGAAATTCGGCCGTATCGTAGCTAGGCTGAAAGCCGACCGCAACTAAGTTTGAACCTGTGACCCCTAATTTTGTAGTCAAAGGTTCGACCGCCGTACTACATAAGTTATCAATATAATAAGTAGTACTATTACACACCTTGACGACGCCATTAATTATTTTAAACTTGTTTTCATCATGTCATCGGAAGCCAAAATCAATTCTACGAAAAAACACAGGCCTATTCAAATGACTGATGTTTCCTCATCTGACTACTTAAAGCTGGCAGTGCTGTTACGCGATAAATCAATTCCAAATCGATTTTTTTCGGTACCTTTATACTTAATCGATTAAATTCGTTAGCGCAGAAACTGGTTTGGATAAAAACTGGAGACACCTATTATTTAAATGATATACATTTAAATAATAGGTGTCCAGTTATATTTGTAGCTACTTCTATTAAGTACAAAAACGTGTTCAGGAGTCAGAACTCAGGGACTGGTGCCACTCGCGAACTACAGAGAAACCGAGGGTTTGTAATCAGCGAGTCTCACTCTCTCACAATTCTTCTACTCTCTTGCAAACTCTTCCAAGAATATAGAACTGTTTGAACGCGGTCTTCTATACGTAGTCATAGCTTGGTAATTAGACTGATCTTGACTGGGGATTTATCTTTACTTCTTATTACAAGTGTAGTAAGTACTTACCTACGAGGGATGGAGGGTGGTGGGGATCTCGTTTAGGTCTTCCCTTTAAGTGACTAATGAGGTCTATAGTCTTTGAACTATTGTCGATCAAGCAATTCAATCCGGAAGAAATTGTGAAGTACGGAGAAAATCGAGTTCCGCGCCATTATAAAGTTTCTTACCAAGTGAGGAAAAAGTGTTCAAATAATTTTGGAAAAGATGTCATCTGTTTACGGGGACTCTAAACGATGGTATACAAGTGGCACAACCTCTTTAAGCAAGGCAGGGGATCAATTGAAGACGATTCCCGACCTGGGCGGTCTGTTGAAGTCACCACTCAACATTCGTAGCGGATAGATATTTAAAATTTATGTACAAAAGATGAGCAGAAAGCTACATTTTGAACAATATATTTTGTTACAAATTTAAAACACAATCTACACGCGTCCAGTATATATATGAACCTGTCATGGTACGTAAGTCTTTATAAAGTCAGTTCAAGTAGCCAATGAAATAAAGCGAAAAACAAATTTAATGAATTATGATTGAATTTCGACCACCAGGCCACGGTAATATTATCTATAGAATATTACCGTGACTGAAGAACGCCTGTTCTTCAGTTTTAGTAAAGGTCTATATACCTAGTCCCACAAGGTGTATGTCCATAAGGTCCCAAATGTAGGTTTTCCTTCTGTTTATGTGTGTATTTACAAAAATTCTAAGCATGTTAATCCGTGTTTTAGAGCCCATAGTACAAGCTATGCCTAGTGTGGGTCTTTAAAGTACTGCTGTAATTTCTGAACGGGGTTCATCCTGTTACGGTTCCAGAAGAATTTCCCCCTTCAAATGCCCCGACTGAGGAAATGTCTTTTACTTGGCGATATGATGACAACTCGTGAATATAGGCATTTTTCAATTACTAATCTGAGCACATTTCTGTCTCACAAATACACGCACACCTATCTCAGTAAATCCTGCAAGGATAAAGAGTCGCCCATATTTAGCTGAACAAGCTATTAAGCAATGTCTAGCTCATAAGTATGAGGTTGGTATTTATATTGCGTGCTAATTAAATATTCCGTAATTACGTGTGTTGCCGTATAAGGCTAAACGAGGGATGTTTCTGGTTATCGGGTGTATTAGGGCTGCCACTGTTTGCTTAATCTTCATTTTTAACTAACTTAATTAAAGAGAGGACTAGCGGTGTCATTTCTTCTTTGTCAGCCCTATCCCCAAATAGAACTCTAACAACTATACTAACAGTAGTTCTAGCAATAATTTTCTGTGCTGTGGAGGTACTTTGGTAGTCGGGCAATTCCAATTACAACGGGACTCTGTTATGTTAATTCTTTGTAACCGACTTAAAAAAAGGAGGAGGTTCTCAGTTCGTCAGAATGTTTTTTTTTATAAATAAGTTAACAAACACCGCACTGCCTGCCTGATGGTAAGCAATTACCGTTGCTTATAAGCACTCGCCCTACTTTAGCGTTACTCTCATGTTGTCAAAATACATACCTACTTTAATAGAGCTGAACGACCACAATCTTCTATACGGCTATGCTTTCGTAGTCGGTCGTTTTGAACAGAAATCTGCTGTTCATTACCTCATGCCCTATGTCCCGCAACTGCCACATAACTACTATTACATTAAGATATATAAATTGTAGTTCAAGTAGTACCTGCCAGCCCTGATCACCGTTCGCTTCGACTGCAGGGCTGGCCTAATATATGTAAACTGCGAGTGAAACTCCTGCGCATATTATTAAGTCCCTGTTCCTCCGTAACTTATATAGGTAACATCCCAAGGGATTAGGTTTCGATCTGTGATAGCGCTAGAGCTTTGTCAGCGCTCAGTCGGCATTTAATGAACTTCTTATTTTCCGCAGTTTCACCTGCGTTTATTGTCACTGTTCCGCTCCTGAGGCTTTTGGCATGATGTTACATAGCCTATAAGCTTCCACGATGAATACTCTATCCAATACAAAAGAATGATTAAAATCTGACTGATATTTCCAGAGATTAGCGCCTTTAGACAAACAAACAATCAAACAAAAATCCCCTTAGTATAAATATTAGATGTATAAATTGGAATTTTATCTCGGTATGGCAACATCCACATGCAACTAAAATATAGTTTACCGCCATTTAGCGAAGACAATATTGTAGAAATACTGAAGTGATCGATCGAATTGCATTGATCGTGGTCACGGGTGATGCGGAGTAGTCCACCCCCTCACCACGATCGGTACAATTTAGCTTCGTACTTGGAGTTTCTTGCCTGTATATCTCCATAGATTACGTTTCGGAACTGGCATGATGAAAATTTCAAACCCCGAAAGAGGAAGTGGTATCATTTTATATAAACGTAATTTTTAATGAAGAGATATGAGAGGGAGGGTCTTCAATGCGGCTGTTTTTGGATATAATATTATTATGTTTTTTTAAATAAAAGTAGGGAATCAAGTACATTTACCTAATGACCTTATGTCTCGCCTCGCGGTTTCACCCGCATAAGTTCGATGCCGTGGGAATATCTAGTATCTTGTAGTTTTTGCGTGAAAGAGTAACAAACATCCAGACATCCACACATCCATACATCCTCACAAATATTTACGTTTATAATATTAGTAGGGTAGATGGAATATTCTTTATTGTACACCATTAATAACATACAATTGTAACAGATCACATATAAAATATTAGAGTACAATGGGCGGTCTTATCGCTAATAGCGATCTCTACAAGACATCCTTTAGATGGAGATAATTACAGAAATATTAAATAAAAACATACTAGTTTATGGCGTACTATTGAATATACAGACAATAATTTACACATATAGATATATACATACATATAGCTAATTATGATCTTAGTTATGTAATAGAATAAGAAAGAGATGAAGATATCTCAGAGATAGATAGTTGTAGTTGTGGTAAGTCCATTGCAAGTTATCTAAATTACATATTTGGTTCACAAAATATGGTTTAACATGGTGTAAAAAATATCATGTACTTGCAACAACATTTTTATTACATGTATTACATACATGAACTAGTTAGTTATTTCTCGGTGATTGCGTATAGAGTAGTAATTAACTTCAAGCAGATATTAAATAGGTCTGCCTAGGTATTGCCAATAAGGCCCACTATCCTTGAGTCCCTTTCTTGTGGCTTTTTGGAATAAAATATCAGTAAAAACTATCATTAATTCGTCGTAATCTTAAGTAGCTCTGTATACATTGTATTTTCAATAACACGCTACAATTTTGTTTAGCAACAATTTTTTAGGGTCTTATATTATTATAGTTGTTAACAAGTTTATATTGTTGATTCTAAAATACCTCAGATTAATATAGTATAAAATAAAAAAAAACCCCCCGACCCAAAAATATCCCTTTAAATATAAAAAAAAACCGAGTCCGCAGCAGGCCCGCAGAGGTAGATTTCGTGTGGAGGGGCCAGATTTTCAATATGGGGGATATGGGGTATATTCCCTTCGTGAATATCCCCCATTCACGAACTTAACCTTCATTTTTGCCCTGTTGATTTGTCGTCCAAGTTTGAAAGCAATTGGTGCATAATTGGGACCTCTATCGTGCCGGTAAAATTGAGGTTCATAAATATTTACATATATATATAAACTTTTTAACTGGCGGTTGTTTTGGGGTCTAATTATAGCTAAGTATACTCTAGATCAAGTGATATGTCATAGATAGACACACATATGAACACTTTAACTTTTTGCGTCGGAGGTTAAAAACTAAATGAATCATCCCTTCATTCATTCACGGCTAATAGGAGTAGATTTGATGAAAATGATAAAACGTATTTGTTATTCACTTCAAATATTAAATACTATTAAAATTCCTTTCAGATTTTGAGGCCATTTTTTTGTTTTTTTTAAATTCAAAAACATAATTTACATAATCCCATGTTTTTAATACTTTCTATATTGCAAATATGTGTATAATTGCACAACAAACTCTCTTGCGCCTACGCTCAAATTAAAAAAAAATCTTAATCATTACCGAAAGACGCATTTCGGTGTTATCTTGTAATATGTGATTGTTGTGTTATTTGCCGATGTTGCTACATTATATTACAACACATATTTTAACTACATTTAATTTCTTCATTGTTATTTTTAATTTGCGTACAAATTGTGAAAGTTTTGAATTCCCAATTACTTTTAACGTCCATACATAGAGTTGAAATCTACATAACGCACATTGCATACCTCTAGAAACAAAGTTAGCACATAACTACTAGTTTTTTGAGTGAGCATTCTTGCGTAAGGTTCCATCACCATTTCCCGATCACTTGCTTATCAAACAACATCTCTACATCGAAGTTACGGAGCTATGAATATTAATGGAGATGAATGAGTGACAGCTGGACGCCCAGCATCCACCGATGATATTTGAAATGTGCATTTTGAGATCTATCTTTTATGTTCTATAAAGCTCAAACCTTATAATATAACTCAATTTTGATTCAATAGATTTTCAAATTTGTTGTTTAAAAAAATATTTAAAATATAAAATGCTGTTAGTTATTTTTATGAAACATAAACTGTTGATACGAGAAGATAAAATATTGCTTGTTTTTTTTTTCGTTTGCATTTTTTTTTAAATTAAATAAATTCTATATCCTACTTACGAAAGACCCACAGTGAAATAAGATTTATTTTGCATCGCAAAGCTGAAGAATCTCCGTCTGTGTCATGTCTCTGGTCGGTGTCTATGGTCAGGATTACTGCTTGGCTGGACGGCAGTCTGTATAAAGCTTTTGAACTCACTGATGGTGAAATCGCTTAAGCCATTTTTATTGTTTAACCGACTTCAAAAAAAGGAGGTTCTGTATTCGTAAGTATGTATGTTTCTATGTCCACGATTTAGCTAAAAAGTAATGGACCAATTTTCATGATTATTACTAACGTATTTTAAATATTTTTAGGCAGGTTTTGATATGTAATTCGTCGGTTTATTTTTTGTTAAAAAAATATATTATAGTGACTGACTGTATTAATATTAGACCTCTGAGCGTTTTATTTATGTTCGTGTATGCATAAATTTCACCTGCTAGCCCTGTGTTTAAGTAAGACTATTTAAAATAGTACATTATTTGAAGAAATATATTTTCTTAGCATCTCTATGGACAGTATGGACACGAAGTTGGTATGTGTGAGAATGTCTCCTACGTCACCACTCATTTATTAGGTAGTTAGCCTCACAATAGTAGGTAGTAAGTTATTTGTACCTATAGCTCAATGATCACAGCATTACTAAGGAAATACTTCGCATACTACATTTTCATTCTTCCTATAAGGACCGGCAACCACCGCACCGGTATAGTTGAACACCTCCACTTTCTAAGTCACATTCTCATTTATCTCACAGTAATTACACTGCATTAAAATCTAGAACACTTTAATATGTTATGTGACGACATTTAAGGCGACTAACTGGCTCTCGTGGTAACGGATATCGTGCAAATAAGATCAAAGACTATCTGTCTACATTGTTAACGGGTAAAGTCAAATTGTATGACGCGCACTTTAGAAACTATAACAAGAAACTATTTAATAAAAATAAGAAATACTTCAAAAGTCGGGGTCGGACTTGCGATCGAGTGGTTGCGCTTTCGAACCCCACCCAGTGCACTACTGATGTAAAACATTTCCTTACACAAGCATTTAGCTTAGCTGGAGGGGGAATAACTCAAGCATTTAGCTTAGCTGGAGGGGGAATAACTCAAGCATTTAGCTTAGCTGGAGGGGGAATACTAGTAATGTGTTGCCCACGTTGCTAGTATTCTTTAAAATAAAAAAACTCATCTATCATAGTCTCCAAAAGGGATTTTTATGGTATAGGAGGCAAACGAGCATACGGGTCACCTGATGGTAAGTGACTACCGTCGCCCATGGAGACCTGCAACTCAAGAGTCACAATTGCATAACAGGTCACATGCTATCTAAAAAGTGAAAGAATGTAATGTATGTTGCTAACAAAACTTAGAAAAAGTTTGTTTAGTTCAAAGATTCATAACATACTTCTAAAGCATTACATTAATATACATAAAAACAGTCTGCGTAACATAACATAAGGCCGGCAACGCACTTGTGACTTTTGAGTTGCAGGTGTCCATGGGCGACGGTAGTCACTTACCATCAGGTGACCCTTCTGGTCGTTTGCCCCCTATAATAAAAAAAATATATAACTAAACAGGTTATATACAGAAATACATACATATACAAATATATACACGTACACACATCTACGTATATAAATATAAAATAATATTGATGATCAAGAGTATTTTAAACAGAGAATAGATTAGTAAGTAAGGTAATGTTCTTTGACCATGTTCCTAAAGACAGGCAATATGAGTTTATATTAGAACTTCTGCAGGTTAGAGTCTTAGAGACATTTATTTTCCCATTCGGTCTGTCTACTCCCAGTCAATAGTAAGATAATATTAATATTATCAAAACCTGTGTGTCATTGCGATTGATCTTTTGGAATTAAGCCTCTGATACTGAACTATAAAGATTTAGGAGATATTTTAAACAATATAATACATCTCATCCGGTACCAGGAACACATAAATCTCCGTGGATGTGGTGTATAATGGCGCTTAATGCTAGGGTACTGGACCCGATTCGTAGGGCCCGAGTGATTAACTGGTACCAATATTTGGGTAAAACAATGCACTATATTAGGTTTAATTTGTTATTTTAGTATAGGTATATATTAAAGATTGTAGTAAATAGAACAGTATGTAAGTTTAATAAATGTATACTTATATCGTTCGTTACACTTTAGACCACCATTTTAGTATCATCAGTATCTGTAACTGTGGTCTTCAATCTTTGGACCGCAATAAGCCAGCTTACCATCAGGTGTGTTGAGGTCATACTGACGTGCGTTAACTAAAATAAATCATACATAAAGACCGGTGGTTAACGAACTTTGAAGAGGTTACTACAAGAACACTAAGGCTATTTAGGATGCGATCATTTGTTAGCGCTGATGTGTAAAATTTTATTTCACGAACTTACGCACGTTCAGGAAACTTAATGGCTTAAGTGTTAGACTTGCGATCAAATATTTGCGGGTTTTAACTAACCTAGAATAGAATAGAATAGCATAGAATAATCTTTATTGTACACCAGTACATATTGCTTAAAGTTAGTTTACAATCTTGATATGTACAAAGGGCGGCCTTATCGCTAAACGCAATTTGTTCCAGGCAACCTTTGGATGGAAAAATAATGACCAGGAATATAATAATTTAATGGGTAGTTTTGGTGTGCTAATCAAAACGTGTTAGGCTTAAACTAGTAAATGATACCTATAAACATTAACAATATAATTAATAATGCAGTTAAAACAGAGAAACAAGTGTAATCACTCTGTAACATTTAATATATTCATATAAACATATATAACAAATAATACATATATATAGTATGTTATCAATAGTATTCTTTAATAAAAAAAAAACTTAGAATACAGGTATCAAATGAGGTGCTAATATTTCGGTAAGGTCAGCGTTCATCTGCACCATCTATCGGTCAACAGCCAGAAACAGAATGCGCATCTACCGCCGCAGTAATTATTTTAATAGCCCACACTATTAGCCGTGGTGCTCTATGGTACAATGTCGACTGTCGACCCATTGTGTCTAAAGCCACCGTGAACTCCGTGTTGTCATCAGGTGACCCCCTACAAGGGTTTGATGATATACGTCACGGATTAATATTAAGTAGGAATTAGTTTCGACGAAAATGTGTGTTACGTAATGTAAAATGAGTTTTGAGGTGACATGTGAAACGAATTAGTGATTGATGTTAGGGACGTTGAGTGGCAGATGGTTGGTTATTGAATTCAAACTGTGGAACGGGGTGTAATGTCGCTATAACATAAAGGGATCTTCCGACAAGGCTAGGTAATCATGCCTGGCGGACCGCAGCTGAAGAGTTGCTGTTGGAATGTTGTACTTATATACAGTCAGCGTGAGAACTTCCATTGCGCGATGCAGGGCTATACAACAGAAAGCTGTGAATGAGACTTGATTTTAGATTGTTAAAGGTATCCGATTGGAACTTCTATTAGACCTTAAATGACCTACAACCACAATGCCCATCTAATGTTAACCAGCTACCGGCGGCAG